>CM024240.1:14751248-15478585 GCA_013421045.1 Propylea japonica | reverse complement strand
TTTCAAAGGTATTGTAATTTTTGGTGACAACAACTGTCAAGTTTTTGCCGCGGGTAAACGCGAATAAACTGCTGACAGGTCCTTTTATGTTCTGTGGTCCTGCCGAACAGTTTTTCCACCTATAGTCCGTTCAGAAAGGTTGACACATAGTAGCATTTCTTTATTTATCTCAAGTTGGCAGTATTTACTGTCATAAATAAAAAAGTCAACGTTGCCGATTGTACCCGGTCTCGTCCGACGAGCTTGCGAGTTTCAGAGAACTCTATGCATATTGACAACATTGCGTATCAATCTGACAAGAAATAAAGAACATAACCTGAAAATTTTAATATACACAGTGAAATATGCCAAATTTCCATGGCCAACCGAGGCTCAACCTTTCGTGAGCGGAGTATAGAAACCATTTGTTATTCAAAATTGCGCGTTTCTGATTGGTGCAAATTACGACGAGGGAATAGTCAATAAAAAAACTACGAGGACGGGTGTACGTTTGAAAACTTGCCACGGCAATTATGTCACGACAGATTGTTTTGTAAGTATTTGCAACAATGCATCAACAAAATTACCGATAATTTTTGCATGCCAGCGTGTTGAAAATGAACGTTAAACGTTCATTTTCATTTTGACAATAATCGCTGTACTATGGGTGGGTAATTCACTTCATTTACATGGGATTTTTGACCAGAATGAAATATTCAGAGGATTGCTCAATTTTTCTTCGAAAATATCTCAAGGAATAAAAATAAAGTGTTCAAAAAAGGTAATTATATTAATTTCATGTATTGATCTATTTCGAATAAAGGTTAATTATTATTATTATTATTAATTTCTACGTTAGTCGTTAACATTCTTTTCATTAAATTGAAACGCAAAGTTTAACTGACTGTGAACATATCGCTATAATTTTCGTAAGTTTCAATTTTGATCTTTACGTTCGAGTTTGAAATCGAACGTCGTACGGTACGCCAATGCACATCCAAAACTAAGATTTTATGCGGCATTGCCGCCCGAGGTTACTAAACAGAGAGGTCCGATCTTTTATCTTTGTCCCACTCATTGTAGAGGTTTTCAATGTGAGAGTCAAAACAAACCCACTTTTTACAAGGGTATGCCCGGTCTATCGGGATATAGTCTAAGGTACCAACCTATTCTGTCTTCTTCCCTGGTACCAATGCCAGCACCGATTATAATTTGCTTGATGTTCCAGGACATGATAAGGCACTTTTCAATTCTTCAATTGCACCTCTTCGTTTTTCAATTTTTTCACTATGCTATCAACTGTGTTTTCAGCCCATTTTCTTCATCTGCTTGTTTACAGTCGAGTAATTTTCTTTGACTGCTGGATGAATGAAAGAGACTATTCAGGGTTGATAATGGACCACTACTTCAAGACTCCCCTCCTCCATATCATATTCACCCTGAAAGAAAAAAACATTAAAATCAAAAATTCATTATTGTCTGCTCCATATAATAAATACTATACAAATAAGCAACATATTCTGTCTTAACAATCCCTATAAGAATCTTGATTCTTTGTTCCATATTAGTTGTTTGAATGAACCATAACCTATCTTCTGAAAACGAATTTTCTACTTACTTGTGTTATATGTCGCTCTTTCTACTTTGACAAGTTCAAGTAAATGAGGTTCTGTTAGTGGTAGGACTGCATATCCTAGAGATATTAGCTGATGGGGTAAATTGGGTGGCTCCTAACTGCTCTAGGCCTAAATGTGATTCCGCATGATTTTTGAGTACATTTATAGTGTTTCAATCCATCGTTTTAACAAACTAATTCAGTATTGTTACGCACACTGCATTACGAAACTGAACTAATATCATTGTGTGGGGTCCCATTGTGTTAACATCTTATCCAACTGTCGTCAATTTCCTATTCTGCCACTTGAGGAAGTGGAGCTGCTTCTCGGACAACAGCAGGCATTTCTTTGTGCTCGGATCTTGGAGTTCGTCCTCTTTGGGTTCGTGGACGATGACCTTGTCAGGCAGGGTATCCTTGGGACCTGTCTTACCTGTTGCCTCATGTGGAAACATAATTTTAATCATGATTCCTAAGACTCGTAGCTGAGTCAATATATTTATTGACTGGATCTCCTGAGCTCTTTGTCCTTTGATCTTTCCGGATATTATCACCTCACATCCTTGAGCCCCAGACTGCATGATGTACCTAAGCACACCGTAACACGCTCTACGTACAGCAAGGCCCTCCAAAAGCGATTCAGCCTGCGTGATGGCGCACAACCCTCTGTTTGCCACTTTCTCAGCATACAAAGCGAGACTTCGTTCTGCGAAGTCAAAACGTTTCTGTACCAGGCTTGTCAGTTCCCTGATCCTCCTGTTCTTCTCTCCCAAAACCATGTCGGTCCTCGTGGCACTGATGATCAGTTCCGTTTTGGTTGGGGTCTTTCTGACCTCGACACCGGAGTACAATCTTCGGACAGTTCGCGAGTCAGGAATCGTTCAGTTTCATTCAGCCCTGAAGACTCCATCGGCAACGAAACTACGTTTTTTTTGATATGGCTGTAAACATTTTTCACACACAAAATTATCCGAAATTATAAAGGAAGAAGGCGAAACGTATTAACTTCGACTTGGAAAGAAACGATAACATCTTATCCAACCATTGCAGAGGACCATGGAGGTGTATTTATATCCAGCAAGGGGTACTTCTTACATCTTGGCGGTGATACTCAGCACCCCCATCCAGGACTCAATCTGATGGTGCACATTTTGGTCAGTTGATACACTGCTTCAAACCTATGGTTCACACACTGTGATGAAAGCTGAGCAAATTACGCATTATTGAATATTCTCAATGAACAACCTGTAGGTATGTTGCAAACCGTTAAGGTATGGAAATTATGGTGATGATCACAGTTCCTAGATAGCACAAATATTGTAAAATCTGACATAAATTCTGCAAAACCTTCACCATTCACATAATATAAGTGTACACCTTTTCCAATATGCTGCCTTGTATTTTCAATTGTAGAATTACGATTGACTCAGTTGATCAAGACAGAATCTGTCTGAATTGTTGCTAGGGTTTGTGAATCCGTCGACTATGACGGAGGTGGAATGACAATGGAAAACTTAACCCACCCAACTGTTCAAGTCATAGTAGGCTATTGAGGCCATAACGGTTGATCTGATTATTGTTAGGATTGACGTTATTTTCATCTATAGGACTATACGCAGGAGGGGGAGTTTCTGCTAGAGCTAGATTGAGGATTAGATGAAACACTTCCTGGAAAAGGTACATTTGATAACGGAGAACTTAGACTCATCTGATTGGAATTGAAACCGTTTGAAGGGTAACTAACGTTTTGCGGCATGCTAGGCTCTACAAGCTGTTGAAAACGAAGCAATGAGTGACCAGGTACAAAATCGTTGTGTCTTGAAACCAAACCAGGGGGTAAAACTGGACTTTCAACCCTCTTAAAGTGAAACGGATTAATGCACACCCTTTATGTTTGGCAGAAAATGGAAATTGACAGTGTTCCAATGGTTTTAACTCATGCTGACTCTGTAAATCTGGCCATCTCCAAACCCTACAGTAAATAAAGTGGGGTAATCCCTTAGGATGTGAAACTTGAAGTCTTCCATCTAAACTTCTTGGGATCGTAACACATTTACTTCACGTCCCAATTCTTCAATTGCACTTTTTCGGTTTTTAATTTTTTCACTAAGCTATCAACCTCTTTTTCATTCCATTTTCTTCTTCATCTTCTTGTTTTCAGCCAAGTAATTTCTTGACTAGTGGTCTTGCGAGTGAAAAATGACTATTCAGGGTTGATATGGGCCACTACTTGAAGACTCCCTTCTTTATGTCCATAAATTCACCTTGAAAGAAAAACATTAAAAATCAACAAATATACTGAGGGACAAAATTAGCGCACCACCTAAAATTTCGTTAAATTTTAACAATTGATATCTTCCCAATCTTCTGTCGGATTTCAATGTTTCTTTCTTTAAATTGTAGCTCTGTTATTGTCAAATTTCCTCAATTAAACAGAAGTCCAAAAAATAAAATCTTCATGTTGTACAGGGCGTTTGAATAATGTCATGTTTTATAGTCAAATTTTAACGTCTTCTGTGGGCAATGCCAGTTTGCTGAGGCATATAAAAACAATAAAGAGTTGTAGCCTAGTATCAATTGAGTATTTTGTTTTTTTTAAAAACCAATTTATCTTGGAGTCGTCCAGAGATATTCAACATTTTATCAACTGTTGTATTTTATGCATTAGCTATGAATATCTTCGCAACCATTTGTCCGATTTAATGTTTTTTTTTCAGTTGTAGCTCTTTTATTGGCGAAGATCATACTACAATGAGATGTTCAAAAAAAGAAATGCATCGTGCTGTACAGGGCGTTTAAAATTTGGGTTTTTTCATTACAGTTTAATGCCTTCTGTGGGCAATACCAGACCCCTAAGGCTTCTAAAAACTATACAGTGATTTAGCCTGATGTTTCCTGAGTATTTTGCATTTTAACTTGTACCCTTATAGAGATATTCACAGTTTTATAACATCTTGCATTTCATTCAAATAGGACAAATGGTTGCGAAGATATTCATGACTAATGCATAAAATACAAGAGTTGATAAAATGTTGAATATCTCTGGACGATTCTAAGATAAATTGGTTTGAAAAAAAAACAAAATACTCAAGAGATACTAGGCTACAACTCTTTATTGTTTTTATATGCCTCAGCAACCTGGCATTGCCCACTGAAGACGTTAAAATTTGACTATAAACATGACATTATTCAAACGCCCTGTACAACATGAAGATTTTATTTTTTGGACTTCTGTTTAATGGAGGAAATTCGACAATAACAGAGCTACAATTGAAGGTAAAAAACATTGAAATCCGACTAAAGATTGAGAAGATATCAATTGTTAAAATTTAACGAAATTTTAGGTGGTGCGTTAATTTTGTCCATCAGTATATATTATTGTCTGCTTAGTATAATACTCGTAAATACCACAAACAAGCAACATATTCCGTCTTAACATTAAAAAGCCAGTATCTTCATTTTTTGCAAACGTCAACTGAGATAGATACCAATTGCCTACTTTCTGTTTAACTACTGGATGTCATCAAGAATTCTTATGAATGAAAGAACTGTGTAGATGAATATTTTTGAGGCCCATTTTGAAGTTGAAACAGTTTTTATGTGGTTCTGTGTTACAACAAAATAACTCACAAGTTTTTTAAATGAGTCAGATAATACTGATTATACATAATGACCCTACAAAACCAAACGTAATGTATCCACGAACTATTCTCATCAAAACGAACTTATTTATTAAGTGTTATAACATCATATCCCAATATTTATCAAGAAGGAAGTTGTTTTTTAATAGTCAGCAAAAATAAAACCAGTTACGAACATGGGTCAAGCCATTGAAACAATTACAACACAACCAGAAGCTGTAACTTGAAATTTGACTGTGAGAATTTGATTTTAATTGCAATAGAAAAATTATCAACGAAAGCGATAGAGTCACTAAAAAGAAAGTATCACCTACCTTTTCTCGTGAATTCAATTCACTGACGCACTGAGAGATAGATAAATCCAATGGAACCAAAGGAACATCGTCTGGATAATTTAAGGATTTACGATGTCCATGATAGTCATTATCCTAATCATTATTATTGTTATGGTCATCCACTATGTGCTGTTTGTTTGTTTCGTTTTTTTCTCCGGTTTCTTCTTTCTTATCTTCTGATATTTTATCGCCTGTTCTAGATGCCACAGGTTTGTACTTGATCTGGGAGTGGTGGTCGGCAATATTGTCGGACTTGAACTTGGCAGATTTGAAGATGTTGATGCTTCTTCTCCGGACTTGGATTGCCTCTGATTCGAGGTTCGAACCGGAAAACTGACGCTTACCTTTGTTTTTGGGGTCTCAGTTAGAGATGCTCAATGACTGATAGGACTAGTAGTGATTATAGTAACACCTCTTGCCATTTTCTTTCGACAGAACTTCAGCTCTTCCCTTAGTTTCTGTTATTTCCAACCTGTCTGAAATGGGTCTGTCTTCACTGCTTGAACTATTTTTATTGAGTTCAACTTCGTCCTTTTTGGAACTCTCTTGCCAACTCTGAGGTATACTGAGATTTTTCTTCATCTTGCGGTTTTGATACCAATTGTGGTAAAGAAGAACATTCATCTTTACTTTTTTTCCTCTGACAGGATCACTATCCTCTATTATTACGCTTTTTAATTCTTCAGGATTTTTCTCGTTTTTCTGTGGGTCTCTTTTGTGAGGATCATTTCGTTAACTGATGGGGTAAATTGGGGGGCTGCTGCCCTAGGCCTAACTGTGATTCCGAATGATTTTCAGTACATTTATAGTGTTTCAATCCATCGTTTTAATGAACTAATTCAGTATTGTTACATACACTGCATTACGAAACTGAACTAATAGTATTGTGTGGGGCCCGCATGTTCCTTCTGTAATATTTGATCGAATTCAGCAATTATCTTCGCCAAAACCTATGTCTCACTCAAGTCCTTCTCCATATAAGTCCTGGAAAAGGATGCCTCATGATCAACTTGCTGGGACCATTGCGTACATCTTCTGTACGTGTTCCCTGGAAAGTATACTGGTCAATAATTTCGGCTAATTTCAATGTAAAGCGATATAAATGAAAATACAAAATGCAAGAGAGAAGAGAAAAAACAAAAAAGTACTAACATTTCCTTCTGCATGATCTTTTAAGAAAACAATAGCGTCATCTAAGCTTACAGCTTTGCGGCAGTGGGCTACACACAAAAACAAAAAAACAAATCGTATCAATAACTCAAATAAAAATTTAAGAACTGTATTTTAAAAGCAAATAGACTAGAAATAATTATTAAATCGACTAGGTTATTAAAGACAGCGACTAATGGTCAAGATAGTTAACAGTTCGAGACCATTAGTCGCTAGATTAATAACCGTGTTAATAACAAGATTTTTTCGCTGATCTCAACATGAATAGTGTATAAATTCTTGATTGAAAAACATTCTCATTTTGCACAAGACATACATTTGACATAATAGAATTTCTATGTTCCTAGAGTTTTGACATTTCTCGTGGTGCTTCTGAATAGTTTGTGTACAGTTGCCATGAGGATTGCACATTAAATGGCTGATAAATTGAGCATTGAAATGGGCCATTAAAGCTCAATTTCGTACACATTAAAATCACCTTTTATTTCGAGGTCGGCGGAAAATAAATGAATAGTGTAAAAAACAGATTTGAAGTGAGTAATATATTACTTTTGGGGTTCCGGAATTTTTTTCTCTTCTCTGATTACAAATAATTTTGAATTGAAACATAATCGAACCACATTTGGAAATATAATGTATAGGTAATTATTTATGTATAATTGTACTACATATATATTTTATTCCTCACATAGGTGAATGAGAAATTGATAAATGTTAACCTGTCAATTAGAATTTTTAGGATATATTCGCTATATGGAAAGAAATAAAACGATTTCAATTGATTTATTTTAAAGTTGCTTAGTTTGAAGTGCTAAGGAAGGAAAGAACTAAGCAAGGAAAACCTACTCTCACGCAACTATTTAAAAAATATATATAATCACATTTCTTTATTTTATCTTTATTTCTTGAATTGACTAAGTAAAAATTAATTTGAATAGTGGAACCTCCATATAACAAATCGAAAGGAATTAAATCGATTCTTCAAATACAAGAATAATCGTCGTACCTGGCAACGTTGCTGCCACTTGTTAATATAACCGCCGCCATCTTAGGTACATGCCTAAACCGATAGATTACCTCTGAATAGTTTCGGTATGTGGTAATTAGATTATCTGCAGATGCTACTATCATTTCATTATTTTGTTTTCATTTCACGAAAACCGCGCGTCGGTCGCTTTTTTTCGTAAACTTTTATTCTACAGGGTGGCCGGACGATTGACGTCCAAAAGGCAAAAACAGGTCCCTCTTCTCATGGGGTATTCGAATCACCCCCATGTATGTTATGCGATTTTTCACGGTTTCCGAGTTATGAATTTTTTTATGAATTTTGAGAATTTTCAACTTGACCATATTAAAAAAGATATTAAAAAAAGTACAAGAGTTTTCTGATATATTTTTTTTTGTAAATAAATTGCCATGAAATGTACTTTTATATATAAAATGAGCAGCATCGTAAATTTGATAAAAATTATAGAAATGTTGGTCTCAAGTGAAAAAGTTACGTATTTTGGATCATGATCTAAATTTTCAAATTTAAATTAAAAATGTAAACAGGCTACCATGGTTTCTCAGTGGGCTTAAAAACTCCGCTCAACACTCAGCTTTCAGAATCATTAATAAAAAATGGTACTCAACAGTCTACTTCTGCTAGAATTAGCCTTAAAAGTCAGCGAAGTGGAAAAAATCAGAGAACTAGACATTTACTCAAGAATTATTTTTTGCCATTTTAAGATTTTCCTGATCAAGTTATGATATAAAATGCTGAAAATTAGCATTAGAAGAAACGTTTTAGATAAGAAAAAGAAAAAGGTATGGCAATAAATCTCACATCATGTAGATAAAAAGAAATTTATGTATAAAATTTACAACAGGTTTTCAAAATGGCCACCTTCAACCTCAATACCTTAGATTATTCACAATTGTGAATAATCTAAGCTCAATACACATTCTACACCTTCGCAAAATTTATTTATTCATTTATTTTTTAATTATTTTTATGAATAAATTTTTTTTATCTACATGATGTGTGATTTATTGCCATACCTTTTTCTTTTTCTTATCTAAAACGTTTCTTCTAATGCTAATTTTCATTAATTTTCAGCATTTTATATCATAACTTGATTAGAAAAATCTCAAAATGGCAAAAAATAATTTTTGAGTAAACGTCTAGTTCTTTGATTTTTTCCACCTCGCTGACTTTGGAGGCTAATTCTAGCAAAAGTAGACTGTTGAGTACCATTTTTTATTAATGATTCTGAAAGCTGAGTGTTGAGCGCAGTTTTTAACCCTACTGAGAAACCATGAAGTAGCCTGTTTACATTTTTAATATAAATTTGAAAATTTAGATCATGATCCAAAATAAGTAACTTTATCACTTGATACCAACATTTCTATAATTTTTATCAAATTTACGATGCTGGTTATTTTATGTATGAAAGAACATTTTATGGCGATTCATCTACAAAAAAATATATCAGAAAACTCTTGTACTTTTTTTTAAATATCTTTTTAATATGGTCAAGTTGAAAATTCTCAAAAGTTCATAAAAAAATTCATAACTCGGAAACCGTGAAAAATCGCATAACATACATGGGGGTGATTGGAATACTCCATGAGACGAGGGACCTGTTTTTTACTTTTGGACGTCAATCGCCGGCCACCCTGTATAATATTCTGTTCAGTAGCCACTAGTCAGAATAGACTTTCTACAACGAGAAATGGCAGTTTACGACAAGAACGAGTGTACCGAATTAAAAAAGAATACCCTACCAAAGTTTCAATTAAAAACATTAACTATGTGGTAAATGGTAAAACATAATATTATACAGTGTGTTTGGTTTTGACTTAGCGATGATTTAAGGGCATCAAATATACCTAATTTTATCGACAAAAACACCTACATTGGGAGGTTACCCCTCAGTTTTGGAGTGGCCCCCATTTTGAATTTACTAATTTATTTTAGTTGACTCTTCTAAATAATATCGATTTCTTTGGACATAAAGGTCCTACAGACGTGAAAAAATGTTTTTTGAAAGATGATACTACCACCTATTATTAAAGTGGAACAATATGAAAACATTTAACTCAGAAATGTCATAAAAAAATTCTTTAAAAAAGTGTTAGTGAAAAAATGTATTGATTTTCCTAGCAAATCCGCAATACTACAAGAACTAGCAGATTGAAGTATAATTTTTTCTCAATGAGCTACAAACGATACCAATTAGCAACATAATTTCTGTAAGTTACATAATTAGAAAGTAATTGCTGTTCGAACATGACTCTTATGAAAATTGATACCATAAAATAAAACTCTGTACTGTACTTTCGATAATTTTTAATGATCAAACAAACAAATTAATCATAAAAATTGGTCAAAATGGCCGCCTCTGCTCTGTAGACAGGCAGTGGCTATCATGACGACCTGCGTCTTTTGCTCGCGTAGTGATCATGTTCGAGCAGCAATAACTCTCAAATAAAGTAATTTATAGAAATGACGTAGGTGTTGTTTTGTAGCTAATATTCTTGTTCGTTGAATCATTGAAAAAAAATTATACTTCAATGTGCTAGTTCTTGTAATATTGCGGATTTACTAAGAAAATCGGTACATTTTTTTACCAAAATTTTATTAAAGAATTTTTTTATGGCATTTTCAAATTAAATGTTTCATCTTCATCTTTCAAAAAACATTTTTTCACATCTGTGGGACCTTAGTGTCCAAAGAAATCGATATTATTTGGAAGGGTTAACGAAAATAAAAAAGTAAATTTAAAAGGGGGACTACCCCAAAACTGAGGAGGTAAACTTCCCAATGTGGGTGTTTTTGTCGATAATATTAGGTTTATTTGATGGCCTTAAATTATCGCTAAGTCATAACCAAACACACTGTAAATCATATAACAAACTAATCGTGAGAAATGGAATAAAAATCTAAAATTGACTCACCTTTCTGTTGTATTTATTCTGCATATCAAAATACGCGACAGAAGTTGTATAAAACCATTGAGTTTAAAAATATTTTTAAACTCAATGATAAAACTGAAACTGTGTTGTTTAACTGTCTATACCCTCCACCATTGTTTAAACAATGCTTGCACACAGCATTATTCAATAAAGGGTGTACTCGTACTGTAGGCACCTACACTACCTACAGTACGAAGTAGGAAGTACCTACGTTTAGGTAGCGAGGTACCTACCTTAAAGAAGCTTAACGTAATTCGTAATGTCGCACAGAAGTCACAGAACATATAATAATGTCGTAACTCCCACCCTAGAGATACCCCCCTCCTAAAATCTACCTGTACCTCAGAACTACTGAAATGGAATTTCTTCTTTTTACAACTGAGGTCTGCTAACGTTGTAACGGTATATATTTAAATAAATGAATAATTAGAATGAAATTTTGATTGGAGTGATGTGAAGTAGAGATACAAATTAACATTAATTCAATTGATTTCTCGAACGTTATAATAAATAATTTGCTTTTAGAGAGGTGTAATAAATTTCAATTCGCTTTTACATATAATTGAGATAATGCAACGTTTGAAATTAAAATAATAATGGTAATAAATAGAAATATAAAAATTATTAATCAAATGTGACAAGCATACCTATTTTATTATCATTTTTTTGGTACATTTTTTTAAGTTTTTGCTTTTACGCATGCGTTCTAGATCGAAAAATGTTTTGTTCCATATGGAGTTGTAGGTGAGTGTAGTGTACGTATTTGTTTTCGAAACCAAAGATTACTCTAAAATCTTTGTTCAAAACTACTGAAATACAAGCATTACTTGAGTTCTCAGTTCAATCAGAACTGCTCTGGGGGTCGATTCTTGAATTATGTCGTGTTCGCGAATCGACGAATGTCGACCAACTTAGCAGGGAAGTTGGTCGACAATTGTCGAATCGCGAACACGACATTATTCAAGAAATCAAGAATCACCCCCTGGACGGTTCGCACACTCGCTGTTCTGAATTTGTGTTTTGTTTCATTTCACAGTCAGAAACAGGAAAATATTCTGAGTACATAAAAAACTGGTTCAGAATTATGTGAAATCGCACCTGTGTATCTTGCTTGAAGACTGTTTTCAGTGAAATTAATAGAGACCGGATTATATGCAACATGAAAACGTTGTTATATGCATGAAATATGCTTGAAATTGCATTCTGGAAACTTAAATAAAAGAAAAGTAATTTTCATTTCAAAATCAACTCTCAATAATATTTCATTAAAATTTAATTTTTCGCTTACGTCTAAATAAAGGGTGATTCTGATGTGTACGAAATTGGTCATCAATGACCCATTTTAATGCTCAATTTAGGCTATTTTAATGTGCAATCCTCATGGCAACCGTGCACAAAGTATTCAGAAGCACTACGAGAAATGTCAAAACTCTACTGGAACATAGATACATACAAATTTTATTATGTCAAATGTGAGTCTTATTCAGAATTGGAATGCATTTCAATCAAGAATTCATACACAATTCGTATTGAGATCGTCGGAAAAATCTTGTAATCAACTCGGTTATTAATCGAGCGACTAATGTTCTCGTATACTATTAACGCGTTCGCTCCGCTCACGCATTAAAATATCTTGTCCATTAATCGCTGTCTTTAATAACCTAGTTGATTTAAATAACTATCAATGTTTTTGTGAACGATTAAATATTGTTCCAAAAGTTTAATTGTTCATTTTTGTCTTCGATCATTTTGAATATTTTTGTATGTGGAAAAGGTCCGCCCCTCATCCACGAACGCAACTGGGGAGGATTTGAACCTTGGTGCTATATTCTCCCTTATAGTTTCAGATAAAACTTCTTCCGCCCCATTAATAAAAGGTTTGTTCCAACAGCTGACTTTTGTACGGTAATTTGACGGTCACGAAACTGTTAGTAATCGATCTTATGCGCACGTCTAAACTTTGACCGTACAAGAACCGTCCAAACAGTACTTGCTCCAGACCAGGGATCGAAATGACGATCACAAAACCGTTCCACTCACGGTCCCGAAGCAGGATGGAACAAAAACGAAACCGTTCTCAAACGATACATTTTCAGTTGGAACACATTTTTATCTATTGCGCAGAATCCTGACGATCATTGTACGGTCAATTCTTGAGTTGGAAAAAACCTAAAACTTTTGATAATAGACAAATCTTCGAAAGCTGGATTTCCTTTCAAACTTTTCTTGAAGATTATTTAGAAGTGGAAATGCCAATGGCAATGTGGAGTTCATTTGGCGTATTTTACTCATTATTTGGATACTTTTGTAGCGCGCGGCTACTAATACTGCGTTCCGGAATGCGGTAAAAGTGATTCGCAAATCTGACAAAAGTTTCTAGACCAAGCAATAGAGCTATCGAAAGGTCGATTTCGTGACAAAAATACTACCTGAAATCTGACTGTGCAGTCATGCAATAGGTAGTTTCTACATGTTTTTTATGATAAATTCCACTCCTGAATCGTCTTAGGTTTTTTTGAGAAGCGAAAAATAGCCAAAAAAATCCAAAATTTTGCTTTTTCGCTTATAAAACGTGAGGTATTGATCTGATCGAAAAGCTGTTAAGGCACTTTTTGTAGAGAATTAAAAAAAAATGAGAGGTGACACGTCTCAAGCGGATAATCAGTTTCCGACAAAAGTCCAAAAAACTGGAAAAAAACATCAATTTTTCAAAAATTCATAACTTGGTCAATTTCTGAGATGAAGCGTAGTTGCTCTGAATTTAAGTAGTTATTAACATAAACTTTATTGGTGCACAATTACAAAGCTGTCGGATAAATAGTTTTTGCAAAATCGCAGTTTTCCGAATTCGACGTACTTTTTTCAAGAAGGTCGTGATACTCGAAACTAGTCGGATTTGAATTTTACAAAAGCATTTTAAAGAAGAAATAAAATTCTTCAAATCGTTTATTTTGTCGATACCGACCGATAATGTTTAGTGGGTGAAAAACGGCGTCAAACAGGAGCAAAAATGCTCGCATGCATCAAACTAGTCGCGGAGTGGGAGTCGCCCGCTACGCGAGGGAAAAACTGTATACCTTGTATCTTTCGCGCGTCGCGTACCGGGCGACTCCCACTCCGCGACTAGTTTGATGCATGCGAGCCTTTTTGCTCCTGTTTGACGCCGTTTTTCACCCACTAAACATTATCGGTCGGTATCGACAAAATAAACGATTTGAAGAATTTTATTTCTTCTTTAAAATGCTTTTTGTAAAATTCAAATCCGACTAGTTTCGAGTATCACGACCTTCTTGAAAAAAGTACGTCGAATTCGAAAAACTGCGATTTTGCAAAAACTATTTATCCGACAGCTTTGTAATTGTGCACCAATAAAGTTTATGTTAATAACTATTTAAATTTAGAGCAACTACGCTTCATCTCAGAAATTGACCAAGTTTTGAATTTTTGAAAAATTGATGTTTTTTTCCAGTTTTTTGGACTTTTGTCGGAAACTGATTATCCGCTTGAGACGTGTCACCTCTCATTTTTTTTGAATTCTCTACAAAAAGTGCCTTAACAGCTTTTCGATCAGATCAATACCTCACGTTTTATAAGCGAAAAAGCAAAATTTTGGATTTTTTTGGCTATTTTTCGCTTCTCAAAAAAAACCTAAGACGATTCAGGAGTGGAATTTATCATAAAAAACATGTAGAAACTACCTATTGCATGACTGCACAGTCAGATTTCAGGTAGTATTTTTGTCACGTAAAAAACCTCTATTGCTTGGTCTATACAATTATTAGTATTATTACTCAATAGACCTCATATTTTGTGGAATTCGGTCGGATTCAGCACTTTTATCGTATTTCGGAAAGCAGGGAAGAAAATATGTACCTACTGAAAATACGCATCATAACTGGATTTTAGCTAAAATATGCAAATACCGCTGAAGATGTCTTAAATATGCAAAAGCATATGCAAATGCATAGCAGCCGGTCTCTAGTAATTAAATATGAGGAAAATGGACTTTCATTTATTGTGGAATATGGTTCTTGTTTTTACAGGTAAATGATGATAACGCAGCATCACATGAATTTGAAATATTCCATTTCACTATTCTTGTTCAGATGTAGATGAATCGACACTGTTTTCTTCGTTTGTGTCATCCAATGGCTCTGAATATGGTGAAGAGTCATTTGTCTCCAGAAAAAATTTTCCTCGCTCATTCGTTTCCAAATCACTTATTGCAACAACCAGATTGCCATTACATTTATTTTTTCGAAATTCATCATAACTGTCACATTTTCTAGCGGGAAATGAACCATTTATTTCTACCGCTTCAACGAAGTACTGCCAGGCTCGACTGTGATCACATGAGACTGAAAATAAAACATAAGAATCAATATGTTGTCAGGGTAGAATTTATCTTAAAAATAGTAAACAATTAAAAAAAAATCTAAAATCATGAACCTTAAAGCCTTAAGAACGATATATTATGCTCTATTTAACAGCGTCGTCGGTTATGCAATAATAGGAGGAGCATACTCCAATGTTTTAAATTTACTAGGAAATATTCAAAGAAGGTTACTGAAGATAATTAATAAGAACACACCTGTAAGTATTAATAACCCACTGAATATAGATCAAATATATGCTGTGGAAGCATTGTACTACCACTATGAAAGTCTCAAAAACAAGTTTATGACATCTGATAGTGTAACAAGAAACAAAAGTGTACAGATACCAAAAAGAGAAAAAACTGTTAGTGAAAAGAGTAGTTATATCAAAGGAATAAAATTATTTAATAGTCTGCCAATCAACTTAAAGAAGATACAAGGAAAAAATATGTGAAAAAAATACTGAAAGAATGGATTGTGGTCAACGTGCAATGAATGAAGGGCATATAAAAAATTATTATATATATAATAAAATTATTAACTTTGGAGATATTGTAGATGACATCACTATGTTACTATGCAACTGTTGTTACTTAAAATATAAAAAAACATAATTAAAAAAGGATATATTTAGATATAAGTAATTATGTAACCAGCCCCACCAACAGAAAACTATGTTTATCTCTGTGGGATTTTGCACCGACTGATGTAATTTACTGGTTAAATGAATAAATAAATAAATAATTTTTATGTTAAACTCATTCTATTCTAATCTAATATGAAAGGTACTTCTTAGAGGATTTCCTTGACAATTGATTAGGTTTATATTTCTTCAATTCTCGAATATGATAAAGGGTTTTCCAATACCTGAAAGGTGTTATTTATTTATTTAATTTTTTTAAAATGAATGATCGGATGTTTATTTCATTATGAAGAAGAAGTTATGCCGTTAATAGTGGAAAATAACATCAGGCAAATGACCACGCTTACAGGGCCATATCCTTTCAATGAAATTTTCCATAACTAAATCGCAAAGTGGCTGCTCTATGTCCTCGATATCCTCACGAATTCCATCTTTGAGGTCTTGAATCGACGCTGGGCTATTGGCGTAGACCTAATCTTTCACGTGGCCCCAAAGGAAGAAGTCGCAAGGTGTTAAATCACAAGATCTCGGTGGCCAATTGTGATCACCTCTTCGAGAGATAACACGGTCCGGAGACATTTCCTGCAAAAGATCGATGGTTTCGTTGCGATTGTGGCACGTAGCGTCGTCTTGTTGAAAGTGAACGTTGTCCAGATCAATACTATCCAATTTCGGCCATAAAAAAACAGTAATCATCTCTCGATAGCGCAACTGTTGCTCCAGCCTCATTTTCGAAAATGTAAGGTCCAATGACTCTGCCGGACCATAAACCGCACCAAATAGTCACACGTTGAGGATAGAGAGACTAATCAATAATAACTCTTGGGTTTTCCGAGCCCCAGATGCGACAATTTCGCTTGTTGACAAAGCCACCGATGTGAAAAGGGGCCTCATCACTCAAGATTTTTCGATGGAATTCCGGACCATTTTCATGCATTTTAACGACCTAATCAGCACCGACACGACTTTGTTGATGATCGGCCGGCTTGAGTTTTTGTGTTAACTGACCTTTATAAGCCTTTAGACTCAAATCTTTATGCAAAATACGGTGAAATGACGTTTGTGGAATGCCTCATTCTAAAGAACGACGAGGAATGAACAAACCTGGGTTTTCTTCAACGCTTTCGGCTACAGCAGCAATATTCTCAGCTCTTCTTGAGCTACGTCTACGGGTTTTATTTTTCACTAACTTGTCGAATGCTTCACCAATTTCCTTATTACGATCCGACAAGGTGCCTCAAGACGACCCAAAAATGTTCGAGTTTTACAAACCGTCTCGGCCTAATTTTCACCATTTTTATATTGAATTTAAATAATTTCAATGCGTTCTTGAAGCGTGTATCGTTTCATTATTACAAATGGCGTAGTTTCTACTTGTCAAATGTCAAAAATGACATGTTCAAACGTGACATCTACCGAAAAAGCGGCCTATTCAAAATAACACCTCTTATTGGAAAACCCTTTACTATTGTTAAGGCTCTAAAAAAGGGAGTATACCAGACAGCCATGCTGGGTCCAACCACAGAATCGAAAATTACAGAACAATTCGAATGAAATGAAATCTTTAATCGAATAAATGAAATCTTTAATCAAATGAGGTTTTAATCCTGTAATTTATTGTTTATGTTGGTGCATAACCCCGATAGATGGCGATGAAAATTTGCGAGTGATCTGTAATTTTCGAGTCTCTGGTTGGACCCACTCAGCCTGTCTGGCATACCTACCTTTCTAGTGCTCTACTATTGTGTCATGATGCACAACACATTTATAGTTTTCGGGGGTTTTGTTAAGGTGTCAGGTAAGTATTGAAAGTGTTACAATGAAGTCTTTTCTACTTATGTGAAAAAAATGAGCTTCTACTCTTGATCATTTCTTTTCACTTACCTGGGCCAGTGTAGGTTGAAAGATTTCCTATATCTATGTCCCAGCATCCAGGTTGACTTTTCCCACCATTCGGAAAGAAGTCTATTGTACCACATGGGTCCTGGAAACCGAATTTTCCTCCATCTGTGTGTACAACCATGACCACTTCGGCATCCTCGTCATTCAACCTCTTGGAATTAGGCCTTAAAGCGAAGAGAGGACCTGCTGGATCTAAAGCGATAATTCTCGGAAGTTTCTTTCCACTGAGCTCTAGAAATTTTTTTCCTACAAATCCGGCTATTTGGGCTCCTAGAGAATGTCCAATCAGAACAATGTTCTCGATTGGCACCGAATAATCAGATGTCAACAGGTCGACGAAAATTCCAACAAGATTTCCTGAAAATAACAAAATAACTGTACCATTTGTAGAACTATGAGGATGATCATAATACAGGGTTTTCCAATAAGAGGTGTTATTTTGAATTAGTGTGAAGATATCCACACATTTCTAGCTACAGTTTCTGACGTAGAGACTGTTCAATTAGGTATAGGGTGAAATTCGTAGGCAACGTTGCCAAAATTCACACGAATTTCAAGATATAATTAATTTTACGTTTCAAGATCCGTTGATGAAATAATTTAAGTTTTGGTAATATATTCAGAAGATTCATACCTTAGGTCAGAAAGTTGTGGGTGGTTATTGAATATTTTCATTATGAATTCAGTACGAAAAAGGGCTCGGAACTACAGTTTTTTTGGATTTTATCGCACTACTGCGGACATGTGAGAAGAAAAAGTGATGAAGTATTGATTTCTAGGAAACTTTTGGAATTTCGTGGAAGATATCATCATGGATTCATGATTGAAATTCGTCGTTCTCATTTCTCTTGGGAATTTCGCTCATATCTCAGTTGGGGGTTGTTGTATAGTATATTTTTTTTTAGTCAAATTGAAGCGAAAAATGTCAACAAATAAGGACGACAATAAAATTTCATTGCCTCCCCATCGAACATCGATTTTGCTGGGGATTTTCGTTCATAACTCCGTTGGGGGTTGTTGTGTAGTGAGAATTTTTTCACCAAATTGAAGCGGAAAATGTCCACAGTTCAGGACTCCAACAAGATTTCATTGCCTCCCCGTCAAACATTTTCAAAATAATTGAATTCCTGATTTTGGTTGGGATTTTCGTTCATAACTCCGTTGGGGGTTGTTGTGTAGTAAGAAGTTTCCTAGAAATCAATACTTCATCACTTTTTCTTCTCAAATGTTCGCAGTAGTGCGATAAAATCCAAAAAAGCTGTAGGTCCGAGCCCTTTTTCGTACTGAATTCAAAATGAAAATATTCAATAACCACCCACAACTTTCTGACCTTCATCAACTGATCTTGAAAAGTAAAATTAATTATATCCTGAAATTCGTGTGAAGTTTGGCAACGTTGCCTACGAATTTCACCCTATACCTAATTGAACAGTCTCTATGTCAGAAACTGTGGCTGGAAATGTGTGATATCTTCACACTAATCGCTATTTCAGTAGATGTCACGTTATGAAGCTGCCATTTTTTGACATTTGACAAGTAGAAACTACGCCATTAATGAAAATGGAACGATACACGCTTCAAGAATGCTTTGAAATTATTAAAATTCACTATGAAAATGGTGAAAATTTGGCAGAGACGGTTCGTAAAACTCGAACATTTTTGGGTCGTCGTGAAGCATCTTGTCGGACCGCAATAATGAAATTGGCGGAAAAATTCGAGATGTTGGGACAAGTTAGTGATGTGAAGAATAAAACCCGTGCAAGTCGCTCAAGAACAGCCGAGAATATTGCTACTGTAGCCGAAAGTGTTGAAGAAAACCCAGGTTTGTCCATTCCTGGTCGTTCTTTGGAATTAGGCATTCCACGAACGTCATTACACCGTATTATGCATAAAGATTTGGGTCTTAAGGCTTATAAACTTCAGTTAACACAAGAACTCAAGCTGGCCGATCATGAACATTGATCTTTTGCGGGAAAATTTCCGGACTATGTTATCTCTCGAAGAGGTGATCACAATTGGCCACCGAGATCTTGTGATTTAACACCTTGCGACTTCTTCATTTCGGGTCACGTGAAAGAGAAGGTCTACGCCAATAGTCCAGCGTCGATTCAAGACCTCAAAGATGGAATTCGTGAGGCTATCGAAGACATAGGGCAGCAACTTTGCGATTGGGTTATGGAAAATTTCATTCAATGTATATGGTTCGGTAAGCGTGGTCGTGGTGGTCATTTGCCTGGTGTTATTTTCCACTATTAACGGCATAGCTTCTTCTTTATGATGGAATAAACCTCCGACCATTTATATTGAAAACTGGCATTTTTCTTTGAATATAAAAAAAACACCTTTTATTGGAAAACCCTATAGAACGAAAGCTCAAAAAACGTTTAAGTTTGTGAGTGCTGTGGTTTCAATCATCTGAATTCTAGTTTAGTTCTTGTCGTTTCAGATCTCTAATGAAGACATTTGAAGAATTTTTAAACTATGTACCGGTTTTTCACTATAATTTGACCCCCCCTTTAACTTTGGTACTGAAGGAGATACAAAAAAATGTTTCGTATAAAAGTTTCACGAAATCAACTGAGGTTTTTTGATATGAGTCCAGAAACTGTAATAAATACAGGGTGACCAACATATTGATGGCAACTTAATTTTTTCAAATGGAACACCCTGTATATTTTTCCATATTTGGTTAGCTCTATTTTCACTGATTTCGAATATGTAACACATGTTTGTCTTTTTTACTCTGAGCACCACAGAGTTTCATATTTCAATGACCATCTGGCATAGCGTTTTGGAAGTTCGAAAATATTTAAGTGGCCAATTTGATCTTTGGATTAGTAATGTCCACCAAATTGTTCTGATTTAACACTGTTGGACACGTTTTTATAGCCGTTCCTGAAGGAAAAAATTACTTCATCAATAATGACAATCAATGAAAGCGGAGAATAATATAAATGATATAAAATCAACCAATATTGAACCCATTATTCGGAACTAGTCCCATCAGAGCACAAAGAATAATGATAATATTGTAATGATTAAAAACAAATTTTAAAGCTTTAATTTCTGACTTGAATCAGAACCATAATAATGCTATCAAAAATAGTCTAAACAACTTTAGACAACTATATGAAGTGTGTATGTATGTGTATTGAATGAAGGTGGTCATTTCGAGCAATTTCTTTAGTTCATGTTATTCTTACCATACTACCATAGTTTATCATTTTTCATTGGTTGAGTAATTCTTAAGTATTCATTCTAAAATAATACTTTTAAGTAGATTGTTTGGATAAAAAGAATTTCGTAGGTATTTCACATATTTTTTTATTCGGTGTCATCATTTCAAAACTTTGAAACTCTGAAAATTGAAGAGACACATCCACATACGCATTTATATCCAAGATCAGTAGGAAATAGCCTATCAAAAAAAGGAAGAATATACATGACAGGGTGTCCCATTTGAAAAAATATAGTTGCATTCAATGTTTTTCACCCTGTATATCTTTCCATTGACGTTATTATAACTTCAAAAATGAGCATTTTCAGTAAACGCACTCTGCCACTTGTAAAATGATTACAGATCTCGGCAGGTGGTTCTTGAAATTTAAACTCTGTGGTTCTCAAAATAAAAGAGATAGACCAACATATGTTACATATTCAAAATCAGGGGAAAAGAGCTAGCCAAACATGGAAAAATACAGAGTGTGTTCATTTGAAAAAATGAAGTTGCCATCAATATGTTGGCCACCCTGTATATATTTCAGTTCTGGACTCATTTCAAAAACCTCAGTTGATTCCGTGAAACTTTTATACGACGAAACATTTTTTTGTATCTCCTTTAGTAACAAAGTTAAAGGGGGGGTCAAATTATAGTGAAAAACCCGATACATATTTGGTTTCATTATTAAGTCCTTGATCTGGAAAATTGTGAAAATTACCTCATTTCTTCGATAATTAAATGGAACCTTCAATTGGAAAACGTTGTAGAACTCACCAGCGCTTTCAGTATCAAACGCAGAGAAAGGATAGAAATCACTAGCAGGTTTATCCCAATTCACTTGAACAATTTGAGAGTCTGGATACTTTGTAACTAAAATCTTCGATGAGTTACGTATCCATTCTGATTCTATACTTTGTTTCCACCCATGAATCATAACATAGATTTTGGCGTCTTTACTCCAAATATCTCCAGGTGCATAAAAATCAATCTGTCTTGCGCTTTCTGGATTTTCAGAAGTAACTACATGAAAGGTTAGTTGCTCAAGACTTACAGGTGTACCAACGACTTCTTTAACACCATTTATTACTCCTTTACTTAGTTCGAATGCTCCTCGATGTACTCTATCTCCAAGGTTCAAAGTTTGGTTGACAATATTTTCAAAGCCTTTTTGAATTTGGTTTGTTGCACTTTTGGTTATTTTCACCGCATCTTGCCAAACTGCTGTGGTTGAAGTATCTGAAATGAAATTCAATAGAAGAGAATAATAAAGGGTTTTCCAATAAGAGGTGTTATTTTGAATAGCCCGCTATTTCGGTAGATGTCACGTTTGAAGCTGTCATTTTTTGACACTTGACAAGTAGAAACTACGCCATTAATAGGAATGGAACGATACACGCTTCAAGAACGCATTGAAATTATTAAAATTCACTATAAAAATGGTGAAAATTTGGCAGAGACGGTTCGTAAAACTCGAACATTTTTGGGTCGTAGTGAAGCACCTTGTCGGACCGCAATAAGGAAATTGGTGGAAAAATTCAAGCTGTTGGGACAGATTAGTGATGTGGAGAATAAAACCTGTGTACATCGCTTAAGAACAACCGAGAACATCGTCGCTGTGGCCGAAAGTGTAAGAAAATCCAGGTTTGTCCATTCCTCGTCGTTCTTTGGAATTGACATTCCACAAACGTCATTACACCGTATTTTGCATTAATATTTGGGTCTTAAGGCTTATAAAATTCAGTGCTACAATACGTGCTACACAAGATACGAAATCATTGATCTTTTGCGGGAAAAGTTTTCGGTCCGTATTATCTCTTGAAGAGGTTCTAACAATTGGCCACCGAGATCTTGTGATTTAACACCTTGCGACTTCTTCCTCTGGGGCCACGTGAAAGAGAAGGTCTATGCCAATAGCCCAGCCTCGATTCAAGACCTTAAAGATGGAATTCGTGAGGCTATCGAAGAGATATGGCAGCCACTTTGCGATTTGCTTATGGAAAATGTCATTAAATGGATATGGTCCTGTAAGCGTGGTCGTGGTGGTCATTTGCCTGATGTTATTTTCAACTATTAACGGCATAGCTTCTTCTTTATAATGAAATAAACATCCGATCATTTATAAGTAATGAAAACTGGCATTTTTCTTCGAATATCGCAATAACACCTTTTATTGGAAAACCCTTTATATTGAATATAGAGAACAAGATAACAATAACCAACTGAATTTACTAGTGTTGAATTCAGGTCGGAAAACAACTTACATTAGGGGCGTTCGGCATCGACATTGGACATGTCGGATCTATCTGAACCGTTCGTTTATTACATCCGGATTGAGGGGAGTACACATCTGGAGCGTTCGTCATAAAAATCTGAGCAATCGAACGTCGATCTTTTCGTTCGGTCTATTTCGACGGAGTAAAGCGATTTTATCCTTAGAGTTTTATGTTTTTTATATATTTTTTTGTTTTATGTTGAGTTTCCTGATCTGACAACCGATAGATTGAAAAATTCTAACATTTTTATTCTTCTGTTTTCATTCATTCATTGAAAACTTAATCAATTCATTAAAACTTTTCGATATAGCTATCGTAGTTATGAATGGACAGGATTAGATATTCCTTTCTCGTTTCTTTTTCGTGTAATTAATTAATTAATTAGGATCTTTCGGTACAACTATCGACGTATTGATCGACCAGAAGGGGATATTGCATTCCTTGTTTCCTTTGCATTCAGTGCCGTTGCACCTAATTATTTGAGATTTTACTGAAGAGCTACCTACGAAAAGGGTGAAAGTATCGTTAAAAGATGAGCACATTTCCCAAAATAGTGATCTTTGAAATCTCATAATCTATAAAAGTAGAACAGATCAGTATGTTCTGTGGCAGATGCTCTGTACCGTTCGTTTATTCTCAGATATTACAGATGAATCTGTACGATCTGTGATCACGTGACTAAAAAAATCCGTCTGCTCGCAGAGGTCAATGCCGAATGGGCTTAGTGAATCACCTGAAGAATAGATCTCCTCTTGTCATTTTGCATGAATATTCAGTAAATCAATCTTCATTCACAAAATCAATTTCATTCGAATGGGATATCTAGTTATGGAAAAGAGATTCTTATTTTCAATATTCCAATTGAATTTTCTATTGTTTTGTTAACACAACGGCCCCAAATTTTGTATGGGGCTTATTATGAGCATCTTACATGTCACCGCAAAATTTCATTTTGATTGGTTTTGTCTGAGATATTCAGGAACAAAAATTTGAATGGCCATTTATGAAACACCCTGTACGATTTGGCTGGTTAACGAATTTAACTGCGGCATTTGGAAACCGAACTCACCCTGAAAATCTCAAGTCTCTAGGACAATCCCTTCGAAAGTTGTCGTGTTTTCGACCAGACGGTCGGTTGCACAGGCATTTGGGTAAAACTATATAGCACCTGTTTAAGAAGAACGAGCACTCAAAAATGTTGCGAAGGGCAATAATGATGAAACCTTATGTTTCAGCTACCTAATACCCTTTTCAACCCGTAAACATTTTTTCTGTCGATCTCAAAATAAAAGGTGATTTTAATGTGTACGGGATTGATCATTTATGACCCATTTTAATGCTCAATTTATGCTATTTTAATGTGCAATGGTAATCCTCATGGCAACCGTTCACGAAGTATTCAGAAGTACTACGAGAAATGTCGGAACTCTAGTTGAACATAGATACATTGAAATTTTATTATGTCAAATGTAAATCTCGTGTAAAATTAGAATTTATTACAATCGAGAATTCATATGCATTGTGCATATTGAGACCGTCGGAAAAATCTTGTAATCAACTCGGTTATTAATCGGGCGAATAATGGTCAAGATATTTTAACACGCGAGCGGAGCGAACGCGTTAATAGTTTGAGGCCATTAGTCGGCGTTTTTAATAACCTGGTTGATTAAGTAACTATTAATTCTCATTAAATTGATTGAAAACAATATTCCATACCGGCGTGAAAAAATTAATTTTGGAATTCTTATGAAATGGCATTATCAAATGGCAAAATAGTAATTAATGGGACATAAAGAAATAGCAGCATTCGACATTACATTTTCAGTGCTTTTAATATGCAATAAAAAATATCACAATATACAGGTTGTCTACTTTTAAAGTGGACAAACTTCGAGGGGTGTGTTACTAATTATGCACACGCTTCCTCTTCAGTAAAAAATACCTTATTTAGTGTACTTTCGAATGACATATCAACTTCTGTGCCATGTCCGTAGAAGGATGAATTTGGAGGAAATTTATGTAATCGAATTGCAAAATTGGTAGAGGTAAGTCGCTCAATTTTGGATACTTTTTTTTACTGGTACTTTTTTGCTAGAGGTTTTAATGTTTTGATTATTTTTTTCTGCCTTAAATATGTCATAACCTTAATTATAACATATCAAACAAAATGAACTATGTATCTCCCGACGAAATGATATAAAAATGAGCTTAACTGAAAAATGCCAATTTTCGTCGTTTCAAAAATGGATTCCTAATATTGGATAATTTCTACAAAAACACTAGGTTTTTGTAGAAATTACAAACGTTTATTTTCTTCTCAAGTGTCGTTGATGGCATTTCTCATGTTTTCCATATTCCATTTTTCGAAAAACAGTCCTTTCTTAGGCATTTCAAATAAAAAAATATACACTACTGGAAAAAATTAAAGGATCAAAAAAAATTTCAAATTTTTCGACAATTTTCAACATGCCGTAACTTTGAGAGGAATAGTCGTACAAGGAATTTGAAAAAAGAAAACTAGCTCCAAATGTCTAGTTTTTGGATTCGAACTCCAAAAATTTTAAGTTTCAGTGGTTTTCGAGTAATGATAGAAAAATCAGCAACAAAAAAATTCTCAAAATTTTACCACTTTTTTTTTCTTGTCTACGAGCGTGGAAATTTTATTTTTGCATAATCGTTATAATGATGGGATACTTTGTTAATTCAGCTTTAATTTATTTTTTTATTGACCTCAATGCGTCCACTTCTCGCCGAGATATCGGTTTCAAATGGAAAAGGATACATTTGTCTTTGACTATCGATTAGCAATACCCGTTATTAAATTAAGAAAAATTTTATTTGTTGGTTTATTTAATTTTTCTTTTTTTAAATTAATGTACTATCTGCAATTGAATTGTGGAAAAAGCTTGAGAAAATTCTTTTTTGCCTTTTTTAAAGATTATGAGCTTTTCAGAGCAAAAAACGTGATCCTTATTTTCTTTCAAAAATTCAATCGAGTTAAACAAAAAAACGGCTCGTGAGCCCTTCGTGAGGTTTTTATCAACATATTGTACTGTGAAAGTCACACTTAACATTATTGGTTTCCTCAACATTTTCGATCCAGCGGTGGATTTTCCAAGAAACCACCAAAAGCCCTTTTTTTGTTAAATTTTATATTGATGCGACATGAAGAAAAAAAAGTTTCCATGAATAAGCAATGGTTGTTCATTAATAGGAGTTCATTCAAGGTCTTGAAACCCTCCTTCAATGTTCTGTTCGATCATTAGTTGCTGAGAAATCGATAATCAAAGACAAATGGATCCTTTTCCATTTGAAGACCGATATCTCGGCGATAAATGGACGTATTGAGGTCAATAAAAAAATAAATTAAAGCTGAATTAACAAAGTATCCCATCCTTATATCGATTATGCAAAAATAAAATTTCCACGCTCGTAGACAAGAAAAAAAGTAGTAAAATTTTGAGAATTTTTTGTTGCTGATTTTTCTATCATTACTCAAAAACCACTGAAACTTAAAATTTTTGAAGTTCGAATCCAAAAACTACACTCTTGGAGCTACAATTTCCTTTTTTTAAATTCTTTGTACGACCATTCCTCTCAAAGTTACGGCATGTTGAAAATTGCCGAGAAATTTGGTATTTTTTGTTGATCCTTTAATTTTTTCCAGTTGTGTATAATTTAACACCGAGTTACAAATTTTGGATATCCAATTATGGGCTACCTTCCCCATCTAAAATTAGGCAACTTTCATATTTTAGGTTCTGTGGTCAAATTAGGAAAGATCCTTGAGATACATGTTTGAAAACCAAATGATTCAAGTCATTGTAGAGGAATTTAACTTATGCTATACCAAATTTCAATATTTTACATCCACTACTTATCTATTTTTCATAGTTTACAGTTGGAGCAATAAAACACTAGGTATCACATTCAAACGTTAAATTTTAAATTTCAATCTAGCGATGGCAGATTGGGCTTCATAGTTTATAGGGGATGAATTTAGATCAAAAACAAATAGTTTTCTGCATTCAATACCAGAAAACTCCTTGTAGAATTCGGGGTGATGCAGTATCCAAAATTGGGCAACTGTCCACAATTTCATTTACAGGAAAAAGTGTCTTTTTTAGCTTCAAGAACCTTGGTTAAAATATTTTACATTTTACATACTTAGCCAAAAACTCACCCTGTGGGTTAATCTCCAAAGAACTTATTAACCATTCACGTGTTCGATTTTCTCTTAAGCGAGTTGATCTTTATGTTTATTTAAATATTAAAAAGTATTCATTGAATTCTTAAAATTATAAGAAAGCTCTAATCCATTGAATTTCTTTCTGTAGCGCAACAAAGAACCTGAAGATTGTTCATCTACTTACATGACAGAAGATAGCAATAGAGTATGAATCGTATATCTCTCATTTCAATTGAAAATATGCTTAATCGATTCATTAAAATAATATCCAGGTTTATGGCCTGTAAAAAATAGCTATTAGAAGCCCCACTGAAAATACTCACTTGATATAAACAAGTCAAAGCGTAGGTAAGTGGAATTTTTCTTATCATCTGACAATTTAACGAAAATTTATCAACGGTTATCCATTTATTAGTTGACCATTTTCAATAATCACGTAACCACTTAATGCAAATATGAAAAATTGGTTTCTCTAATAGACCAAGCTTTTACTCATTTTTTTGCGTTGTTACCAGGTGATTCTGTCAATTGCTCTTTTAGATATCCACTAACAATTTTTCATTTCATTTCACACGTCAAATAGAAGATTATGCACTAAGCAGTGTTTTTTTGAAATAATGTTAACTGGGAGGGTACTTTTTAATATGCAGGTGAAAGAAAATCATAAAGTGGAACAAAATAAAGTGAGAAAGCCTTGTGTAAATTCGTTCACATCAGACCACACCTTATCATTATTTATGTTTATTTTATTTATCTTTTTTAATTTTTTCATACCAGACACAAATATACAGTGCGAGTCAAAATAATGGAATAAATTCATTTTCTCAGAAGAAAAATATATGACAACAAAATCCTGAAACAGGTCAATTTTTGTTTTAACTTTACTAATTTTTTATGCATTTTTGGAGGAATTTTGCTGCACCCTTTGCCATCTTAATCATCCTTTAAATTTTTCAAACAGGGAAAGTGGGTAATAACACATAATTGCATTTATTTTCAAAAACTTTTATCATTATTATTATTAAGTATGAGTTATGACATTCATGTATGAAAAATAACATACTCTACTCTACTCTACAGGCATACTTTCTTACAATCACTTTTTGACATAATTGAGGCTTTATCTCACTAATGACACAATAGTATATTATGCAACGAGCGTATAATGATAGCTATTATTCGCGAGGTGACCGAGTGAATAACAGCCATTATACGCGAGTAGCATACTAAACTTTATCCACGACTACTGAATATATTTCTTAAAGATTTTAACATTTGGCGACCGCGACAATGCCCTTCTATGACAAGCGTGAAAAAACTCAAATTGACACATGAGAAATTTTTGGAGAACTTGTCATTCTATATTTTGCTTTAATTGATATAATAAAAGTAGATTTGGCCCTCTATTGACAAGGTATGCCCATATTTGTTAGTTGGAGTACTTTAGAATACTGAAGCTATACCAACTTAAAGAATATTATATCAAAGCTAAATCTATGAAGCATCTGACAGCAGTGAATTATAATCTCATTATTCTCTTGTGATTAATGGGTATTATTAAGGCAGAGCACAGAGACCTACAATGGACTAATTTTAGAATAGTCGTGGATAAATTAATTTATCCTTCAGTTCAGGAATCAATTCTGGATTATTCATATAGATCTGGCTCTTGACATAAACCCAAAGAAAATAATCCAACGATGTCAAATCACATGATCTTGGTGACCACTTGACATAATTTTTCTGGAGATTATTCGTATAGGAAAATTTGATAGATCTAATGGCTTAAGTTCCTGTAATATTTGAACCTTATATGCCTACAGAACTTTCACGAACCGAATCAATATTTTCTTGTGGACGACTACTACGACTGTATTTTCATTTTTTCCTCGAACTGGTTACTTGAAATTTTTCAATAATTAGACCAATAGGCAAATCAAGCTAGGCGATACGCCCTCTGGTGACGATCTGAGTAACCTTTAATATTGACATGATTCTTTCATTTTGCATTGTGTTGTCGTGATTTATGTGAATATCTAACATTATCAATAATTTTTTAGGTATAATTCATAAAAATCGTTATTATTCAGTTCCTCAGTGTTCTTCCTGAGAAAAAAGTATTCCAAATAATATACATTTCCATGTCTTTCCTCAAGCTAGGGATAAATTTCGTGTGGCAAAGTGTTGATAGATCGACGAAATGCCTGGCAACTGAAACTTAAAATCGGTAAACCAGTCACAGGAAATATGAAAGTTTTTTCCTTGCATTTTGTGGATGAAGATTATTTTTATCGAGGTAAATGATCAAACATTTTTTAATTATTTATGTTAATACACTCATTCACTATAGATTGTTGAAATTTTGATATATTGATGAAAAATCCAAATTTTAATGAAGCAGATATACACATAAACAATACAACAAAATCCTTCCATGTCATAAATGTCATACATCACTTTCTTTCAGATATCGATTGAAATATATTCTGGGAGGATTCTGCATTTCTTAAAAACTTTATAGGTTTTCATTCCCAGTCTGTGAAACAAAAATAATTAAAAAATGTTTGATTAGGGTGAAGTGCTCCTGCGAAAATCTTTGCACTTAAGTATTTGTCAGGAGCAAATTGGTCTTGAAAAAATTGTTGCCAATAGTAAAACTAAAAAATGAAACAAATTATAAAAGGATATTGTAACGTTTCGGTGCACTTCACCTTAATCAAACATTTTTTAATTATTTATGTTTCAGAGACTGGGAGTGAAAACCTATAAAGTTTCTAAGAAAATCACTTTCTTTGTTTAGATTCCTAGTTCATAACTGTCCCGGGAAGCTACGCAGATTTTATCGCGATTTTGCCATTAGTTTTCAATAAGTTTAACAACAATTTGCTGTGAGACGAAAATTAACATTGCAAGGGCGACAGTAGTTGTTAAACTATTATCTGACGGTTCCTTTCTTTCAAAGGTCTTTGAACAGTTTTCCATGGGAAAATGAAAAACTTGATAATCGTTTCGTTATTTACTTGAAAATACATACTGTAAAGCTTAAATACCAGTAAAAAATGTAATACCTACTCGATTAAACAAGGACCAGTTTTAATATATTGAAATGAATAACATAAAGGTTGTATCTCTTCCTACATACAATTTGTAATCTGTTGAATAAATATTGAATTTTTTTCCGCTTTATAAATTTTCAAATTTTATATTTTCATGGAGACGTGTTCGTGGAATTCTTCTTCTCAGTCATATCCTTTATTCCTTCTTTAATTTTATCTACGCCATCCTTTATCGTGTTGACGATTTTTGGAAGCAACTTGGAATAAGACTTTTCAGGGTTAGTTTCCAAATAGAACGTTCCTTTTAGTTTCAGATCTAAATCCCCCATGGCTGCCTCTAGTGATTCACAGATGTTATTCACGAATTTGCTGAAACTTTCGCATTTTCTTGATGGAAAAGAGCCTGTTGCATTAACTGCCTCCACGAAGAAATCCCATGCACGGCTGTGGTCACAGGTAACTGAAAATAGAATAACAAAAATCAAACATATTCGTTTGAAACATATTCAGGTCAAAAAAAAAAATTGATTCAATTTTAAAAACAGCTACAAATTGAAAAAGAGTGAATTTTATATCGAGTATTTTCTTCCTATTAATTTCAACCAATAGCTATCAAGAATTGGTACCATGTCAAATATGAATTTTATTAGTTGAAAAATTACTTAACAACTGTCAACTTATTTGTCAGCAGTTTTTCTGAACAAAAATCGAAAAAAATTCATGCAAGTTTGACATGTTGATGGTTTCTATGATGTGTTAATTTTTGTTCTTATTATTTTAATGAAAAGAAATGTTATCGATTGAAATATATTCTGGGACGATTATGCATTTCTTAAAAACTTTATAGGTTTTCACTCCCAGGCTCTGAAACAGATATAATCAAAAAAAAAATTATTTTTTTTCGCTCTCGTTCCTGCGAGAATTTTTGCACTTATTGGTCAGGAGCAAATTGGTCTTGAAAAAATTGTTGCCTGACAGTAAAACTGAAAAAGAATTTAAATGAAAAGGATAATGTAACGTTAGGATGTTTATATCAGACACCTTCTTCAGACAAACTTGTAAAATCTAAAAAAATTGTTTTATTGAAATAAAATTTTTATTCTACTCAGGAAATAATCTCACGCGAGTGGCACTAGAAAGGGCTGAGTGTAATTGAGGCTATAAAATCATCTGAGGATTAAGATCACGAATTTACGGAACCCAATTCTGAAACACCCTGTATGTCTACGAAGTACCTAACACTATTATAGTATTCGTTTTGAGATATTTCGTGCTCCTGAGCTGTTCCAGTGCTTGTGCGCAACTAATGGCAAGCCGTATTTCACGCTTTTGAGTTACTCAGGAGCACGAAATATCTCAAAACGAATCCATATTCCATACTAATATTATAATATTAACTAATATTATAATATTATAATATAATATTATACATACTAATATTATAATATAATATTATACATACTAATATTATAAATGCGAAAGTAACTCTGTCTGTCTGTCTGTTACTCTTTCACGCCTAAACGGCTGAACGGATTTTGATGAAATTTAGTTAGGTGATATTATATAGTAACCTAGAAAAGGATATGGGCTATTAATATTCATGCTATCGTACTTAAGGCGTAGGCAGTAGACAGAAAACTAATTGAGTAAGTGATTTTTAATCGTTTGTTTTAAAAGTTTACCTCATTCACGCCTTAACGTCTGAACGGATTTTTAGAAAACTTGGTTAATATAAAGATAGGATCGTAGGCAAGGACGCAGGCTACTTTTTACGGCGGGAAAATACCTCATTCCCGCGTAAATCTAGCGTGATCGTGTCAAGAAGCGCATGACGCCATAGCTACTGAAATGATTTCGATGTTTTTTTTTTAACTGAGTGTTACTAAGGCTTCAAGCTAGTATTTGATCATTTTTCTAACTTCGAGGGTCGGTAGGCGCCATAATTTAGGGAATTTATGATATTATTTTGATGTGAAATTGAGGACTGGAACATTGTTGCAGGGGGACTTACCTACAGCCGAGAAAAAACAAAAAAACTTATGCGGACGTTGTCGCGGGTAAAAGCTAGTAGACTATATGTTCCATCGAGATATAATAGAGAAGAGACGCTATGACATACAATTGAGTAAGGAAAAGTAGTACCATTGGGCGGGGCTAAGTCGAGGACCAATATGGCGGAAAGTGTAGGGTTGAATTAAGTTGCCAGTTTTCTCTGTTTACAAACTCCACCCAAAAAATACGACGTGTTGGATGTTCAGGAATCCTGTTCAGATAAGGTCAATTGAATATCGAATAAACAGTTTTTCTGCAGGCGATAATATACACATATAAACAGATATCAGAATACCAAGACAGACTATACAATAGCAAAGATTTCCTGTGATATGTTTTTCCTCTAATTTTCTTCTTATCTGTCTTTTCTCTGCTTGAAGAAAGCCTTACAGTGCACGATACCATTTTATTGTATATTATTAAGCAGAAAAATCACAATTTAACTAGAAACAAGCGCAAGAATCACAATAACTCCAGAAAATTCAACAATCGTCAAATTTGACTTTAGGTGGTAGTAATATGGCGCACCTGATACCAGAGCTGTGCCGAGCACTGAAGCACTAAGCCTTATTGAAAAGTGCTCCGGAATCTCGAGCACTAAGCCCTTATTTTTTAAGGAATGCTCGCGATTACTAAGCACTTTTTGAAAGTAATTCGTTTACACGAGCACCGAGCATTAAGCACTTTTCAAATGAACCTTTGTATTTTCCATCCAAATGTCTCTCAGTTTGAAATTTTGATGTCTTGATTTTTTCTTTCGAGTGATATCGTGTTTTGAACTGGTCATAATTGAAATTGACAATAGTTTTCTCTCAGGAAGTCCAACATTGTCGTTCACAGACAAATATAAAATTACCATGACGTTATATAAAAAATTGAAAGAAAAGCATGTGGTCTCGAAACAGAAAATAAAATTCCAAAAGTTATAGAAAGACAATGACGTCTTGGCAACAAATAAGATGGAAATTTTTTTGTGCCGAAACTAGAAAAAAATACTGTCTGCAATGAAAAAACTTTTCCTGAGCTCTTTATATAATTCATTAAGTGAACAGACTGTAACTTGAATATTCGCCAACAAATAACTTGAAAGAATGATTATAGAATCTTGCATAGTATATCAAAAGAAGGTCGTATCGCTCCATACAATTTTCCAAAAAAATTTCGCCATACAACATTACAATTTGTTCTCCGTGTCATAATAATGTCATAATAATCGTTTTTTAACACCAGAGTTATAATGAAGGAAAAATTTAACAACTTGGATATCCATAGAGGTCGCCTTAGGAAGCACCTGTTGAGGATGGGATTGTCGGACACTGACGAGTGTAGGTTCTGTGGGGAGGAGGAAAACCCCCTTTCACCTAGTCACGGAATGCCTCGGCATACGAGCCTGAGGAGGAAATGCCTTGGGCAAGAAACTTGTAAGAGTGAGGAACTAGCCTCGTTGAAGTCTTCACAGTTACTAGATTTCATTAGATCTCTGGAACTGGAAGGCGAGCTGTGAAGGTTTTTGGCCAGAACAGCTCTGTAAGGGGGCACAATAGACCTTAAGGTCGCAGTGGACTGTAACCCCTCTGTAAACTATCAACTATCCATAGAGGTGGATCGAAAAAAAATTATATTTTAGTACTTTATCTATTCCAATCTGGCAAAATCAGTCATTTTCATGTTCCGACGATTCCATAAAGCTTAGTGCTTGGTAATTTCTGAAAGTGTTTGAGAGCACTGCGGTGCTTAGAAGCACTTTTTCAAATTACTAAGCACTAAGCCCTTTAAAAAAACTCTCGGAGCACCAAGCACTAAGAACTGGTTTAATCTAGTGCTCGCGAGCACAGTGCTTACGAGCACAAAAGTGCTTCGAGTGCTTTCACGAGCACTAAGCACAAGACTTCGGCACAGCTCTGCCTGATACCACGGTTATTTCAATGATGGCAACTCTATACTATCCTATCTCTATGCTATGTTCCTACCTGGATCAGTGTAGGTCGATACTCTGCTCAAATCTACTTCCCAGCAACCAGGTTGATTGTTTCCTCCATTGGGAAAGAAATCCACAGTTCCACAAGGTGTTGGAAAACCCAACTTATCACCGTCTGTATGAATGACCATCACAACTTCTGCATCATGTTTGTTAAGTCTTCTGGAATTCGGACGAAGGAAGAAAAGAGGTCCTGCAGGATCCAGAGCAATAATCCTGGGTAATTTTTTACCTGTTATTTCTCCGAACTTTTTGCCAGCCCATCCGCATATTTGACCACCCAACGAATGACCAATCAGTACGATATTTTCTCTGGGAACTTTATAATCTGTTACCAAGCGATTGACGAGGATACCAAGGAAGTTTCCTGGAAAAAATCAATAAGGTTTTATACTCCGTTCGGACACTATTGAGCACAAAATAGGCCATGGAAATTTGGCATATTCCACTGTGCAGTATATTGATATTTTAGGTTATGTGGTTTATTTTCTAGTCGGATTAATACGCAATGTTGTCAATATCATCACGGATTTCTCACAATGTCAATTAACGCCTGAAAATCGAATAATTACACAATTCAGACAGTTCATAGTTTTATTTTACTCTGTAGGAACTAGTTCGTCATAGAAAACAAAAGTACCAAAAACCATAAAAATATATAAGGTGGTTCGAAATGTATGGGTAACTAATTGAAGAAATTGACAAAATCATTGAAACATCGTATCTCCATAATGAAGAGAGTTAAATCCTTCAAATATAGACTAACCTCAGTGTTCTTTATCTACCCATAGTTTCCACCCATCCACCAATGAATCAATGAATCACCCTGTATAATTAAAAACTGTTTATACCTTATAGTAAAAAGTAAACCAATAGATGCTTCACGCATTTGTTATGCAGCCAAGTAGAATCTGTTTATGCACGCGAATTACATTCCGGCGTTGCCAACTTGTGCTGTATCTTTATTCCGTATTGGGATAAATTGATCTACCGATCCCCTACTCTGATACTAACGGCTTGCGTCAGTTAAAGACAATTCTGTCAGTTTGGCAACATCGTCTGTTAGTGTTTAGTTTCTCGATGCGTTGTGTTTACATTTCGATTTGACGTTCATAAACTGAATTATGTATTTTTCTTATTTTGTGGAAGTTTATTGTTGCTTTAGGCTATTCCGATAAGTATAGCTAACTATGTTGTATTATATTCAGAAATTCTAGAAATGAAAATCTAACCTGTTGTTTACTCCACCCAAGTTTGGCAGTGAATTGCAAGGCAGTATTATTCACGCGTAGGGGCATCTCTATGGTTATTTCTTACTCTGAAGTTTATTAAGAACTATACCTTTTCAACTTCAAATTGAGACTAATCACATTCAAATTGGGATTAAACAAATTCAAAATTTTTTTGGGCGGCGCGGCTGAAGTTTAGTAGAAGAACTATACCGAAATGCATGAAAGGTCGAATATATCAGGTTATATCCACTCCCCATGAAAGTATTCGATAATCCCTGGATTTTGGTATAGTTCTTCTACTAAACTTCAGCCGCTCAAAAAAGTATCTCTGGATACGATCATTCAATTTTTTTTTAAATCTATTTATGTATCTCGCGATTTCATGAAAATTTCTTGTAGGTTATTTCATGTTGTTCGGTCTCCCGTAACAGTTTTTTGTGGTGTTCCATATTCAGGGCGAATCTTTCAACCTATCATCTATTGAAAAATCCAATCTGAAATGGGAGTCCGTCACTGAATATTTGAATACTTGAATGCGTAAAAGATCTTAACCATTAATATTCAACTTTTGATACATTTGAGTATGTTTTTTTTGTGAATTAGGCCGTACAAAAAAAAATCTCCGAGTACCCATATTCAATTTTCTTTTCTCTGAATCTGTAGGTGTGCCACGTGATTTTATTACTTTTTATTGAAGAGTATTTAGTGAAGTTTGAACTGCCATGACAGGTTTATTGACTTTTTCATCTACAGGGTGATTTTCGATAATATCAGAAAAATAGAGTCCGGTCCTGGAAACTGACGAAAATTACCTGAATATTGGAATATTTGAATATCGAGAGGATTTAAACTTATAATATTCTCCTGTCCTCAACTTTTGATACATTTGGGTATGGTTTTCCATGTGAATCAGGCCGTCCAAAAAATTTATCTCCGAGTACCATATTCAGTATTTTTTTTCTCTAAATTTGTAGGTGTGCCACGTGATTTTATTACTCTTCATTGAAGAGTTTCCAGTGTAGTTTGAACTGTCATGACAGGTTTATTGACTTTTTCATCTACAGGGTGTTTTTTTCATAAATTCCGATAATATCAGAAACATAGAGTCCGGTCCTGGAAACTGATAATCTGGTAACTCAGCTGTATGGAGATTGATATAGTCCTCCTACGTACCAAATTTGATGAATTTGTGATTATTTGTTCGTCCAATAGAGCATTTTGAAAATATGACCCAAAACTGGAAATCAACCTGTATAATTCAAACGAATCGTTTGAGACCTTTCATGTGGGGTATTTTTGAAACCAGCAAAGTGTCCTCTATCTCTGTGTGAAGTATGTACAGTTCAACAGGATCACCCTGTATAAAAGAAGCAGATTTATGCTGTATACAAATAATTTTGGAAATATGAAGGGTGTTTTTGAATAGATCCGAATTATTTAAGGGGGTGATTTCTCATATCATTTAATGAAAAAAAGTTACAACAAATGTAGGTCCAGAAATGCATTGTTTCCAAGATACAGGGTGTTGAAATTTTAATTAAAAACTGACCGAAAAAAATGGTACGCCGATGAGATATTTCACTCTAACAATTATATTTGAATTATTCATTCAATTTTTGACAAAAATCTCTTCTACTTTTTTTTCTGTGGGGGCACCGTTTTATGAGATCATCTCAAAGTTCAGCCTCAGATACTATGTGTTAAAGTGACGACAAATACGCGTTAAGATGCTTTATTTTCTCATATAAAAACGGTGCCCGCACGAAAAAGAGGTAGAAGGTTTTACTACAAATTGAACGAAAAATTCAAAAATAATCGTAAGAAATATCTCAGTGGTGTACACTTATTTTATTCAGTTTTTAAGTAATACTTCAACCAACCTACCATTTATCTTGGAAAAACGCATTTCAGGACCTACATTTATGGGAACTTTTTTTAATAAAATGATTTGTAGATCAGTATCAAATTCAAGTGGAAATGTCTATTCCCAATATGAGATTGACTGTGTTTACCATTTTGAGCTTATTCTCATTTTGAATTTGTTTAATCCCAATTCGGTTGTGTTTACCATTTTGAAGTTGCTCAATGTCATTTTGTATTTGTTTAATACCAATATGAATTAATGCAGTCGAATTGTGCTTTTAGCAGGAAAGTTTTGGGGTAGTTTAGATTTCTTTCATTTTTTATGTTTTTTGGGGTGCTGAATCCGAATTTGAGGTTTGCTAACAAAATTTCCAGACGGAACATAGAAAAAAATACAAAAAAAGAATGAAAATCTCATTCTTGGTCAGTTTTTTGCATATAACTCTGACACTATCAACTTTTCCTAAAATACCTTTCCATACAAAATGAAAGTACATAAAATTTCCTACAAATTGTACTACCACAGCTTGTTTTGCGACAAACCGTTCTGGTTCAAATAATAGTTGAAAATGAGGTATTTTCTATGACTCAATAAATGAAAAAAAAATAATTCTATGGTTCCGATGATGCGATCCTCTTGAAATTGTGCATGAACATTCAGTATATCAGTCGCGATTCACAAAAAAAAATTTAATCGAATCGGACATTTTGTTATGGAAATATAAAGATTCTTCTTTTCAATATTCCAATTGAATTTTCTATGGTTCTGTTCACACTATGGTCACACAATTTTCCAAAGGCTTATTATGAGCATCTTGCATTTGGCCGCAACATTTCATTTCGATTGGTCTCGTTTTGTCTGAGATATGAGGAACAAAAATTTAGAATGTCTTGTTTTATGAAACAAAATACGGCCATTCAAAATGTTTTTTCTTAATATCTCAGACAAAATGAAACCAGTCGAAATGAAATGTTGCGGCAATATGCAAGATGGTCATAATAAGCTTCATGCAAAATTGTGTGACCATAGTGTGAGCAGAACCATAGAAAATTCAATGGAATATTGAAAAGAAGAATCTTTATATTTGCATAACAAGATATCTGATTCAAGTGATTTTATTATGAATCGAGACTGATATGCTGAATGTTCATGCAAAATTCAAGAGAATCGCATCATCGGAACCATAGAATTTAAGTTTTTTCATTTATTGAGTCATATAAAATACCTCATTTAAAACTATAATTTGAGCCAGAACAGGTGGTCGCAGAACAAGCTGTGGTAGAACAATTTGTAGGAAATTTTATGTACTTTCATTTTGTATTGAGAGGTTTTTCACGAAAATTGATAGTTTCCGAGTTATAAGCAGAAAACTGCCAAAGAATGAGATTTTTTCTCTTTTTTTGTATTTTTTTCAATGTTCCCTCACGAAATTTTGTTAGCAAACCTCAGATTCGGATTCAGCACCCCAAAAAACATAAAAAATCGAAAAAATCAAAACTACCCCAGAACTTTCCTGCTAGGGGTTCTTTTGAGCACAAATTGACTGGACTAAAATGTCTATTCCAATATGAGATTGACTGTGTTTACCATTTTGAGCTTATTCTCATTTTGAATTTGTTTAATCCCAATTCGATTGTGTTTACCATTTTGAAGTTGCTCAATGTCATTTTGTATTTGTTAATACCAATATGAATGTGATTATTGAGCAAAATACAACTCTATGCGACCCTAGCGGCGTTACGTAGAACTATCCCGAAACGAGTATTCCAAAACGCGGGACGGGATATGACACTCGATTGTTTGTGCCTAAGAAATGAGATTTGTATTGTGTGTTCATTATAATATTTGTCTAGTTAGTTGGTTTTTAATCTGATTTAAAGATGACTAAAGAAAATACAGTGAAGAACACTAATTGTTGCTGTGTTTATGGATGAAGCTCTAAAGAGTTCTTTCACAGGTCACTATTTTATAGGATTGTGGTTATGAAAAAATAATATTTTATCAGTTGATCACTAGTTTGCACTAGAGGAAGCATTTCAGACGTTTAGTGCAGTCAAAATCAAGAAAACGAAGAGATTAGCCAGTTTCAGGATTCATATTTGCACTTAAGGAGGAAATATAGTACATTATTGGATGTATTTCCAATTCACTCGTTAAAGAAAACAGATGAAGATTACTCGTTAATTGACAAAAATTGTGTGATAACTTAAGTTTTTATGAATATATGCCCTGAAATCATATCACTTGGCTAAAACTTATCTGATGTTCTTTCAAGTTGCAGTATATCTTTTGTTTTTTATATGAGACAAGTAGAAGTAGAAGGTAACTGCTAAATTCACTATTTTATAAAAAATAGCATACACATACTTACTTTAACTCTGTATTGTAAAATTAATTATCATTTCTTATTAGATAATTAAGTTTTTGTTTATACCAGGGAATAAAATTTGTTGGTTTGTATTGAATGATAAATGCTTCACTTACGACAAAATATTAATGAATTTTTCTGATTTGTATTCAATAAAAATAGTTTTTGATGTCGTGAATAATTGAAATTAAGTTGTTTATTTTCATAAAGTCTTTCATTTCTGTAATAAAATCATCATTCCGGCTTTCATTTCAATACAAATATTGTCATTTTTTCTTTCTATATATTGAAGAATAAATATTATAAATATAATTTGATTCACTGCAGCAGGATTAGGATTCCTTGTTTCTACTAAATAACTAATCATATCAGGATACATTTTATTTTTGAAATGAGCCAAGTTAGATGGTTAAATATCTTCCTTCTGCAGTTGACAAGGGTGAATGCCCAAAACTGATATTTTTCTACATATCGTCCTCGATGTATATGATATGAACTTTATAAATCATTTCATAGGTCCATTTTCACGATTGTTCAGTCAAAAGACTAAATAAATCAACTGAAACACTTGAGAAACCCAGAATCTCTCTTGTTTTGCTTTGACGTGCACCAAACAATACTCGTTTCGGGAACAGCTGATTCGGCGATTGCAGCGCCGCTTCGGTAATTATTTATCCCAATAGTCTATCCAAATCCGAGAGGCCAAGCGTAAACAAACTAGAAACGCGATTTGGTCGCTCTTATTGGTCGAAGCTTCAGGAACGCCACTTTCGACCAATAAGAGCGACCAAATCGCGTTTCTAGTTTGTTTACGCTTGGCCTCTCGGATTTGGATAGACTATAGTCTCAATTTGAAATTCAAAAGGTACGGGGCCGTAGCTAGGGGGGGCAAAATGGGGCAATGCCCTACCTTTAATTTGCAATGCCCTACCTTAAAAAATAGTAATAATTCGAATTAATAGTAATTTTTTTACTTCTGCCCTATCCGTTACATCCATTGCCCTACCTTAAATTCATTTTTAGCTTCGGCCCTGAAAGGTATAGATAATCATAGTCCTTACCCACACTCTCAGTGTCAAAAGCAGAGAAAGCATAGTTGTCACTTGCTGGTCCATCCCAATTACTTGAACGACATGAGCACCCGGACGTATCTGACAAGAATTTTTGACAGATCCTGAACCCATGAGGCATTACTGCTTGACTGCCATCCGTGTACGATGAAGAATATCTGACCTGTGGTGTTCGCTACATCGTCTGGCTTATAAAAATCAACTTTGGACGGGTTATCTACGTTTTCCGAAGTGACGAGATGAAAAGTCAATTCTTTGAGGTCAACTGGAGTACCTACAACTTCGTCAAGGCCATTCACAAATCCTTTCTCAATGTCAAAAGCTCCCTTGTTGACTTTACTCAATACTTTTTTCGAACCGCTCACAACTTGTCGATCTGCTGCGTATGCCACGTTTGCTGTTGCTTTGGCACCTTCTACAGCACCGCCAGCAACTGCTTTGGCACCGTTTACAGCACCGCCAGCAACTGCTTTGGCGCCATTGTCGATTCCTTTAGCTACGTTTGTCGCAGCTGCCAAAGGATCTGGCAAACCCCACGAACCGGCATCTGCAAAAAACAAAAGATGTATGAAGCACACATTCGAGCAAACTATAACGTTATGTACCGGGTTTTTCACTATAATTTGACCCCCCCTTCAACTTTGTTACTGAAGGAGATACAAAAGAATGTTTCGTATTAAAGTTTCACGAAATCAACTGAGGTTTTTTGATATGATCAGAAACTGAAATATATACAGGATGGCCAACATATTGATGGCAACTTCATTTTTTCAAATGGAACACCCTGCATATTTTTTCATATTTGGTTAGCTATTTTTCCCCCGATTTCGAATATGTAACATATGTTCGTCTATCTTTCTTATTCTGAGCACCACACAGTTTCAAATTTCAAGAACCATCTGGAATAGCGTTTTGGAACTTCGTGAATATTTAAGTGGCCAATTTGATCTTTGGATTAGTAATGGCCACCAAATTGTCCCGATTTAACATCGTTGGCACGTTTTTATAGTCGCTCCTGAAGGAAAAAATTACTTCAGCAATAATGATAATAATCAATGAAAGCGGAGAGTAATGTTAAATATATAAAATCAACCAATATTAAACCCATAATTGGAACTAATCCCGTCAACGCACAAAGAATAATGATATAATTGTAATGATTAAAAACAAATTTTGAAACTTTAATTTCTAACTTGAATCAGGGCCATAATTATGCTATCAAAATAGGAAATAGCCTTTCAAAAAAAGGAAGAATATACAGGACAGGGTGTCCCATTTGAAAAAATATAGTAGCATTCAACGTTGTTAACCCTGTATATCTTCCCATTGACGTCATCATAATTCCAAAAATTAGCATTTTCAGTAAACGCACTCTGCCACTTGTAAATGATTACAGATCTTGGCAGGTGGTTCTTAAAATTTGAAACTCAGTGGTTCTCAGAATAAAGAGATAGATGGAAAAATATACAGGGTGTTCCATTTGAAAAAATTGAGTTCCCATCAATATGTTGGCCACCCTGTATATATTCCATTATGTGACTTCATATTGTAAAACCTCACTCGATTTCGTGAAATTTTTGTATGAAACATTTTTCTGTATCTCTCTTAGAAACAAAGTTAAAGGGGGGGTCAAATTATAGTGAAAAACCCGGTACAGAGTGGCCAGATTTGGTGATCCCTGAAATATAACTTTTTAACATTCACTGGAATCGATTATCCTGTTATAGAAATATAGAGATTCTTCTTTTCAATATTCCAATTGAATTTTTTATGGTTCTATTGACAAAATCGCCACAAAATTTTGCATGAAAATTCAGTATAACAGTCTTCATTCACAAACAAAATTCACTTGAATCCTGTTATGGAATTATTTTTTTTCGGTCGATATATTCTTTACAAATGAGAGCTAACGAAATACAATACATGAAACAAAAAAGTTCCTAGCTGAGGTTGGTGCAAAACGGGGTACCATACTATTCTGTCGTATGATACCAGAGCACAGGGAAAAACCTCAGTAGAAAAAACCCTGTCTCGCCGTTTCTACAAAATTGAAACTCAAAACTATTAAAATAAATACCTTCAATATTCAGATACAAAATACTTAATTCATGCTCTGGGGCCAGAAGGGTATTTTAAACCAGGTCTGGCGTTCCAAGTGATGATTTTTCGAATTTCCGCTACATGACCCTATTAAAGGGTAATCATCTCCCATAGATTTAAATAGTGGTATTTCATCGTAAATATCGAATTTAATTTCTGAATAATGACAAAAAACGTGCGACAAACTTTGTTTTGTCTGAGATATTGAGGAAAACGAGCGCTCGAAAACTAGCAATGAGTGTGAAAATACTATACGCAGATTAATGACATCGATAATGATTATCCCAGTATCATAAATTCAAAATTTTGTAATTTTATGAGATCATTCAATGAATCTGATCTCGCGAATCGAGATGAAAGTGATCATTCTCGATAAATCAATTTTTTTTCTCTATTTGATACGCTGGGCGAGGATTCTTTTTCTTTTAAACGACAACCTATTCTATAGCAGAAATTTTTTAAGGCAATTTCGTTTTGTCGTATTTTCAGTTATTTCGAATCCAATAATGAAAAATCTCATTTCACATTTCAATTTCTTTTATCTTTCTGATTGAGCTATAATAAAATGATGACACATTCTCGAGCACTTTTTTCCAGCTTATCCGAATATGAAAACCGATGCGGACTATCGTTCATATATTTTAAATGAATGAAAAACATATAATGAAAAATTGTTATTTTCAATAATTTTTAATCTTGTTCTTATTCTTATTGCCACATTTTACAGGCACTTGTTTGAGAGAATTTCAAATATAATAATTTTCGACTATAATTCACATTTCTCAAGAAGAACTGGACCAATAAATTGAGCCATATTATATGGCTTAGAAAAACATTCGAAATTTATGGAAAAATAATGATAACAAATCATTCATCATTTTTATAGGAACATATCAATTCAAAACAACATAATGTCACAAAATTGTTATGTAAATTAAAATTCAACGTTATCAGTTGAGTCAATGATGAGACGAATATTTATGATGTGTCTGTTCCATTGATTTGTAAATAATTTTTAATCGAATATAGTGAGATAACAAATATTTCAAGAAACACTTTTATGTAGTTTTTATGAGTTTTTCATGAGAATTTATTATAAAACATTCCAAAAACGAAATTACAAATCTGATCAATATGATCATGATTTTCAAAACTGAGACAGCGACACTTATATGTGTACAGAATATTTCATTATATGTTTGTCAATAAGTATTTCTGAAAATACATGAAATTCGGTATCTAGGATATAAGGACATTAGGGTGAGGCTCTGCTATTATGTTTATGTTATGTCGTTGAAATCCCATAACTAAAGGATTTAAACCAAATACTTATGAGAAAAACAATTTCCCTTATTTCCGAAACATAATCGTGGGTTGGAATCTCACCCCAGAACTAAACCACTGGAAAAAATTAAAGGATCAAAAAAAAATTCCAAATTTTTCGGCAATTTTCAACATGCCGTAACTTTGGGAGGAATGGTCGTACAAGGAATGTAAAAAAGGAAATTGTAGCTCCAAGTGTCTAGTTTTTGGATTAAAACTTCAAAAATTTTAAGTTTCAGTGGTTTTCGAGTAATGATAGAAAAATCAGCAAAAAAAAATTCTCAAAATTTTACCACTTTTTTTTTGTCTACGAGCGTGAAAACGTGATCCTTATTTTTTTTAAAATTCAATCGAGTCAAACAAAAAAAGGCTAGCTGGATTGAGTTGACTCTTCGTAAGGTTTTTATCAACATATTGAACTGTGTCACACTTAAGGCCCATTCTCACTTTCGTGCAAGCTACGTGCTCGGCACAGGCAAGGCACCGAATCGGCAAAATATCTTTTACATTGATCATATGGTTTTTGTGTGGTTAAATTCACATTATGTCGGCAACGTCCTCGGCAAGCAACGCCTTGATATATTTTGCCGATTCGGTGCCTTGCCTGTGCCGAGCATGTGGCTTGCACGCCTAATGAGAATCAACCTTTAACATTATTGGTTTCCTCAACATTTTCGATCCAGCGGTAGATTTCCAAGAAACCACCAAAAGCCCTCTTTTTGTTAAATTTTATATTGATGCGACATGAAGAAAAAATATTCTATGAATAAGCAATGATTGTTGATTAATGGGAGTTCATTTAAGGTCTCGAAACCCTCCTTCAATTTTCTGTACGATCATTGGTTGCTGAGAAATCGATAATCAAAGACAAATGGATCCTTTTTCATTTGAAGACCGATATCTCGGCGAGAAGTGGACGTATGAGGTCAACAAAAAAATAAATTGAAGCTGAATTAACAAAGTATCCCATCATTATAACGATTATGCCAAAATAAAATTTCCACGCTCGTGGACAAGAAAAAAAAGTGGTAAATTTTTGAGAATTTTTTTTGTTGCTGATTTTTCTATCATTACTCGAAAACCACTGAAACTTAAAATTTTTGAAGTTCTAATCCAAAAACTAGACACTTGGAGCTACAATTTCCTCTTTTACATTCCTTGTACGACCATTCCTCTCAAAGTTACGGCATGTTGAAAATTGCCCAAAAATTTGGATTTTTTTTGATCGCGTTAATAGTTCGAGACCATTAGTCCTCCGATTAATAACCGAGTTGATTACAAGATTTTTCCGACGATCAAACATGAATTGTGTATGAATTCTTGGTTGAAATACATTCTAGTTTTGTACAAGACATAGGTACATTTGACATAATGGAATTTCCAGTACAGTTTTGACATTTCTCGTAGTGCTTCTGAATTATTTGTGAACGGTGCCATGAGGAGTGTACATTAAAATAGCATAAATTGAGTATTAAAATGGGGCATTAATATTCAATTTCGTACACATTAAAATTACCCTTTATTTCGAGGTCGGCGGAAAAATATCATAAATTCAACATTAACATGGTACATTAATGTTAAATTTCGTACACATTAGACTCATAATCATCGACGGAAAAATATATCTCTGAAATCAGAAGAAAGAGCTCTACCTATCGGGAAAATAAAATATAGAGTGTTTCATTAAGAAATTAACAGTTCATACAAGATTTTTTGGTTAACGATGATTTCATGCTTTTCCTAGTAGTCGTATTTCTGAATGCCCATAAGAAATACCACAAGTATGCCCATTTAAACGTTTCTTGTTAAACCAATATTAAATGAGATAGTTATAGACTAAAATACAAATAATCACTCTGTAAATTATCAACAGTAAAAAAACAAGAGCTTTTTTTTATCGGATAAATTTCTCTTTGCAACGAAACAGTTTTGCTAATCACTAATTTTACGGAGAAAAACTGACATGATAAAATCGCGACACCGAAGGTGGAGCGATTTTATCTGATGTCATTTTTCGAGCAAATTTAGTGATTGGCCAAAACTTTGAGTTGAAGAGAATTTACTGATAAAAGAAAAGCTCGAGTGTTTTTTGGCAAGATAAATTAACGACAGAATATATGGATGAACAACAACAATAATTATCTTTATTAATACAATAAAATTCTACAGAAGATATCTTCCTTTTCGCTGGAATAGCTTGTAATTTTTCCGTTTACTATTTTTGCATCACGGGCTTCTTTGAAAGTTATGTCGACAAAAGGATTAATTTAATATTGTATTCACAGAAATATTTTCTTGTACACACCTTCGCAGTCGAATTCCAAATTGACTTAACCGCATATTCTTTATAATCATCTCCATTTTTCTTTTTAAAATTATAGGCCCAATCCTTCAATATATTGCTACTTCATGTAATGGAATTTTTTCGGACAATTCATACTTTCGAACTTGACAAAACTCCATGAATTGTCTCCAGATTGAGCTTTTGTGTTTTTCGTAGATTGCAGTATAGACTTCTCGATATTTGTCGTAATTTGCTCAGTCGAAACTTCAACAAAACGATTCATCTTTTGGGTTCTTATATCAACAAAGTTGAATAATTACCACACCGATTCAAAATGAAAGCATTATATGTTCAAAATTCAAAAATCTGACAGACTAATTGACATATTGAGGAAGAAAAAGTTTTATCCGATAAAAAAGGATGCACCTTTTTTATCGATGTCAAAGTGACAATAACATTTCCAGGTCTATGATATTTAATATTGAAATTAATTTATCATAAATATTGAATTCTCTAGAATTTTACTCACATGTTTCATGAGCTATCAGACTGAAACGAAAAACATCAGGAACAACTTTTCTTCGTACGAACACCTCCTCCCAATGCAAGAAACGATATGAGTTTATCAGACTAGTTTTCTTCATTTATTTCAATAACAATTTGTATCTCGCATACACGATAAACGTGTATCGATGCCGGAGAACATTCGGAAATCACAAGGAGATGTAGACTGATTGAAACTAAGAAGGTAACCACAAATAATGAATATTATGAAGGTTCATATTTCAATGATGATAGTAGAATACAGGGATCACATTATTTTAATTCAATTCATTAGAAATACCCCAAGTTTTGAATATTTATTTGAACAGAGCGAGTCAAAATAGTGAACAGATTAATTTTCCCAAAAGAAAATATTTGGCTCGGCGACAGGATCCTGAAACAGGTCAATTTTTGTTTCACTTTTAACAAATTTTTATGCATATTTGAAGGATTTTTGTTGCACACTGTGCCATCTCCATCAACCCTCTGAATTTTTTCAATTGGGAAAGTGGGTAGTGTGGTAATTTTTTAGTCTTCGTATCTTCTTTACAGGCGTACAGAATTTTCCAAAAGTCCCCTTACCCCCCTTACCGTACAAAAATTCACTCGTTACTTAGCAACACTTTTAATCCTAGGATTAAAAACGCTACTTTTAATCCTTGGATTAAAAGTAAATGCATTTGAAGTCTACTTGACAATAACTGTCATGATTCTGTGTTCAAATTCATAACCAAATTATGAACGATTTTTCACTAAAACCAATTTTATTGTAATTTTGACTTGGTTGGGAAAAAATAGTATAAGTATATTACGGATTAAAAGTGCCTATTTTAACTCGTAATTCTGCATTCGCTCGGCTGCGCCGGCAACTGCAAATATTGCTCATAAAAAAATGCACTTTTAATCCTTATAATATAATATACTATTTCCCAAAGAAACAGGATCCTGAAACAGGTCAATTTTGTTTCACTTTTACCAAATTTTATGCATTTTTGAAGGATTTTTGTTGCACCCTGTGCCATCCCCATCAACCCTCTGAATTTTTTCCATTGGGAAAGTGGGTCATGTGGTAATTTTTTAGCAGGTCTTCGTATCTTCTTCACAGGCATACAGAAATTTTCCAGAAAAAAGATTTTTTCTCCAACCAACAAAAAATGTTGACATTTTTGTATTGTTTTCATGTGCAAAAGCCACCAATTCCCTTACCGTACAGAAATTCACTCGTTACTCAGCAACACTTTTAATCCTAGGATTAAAAACGCTACTTTTAATCCTAGTTATAAAAGTAATTGCATTTGACGTCTACTCGACATCACTGTCATTAGTATGTGTTCAAATTCATAACCAAATTATTAACGATTTTGGCTGAAACCAATTTTATTGTAATTTTGACTTGGTTGGAGAAAAAATAGTATATATTATTCGGACCAAAAGTGCCTATTTTAACTCGCAATTTTGCATTCGCTCGGCTGCGCCTCGCAACTGCAAATATTGCTTGTAAAAAAAATATGCACTTTTAATCCTTATAATATAATATACTTTTTTTCTACAAACTGTCAAAAAAACTTGACTTTTCTTCATCACTATGGATGCGTAAATGGTTACTTTTTTTCACCGTTAAAAAGAGTCTTTTTCTAACGGTGAAAAAAAGTAAATATAGTTTGGAACCCTTAAAAAATAACTATTTGTACAACTGTCAAAAAAGTAGACTTTTCTTTATCACTATGGATGCGTAAATGATTTCTTTTTTTCACTGTTGAAAAAGTCTTTTTGTACAACTGCCATAAAAGTGACACTTTTAATGACAGCAATCAATTTTAACAATTTGATTTAATTAACGCTTCTTTTATTTTATCACTCATATCATTTTGAAGTTTATTGTCATTGCAAATTAGCCCATTTTGTTATCAAAATAGGGCAGTTGTACAAAAAACATTGTATGGTATTTGTGTTAAAAGTGATTTTATTCAATTCGTGAAATTGTTCAATTTGCTCCGCTTATTTCACAAACTTTTTCAATCGCAAAATAAAACGTCACTTTTAACGCTAATATCATAAATATAGTCCGTTCACGAAAGGTTGAGGGCATAGTAGGCGTTTCTTTATTTATCTGAGGTTGGCAGTATTTACTGTCATAAAGTAAAATAAAGTCAACGTTGCCGAATGTACCCGGCCTCGTCCGACGAGCTTGCGAGTTATCGGAGAACTCTATGCAATATTGACAACATTGCGTATCAATCTGACAAGAAAATAAAGAACATAACCTAAAATTTCAATATACACAGTGGAATATGCCAAATTTCCATGGCCAACCGACGGCTCAACCTTTCGTGAACGGAGTATAGGTATTTTTCACCGTTAAAAAAGTGAGTTTCTATAGTAACGACAGAGAAATTGGATCTGGAAGCATAGAAATATGTATTTGAAGCATTATCTTCAATAATTATATTTCAGACGAAATAAATTAACATTCACATGAATGTTGTTTGTATTTCGTGCGTATATAATTCGTGTTTGCATGGCACATTTGAGTGAAACTTGACACTCTCATGTGCCTTGAAAAAAACACTCATTTCACGCACTTTATACAAAAATAACTTTTTTTCGAAAAATGGTTAGTTCGAAGAAGTTTTCAGTATGTCCACCTTTTTCATGGCTCATTTACTTTGAGATAATGGTACCTGATGAAAATTGCATTACAGTTGTGCGTTCATGCACAACATTCAACCTCCTCACGTGGAAAATTAAAATATCGATGAAATCTTTCTTTGAATTGAGAAATTTTATTGAAAAGTTTCAACTTCGGTAGAAATGTACTATTAACATACCTACTTAGAATCATAACTGAAGGATGGTGTTCCACACATCCTAATTATTCTCATGAGGGGGTTGAAAGTTGTGCTATTACCTTAACATTTTATATAGATCTTCAGATTGATACCAAATATATAAATGCAGAATCTCAGCACAATCGAAATAATATTCTGAAAATTATTCAAAAAATGAAATGTGTAAAATATAAAAAAATTAAAAATATTCCTATGGTTCTGATGCCATCCTCTTGAATTTCACATGAACATTCAGTATATCAATTTTCATTCCCAAAATAAATAACCCTCGAAATATCCGATATTTGTTATGGAGATATGAAGATTCTTCTTTTCAATATTCCAATTGAATTTTTTATGGTTCTGTTAACACTTTGGCTACAAAATTTTGAATAAGGCTTATTATGAGCATCTTGTATGTGCCCGCAAAATTTCATTTAGATTGTTTTCGTTTTGTTTGAGATATTGCGGAACCAAATTTTTGAATGGCCATATTTCATGGAACACCCTGTAAGATTTTGCTGGTTAACGAACTCAACCACGGCAATTGGGAATCGAACTCATCTTGAAAATCTCAAGTCTCCAAGATAATTTCTTCGAAATTTATCCTGCCCACGGGCAAAAAAAATTGAATTTGACCACGAATTCTTCATCAGGGAATCGAATCCTATCATTTGAGATTCAAAATTGAAAAATGAAGGCATTTGGCCAAAATGATATAGCACTCGTTTGAGTAGAACGCTGAAAAAGTCAATGCAAAAGTTTCAGTTTTTTCATTGCCTACAATTTTGCCATTCCACTTTTATCTATAGATTTTCAGGATATCGAAATAAACCGCTTCAAGAACCCACCTGCTACCACTTATAGACCTCAGATCGCCAGTAGGTAAATTATTTTTTTCTATTTTTGTTTTTTTCTCCGCCTGTTCTAATGAGTTTCATTTTTACATAATTATTTATCCACGACTATTGTGAAATCCATCCATTGTACGTCTCTGTACTCGGCCTCATTAATACCCCCTAATCACAAGGGAGTAAAGAGATTATAAATCACTGCTGTCAGATGCTTCATAGATTTAGCTTTGATATAATATTCTTTCAATTGGCATTTCTTCAATTTTCTAAAATACTACAACTAACAAATATCGGCATACCTTATCAATCGAGGGCCATACCTATAGTCCGTTAACGAAAGGTTGAGCCGTCGGTTTGTCATGAAAATTTGGCAATTCCACTGTGTATATTAAAATTTAGGTTATGTTCTTGTCAGATTCATACGCAATGTTGTCAATATTGCATAGAGTTGTCTGATAACTCGCAATCTCGTCGAACGAGGCCGGTTACATTCGGCAACGTTGACTTTATTTTACGTTATGACAGCAAATACTGCCAACTTCAGATAAATAAAAAAACGCCTACTATGTGCTCAACCTTTCGTGAACGGACTATACTTTCATTATATCAATTGAATTTGTTTTATTACAAAATATAAAATGACCAGTTCTCCAAAAATTTCTCAGGTGTCAACTCGACTTTTCCACGCTTGTATTAGAAGGGTCTTATCGCGGTCGCCAAATAATGTTAAAATCTTCAAGAAATATATCCAGCAGTCGTGGATAAAGTAAAGTATGCTACTCGCGTATATATGGCTGTTATTCACTTCACCTCGCGAATAATAGCTCATTATACGCTCGTTGCATAAACTATAAAAACTGGTTTCCAAAATTTTGACCCCTTCACTGCATAAGTTCACCAAGGTAACCAGGTTGTCATGGAAATATATATGTTATGTTTGTTTGATCATTGAATGATAAGTCTTATGGTTGTGTGGTTATTATTATCAACGAAGTTTCAAAGAATCCCCATGGATAATCATACAAGCGCAGAAAAAGAAAATTTCGGGTAATTAATATAATTAACAAATAGGTAGTTCTACTGATGACAGCATCAATTTACTTTTTTCAGATCACCTAAAGATGGTTTTATCAACCAGTCACCAGCCGAAAAACTCGTTCAAATTTTGACCAGTGATCAATTAAATAATCTAGAGTGTATCTTCAAGAGTGAAAAATTCGATGGGAAAAAAAAAAAGAAAAGGCAAATTCTTCGAACCATGAAACAAATTTCGGGTTGGTAGTCCGGTCTATTTAGACCAAAAAATGAGAGTGAAGTTACATAAAGTCCCAACAAGCTGAATTTCAGTGAAATTGTTCAAAATATAATTATAAACAATGTCTAGAAGTTCCCCATCATTTAAGGAAAAATTTAATTCAAGGTCAAAGGTGAAAAAAATTAGTTTTTTGCGATTTTCAGCAAAACAGTAAGTTTTATCATGAAAGTACCCCAGACAAAAATTGAAGATCATAAAAATTATCTATAAAAAATGTATCAGTACTTTTATCTTACGAGCCACCGTTTCTGAGTTATAACGATTCAAAAAGTTAAAACTACGTACACTACCTCATAGGTGGCGTGGAAACGTGTGCATATTATGACGATAACGACTTTATAAAACTTTTTGAATCGTTATATCTCAGAAACGGTGGCTCGTAAGAAAAAAAGTATCGATACATTTTTTATAGATAATTTTATGTTCTGCAATTTTTGTCTGAGGTACTTTTATGATAGAACTTACCGTTTTGCTGAAAATCGCGAAAAACTGATTTTTTTGACCTTTGACCTTGAATTAAATTTTTTCCTTACAGGGGAATGATGAGGAACTTTTAGACATTGTTTTTAATTATGTTTTGAACAACTTCACAGAAATTCAGCTTGTTGGGACTTTATGTAACTTCGAATGTATAAATAGACCGGACTATGGGCGTAAAAAAGGAAGAATCTTCACGCATTATTATCATTTTAGTTTCAGAAAACAATGATGAATTATTCTTGGAATTTTTCGAAGTCTACGCAGATCATGGATGTTTGACATGGAACGCTACTTGAATGGTCTGATAAGTGCTTTTCCAACTGACGTTGAAGATCGAATAACATTGGAATTCACGGGAATACAGAAATGTGATTGACCGAAGTAGGTGAAAATTGTATAGATAAACAATGAGCGTCTTTATACAGGGTGTCCCGGAAAATGTGGGATTCAGATATAAAATAAAAAAAATAAGATGACAAGTTCCCATAATTTTTTTCCCTAGCGGAACTTCCTACGAAGATACGACCTCCTAAATGACGCCACTGGAAATTCATTTTAGTGGAATAAATTCTAATAGTTAATTCTTTCATTATTTTTTTTCGAAAACGGTTCATTTTATCGACACTGAACAAGAGTACTTTTTCTCTAGCTTAATGTTCAAGGTATCCAAATTTGTTTTTTTGCACCTTATCGTACAGTGTTAAAAATGTGGGTAAACTGAACAAGCTAATTGAAATTTCAGTGCGGTGATTTCAGGGTCTTTAATACTATAATCATATAAAATTTTCATTAAATTATATTGAGTAGTTTGAAACTTATTCCACTAAAATGGATTTCCAGTGGCGTCATTTAGGAGGTCGTATCTTCGTAGGGAGGACCGCTAGGAAAAAATTATGGGTCTTGGCTACTTCATTTTTTATATTTGGCAACAAAATCCTGAAACAGGTCAATTTTTTGATTCACTGTTATCAAATTTTTATTTATTCTTGAAAGTTTTTTTTGTTGCACCCTGTGCCATCATCAACTCTCTAAATTTTTCAGTAAGAAAAGTTGTTCATAGCTAATTTACTTTGAGACGATGGTACCTGATGAAAGGGTATAGCCGGGTTCAATGTAAATCTGCCCCCTCGGCCTTTCGATTCATATTGAGCGGATCGATTAGGCATTGAATGAAAATAATTCAGCCCAACTTTTCAGCTTTTTATTCAGCCACAATGATATTTCTGTAAAAAACACTTTTTTCCATTTTTTTTTTTTTCTCTTGTGAAATCCAAAATTTTCGAATGGTGATTCTTTGCTATTAAAGAACAGACGTATAATTTTTTTTATGAATTTCAGCTGAAAACTAGATTTAAAAAAAATGAAATTACAGTCATTTGTTTTTCGGTGTTCTTCAAAAGTGGCCACCGCAATTTTTTGACATAAAATGTCTTCTTTGGTCCTTTATACCCTGGAATTTTCTCACATCTTCAAAATTGGTGGAACACTGAAAAAAATTAATTTATTCATATTGGCTCCTTGAACAATATTAGTGAAAAAAACATTGGGGCTCTGCCTTTGTTTGGAAGATATCTTCCGGAATTTGGGGGCCCATATCTTCCAAACTAAGACAGATCGCCAATTGTTTTTTCACTAATATTGTTCAGTCTATGCCTATTTCATTGATTTTATCGAATGGAATATTTTTTCAGCGTGACGCAATAGCAAAAATATTAACAATAGAAACTACAACCCATTCTGCTATACGGTGTATTCGAAGTATGGAAAAACAGGAATTTATGATGCTAACTTCAAAAAGTTGGCAACATACCATGTTATCATGACCAGAGAAGATATAACAAGCCTGAGGAACAAAGAAGAAGGCGGAGAATCGCTGGATCACAGATGCTCTGTATGTTCAAGATTTGAAAAAAATCATGGTTATCAATACAGCGAGAAGTATTGTGGTATATGATGTCATAGGTTTACAGCATATGCCTGTGTTTTTGATCTTATCAACACCGAATATTCCTAAGGTGAGTAATCAGTAATTTGAATAGTTCATGCTACGACCATAGATTTTTAATACTAACTAGATGGCGAACCTGTCAAAAATTTTGAGGCACACGTCGACCATTTGCAGTTTGGGTTGGATTTGAGAGGTGTCACTTTTTCTATGAATTGAAATATTAGAATTACTAATATTCCTTTATTAATTTTATTTCAACGAATTAAAATGATAGAATTACCAATACTGTTTAATAACTAATCACACGGAATCGAAAATATTTATAATTCGATATGGACCGAAATGTCAGAGTTCGCAGAACACTAATATATAAAGTTCGTTTTTCATCACTTCTTTCGAAGGAACGTCTAGGTTTCAATCAAAATTCGAGCACAGATGGCATAGAACATCAAAATATTCAAGTTTCATCCCAAACTGCAAATGGCGGCCATTTGCCTCACTTTTTTCTACGTGACAGTAAGGAAGTTCGACGTCCAGTTAGTATTATAGGTCCATGGCTACGACCAGTATAAAAAATTGAAACAGTCATGACGTAAAGTCTAAAGCTCTAAAACTTGAAATTTGTAAGGTAGTCTTGGACTTGTATGATGTTGTTTACGAGAGAAATTAAATTGGAAGATTTCAACGATATTAATGATGTGATACATTTTCACAGGGATACAACTCTTCCACATTAAAAAAATTTAGCGAAACAATTTATACATTAAAAGAAAAGAACCCACAACTACCAAAAATGTATAGCACAATTAAACTTCACAAAACAGACAACAGCATAAGACCAATAACATCGGCAATTCATCCCCATGTCACAAAATCTCAAAATTTATTAATAAATAAAAACTCAAATACAGATCAATTATTCTATAAAAATTCTCTAGAATTAATAAAGGAAATACAATCCCTCGAATTAAAATCCGATAAAACATATATGATTTTATCCTTTGATATAGTTACCTCTATACCAATATCCCAATTAATGAATCCCTCAATTTACTTAGAGAACAATTAATAACTCATCAAAACAACGATACAGCTTAAATTTGGAAACTGAGGATATAGAAAATATAATGAAACTTGGTCAGTTAATTACCGAACAAAACTTTTTCATATTTGACGAAAAAGTAATATTATGAAAGACGGATTACCCATGGGCCTACCTATCTAGCGGACTTATAGCGGATACTTATGTAGATCACGTAGAAAAACAAATAATGCTCCTATCACATAGTGAAAACATAGTAACCTGGAAAAGATACGTAGATGACATCATTTGCATATGGTCAGGAACAACGCTGAACTTGAAGAATTCTACCAAGAAATCAACTCCAAATATAAAATTAAATTCACCATAGAACACGCTATAGCAAATTCACTGAATTTCTTATATCTGAGCATAACACTAAAAGATGATCATGTTTTTCTTTTCGAATCTACAGGAAACCAACACAAACTAACACCATCATTCCTTTTAGCTCATACCACGCACCCACAATGAAAAGCGCCGCATTTAGATTTTTATTTCATAGACTTTCTAACACCCCTTTAACACCAGAAAATTATAGGAAAGAACTGGATATAATATACCAAATAGGCAGGGAAAATGAATATTCTAAATCATATATCGACGAAATTCTAACATCAATGAAAAAAAAAAATAATTCTGGATAAGATCTACCCCCACACACCCATCAGGAAATATTTTATATCAACACCATACTACAAAGATCTACATGAAAAACTGAAACATACTTTAAAGAAATACAATTATTCACTAACAAGTAAACGACACAGAACAATAGCAGATATACTGATTAATAATCAAATGAAATCTAAACTCGAACAATCCAGCGGAGTCTATGAGATAACATGCACAAACTGCCCTTCATTTTACATAGGAATGACAACTCGTAATGAAAAAAAGATTCAAAGAACACAAAAGAAATCAACCCCATTCCGCTTTAGGCAAACATTTAAACGATACCGGACATTAGATAATCTGAAAATACTTCATAAAGAAAATAACTGCCATAAAATAATATTACTCGAACAACTAGAAATTTTAAAAATAAAGACAACCAATTTTTACTTAATGATAATATAGAATTCGACAGAAGAAGCATTTTCAAACTCATAGATTCTTAAAAAACAACAATAAATAAAATTCAAAAAATTCCCGCCACCAATAGACCATCATGATAACATTTATATATCACATTTCGCACATATCCTATAGTTCCATATTCAGTTGACAATCCCACAAGAAATATATCGGTAATAAAGGTTGACTAGAATTCAAAATTTTAACGATTCTGACAGAGGAGGACCATTGTTAATGTTTTTAAAAAGTTTCTGTTCATTTTAATTCAAGACAGTAAGTTGCATACTCTCACCTAAATAAATACATGTTCTACATTTGTATACTTTCAGCTGGCCTGATGATGGAATAATTCCGAAATCGATAGCCGAAGATTTTAATAAACAATAATAGTGTGTTTATTTTATTTTACATTTCCTAATTTTCACAGGGAATTTGAATAAATTTTACTGGCTCCTCAATCTCAATATGATACAGAAGCACTTTCGAATAGAAAATGACTTTTTTTTCTGTCTGACTACGTGGGGGTTGAATTTTTGTATTCCTCTTTTTATCGGCGCACTTTTTGTACTGGTTGGGCGAAGTTATGTTTTTTTTTAAGTGGGAACACTTCATTTCATTTTTGAGCGTTCGTTCTACTTAAACATGCCCAAATGTCTGTAATTTTCAAATTTGGAGACGAAAATGGTCTCAAACGATACGGTTCGACTCCTCTGATGACGAATCCGTGGTCAAATTCAATTCCATCTGTGGGGTCGTCCGGCAGGCCGTAAACACGATAACTTTCGAAGGGATTGTCCTAGAGACTTATTGAGATTTTCAGGGTCAGTTCGGTTCCCAAATACCGCGGTTGAGTTCGTTAACCAGCCAAAACGTACAGGGTGTACCATAAACTATGACCATTCGAAATTTTGCTCCTCAATATCACAAACAAAACGAACCTATCAAAATAAAATTTTGCGTGAAGGCATTCCTAGGTTAATTTTTACTCTGAGCTCTGAACATTAAATAATTACTGACCTTAATACTATCTAACATTTAGTAATCAGAAGTTTGGGTAGTTATTATATTGACTGTACCAACGTATGAATAATTAAGGATTTCATTTCCAATGAAACAAATCGAAATTATTTAATCAGAAAATCGTTCACCACCAACTAATGAACATTATCATTATATTTGTTACATCGCTTCAAAAGTCAATTATCCTGTTACCGAGAATTCATAATCATAATATACTGTATAAATTGTTTTTGATTTACCTTTTGCAATGACATTATATCCCATACACAATGGTACACTAGACGTTCACAGATAACAAGAGTCACTGGCGCAGCCAGGGGGGGGGGCTTTGGGCGGCAGCCCCCCCAAAGATTAATTCTTCGTTATTTCTTTCTTCTTTATTTTTTGCAACTTTCGTTATTCACTGTATCATCAAAAATTTTTCAGTTCAGCCCCCCCCCCCCAAAATAAAATCCTGGCTGCGCCACTGACAAGAGTTGCAAAGGTATTGAAAATTTGGTTTATCAGGTAATAATTACTGATCTATTAATCCAAAATTTCCTCAGAGCTGCGGTGTGGCCGGTTCTTCATACAGGTCCATAACTTTCCACCCCGAATATTGAGCTTTGGGATGGAATAACGCAAAAACGCTCGGAAAGGTCAAATTTTGTTGAAAGGGGGACAAATAAGGGTTTCAAATGAGTTTGATATCACTACCCCTCTAGCCCAACCCCTAACAGCTCTCATTTTTGAATAGGGAAGAGGGGCGAAGTAGCACCTTGTTGGAAAGGCAATTCAATTTCCTGCATGATGTATTTTTTTAAGTAAATCGTGCGCTTTCGTTTAAAATGGAATAATTGCTGTTAGGAGTTGCGCTTCTGCAGAATTTTGTGGCCATAGTGTAACAATAACCAAAAAAATTCAATTGAAATATCGAAAAAAAGAATCTTGATATTTCCATAACAAAATATCCGATTCGAGTGAAAATTATTTTGTGAATGAAGTATCGCATCATCTGAATCATAGAATTAAATTTTCTTCTTTTGTTTAATTGATTTTTCACATTGTTACGTCGTGATCATTATTGTTCATTATAAATTATGTTTTTAAAAACTAGTTACCTTATGACAAGTTATGTCAAAAGGGACAGACGAATAAAAATGAAGTGAAAAGTCACGTTTTTCTTGATACGAAAATAAAGTGTTGAACAGACGAGTTTAACAGTTTACACACATATTTCATCTTTTGTATAATTTCCAGAATATGATTCCGATGTTGATTTTTATTGTTTTTATATGTATTTTCCTTGTTTATCTTCCAGAAATAAACGCTACAATTCACACTAACTTGGTATTTTATTTTTATATTTCTTACACACGTTCTTTATATATTTTCTAACCTTAACAATCTGTCGTTCTTATTCTAGAACATTTCAAAGACAAAACATTCTCTTCTTCTTATCATAGAAATCTCATTCAAAATATTTCCCCTTTCATGCAACCAACGTTACATATTCATGTATTATTGTTAAACTACATAATTATCTGGCTGAGTTTATAAAACAAACAAGTATTTGAATATTCAACACTTCCCCGTAAACGAAGAACGGATAATTTTGTGCGATACTAATATTCCACAACAGTTAAACAAAAATAGAAATTCTAAAAAAAATACAGAAACAATGTTACCTAATTAACAGAGCAATCAGTATAACAATTCTTTAGCGAATTTATTAAATTTAACATTAAGTAAGGGCTTGGTTAAAATATCACTTACATTGTCTTCAGATGGTACATATTTCATTTTGAAAAGTCCTTTATAATATTCATCTTTGACAAAGAAATATTTTACTTCAATGTGTTTGCTTCTCTTCAGTCTTCTGCCTTAATGAGTTTGATTGTACTTTGATTATCAATGTAGAGAGTTGCATTGATTTCTTGACAAGTTAGTTCTTTCAGAAGTTCTGAAAGATATTTCAATTCTTTGGTACATTCACAAGCAGCTATCAGTTCGGCTTCTGTTGTTGATTGAGCAACAACACTTTGTCGTCTTGAAGACCATGCTATTGGGCTTCCAAATAGGGTAATATATATCCTGAGGTGCTTTTTCTTTTGATTTCCCTAGTTATGTCCTCTTCTCTCGTGATTACATCTCCAGCGTAATCTGCATCACAAAATGCTTCTAATTGAAGTGATTCTTCATTGTAGTTACCGCTTCTAAAGAAAATACCTCTTGATATTGTTCCTTTCAGATAACGTAGAGTTCTTTTCACATTAACATAGTCGAACTTCTTAGGGTTTTCCATCGAACGGCTTTCAAAATTCACAGCAAAACTAAGGTCTGGTCTAGTCTTACAGGACAGATACAGCAGACTTCCAATTGCTTCTCTATAGTTGAAAGTTTTCTGTTCATGTTTTTCATCTTCTTCATAGTCTTCATTCTTGTAGATATCTTGATTTATTGGAGTATTCATTGGCTTAGCTTCATGCATTTTGAATTTATTTAAAATTTTCTTCGCATAGTTTTCTTGAGATATTTTTATACCATCATCAGTTCTGTCAATATCTATTCCTAGGTATGAATTTGGATATTTATTGATGGTCATTTCAAACTCTATGCTCATTTTTTCTTGCAGTTGATTTATTTTTACTTCATTTTCTCCGATAATAATACCATCATCAACATGGATTGCTAGATACATCTTTCCGTCTTTTGATTTAAATAAACATGGATCTGATTTCAGTTGTATCATTTCTTGATTTTTTAGAAAATTTGTGAATCTTTTGTTCCATAGACATGGAGATTGTCTAAGACCATATAGAGATTTTTGCAGTACACAAATCTTACCTGGTTCATTAAATCCATCAGGGACTTTCATATAGATCGGTTGTTCTAGTTCACTATAGAGGAACGCTGTCTTTATATCCAGTGTCTGTATTTTCCAGTTTCTTTTTGCAGCAATGGCAAACAATAGTCTCAATGTTGTTGTATCGACCACTGGGCTGAAAATGTCTTCGTACTCTATATCTTTCTTATACTGAGCACATCCTCTGGCGACCAATCTGGCTTTAAATTTGCCATTTTCTTTCACCTTGAATATCCATTTACTGGTGAGTACTTCTTTTCCTTTTATTTCATCTTCATTAACATACGTCCAGGTTTTATTCTTTATCAAAGACTCTTTTTCTTCTTGTATAGCTTTCTTCCATTGATCTCTTTCTTTTGACATTATTGCTTCATTATATGTCATGAAATAAACTTCTTCCTCTTCTTCACTTTCCAAGTTCATTTCGTAGTCTTCGTATTTTATTGGTAGTTTTCTTTCTCTTCTTGGTCTTTCTTCATCTCTCATCTCTTCATTTCTTTCTTCTTCCCATCTTCCTTCTTCATCTCTTTCTCCTTCACTTCTTCCTTCATCCATTATTTCTTCATCTATTATTTCCTCCTCATATTCTGGACTTTCATTTTGATATTTCGTCAGACTTTCTATTTCTATTAATACTCCCTCCTGTCTTTTATCTTCTTCGTATTGGTTGGTAAACTTTATATCTCTTGATGCATATACTTTTCCTGTGATTGGATTATACACCCTGTATCCATTCGGTGCGTAACCAACAAGTATTCCCTTTTGACTTCTGTCTTCCAATTTTTTAAGATATCCTAGATTTTTTGTATAAACTATTTGCCCAAATTCTCTGAGATTGGATAAATTTGGTTTTCTACCATACCATTTTTCAGCTGGTGTTGTGTCTATAGCAGACGTTGGGCTTCTGTTCAAAAGATAGGCTGCTGTCAACACTGCAAATCCCCACATTTGCTTGTTTAGGTTTCTCTGTAAGAGCATAGCTCTAACTTTGTTAAATAGGGTAAGGTTGACTCTTTCAGCTCTGCCGTTCAGTTCTGGTGTGTGTGGTATGGTGTAATCTAGTTGAATTCCCCTGTTTTTGCACCATATCTTTAGTTCTGTACCTGTAAATTCTCCTCCATTATCCAGCCTTATTTTCTCAGTTTTCAGATTGAAATGTGCTTCACTTTCAAGTATATATTGTTTTAGGTATTCTCCTGCTTCATCTTTAGTCCTTAGTAAGTACACCTTCAAAAAGTGTGTAAAATCATCCATACAGGTCAATATGTATTCCTCTTGATCATAAGTAGCCGGTGAAATTTTTCCACAAACATCCATATGTAAAATTTCCAATGGTCTAGTTGCTCTAGTTCTTATTGTATTGAAGGGTTTCCTTACAAGCTTTCCTTTAACGCAGGATTCACATAGTTCTTCTTCACAATTATCTATTGGGTCGTTTATTCCATCACACATTTTAGTTAGCTTTTTCAGATCTTTAAAGTTGAGATGTCCCATTTTTATATGCCATTTCATCATGTTTGTCATTAATGCTTGTTTTTTATTATTATGTATATCAACTACATAGAGACCATTCTTTTGTTTTTCACCAATGAGTACCACATCTGTTTCTTCATAGTGAATTTTTCCATGAACGATAACAACTTGTTTGTCATCGAATACTGTGATGCCTCCTTTCTTTGTTACTTCATTCACAGAAAGAAGATTTCTTGTTAAACCTGGAACTAATGAAACATTGGTTAAAATAACATTTTCTCCTTCCACACATCCATTTGACGTGGAAATCAGTTTTGCTCCCTTTTTTGCACAGCCAATGGTATTTTGTTCAGTTTCTTTTACTTTTGATAATATCCTCTCATCATGAGTCAAATGATGTGTCGAGCCACTGTCAACTACAAATGATGAGTCTATTTGTTCAGTGCTTTTCTCTGAAAGTTGTGTTTCAGTAAAATAGCTCACTTTGCAGTTGTTATTCCTCTCTTTGTTTGTTCTTTCATGTTCAGCTCTGAATATGCATTTTTCTTCAGGGTGATTGTTCTTCTTACAATACCTACAAGCACTAAAATTTTTTCCGGACCAGCATGTTTCAGCTGTATGACCAGTTTTGTTACATTTTTCACAATGTTTATTATATTTAGACTTACAGTCTTTCTGATAATGCCCGATGATTCCACATTTATGACATTTACCTCGTTTTTTCGTTTCTTTCCTGTCTGCTTTGAAAGCAACCTTGTTCTCTTCATTGGTTTCAAATTGTTCTTCTTCTTTCACCAACCTTGATCGTAGATTCTCCAAAGTTCTCTCAGTTGCAGCGGTAGAGTCCCATGCACTGCTAAAGTACTTGAATTTTTCAGGTAAGCTCACTAGAATTTTTGTTATAAGCATTTCATCTTTGATGTCCATTCCTAGACTGTTGAGTCTGAAAACCATTGTTTGTAGAGTCGATATATTACTCATTACATCTAGAGATTTATTATAAGTGAAGTTGAAAATTCAGCCAGTACTTGATTCTTTGTCTGGGCAGTATCTTTTTATAAATTTTTAAAAGAGTTGAGTACATTTCATGGGATGTATTGCAGGTAAGTATATGAGATTTTGTACTTGCGTGAATTGTCCTGAGAATAATGTGTTTAGCCATAGCATCATTTTTCAGCCATTCCACTTTCTTCTTTTCATCTGGCAGCGACTGGAGTGTTGTTTTTCCTTCTACTATTTCAGCCAAAGATTTTGCAGCAAACAGAATTGATATTTCGAATTCCCACAATGGAAATGATGCGGCGTCTTTCAGCTTTGGAATAGACTCGATTTCTTCTTTCGATCCCATAGCGTTGCGTTGGCGTCAGTATGAAAATTAATGTTATTCCTATATTTTCAAGTCGTACACTACTGGGCGCATAACCTGTTGATTTTTATTGTTTTTATATGTATTTTCCTTGTTTATCTTCCAGAAATAAACGCTACAATTCACACAAACTTGGTATTTTATTTTTATATTTCTTACACACGTTCTTTATATATTTTCTAACCTTAACAATCTGTCATTCTTATTCTAGAACATTTCAAAGACAACAAACATTCTCTTCTTCTTATCATAGAAATCTCATTCAAAATATTTCCCCTTGCATGCAACCAATGTTACATATTAAGTCGAATTTTGGCGATGTAACTACAGCTTACCACAGCTTACCATAGTTACATAGTTGACAGTTAATACACGTATTTTCTGTCAAATGATCACGTGATAGTTAGATAGTTACATGTAACCACAGCTCGCCAAAATTCGACTTTAATGTATTATTGTCTAACTACAGAATTATCTGGCTGAGTTTATAAAACAAACAAGTATTTGAATATTCAACATCCGATCGTGCTGAGATTTATAGGATTCATATAGATACTTAGCATGAATCTTAATTTCTATAAAATTTTTGAGGTGATAGCATTATTGCTCCACCAACGAACGAGCGCTCAAAAGCGCCTGCTCAGGGATTTTTAAATTTTTTTTTAAATGGGAACACTTGAATTAAGTCCTTTTTTGAGAGCTTGAATTGATAGACCAGGGTCGATAATTTTTGAAACAAAAAAAATGCAGTAGGATGAAACCCATTGAAAAAGGAGGGGAATATGATCAAAATGAAAGAAAAAAAATTACGGTCGATCCGAGTCCGGGAAGTGGGAGGGGGTGTGTTTTAAGGGTGAAAAATGGTTTTCCTTGATTTCCGGCAAAACTACAGGTCCTATGAAAAAAAATTGAATGGCAAAGTTGTAGGTAATGAAAAGATCTACAACTTTTGTATCGATAATTTTTTCACATAACCTCAAAATTCAGGTGAAAAATTAAAAAACCAAGTTTTGGTTTTTTATTTATATCTTTTTCAAAAAAAACTTTTTTTTCGCGAATTTTGTGAAAACTTACCTTATTATGTCCCAATACACTGTAATTTATTTTATTCAAAATATTCATGTTTTCGTCTTATTTTTACTTAATATCAAAAAAGCACCCCAATTTTCAATCGAAAATTCTGACGTCAAAATATCAGCTTTTTTCAAAAAGTTGAAAGGCTTTTTCTTCATTGAAATATCTACTTTCTGATGGTGTGAAAAAAAAATACATTTCTATAAGGAGTGTTCTCAGAATCAACGATTTATGAAACCCACCATTAGAGTAACTCAGTCCCCACTTCTCTATGAAATAACTTACAATGGGTTAAAAACTAACCAGAAGTCACTCAGGTATATGAATATCTCAAAACAGCAATAAATAGTCATCTAAAAATATTATTTAAACAAGATTCTACACCTTTTTCAAAATATTGTAGATGTCTTATTAAATATTAACTTTATTAACTTATTTTTTTGTTATTATAGAAGTATATTTCAATCTGTAATTTTTTCGTTTTTGAATGAAACAGGAAATCTTACGTTTTTTAAGTAATTAAAGAGTATATTTTAATAAATACCTCAAAATTGTACATAATGATTTCTTCATTGAAATATCTACTTTCTGATGGTGTAAAAAAAATATACATTACTAGAAATGTTCTCAGAAAATGCAAAAAATTGAAAAAACCCAAATTCGAAATTTTTTTTCAATCATTATGTACAATTTTTTAGGTTTTTATTAAAATTTACTCTTTAATTACTCAAAAAACGTAAGATTTCCTGTTTCATTCATAAACGAAAAAATTACAAATTGAATATACTTCTATAATTAACAAAAAAATAAGTTAATAAAGTTAATATTTAATAAGACATCTACAATATTTTGAAAAAGCTGTAGAATCTTGTTTAAATAATATTTTTAGATGACTATTTATTGCTGTTTTGAGATAATTCATATACCTGAGTGACTTTGGTTAGTTTTTAACCCATTGTAAGTTATTTCATAGAGAAGTGGGGACTGAGTTACTCTAATGGTGGGTTTCATAAATCGTTGATTCGGAGAACACTCCTTATAGTAATGTATTTTTTTTCGCACCATCAGAAAGAAGATATTTCAATGAAGGAAAATCTCTTAATTTTTGAAAAAGCTGATATTTTGACGTCAGAATTTTCGATTGAAAATTGGGGTGCTTTTTTTGATATTAAGTAAAAATAACACGAAAACATGAATATTTTAAATCAAATAAATTACAGTGTATTTGGGACATAATAAGGTAACTTTTCACGAAATTTCGTGAAAGAAAAATTGTTTTTGAAAAAGATATAAATAAAAAACCAAAAACTTGGTTTTTTGAATTTTTCACCTTAATTTTGAGGTTATGTGAAAAAATTGTCGATACAAAAGTTGTAGATCTTTTCATTACCTACAACTTTGCCATTTAATTTTTTTCCATAGGACTTGTAGTTTTGCTGGAAATCAAGGAAAACCATTTTTCACCCTTAAAAACTCACCCCTCCCACTTCCCGAACTCAGATCGACCGTAATTTATTTTTCCTTTCATTTTGATCATATTCCCCTCCTTTTCTAATGGGTTTCATCCTACTGCGATTTTTTTTTCATTTTTACCATTTTTGAAGGTTTCGGGCCCTGGTCTATAAAGAGAAACTATTTTTCAATATAATTTTTTCAGTGTATTGCTTTAAAGGTGGTTCCCGCGATTCGAATCGACATCTTTTCATCGGGGACGACAGGGGAAGCATAACAGTTTTGTCATTTGTTCATAATAAGGAGCCACTTTTCAGGAAGAAACCAACGACAAATTAAGTCTTCACTACTGGGAGGTGAGTTCGATCAACTACGAAGATATATGAAAAATTCTTAGCTCACTATAAAACCAAAAAAATTTTCGGATAGTCAACAAATGTTTTTTCACACATAAAAGTCAGTTTTAAACTCATTGTACCTTTAACTCCTCAAAGAAAACACGAAAACGTTCACAGGAAGTTTTGATATTTGAAAAAAAATACAAATCAAGTTGAAAGTCAGATGTCCCAATCATCGACAGCTCTGGATTGAAATTACCAATTATCCACACACATGAGAACCAATTATCGACACTATGAAATCAAGAAGATAAAAATTGTATGGATAAAGAAAAATGTATATTTAATCGGATCGATAAATTAAATGAATGACATCAACTTATTTTAAGAGGAAAAGTTTATACAAACATGGGTCCGAAACGGCTTCGTTACCGAGAGAACTTAATTTAAAGTTTTTTTCATATTTTCAAATTGACTATTGGTTCTGGGAACATCGAATTTCTTAGAGCAGTCATTACGTTTAACACATTCGTAAAATTTTATTATTCGGAATAGACTGAAAAATTAACGAAACTAATTATTGATAATGTTATGTACTCGTCATCAACATCTACGAAAAAGTATGAAATAATATCATCAGAGTTTATCAACATTTGATGTCGGTTTGTATGGACTGAAACTTTGATCATTTTCGCTCAAAATGTTGAAAAGAATTGTTGATAGGGCTCACCAATTCTAGAAAAAATACATTGAAAAGTCATGTCGAGGTGCCCTATCATCGGCAAAAAATTAACCATTTTTCGACATAGAATTGAACCTTTTATCGACAATGAAATATTTCATTTTATAATTGGAAAATTTGAGGAAAATCATTATGTCGATAATGGTACATAATAAACAATGATTGAATCGCATACAATAAAGTTACTTTTGTTCCGAAATAAGAAGTATAAAGCTCCAGGAAGTGTTTCAAATAACACCACACTTTACCCAATTACCGACACTTGCGTGTCGATGAATGGGGATGGTCGTGTTTTAGATGTACCTATTAACGACACCCTTTTTAATGAAAATACCACAGAAAAATTGATTTTATTGATGAAACTGAAATCATCAAACCATATGAAAGTGAAACTTATATCACTTGAATCTTGCGAGTTTGATTGGATATGATGAGGAGGCTTTCTTTACTGAATTGCTAACAAATAGGCTGTAAACCATAGACAACATAAATGCTGTAAACTCGGTTGAGGCTGAAACTCAACTGAATGAGGGCACATTTTGCACTGAGGATACTCAGAAAAAATCGGGATAATATTCAGATATGTTGAGAAAACTATAAGTTACATATTCGCGATAAAACTAATTATATGGCTGGTCCCGAAACCTTAATATAATATATGGAAAAGAAATGAAAAGTGTGTCGATAGTTGGGACACTGTCGATAATTGGTACATTTACTGGATACATTTATTACAGCGAACCTGTAAAGTCTCTAGACCTTTAAAAACATGTTTCTTCTTGCTCTGCAAACCAGACCTCCACAGCTTTTATTACCTCCTCGTTGGAAGAAATTTTACGACCTTTCAAATTTTTTTCGTGGAAAAAATGACTATAGTTTAATTATTTTTTCTAAAAATCGATTTTTCAGCTGAAATTCATAATCGTCCACCTGAAGGCACTTTTAGTTGAATTATAAAACATTTCAATAGATTGGTGAATTTATTTTCCCTTAATCTGACAATTTCATTTTTTGACGTTAATAGTAATGATTGATGTAATCAAAAAAAACTACTACCACTGTAGTAGTAGTATGTACTATTTTCTTTGGGGTTATGTGAAAAGCTAAAGGCCTATTCTTAGACAAAGGGCATATTGCACCAAATACTTTGCAACTTTTCACTTTTCAAAATTACATTGTACGAAACGCATTCTAAATTGAAAAGTGCAAGTGAGAATCACTTCGCAGAAATTAAATATTGGGAGAAATGTTGTGCAATATAATTAATTTTCACTTTTGAAGTTTGTCAGAATGCGAAGTGAAAAGTTGCAAAGTATTTTGGGTAATACTCGTAGGCCCCTGGTCTACCTATAAGAATAATCCATAATCGATTCCTGAACTGTAAGTCCAATTATTCGAGCTTTTTCTGATGTATGAAGTAGGCTCAGTAGGTCGCAAAAGGCTCCATTCTATTGGCAGCCAAACTCTATAATAGAATCCCAAAGGATATACGAACTCTGCCCATGAAAGTTTTCAAAATAAATTAAAGTCTTTTCTTATTGAAAATGTGTTTTTTAGTGTGGATGAATTTTTGAAGTTTAAAATGATAAATGTTTGAGTTATTTTTATATTATGTAATGTGACGAGTGTGTAACCTATTTGGTGTAAACATGAATAAATCTATAATATTGTGTATACATTGGGTTAATAATGACTACACTATTTTCACAGAAATTACAAGAAGAGAAGGAATATGTTAAAATATCTTTCATCAAAAACATTCATAAAGACATAGTTCGAGAAATATTTTATTGTCAAGAAGATAACACACTGACTACATGCAGTAGGGATCCGAAAGCAGCCGTCATAAGAATTTTTTTGGACCACAAGAAACCAACAATGATTTATGAGATGTCTAAGGTAAGAAAACATGCGCACACAAACGTTTTGAGTAGTTTTGTAGAGGGTGCGCCAAATTTCGGTGACAGCTGACAGCAGTAAATAATAATGCTTTGTTTCAGGGAACATCAACAATGTGTTTCAGTAAAAACCTGAATCTATTAATAACTGGTAGTTCAGATGGAACGATCAGGTTATGGAACACTTTGGTTATCACTAAAGCTATTGCGGTTCTAAAAGAACATGAATCAGGAATTAAAAGTATCATTCTGATAGAAACGCAGAAAATGTTTGTTAGTTGTGACAAGAACGGGGTAATAGTTTTTTAATGAGAATCAAATCGAGAGATCACAGGTATTTGGAGATTTTGCTCGCTTGGAAATTTGAATTTTTGCAAAAAGCCCTAAGCGCTCGTTCATTGGTGTAGCAATAATGCTATTACTTCAAAATTTTGTATAGGACTTGAATCATTTTCTGGAAATTATTAAAAAAATGAGATATGTACAAAATCAATATTGAAAAAGTTGCAAACTTTGGTGCTGATGATGCAATCCTCTTTAAATTTTGCATGAATATTCAGTAGGTATATGAATTTTCATTCTCAAAATAAATTTCACTCGAATCGGATATCTTGTTATAGAAATACACTGCTCAACATTTGATAGGGATCACTTACTTGTTCTAAATTTATTTCTGAAATATTCGCTCCAAGATTATAAATTTAGTCAGATATCAGAGTATTTTCAGTTGATAATATGGATTCACTTGAGAAAAGAATGAAAAAATGGAAAGTTGGAGAGAAAAAAAGACTTTATTAGGAACACTCAAAATTCTGCGTTTGAATAACATAAAAATTTTATGATGAAACCACAAGAAGGCTGGACTGTCGGTTAAGTTAGTACCTAGTTGGTCTCCCACGAGCTCGTCTCAAGCATTCTACCCTACGAGGCATACTTTCGATCAAACGATCTATAAAATTAGCGTTAGGAAGATCCTCCAGGTTATTGATCGGTTGTTCTAAGGTTGACAATTGTCTAGACATCTCAGACCAGACATGTTCGATGCAATTCATGTCTGGAGAGCGAGCTGGCCAGTCCATCCTATCAATAGCATGAGTTTCTAGCGCTTCATTAACCAGACGACTACGGTGTGGACAGGCATTATCGTCAATTAAAATGAAATTCTCGCCCACGGCAGCCGCAAACGGAACAATTATGGGTTCAATAATCATATCGTGATATCTCTGGCTGGTCATGGTGGTGTTCTGCAGAACAACCAACTCTGTGCGTTGGTTCAAACAAATGCCTCCCCATACACATATAGAACCTCCGCCAAAAGCTGTTTTGGGTACCATAAACTGTTCTGCTTACCTTCGACCTCTTTCACTCCAAGCAAGAATACGTCCATCGTAGTTGACCAACGAAATCTAGACTCATCCGTAATAATCATCGGCTCCAATCGAGTGTCCAATTGCGGTGCTCCTCAGCCCATTGCCGTCGATGAACCCGGTGTTCCCTATTCTAACGGGGATGTTGTACCTTCCTACGTGCTCTCAAACCACGAACAGGTAGTCGTCGTCTTACAATCTGGTTCGAAATTAGAACTCCTGTTGCAACTCTCAGTGATCTATTGAGCCGCGACGCAGGGTAAGTGGGATTTCTCCTAGCATTGAGGATCAAAAGACGATCTTGGGCAGCTGTTGTACTGCGCTGCCGACCTCCCCCATGAACATAAGCTACTGAGTCGTTTTGGATGAACCTATTCCAAGCACGACTCTGCGAAACATTCACGCCGGGACACTTCTCGCTGGGACAAACATTCCTGTATCCACCGTATGATTTGGTCCAGTTGCACAGGAGTCAAACGTCTTCTCGGCATGACTGATAAGCTGATATTGTTCTCATTTCTTCAATTATTGTTACCTTATGTGTTTGAACGAGAGGAAAAAACAGATTTAATAACAAATACCGCATTGCTTTTCACTCCACCTGTAACAGCCTACAGATAATAATCGATTTTGTGAACAAGAGCCGGCGATGAAGTGAGGAAGACTTTGATATAATCAACTCAAAACATCTTACTTTTTCCTTAGACAACATATAATGTACAGATATTCACGAGATAACTCGAAAAAAATACAAATGAAGAGAAGTTCATAAGTGATCCCTAGCAATTGTTGATGAGTGTATAAATATTCTTCTTTTCAATATTCCAACTGAATTTTCTATGATTCTGTTAACACAATGGCCACAAAATTTTGCATGAAGCTTATTTTTGTATGTGATTGGTTCGTTTTATCTGAGATATTCAGGAATAAAAATTCTGAATGGCAATATTTTATTGAACACCCCTTATGATTTGGCTAGTTAACAAATGTAACCGTGGCATTTGGGAACCGAACACATCCTAAAAATCTCAAGTCCCTAGGATAATCCTCTCGATTGTTATCGTCGAACCCTATCGTTTGAGACTTTTTTCGGCTCAAAATTCGAAAATTGCAGATACTTGGGCAAAACGATATAGCACTCGTTTAAGTGAAACGAGCGCTCAAGAATCCAAATACCTGGGATCTCTTTATTTACTGCATAACAAAAACGACAACTCTCAATATGTACATCGAAATTTTTCAGATAATCAGATTATGGGGTATTGTAGAACAAAAGTGCTATCAAACTGTGGAATTGAAATTTCCTTGTTTTGAGGAAGCCGGAAGAATTATCGATTGGGCTGCAAAGTGTATGTGTTCTAGGTCCGAAAAGGAAAAATCGATGTTCATCATCTTCTAGTCATGCAGAACACACAGGAAAAAATATTTCCCAAAGGTACAGAATAATGACGAATACTTCTAGGATAAGTCTGAAGTTCCAACTGTACATATCCCAAAAAATGGAAAAATAACTTCTTTTGAAATCAATTTTCTTTCGAGAAATTTTTCTTCAAAAAATTGACCTCAAAAAATTTTGCACCTCAGAAGTTTTTTTCCAAAAAAATTTTTCTCCTGGCCTCAGAAAAGTTTCTTCCGGAAAAAATTTTGACCTCAGAAAATTTTCGATTTTCATTCAAAACTAGTAAACCAACAATTTTATATAGGTAGTGTTAATCATAGAAAACATTTCTATTACTAGTGATTTGACAGTTGCAGAATGAATATCAGAGAATTATCGTTATTTAATCAACCCGTTATTTAATCAACTCGGTTATTAAATTTCTTTAAAACTGTATAGGTTTTCACTCCCAGTCTCTTGAAACAGAAATAATAAAAAAAAAATTAATTAAGATGAAGTTCTTCTGTGAGAATCTTTGCACTTATTTGTCAGGAGCAAACTGGTCTTTGAAAAAATTGTTGCCTAACATAAAAATTAAAAAGGAAATAAATTAAAAGGATAATGTAACGTTTCGGTATCTATATCAGACACGTTCTTCAGACAAACTCGTAAAATCTTCAGAATTGTGTGTTTTTCATTTGCAATCTGATTGACATTTAAAGTTGTCAATATATAGAGATGTTTATTTATTTAATTTTGAAATTTCCTGATGTTATTTCTATCTTCAATAAATCAATCCAAATATGATCTTTTCCAACAGAACAATTAGCCAAATTATTGACTTCATCTAACAAAATACATGTGGATTCTTTAATTTTCCTTTTATGATTATCAGGTTCCGTCATTAGGATCTTTGTGTTGTTCCTGTTCATCATATGATCTCCGCTATTTGAACATACATGATCAGCGATTTGTGATGTCTCTATTTTTGATGTTATTCTTATGTTCCCGTTTTCTTATCTCTAAAAGTCTTGATGTCTCTCCTGTATAAGATTTTCCACATATACAGAGAATATTGTAAACACAATTTTTTTGATTTTGTGTCTCATTCATTGGTTTCGTTCTGGTTAGAATGGATCTCAAATCATTTTGCGTTTTTTCTTATGTTGAATTTGGAACCAATTCTTCTTATTTTTTCGGAAAGGCCAGGAATATAAGGAATGAAGTTCAACAATTTGGTTGTTTTTTTGACGGTTTTCTGTTTGTACCTGATCATCATTAGAATTTTGATTAGATATTTTTCTTTCTAAATTTGAAATTGTTCATTCTATAAATTTAGTGAGTATTGATTATCTAGTAGAAACTCTTTAATGAAGGACATTTCATTATTTCTAATTTCATCTACACCTGAAATTAGATATTAAAATTAAAAAATTAAAATAGCAGAAATTGTGCATTAAAATGTGTCATTAATGTTCAACTTTGTACACATTATAATCAACTTTTATTTTGAGGTCGACAGAAATTAATTGAATACTTGTTCAATGTGTAGTGAATTGAAAATCGAAAATTTCTGAGAAACTATGGGATTTAGGTATAGGAAAACCTAATGAAAAAAGTTTCAAAATTTTTTGCGTTCAACGAGATTCCAGAATTCAATTTTTTTTCTCTTTTTGGGACTAGCTAATATGTCTACTCAAAAAACATTGTCTGTTTCACTTGCGTAACTGGTCTCAACATAAATTACTATTCAAAATGACTCCATACTTCCAATTTGCTTGCCTTTCCTTTTTTGAGGTCATATTATATAGGTTGTGACTTAGGTCTGTAACTTTGTATTGTAACACCTTGTATACAGGGTGTTTCATCATAAACTGGACAACATATATTTTCGTGTATAGGACATCGGGAGAATCATTATTCAGTATTTTTGGGTCCTCTATTCAGAAAAGTTGACGAACTCCGAAAAAAATTTTACAAAATGGCGGAAGACCTGCAATGTTCCAAATTTTTTTTTGCGGTTGTCAAATTGACTTTTGTTTTCTGAATGAACACAATTTTCTAAGAATCCTGTGAAAAAATTTTTTCATAAATCGAACACAATTTTTTTTACATCTCTACAGCGATGAAAAAATTTCACTCGAAATGGATGAAAATTTGTGCAATTGTACTTCTTGAATTATCAATCACGAATATGAAACAGAATGCTAAAATATCGAACGGTTTCGTTACTACAGTCATTCAAATGTTTCGTTCTGACCTCTGAAATAATGAAAAAAAATTTGTTTTGAGTTCTAGAATCAAAATAATTGAATTATTGATATGTTAAAACATTCTAGATGAATTTATACAAAAAAATCAGTGAAACTTAGTTGGGACTCGAACCGACGTAGGTATTAACTAGGGAAATGGCACTGTTCTAAGGATATTAATATTCGTTGCCAGGCATGGTAGTTCGTAGTTCATATAGTTGGACTTGGAATTTCAGTGAAATAATTTAGCCAGTAGTCAAACTCTATGAACTTCAAACTACCGTTGCCTGGCAACGAATATTAATATCCTTAGAACAGTGCCATTTCCCTATTTAATACCTACGTCGGTTCGAGTCCCAACTAAGTTTCACTGATTTTTTTTGTATAAATTCATCTAGAATGTTTTAACATGCCAATAATTCAATTATTTTGACTCTAGAACTCAAAACAATTTTTTTTCATTATTTCAGAGAACGAAACATTTGAATGACTGTAGTAACGAAACCGTTCGATATTTTAGCATTCTGTTTTCATATTCGTGATTGATAATTCAAGAAGTACAATAGTACAAATTTTCATCCATTTTGAGTGAAATTTTTTCATCGCTGTAGACATGTAAAAAAAATTTGTGTTCGATTTTGAAAAAAATTTTTCACAGAAATTCTTAGAAAATTGTGATCATTCAGAAAACAAAAGTCAATTTGACAACCGCAAAAAAAAATTGGAACATTGCAGGTCTTCCGCCATTTTGTAATTTTTTTTCGGAGTTCGTCAACTTTTCTGAATAGAGGACCCAAAAATACTGAGATTTGACCAAAAACCGTCACACAACCAAGTTCATACATAACTGACCACACTCATAGATATTTGCTCAAAATGACGTTTGACACCCTGTATCTCGCTTATGCTTCGAAAGCGGGATATATTGTATAAGGCAAAAATGATTCTTCCGATGTCCTCTACACGAAAAAATATGTTTGTCCAGTTTATGATGAAACACCCTGTATATGGAAATAATTTTAAACTGTGCTTTTGCTTACCCTACCCTCACCAAAAAAAATTATTTCAAAATATCATCATTTTAACCCTCAAAATGATCATCGCGTCAGTGCTGGCCACCCGGTATATCTAATAATTGTAGCACAACTTGAACCTATCTTGGAAATTTTAAGATTTTTTCAGTATTTCCTACCTAAAGTCATAGTATTCACGATAACTTCAGAAAAAACCATTTCAAACCCTTCACTTTTTCTTGAAGAATGGCTGTAAACTTCTTATTGAAGAAATCGCTTTATGTTTTAGTGGTGATGATAAACTGGAAAGATCAATGATATGGACTTCGTGCTGCAACTATTTAGCCAGTGTATCACTCATTTTTGGACAAAACATTCAGAAGCAATTTGAGATGCCTCATCTGGAGCCACCTCCAAAGCAGAATAATGTTTTCATACCAAGCACTTGGTTACTCAGTGAAGAGAGTTTGAAGGAACTGAGGGAGAAGTGGGTATCTCGAGAAATAATTGATAGAAACCGTTTTCTCTTGCTCCTATTAAAATTATTTTGCGTCGACATTGAAAGATGATTTTAATGTGCGCGAAATTGAATATTAATAAACCATATCAATGTTTAATTTATGCTATTTTAATGTGCAATCCTCATGGGAACCGTACACAAAGAATTCAGGAGCACTACGTGAAATGTCAAAACTCTACTGAATACTGGAACATAAAAACATAGAAATTTGTATGTATTTCAATCAAGAATTTATACACAATTCATATTGAGGTCGTCGGAAAAATCTTGTGATCAACACTGTTGTTGATCTAGCGACTAATGGTCTTGAGAATTAAAAGGTTTCCCAATAAGAGGTGTTATTTTGATATTCAGAGAAAAATGTCATTTTTCAATATAAATGATCGGATGTTTATCTCATTATGAAGAGAAGCAATGCCGTTAATAGTGGAATATAACATCAGGCAAATGACCACCACACCACGCTTACAGGACCATATCCTTTTAATGAAATTTTCCATAACCAAATCGCAAAGTGGCTGCCCTATGTTCTCGATGGCCTCACGAATTCCATCTTTGAGGTCTTGAATCGGCGCTGGGCTATTGGCGTATACCTTCTCTTTCACGTGGCCCCAAAGGTAAAAGTCCCAAGGAGTTAAATCACAAGATCTCGGTGGCCAATTGTGATCACCTCATCGAGAGATAACACGGTCCGGAAACTTTTCCCGCAAAAGATCAATGGTTTCGTTGCTTATGGGGCACGTAGCGCCGTCTTGTTGAAAGTAAACGTTGTCCAGATCGATACTATCCAATTTTGGCCATAAAAAATCATTAGTCATCTCTCGATAGCGCAATCCATTCACCGTTACTGTTGCTCCAGCCTCATTTTCGAAAAAGTAAGGTCCAATGACTCTGCAGGACCATAAACCGCACCAAACAGTCACACGTTGAGGATAGAGAGGCTTTTCAACAATAACTCTTGGGTTTTCCGAACCCCAGATGCGACAATTTTGCTTGATGACGAAGCCACCGAGGTGGAAATGGGCCTCATCACTCGAGATGATTTTTCGATGGAATTCCGGATCATTTTAATGCATTTCAACAACCCAATCAGCAAAGACACGACGTTGTTGATGATCGGCTGGCTTGAGTTATTGTGTCAACTGAACTTAATGAGCCTTAAGACCCAAATCTTTTTGCAAAATACGGTGTAATGACGTTTGTGGAATGCCTAATTCCAAAGAACGACGAGGAATGGACAAACCTGGGTTTTCTACAACACTTGCGCACTTGAGCAGCAATATTCTCGGCTGTTGTTGAGCGACGTGCACGGGTTTTTTTCTTCACATCACTAACTTTTCCCAATAGCTTGAATTTTTTCACCAATTTCTTTATTGCGGTCCAACAAGGTGCTTCACGACGACTTAAAAATGTTCGAGTTATACGAACTGTCTCTGCCAAATATACGCCATTTTTTGGTAAATTTTAATACTTTCAATGCGTTCTTGAAGCGTGTTACGTTCCATTTTTATTAATGGCGGGGTTTATACTTGTCAAATGTCAAAAAATAACAGCTTCAAACGTGACATCTACCGAAATAGCGGGCTATTCAAAATAACACCTCTTATTAGAAAACCCTTGACCATTAGTCGCTGTCTTTAATACCACTTCGAGTGCCGGACCCTGTATATTCATTACAATTTTGTATCTGATGCCTTAATTTGAAACTAGTTCGAATACAATGTTTGAATACCATTTACAGGATCAGGTGTGACATTGAGTATCCCGAGAAATTTAGAGATTATGATTATGTGTCACATAAAGAAGAACTCAAAAAGGAACATACAACGAAAATAATCAGAAAATAGGTCTTTTGGATGCACAGAGGAGAGAGGTAAGATTTTATTCCATTAACTATACTCCGTTCACGAAAGGTTGAGCCGTCGGTTGGCCATGGAAATTTGACATATTACACTGTGTATATTAAAATTTTAGGTTATGTTCTTTATTTTCTTGTCAGATTGATACGCAATTTGTCAATATTGCATAGAGTTGTCTGATAATTCGCAAGCTCGTCGGATGAGGCCGAGTACATTCGGCAACGTTGACTTTATTTTAATTCATGACAGTGAATACTGCCAACCTTAGATAAATAAAGAAACGCCTACTATGTGCTCAATCTTTCGTGAACGGACTATATACTCCGTTCACGAAAGATTGAACGCATAGTAGGCGTTTCTTTATTTATTTGAAGTTGGCAGTATTTACTGTCATAGAGTAAAATAAAGTCAACGTTGCCGAATGTACTCGGCCTCGTCCGACAAGCTTGCGATTTATCAGAGAACTCTATGCAATATTGATAACATTGCGTATCTATCTGACAAGAAAATAAAGAGCATAACCTAAAATTTCAATATACACAGTGGAATATGCCAAATTTCCATGGCCAACCGACGGCTCAACCTTTTGTGAATGGACTATAGGCGCTTTGATTTAAGTAACGATTTGTTAACTAAATTTCAGAAGCGGGATGAAAAATAAAACAAGGACATTCGAGTAGCTTCAGGCCAAAGATTAAAATATCTTTGCTTCAGGCGATTTACACGTCACTTTTTAGAACGTTTTCGATAATGTATTCAAATTGGAGGCACGGATTTTGAAAAATTACCGAAGTGAATAATAATTTTTAGTATTATGTGCCTTTTGTTTTTATCCGAAATCAGGTAATTTCACTACTAGCAATTCTGACGAATGTTGACATTTTCCCTTATTGTTTTGACCAGAATTATTGTATAAGCTACATTTGTTTCACAGAAATTTTCATTGAAATCAATTTAAAATCTCATTTTCAAGTTTAATTTACCATAAAAATGAAAAAAAAAAGAAGAAAAACAAATTGTACCGAGTTTCAATGATTTTCAGCCTATCCGCTTTCCAAGGCTTTCACCAAAAAAGTCCGATCAAGGACTTTTTTCCTCTGACTTTCGTAGCTTAGGACTCCGCAAAGTTTTCAAACTCAACCAAAAGCTATGAAAAACACCTTTTTGATTTCTGTACCGAAAATTAGGTAATGTTTGTGTACATCCTACTGAAAACTGAAGTTCTATAGACCGTTCACGAAAGTTTGAGCGCATAGTAGGCGTTTGTTTATTTATCTGAAAATGGCAGTATTTATTGTCATAACGATGAACAAAGTCAACGTTGCCGAATGTACCCGGTCTCTTCCGACGAGCTTGCGAGTTGTCAGAGAACTCTATGCAATATTGACAACATTGCGTATCAATCTGACAAGAAAAAAAAACAACATAACCTTTCGTGAACGGATTATAGGTTGAAAGCCTTTTTTGGGTAGCTTTCAATGATTTCAGGAAGAAAAATTCAGGATTTCACCGAATCTTATGTGAAAGCAGAGAAATAAACAATTTTCAAAAAACTGAAATGCTGATAAGTGATTTAATACTTGGTATTTCCACCCCTTGCGTTAATAACAGCTTGGCAACGACGGTTCATACTCAAAATGTGTAATCTTAAAACGTTCTGATCTAATCCTTCCCAGATTTCTCTGAGTTAGATTCCTAAGCCATTAAGGGACCCCGCAGACTGCAGACTTTTAATCGGCCGATAGTTTAGTCAGGTTGGGCTGAAAATGCGCATACCGAGCCAACATAACAAGTTTGCTCGGTGTGCGCACTTTCAGACCAACCTAACTATACTATCGGCCGATAAAAAGTCTGCAGTCTGCGATGTCTCTAAGAGTAGCTGGATTATTTTCTGAAGTCCTCATCCTTCTATTGAAGTTGTCCCAAACCTGCTCAATCGGATTGAGATCTGGACTTCTTGCTGGCCATTTCATTCATCAAGAGACTTCAACCTCTTCAAGATACTCCTGAACGATGCGCGCACGATGGGGTCTGGCATAATCGTCCATGAAAATGAAATTTTCACCAATGTATGGGATATATTGCACCACATGCTCTTCAAGAGTGTTCCTCAGGGCCGGCGCTAGGGGTGAAACAGTGAAGCAAATGTTTCAGAGCGCCAGCTTTCTGGGAGCGGCATTTTTCGCCAGCTGACTTTTCGTATTTAGGGTATGGTAGGGCTAGGGGCGGCCGAAAATTCTATGCTTCAGGCGCTAAATTCACTAGCGCCTGCCCTGATGTTTCCTTATATACCTACCAGCATTCATAGCTCCATTATCAACGACCACTAGGTCTGTGCGAGCAGTCAAAGATATTCCACCCCATACCATAATCGATCCTCCACCGAAACCAGTATAGTATTCAGGAAATTGCATTGAGCATATCTTTCATTTGGACGTCTTTATACAAGGAAACGTCAATCACAATTGAAGAGGTAGATCTAGACTCATCTGTGAAAAGAACTCTTTTCCAATCAGCCTCTTCCCAATAGATATGCTCTCTCGCAAAATTCAAACGCGCCCTTCGATGGGCTGGGGTAAGAGCTGGGCCTCTGCCGCGACACGAGGCTTTAGATTTCTTATTGTCTGAGTGCTAATTTGTACCCCATGAGTTTGCTCAAGCTGATTTTGAAGAAGGCGAGCGGTTGCAAACCGTTGTCTCAACGAAGAAACTCTCAAGTAACGTTCTTGAATGGCAGTTGTTACCCGTGGTCTCCCCTGTGCTGGTCTTCGGACATTCATACCTGTCTCCCTGAATCGCTTCAACATTCTGGACACATTTGTATGGGAAACTCCAAACCTTTCTGCAATTCTTGTGGATGTCCATCCTTCTTCTCGCAAAACTACCGCTTAGGCACATTCCTTTTGGGTCAAATTGCGTGTTTCGCGTTGCATAGCAATCGAGTGCAGAAAATCAAACGAAAGAAAAACTATTGATGTCTAGAATTGATCGAGAACAACTGACTTCAGAATGGAGCCAATACATTCAAAATCTGATAATCTCATCTTTTTTATTCCTGTTAGAAAAAAACATCTGTATTGAAGAAAAACGTTGAAAGTGGATAACATATGCATCCATAATTCTGATAAAACTAATGGTCATTGAGAACACCTTCAGTTGTAGAATAAATTTGAGATTTCCATAATGAGCGTTAATTTTTTGCGCAGTGTATCTCTCGGATATTCCACTGTACAACTGGACAGCAAGTTCTCTGTTGCATTGAATATCGTTTTTTTCCAATGTGAATTTCAAATCTTTATATCGATTATCGACTGCTATAATATGTGTTTTCGATCTCATTACAGATGCAAGAAAACGTTACGAGAAGTGCACCATACTTGGCATTGAAATTATTTGATATTGAAGAGTTAGCTGTTTCTTACTCATTAGCAACACATGGCAAGGAAGAAAAATTACTCATGGATAAAACGCACAGTATATTAGCAGATGCTAACAATAAAGATGTTATATTTTCAGAATTATCTTCTAGTAGATCTAGATCATCTAGAAGTAGTGTGATGGAGTTTGAGTACTGAATTTTTAACATTAGAATTTTAAGCTTTCTCAGTTTATCTAATGTTTTCCTGATCTGTATACAGATGTGTTCAAGAATTTCTATTTTTATCCATATCTGTGTATTAAATATTGATCTTAATTGGTTTTTAATTAATTATTATTGTAATTGTTCTCATAATATATTATATTTCGTTGAATAATTTTTCATATATCTGCCCCTAAATACATTCACGATGAACTAAAGTAGGATCTCTTAGCTAATCAAAATTGTTCCTGAGTTAAGTCGATTAAAAAATTTTTTGTTGTTATCATTCACTTGAATTTTAAGATGAGTGATAACAAACCAATTGGATATGACAATAAACAATTTTTTAATCGATTTAACTCAGGGTGAAAACGTTACGATATTATTTGAATTCCCGCCATATAACCAGTAGTTCATGCATCCAACCACCAGATGTCTCTGATGATTGTGAAATGTGTGTTTGGCATCTAAGTAGAGAGTATTTTATCACATTATTATTATGTGATATAACGTGCATTCAAAAAAAATCGTGCTCGATTTTTTTGCACGATTTTTTTGAACGCACGTTATTTTCGGTGGGATAGATAAAAAAAATAAAATTTATTTTATATTTTATGTTCTGTGGTTTATTTATCTTTGTTCTGTGGTGTCTGGTGTCACACTGTCATGTGTCATTATGTTCTGTGAGTCTGTGACAGTGACTTAAGAAGACGGCGTAAGCCGGTGCTCCTAGGTAAGTTCAATCCGAAAAATAAAAAAGCAACTGTTTATTCAAAGTAAGACATCCTAATTCAATTCTAAGGTTCATTCTTACATTAATAACACTTCCCCATAATACTAAAATTCACAGTGGTATCGCTAATGATATTTTATAGAATATCGCCATAACATATTATGGTGAGTAGGCAGATGTTGTCTCTGTGAGTAGGTATTGTTGCTGGTTTTTTGTAGATTTTCAACGATAGGGCATCCTAACATGAGGTTTTCGATTTCCATTCGTGCCAAATAAACACCTATTAGGGTTTTTCGGAAACTTACTTGTTCACTAACTCGGTGTGAATTTTGACAGCAAATGAACTGTTTATCTGTCAATATTTAACCGGGGTGAGTTTCCGAAAACCTCTATGTCCTAAATTATTATAGCGTTCCATTGCTACTTGCAAGAATATTCAACAATATCGTCGGAAATCATTTACAGCATGTTAAATAATTTCAAGGGGTAGAAACTTGTTAGTTCAAAAAACTTAGTTAGGCTGATTTCTCAATCTTTTATAGATCTTGAGCTCTGACAAAGGAGTAAACTACTTCCTCCCAAGTCTGCAGAACTTCTTAATATCCCTTGATTTGTGAACGTTGCAAACAGTAATGTTCAATTCCTGACTTGTACCATTTTGATATGATGTCATCGCACTGTTTCAGTGGATACACCATTGGATAGGCATTCAATATTTTCAAAGAGTCATAAGCATTATTATATATTGTAAAATATTGACTATGTGGCTCAAAGGACCATGAAAATTATCCTTGCTCAAGGACTATGAAAAATATCTTTACTATTTCGATCCGTCTTGAGGGACCCTTGAAATAGAAGATTTGCAATTGCCCTATGTTGTAGTACCACGAAAATATGCTTGCTTATATTCTGTTGTCGACAAAATATAATGATGATTAGGTGCGTGATTGAAATTTATACACTTTCCACTTAAAAGCTATTTAATTAACACCTAATGCAATGATCACTAGAACTCACAACTTGGAGTTAGTGATACCTTTACTTTTGAATGCACTGATTTGAAAGATGATTCTCTGTTTGAGAATGTGTTAATGGTTCGACTTTTACCAATGCATTGCCTGACTTGTTACGTTAGATCGATCATACCCTTTCAACTACCACTTGAACCTGAGGCTGTTGCTAGGCGGAGTTTAACTACATATTTCCCTGTGAAATTTGGGGATATTTTCCAAATATAGATCTAGACAGAATATTTGTTTACATTTGAGTTGAAAAAAATAATTCGAGTCCATATGTAAAGTACGACATGACTGTACTTCAGATGCAGTTCTTGTTCTGTTAATCTTTTGATCATAGATTATTATACTATATAATCTTTGCTTTTGATCTATGTAGCCTTATTCTAAATCACAGAATTGTTTATAAGTTAGTAACTATAGTAATAAGATAGATGTTCATTTTGATTCCTGTTCGTATTGACTGATATTTTCGATTTCTTCATTACAGGTATGTTTTCATTATAGATTTATTCATGTATCGGAAATAAATCTTCATTACAGATGCAATCTTAATGGTTTCACGAAAGGAATCTTACACATATAAAATTCTACATATACAGATTTGGAAATTCACATCGAAAACATACGATATACAATGCATCAGACAGAGAATTCTTCCGTCCAGTTGCACAGATGAATAGGCGAGATAATCAAGTGCGATAACTGAATGAATTCAACTGTCTCATTGCAATAATCTAGTCTTGTCTCTCTCTTATAGCAGTAACCTGCACTAAACGTATACAATTTTTAATTTGTCAGGCTGCCTGTAATACTCGATTCAAGTATTTACTGTTGCCTACCATACTACAGAATTACGCTCCTCTAAACGATAAGAGAGAGACAAGACTAGAATATTGAAGCAAGACGACGGAATTCAGCGTGTTACAGCACGTGATTGTCTCGACTATTCATCTGTGCAACTGGAGGGAAGAATTCTCTGTCTGATGCATTGTATATCGTATATTTCAGATGTGAATTTCCAAACCTGTATATTTATTCAATTTTATAATGTAGAATATAAAAAAAAATTTCTCATTGATTTTCAACTCGTTTTATTGATTTTTATATCTCCATTCAATCCTTTTGTTTCAGGTGACTGGTTATTTGGTATTTGAAGAGACAGGCATCATGAATCAACTATCCACAACCAAAAGCAAATATCACGACGATGCTGAACGCTACAATGTTAAAACTGAAGATATGGATAATCTGGACCATTTTCCAATTTGTCAAACATTAAAATGACCCTGGATAACGTGAAAGCTGAGGTCATGAAAGTTTTGGAGCAATTAGCAGATGAAAATGGATTTTAGGACAGACAAGAAAACATGACTTGTTAGAAGATTTCAATTTTCACGTATTGCAACCATCTTTTGACTTCTGTGCTGAGTGACGTCAGGTGAGTCGTTTTTGTCTGAAAGTAGAACTTGATAAAATGGATCATTACACCAAAAATCGCTACCATTATCAGTTATAAATCAAATTTCTACTATCTTGAAATTTTCAAACAGGATTCTTCATAAGAAAATAACCGATACAGTAGAACTTCCTTATAATGAACTTATGTATAACGACTTTCGTACAAGACAGCACCTTGAATCCAAATTCCATGTTAAAAACACCCTCTACAACAAAGTAAATTCTCTCTTTAACGAAATATTCAAAGAACATCACTATTTGAATGGGCATTGGTAAGAAGTTATCAGGGTGGGTTTTTTCCGACGTATTTTAAGTATAAATCCCGACCTTTAACTAAATTATTATGGCGGGCAGAGAGATCCTTCTGAAACAGGTTTAAATACACCCCTGGCTGTTTGGTTTCAATTTAACCATTACGCTTCTGCGAATATGTGCAAAAGTAAGTGCTTAAGTTCGAATGATAAACTTAAATTATCAGTGAAGTCGACCGCGACATTGCCGACTATAGAAACAAATTTTCTTTATAACGAAATTTTTTTATAACGATTTTTTTTGCGGATTTATTGCTTTCGTTATAGGGAAGTTCTACTCTAATTTGTTCCATGCAATTTTGACTTTATGAAGAGTATTCACAGAAAACTAGGTTTTTCTTAGAAACTTTATAGGTATTCACTCCCAGTCTCTGAAACATAAATAATTCAAAAATGTTTGATTAAGGTGAAGTGCTCCTGCGAAAATCTTTGCACTTATTTGTCAGGAGCAAATTGGTCTTGGGAAAAATTGTTGCTTAACAATAAAACTGAAAAATGAAACAAATTAAAAGGATATTGTAACGTTTCGGTGGCTATATCAGACACCTTCTTCAGACAAACTCTAAAAATCTTCAGAATTGTGTATTTTCTTATTTGTAATCTGATTGACATTGATAGTTGTCAATCTATAGAGATGTTGATTTATTTGATTTTGAAATTTCCTGATGTCACTTCCTTCCTCAATAAATCAATCCAAATACGATCTATTCCAACAGAACAATTATTTACTCCATCTAACAAAATACATGTAGATTCCTTAATTTTCCTTTTGTAATTATCAGGTTCCGTCATGAGGATCTTTGTGTGGTTCCAGTTCATCATATGATCTCCGCTATTTGAACATATATGAACAGCAATTTGTGATCTTGTGATGTCTCTATTTTTGATGTTATTCTTTTGTTCCCGTTTTCTTATTACTAAAGGTCTTAATGTCTCCCTTGTATAAGATTTTCCACATATACAGGGAATATTGTAAACACAATTTTTGATTTTTGTGTCTCATTCATTGGTTTTGTTCTAGTTAGAATGAATCTCAAATCATTTTGTGTTTTGAAAACAGTTCTTATGTTGAATTTGTTACCAATTCTTCTTATTTTCTCTGATAAGCCAGGAATATAAGGAAGGACGTTCAACAAATTTTAATTATTTATGTTTCAGAGACTGGGAGTGAAAACCTATAAAGTTTCTAAGAAATGCAGAATCCTCCCAGAATATATTTCAATCGAAAACTATAGTTGTTGAAAAAAACGTACGATACATTCTCAAGCTTTTTTTGTGGTAAATTGAAATGCGAAAACTGCATCTGACCATCATTGTAGTTATTAGATAATCAGGGCTATTCAGTAAGCAAAGTGATTATGGATAGCAACTGAAAATAGTCGTTATGTTCAAGGTCAGTTGCTAAGCGCAAAATTGGTATTTTTTTTAAATTTCTAAAGTACACTCAGTTTATATTTCACAGTTTATTCAGAAACCTGACACGTGTTTCGGTATTACAACCATCCCCAGAGGAGTACAAAAATTAACTAAACTTAAAAGTTGCAACATCTGTCACTTTTAATGGCACATTTTTACAACAGTATCCAATACTACTACTATACTACTATGAAAGAGTACTTGGGAATTGGTTAAATTTTCCTAATTCTCTAAAGATTTTTTGATTGAAAGAATCTCCAAATAGTCCATCACTTTACCCTTGTTAACATAGTAGAACAAACTAACATCTTTTCCATTGAAAAAGTAATTATTCTCTATACAGTGTTCTGCAAAACCGGTTGATTTATGATTTTTCAGAATAGATAACCTATGTTCTTTAACTCGATGTTGTAAACACCGGCTTGTTTGTCCAATAATAATAATAATAAGTTTTATTCAAATTAATAGTACAAAATTATGTACAAGAATAAATGTCAAATCAATTTACATTCTAAAACAAAAGATCTTTGTTTGACCTACAATATTTCTGCACACTATAAGGTTCACATGTCATTATATATTTATTCAGATGCTTAATGAACAGGTTTTCATTAACTAAATTGCGAAATATTTTTGGTAGGGCATTATATAATTTAATACACATGTATGAGGCGTTATTGAATGAATTGGCTGAAGATATTGGTCGACTTGCCTAGTTCTTACATTATTATTTCTATACTCTTCAAACAATTCCCTGTGTTGAACAAGAATTTTATACAATTATAAATGTAGAGACCAGTGAGAGTATGTATATTATTATTCCGGAAAACACCTCTACAAGTCTGTCTATATTTCATATTAAAGATAGATCTAAGAACCATTTTTTGCTTGACAAACAATTCAGACGAGAAAGTACTGTTACCCCAGCAGACTATACCATAAGACAAACACGATTGGAAAGATGAAAAATAAACTATTTTTAGAGTAGACACATCCACTGACTTCTTTAAAACATTGATGGCATACATGGCTGTATTCAATTTTTTACTCAAGTATTCAATATGATCTTTCCACTTCAACTCAAAGTCAACATATATACCCAAAAATTTAGTGGAGCTGGCAACATTTATTGTGGTGTTATCTAATACTATATTATTAGGATATTCCGTCCTTGATCTGGCATTATGAAAGATAACACATTCAGTTTTCCGAGTGTTTAGTTTCAAACTATTCATTGAGCACCATTCTTTTACCTCTGCATATGCATTGTTCAACTCTTCCATTAACCTTAATATATTTTCTACGAGTATAGATAGCATCACAATCATCACGTTTTAGTTGGTAAATTCCTGTATTTGTCATATTAGGGTTCCTTTCTTTAATATTCCCTAAGAGTTTGGCTAGATTATTTTCATTTACTGTTAACGAACTTATTCCCATTTTCCGGAAACCATTCGAAATTTAGTAACTAATACCTTTTATATACAGTATAGAGTGCCACATTGTTTTCTCTTGGTTATAATCCTTAATATTAATATAAAAAAATTTTAAAATATATTTGAAAGCTTTCTTTTTGATCATTTTGTCAATAAGGTCTGTTTTATAGCCATTATTCAAACCTATGGTTTTAATTATATTAACTTCTTTTTTCAAATTAATTTAATTCAACGGAATATTCAAAAGTCTATGTATGAAGCTATGGAATGATGACATTTTAATCTGCCATGACCGATTGGATTTGGAAAGTATAGTGGTGTCTGTTGTAGTCGGTTTTCTGAAAATATGTATGTATTCACTATTTAAGAAAGTCGCTAGCTGTAACAATCAGTGGCTATGAGAAGTGCTTCCCTGGCAACTGCTTCAGAGGTGTTGTTAATGAAAAACCATATATAAGTTAATATTTCATTCTACCTGAACACTGCCCTACATGAATCCCGATATGACATTTTGAAAATAATTCTTACGATTCTCTTCTGTACCAGAAATATACCATCAACACCTGAGCTGGCTCCCCAGCATATAATTAACCATGATCTTTACTCCAAAACATATACTGCTCAATTTCTTACTGAGCCAATCTAGATCTACTGGAACAATGTTCTCCTTTTCAATATTCAGGTCTTCAATCTTCTCTTTCTGTTGTCAATAATATCCCTGTAGTTTTCTTGTTATTAATAATGAGTTTATTCATAGTAAAAATAAAAAGGAATATAAATAAAGCCTGATCAAAAGTAAATATTATTAGTTTTTCTTTCCAGCTAACAATATGATAGCATTCGCTAAATTATTTATCGATTGGGCCAGGGCGTTATTTGAAGCGGACAAGTTGTTATTTGATACACCAATAGCTTCATTTGATTTCGAAACATCATTCATGTCACTACTTATCAATGCCAAAGATTCGCAAATCCTTTCGTTGGTATCAGCTAAAACCTTCAAAATAGGTGCTCTCGGTGTAGGTCTGCTCCTTCTGGTCTTAGGTGTAGGAACATCTTTTACAAGTGCCTCTTTCAACATCTCAGTCGTGCAAAACTCTACATCGGCCATCTCCTAAAATCAATTTGTTGTAAAAAATTATTCACAAACCATTTATCTGATAATTATACAGTATTTATCAGTTTCATATTAACTGCTTCTTCAAACCCCAGAGCATAGATGGCATCTGAATCCCTAACAACCTAAAATTAATAACATTCAATAAAAAATATTTATGAAGGTTTATAAACATGAGACCATTTGAGAAATCATCTATATAAAGTCCCAAAAATGTAGTTGAGTGTACTAGAACAATGTTCTCGTTTTCAATATTCAGGTCTTCAATCTTCTCTTTCCTTGATCTTCTGTTGTCAATAATATCCCTGTAGTTTTCTTGTTATTAATAATGAGTTTATTCATAGTAAAAATAAAAAGGAATATAAATAAAGCCTGATCAAAAGTAAATATTTATTAGTTTTTCTTTCCAGCTAACAATATGATAGCATTCGCTAAATTATTTATCGATTGGGCAGGGCGTTATTTGAAGCGAACAAGTTGTTATTTTATACACCAATAGCTTCATTTGATTTTGAAACATCATTCATGGCACTACTTATCAATGCCAAAGATTCGCAAATCCTTTTGTTGGTATCAGCTAAAACCTTCAAAGTAGGTGCTTTCGGTGTAGGTCTGCTCCTTCTGGTCTTAGGTGTAGGAACATCTTTTATAGGTGCCTCTTTCAACATCTCAGTCGTGCAAAACTGTATATTCGTCATCTCCTAAAATCAATTTGTTGTAAAAAATAATTTTGAGTAGGAGGTCCTGTAAAACCTACTCCTTCTGGTCTTGGGTGAAAGAACATCTTTTTTTTACAGGTGCCTCTTTTATCATCTCCGTCGTGCAAAACTCTACATCGGCCATCTCCTAAAATCAATTTGTTGTAAAAAATTATTCACAAACCATTTATCTGATAATTATACAGTATCTTATCAGTTTCATATTAACTGCTTCTTCTTCAAACCCCAGAGCATAGATGGCATCTGAATCCCTAACAACCTAAAATTAGTAACATTTAATAAAAATATTTATGAAGGTTTATAAACATGAGACCATTTGAGAAATTCATCTATATAAAGTCCCAAAAATGTAGTTGAGTGTACTAGAACAATGTTCTCATTTTCAATATTCAAGTCTTCAATCTTCTCTTTCCTTGATCTTCTGTTGTGAATAACATCCCTGTAGTTTTCTTGTTATTAATAATGAGTTTATTCATAGTAAAAATAAGAAAGAAAATAAAAGGAATATAAATAAAGCCTGATCAAAAGTAAATATTAGTTTTTTTTTCCAGCTAACAATATGATAGCATTCGCTAAATTATTTATCGATTGGGCCAGGGCGTTATTTGAAGCGAACAAGTTGTTATTTTATACACCAATAGCTTCATTTGATTTTGAAACATCATTCATGGCACTACTTATCAATGCCAAAGATTCGCAAATCCTTTTGTTGGTATCAGCTAAAACCTTCAAAGTAGGTGCTTTCGGTGTAGGTCTGCTCCTTCTGGTCTTAGGTGTAGGAACATCTTTTATAGGTGCCTCTTTCAACATCTCAGTCGTGCAAAACTGTATATTCGCCATCTCCTAAAATCAATTTGTTGTAAAAAATAATTCTGAGTAGGAGGTCCTGTAAAACCTACTCCTTCTGGTCTTGGGCGAAAGAACATCTTTTTTTACAGGTGCCTCTTTTATCATCTCCGTCGTGCAAAACTCTACATTGGCCATCTCCTAAAATCAATTTGTTGTAAAAAATTATTCACAAACCATTTATCTGATAATTATACAGTATCTATCAGTTTCATATTAACTGCTTCTACTGCAAACCCCAGAGCATAGATGGCATCTGAATCCCTAACAACCTAAAATTAATAACATTCAATAAAAAATATTTATGAAGGTTTATAAACATGAGACCATTTGGAAATTCATCTATATAGTCTCAAAAATGTAGTTGAGTGTACTAGAACAATGTTCTCGTTTTCAATATTCAGGTCTTCAATCTTCTCTTTCCTTGATCTTCTGTTGTCAATGATATCCCTGTAGTTTTCTTGTTATTAATAATGAGTTTATTCATAGTAAAAATAAGAAAGAAAATAAAAGGAATATAAATAAAGCCTGATCAAAAGTAAATATTTATTAGTTTTTTTTTCCAGCTAACAATATGATAGCATTCGCTAAATTATTTATCGATTGGGCCAGGGCGTTATTTGAAGCGGACAAATTGTTATTTGATTCACCAATAGCTTCATTTGATTTTGAAACATCATTCATGGTACTACTTATCAATGCCAAAGATTCGCAAATCCTTTCGTTGGTATCAGCTAAAACCTTCAAAGTAGGTGCTTTCGATGTAGTCTGCTCCTTCTGGTCTTAGGTGTAGGAACATCTTTTACAGGTGCCTCTTTCAACATCTCAGTCGTGCAAAACTGTACATTCGCCATCTCCTAAAATCAATTTGTTGTAAAAAATTATTCACAACCATTTATCTGATAATTATACAGTATCTATCAGTTTCATATTAACTGCTTCTTCAAACCCCAGAGCATAGATGGCATCTGAATCCCCAACAACCTAAAATCAATAACATTCATAAAAATATTTATGAAGGTTTATAAACATGAGACCATTTGAGAAATTCATCTATATAAAGTCCCAAAAATGTAGTTGAGTGTACTAGAACAATGTTCTCGTTTTCAATATTCAGGTTCTTCAATCTTCTCTTTCCTTGATCTTTTTCTGTTGTCAATAATATCCCTGTAGTTTTCTTGTTATTAATCAGTTCATTCATAGTAAAAGAAAATAACAGGAATATAAATGAAGCCTGATCAAAAGTAATATTTATTAGTTTTTTTTCCAGCTAACAATATGATAGCATTCGCTAAATTATTTATCGATTGGGCCTGGGCGTTATTTGAAGCGGACAAGTTGTTATTTGATACACCAATAGCTTCATTTGATTTTGAAACGTCATTCATGGCACTACTTATCAATGCCAAAGATTCGCAAATCCTTTCGTTGGTATCAGCTAAAACCTTCAAAATAGGTGCTTTCGGTGTAGGTCTGCTCCTTCTGGTCTTAGGTGTAGGAACATCTTTTACAGGTGCCTCTTTCAACATCTCAGTCGTGCAAAACTCTACATTGGCCATCTCTTGAAAACAATTTGTTGTAAAACATTATTCACAAGCCATTATCTAATAATTATACAGTATCTATCAATTTCTTATTAACTGCTTCTTCTTCAAACCCCAGAGCATAGATGGCATCTGAATCCCTAACAACCTAAAATTAATAACATTTAATAAAAATATTTATGATGGTTTATAAACATGAGACCATTTAAGAAATTCATCTATATACAGCCCCAAAAACTTAGTTGAGTGTACTAGAACAATCTTCTTGTTTTCAATATTCAGGTCTTCAATCTTCTCTTTCCTTGATTTTTTGTTGTGAATAATATCCCTGTAGTTTTCTTGTTATTAATAATGAGTTTATTCTTAGTAAAAATAAAAAAGAAAATAAAAGGAATATAAATAAAGCCTGATCAAAAGTTAAATATTTATTAGTTTTTTTTCCAGCTAACAATATGATAGCATTCGCTAAATTATTTATCGATTGGGCCAGGGCGTTATTTGAAGCGGACAAGTTGTTATTTGATACACCAATAGCTTCATTTGATTTCGAAACATCATTCATGGCACTACTTATCAATGCCAAAGATTCGCAAATCCTTTCGTTAGTATCAGCTAAAACCTTCAAAGTAGGTGCTTTCGATGTAGGTCTGCTCCTTCTGGTCTTAGGTGTAGGAACATCTTTACAGGTGCCTCTTTCAACATCTCAGTCGTGCAAAACTGTACATTCGCCATCTCCTAAAATCAATTTGTTGTAAAAAATAATTTTGAGTAGGAGGTCCTGTAAAACCTACTCCTTCTGGTCTTGGGTGAAAGAACATCTTTTTTTACAGGTGCCTCTTTTATCATCTCCGTCGTGCAAAACTCTACATCGGCCATCTCCTAAAATCAATTTGTTGTAAAAAATTATTCACAAACATTTATCTGATAATTATACAGTATCTATCAGTTTCATATTAACTGCTTCTTCAAACCCCAGAGCATAGATGGCATCTGAATCCCTAACAACCTAAAATTAATAACATTCAATAAAAAATTTATGAAGGTTTATAAACATGAGACCATTTGAGAAATTCATCTATATAAAGTCCCAAAAATGTAGTTGAGTGTACTAGAACAATGTTCTCGTTTTCAATATTCAGGTCTTCAATCTTCTCTTTCCTTGATCTTTTTCTGTTGTCAATAATATCCCTGTAGTTTTCTTGTTATTAATCAGTTCATTCATAGTAAAAAGAAAATAACAGGAATATAAATGAAGCCTGATCGAAAATAAACATTTATTCGGTTTTACACTTTGATTGCATTTGCTGAATTATTTATTGAATTGGCCAGGTTGTTATTAGAAACGGCCAAGTTGTTGATAAACCAATAGCATCATTTGATTTCGAAACGTCATTAATGGCACTATTTATCAATGCAAGTGATTCACAAATCCTTTCATTTGTAATATCCGCTAAAACCTTTAAAGTTGGGACTTTTGGTGTAGAAGGTCCTGTAAGCCTACTCCTTCTGGTCTTGGGGTACTTACTTTTTATTTTAACAACTTTCTATATACATATTTTTGGCAGATTTAAAATATTTAGCAGCTTGAATTTCGGTCTTGAGGTCTTGAATTGTTTCTGGATTGTTGGCGTAACACTTATCTTTCACCGCTCCCCAAAGATAATAATCCAATGGCATCAGATCGCAGCTTCTTGATGGCCAATTCACATCAGCATTTCTGCTGATTATTCGATTTCCGAAAATGCGGCGGAAAACATCGATTGTGGCGTGTGCTGTATGGCTCGTTGCACCGTCCTGTTGGAACCAAACATCGTCCAAGTCGTCAGCTTCAATTTCTTGAAAGAACCAATCGTTCAACATTGCGCGGTAGCGCTCGGCATTGACGGTTACGGCGATTTCTGTTTCATTTTCATTTACTGCCAAGTCAGCCGTGGTGGTCATTTGGCCGAAATTATTTTTCATAAATAAATGTCATGAACCAACCTTTTAAATAAATGTTCAACCATTGAAAAATATTGAGCAGTTTTTTTTATAGCAAAATTAAATTCCAATTTTTAAATGGGCCACCCGTTATTTGTCTCACATAATGGAAAATATTAATATGAATGAAATATCTGAATATTGTCGTTGATATTAAATAGTTAGTTGGTTTGAACCAATTTTATCAAATTGTCCTTCCTCCTCGCTGACCTCTGACAACTCTTCGAACTTGCTGAATTTCTCGTATATATATATTCTTTTGAAATCAAGAGCTAACATAATACAATACATAAAACAAAAATAAAAATCCCTAACTGAGGTTGGTGCAAAACGGGGTACCATACTATTTTTTCGTATGATAGCAGAGCTCAGGGAAAAACCCCAGTAGAAAAAACCCTGTCTCGCCGTTTCAACAAAAATAACACTTAAAAACTATTAGAATATTGAAGGTTTTCTTCTTTATTTAGTCCAAACGAACCATAATCCTCTCCAGGATGCCTTCGGAATTCTGAATCTGAAACGAAAAAATCAAAGCAGAAAAAAGAAACAGAAAAATTAAATGATTAAAACTTTATCAAATCGATTTAAAATTAACAACCCAATTCAAAAACGACTCGGTAATTTCATGTATAGCTCTCAAGCCATCCTGAAATTTATATATGGAACAATTATGTATCAGGTGTTCAATTGTCTCCTCTGCTTCTCCGCATTCGCAGCTAGGACTCTCAACTGAATTCCATTTGAAAAGCATACTATTGCAACGTCCATGACCTGTTCTTATACGATTAAGAACAGTCCATATTTTCCTTGGAAGATCAAATCCAGGAACTTTATTCGAGGGATCAGTTATTAAATCTTTGTTCTGTATATTACATGAGTTCCACTCGGATTGCCAAATTGCTTTATCACTTTCATTTGAGTTCAGAAAATGATTTGACCAAAAAGGTTTTCGTGATTTTAATCGAGGAATGTTATTGTCTGGAATATAGGAGAGTATTGGATATGAATTTATCGAAGAATTAAATTTGTTCCAAATTTTCGAAGTAATGGCCTGCCTGCGGATATGTGGAGGAGTAATGTTTGAAAGAACTGGTAACCATGGAGTTGGTGTTGATTTTATTGTTCCAGTTACTATTCTCATGGAAAAATTTAATTGTGAATCGATCTTTTGTACATGTGCACTATTGAGCCGAACAGGGCAACAATATTCGGCAGTAGAGTACACTAAGGCTAGAGCTGCTGTACGAAGAGTTGTTGCGTCCGCACCCCATGAAGTACCAGCAAGTTTTTGAATTATATTATTTCTTGTTTTCAGCTTCATACGTAAATCATCCAAATGGGCTTTGAAATTAAGAGAAGAATCTAGTTTAACGCCTAGATATTTAGGATTGAAATTATGTTTGAGAGAAGAATTACCAAAAAGTACGTTCAGTTTTCTATATTTCTGATGATTATAATTTCTCGTGCATTAGTTTTATGGCGAATTTCTCAAATTCATCTAGCTCTTTCTTGGTCATGTTTGAGAGGTACTCATTAGCGAATGCTTCCAGGGCATCATGAACTGGCGTTGATGTGATTTTATAATTTTCGAAGGATGCAGTCTGCCTCCGTGCAATTACCAGTGCCAATGTGTGAGCCAGATCAAAGTTTTTTCTATTCAGGATTGCAGTATCATCCTTGTCCTTGAGAATTTTAATATATGCAGCCTCCTCGGGTCTAAGGCTCTGGAGATAAAGGATCGCATCCCCAAAGGTCTTTTTGAACTCTCTCAAGATTCTAAGTTTAAGAACTCAGGATGTTGTTGAAATAGGTATTTGTCAATCATCGTTATCTGGCCAGGAATGCCATTAAATTGATTAAATCATTGTGTTCGCAACTCGTGAGACTTATTCTGCTTTTCACAAGCTGCAATAAATGCTTCAGGACTTTTTTGTTGTGAAGATCTACACTCATAACGTATTTCATAATTGAATAAGCCCTACTCATTTTTTGAGAAAATTCCTTGTGAACATAAAAAAAGGAAGATTTCGGTTTTTAGTATTACTTTTCCCTAGTAAATTCGTCATCTACGAAATCTGACTCATTTTGCCCGAGTAGGAATATTTTCGTGCAATAGCAATTTTTAATGTCATTTTCCTTTTCATCATATTCGCAATTTGCGGAAAACTGGTGTGCCAGAACGCTAAAGTGAGGGTTTTAGGTGTTAGATCTTCGTTCGATGTTGGAACAACTATTAGTGGTATCGCAAATGCTGAACATGTCGCTATTGGATATACTGCAATCGGTATTAATAAAAAAATAGTTGGTGGCAATTATACCCTTGATGCATCATCGGCTACAAAACCAATGATGCCTACGTCAATTAAGGCAGCATTTGATCCGACCAAATATATTGAACGTTTATATTTAACTTCTACAAGTCAATTAATGGGTATTCCCCGATCCGCGCAATGTTATTATGTTTATAATTTGAATGTTGCAAAAGCACCAGCTGCTAAACCAAATTTTCCAATTCATATAAATGGACCACCATACTTGGAGAAATTTATAAATCGATTTCATATCGGATCGCACATCGGTCAAGAAGTTTTAAATTACACTTATAGACCGAAATATGCACCTATTACATGTCCAGCACTAGATGTATGTAATGGTGATGCGAAAGATACTGTGGATACGAATACCGTATTAATAAATTCACGTGAAAGAATACAAGACAAAGATGGAATTACTACAGTATCGAAAGATAAAAAAAATTATGACGAAAGCGGAACAAGTAAATTCATAACAGGTCGGAAATATCAGATTACTGAACCTATTGAAAAAGTATATTCTTTTGGTTTTGGTCATGGTGCTACGCCTCAAGCGCAACCTCAAGTACATATTGGATTATTTGCAATACCACAGTTGAATCCAGCTACTGAACGAGACAACTTCCAAAATTCATGTATTTATTATGAAGTAGTATTTAATTGTACTATTGCCACTGATTTAGAGTCTTTGTATCCTCAAGGATTATTCATTGCACTCCAGATAAAGCACAATTTAATCTTAATGCAACAATGAAATTTGGTAGTGGTCAAACTAACTTAGGATATTGGGATGGGGGAAATTAATGTTGTAATAGGTATAAATAAAAGTCCAGATATCTGCAAATATATATAATTATTTATATTGTGTTTTATTCCCTATGACCATTTCTATTACTTTTCCATCACCCAGTAATATTATATTCAAAATATATTCACCATATCTTCATCTGATGGAGGTATTAAAATATTTTCATGTAGTACAATGTTCATATCAGTCAATGGTGGAGGTGATATTATGTCATCTACTGCTTGAAAAATATTAAAGTGATTAAGTAAATAAAAATATCCCAATGGATGTATTTTTTTAGAGTATGTCTTCAGCAAAGGACATGCTCTCCATTGATATCGTATCATTCTAGTATTAAAAGCCTCAGAATTTGGAAAACAATTACTATTTGCTAGTGTTATGACTGGTGTGCGGAAAATAATTGTATCAATATTATACTTTACTCTGGTAGGACATGGATCACCTCCAAATATTAACTTTATAGTATCAATTGCACCTGGCTCAATATCAGGTTCATTCCACATAATAATTCTTCGATCAATGCAATCCATGAGTGGAAATTGAGAATACTTGTTGAAATTTGCAATATTTCCAACATTATTGAAGAAGTGGCAAACAGCATCAAAGAAAAAATTCTTTCCACCTCCTGGTGGAGAGTGTACAAATATAGTATTGCACTTTGGTTTCCTCTTATCAGTAATAATTAAGACGTCGCATAAAAATTGAATAATTTCAGTCATGTCCTCGAACTGAAATTTTAAAAGCTCCATTATTATATTCATACTTTCTTCAGGAGAATAATAATATGATAAGACGTCGCTATGGACAGCAGCAAATATAGGTGTACAATTTAGCAGATACTTAGCTTGTTCATTTGTTGAACGATCTACAAAACTTTGTTGATATCTCTCAATGCATTTAGACGACTTAGTTGATTTCAAGTTCCAAAAGAAAAATTTGCTATCCATATACTGTTGTTTTAAATATTGCTAATATGGGGCTTGTCGGGTACTGTTGTAACCAGCGTATGAATTGAGCCTCTTTAGTTCTAGTTCGCTCCTTCTCTTTTTAATCTCTTGGCTGCTTCCAATATTATCTGATCCACTTTCATTTTCGTTGGGTCCACAGGAGAATGTACACAAAAAAGACTCCTCGTCGTTGCCTTTTTCCACCATTGTTCCTTTCCAATATTCGCTATTTCCTTGTAAGGGTAAACCTCCAATTTGATCACTTCGAAACCTGATTCTGCCTCCAATTTCAACGTAGAACAATTCTCTTTCATTGTTCGCGAGATAAATTGAGAGATTGTGCCACCACTGCAAGCTGGTGTGTCAGATTTTTCAAACAAATAACTCGGCAGATGGTTTCACAAGCCTGTGACCACGTTGCCTTATCTGCCCGAAAAAGTTCTCAAGTGGATCTTGATTAAATATTCGCGGCATTATATATTTGAACTTTATATCAGTTAATTTCTCAAACACAATCTTTAAGTTTGAAATTGTTGTAATCAAATATTTAAAAGATGGAGGTGTGAATAAACTTCCGTTTTTCCTACATTTCCAACTTCCCAAAATTGAAGGTGTTAGGTTTTCCTCACAGCCCTTCTTAACACCTTTTTTGACTGGAATTTGCTACTGTTTAAGGAGTCAAAAAGACTATCCATGAATGAGATGAAACTGGAAGTATCTGTAGCTTCAGGTTCCAACTTCAAAGTTTCTCCCCCATTCTGTATCAACATCCCTAAAAAACTAAGATTAAATTTTTTATAACTTTTTGAAATAAGTTTGTAGAAATAGAACAGATTTTAGAGGAAATGGTTAAATCCTCACCTGACTGCGCCATCACATTGATTCCCTCTGCAAGAGAGTGGCTCAACACTTGCGTGCATAAAGAAACTTGCATTTTGTTAATGAACATAGGATAAATATGTTTATCTGTTAAATTTGGAAACATTCTCGGGCCACTAAAAAATGAGTTCATTTCATACATAGTCTTGATATGACGCCACTTTGCCACCTTTTTCTCTCCTTTCATCTCAAATTCAATATCATACTTGAGAAAATTGTTTCTGACACCCTTGAACAGATGAGGTATGTCATTCAAGGGCACCAAGATTCCGTTGCACCTACATAATTCCTAAAGTTATAACGAAAGTGACTCAAGTGTTGGGCGAAATATTTTAATTTTCTCTTCGAAATTTCAATATATTTAGAAGAGTATTTCCTCCTTCTTAAATACTTGTTTTTGAATATCTGTATAGGAAAAATCTTGTGAAATAAGACCATACATTGTCGAAATCATGCATTAGAATTTCTACGTCTTGGGTACCCATTTTCAGCAATGAACATTTTCCAATATTCTTTTTGAATGTAGCAGGTATCCGTTTTTCCTTTTCTTGTAGGCGGTAAATATGCCAGTTACATTCCAAGTTCCCAATGTATGTCAATGATATATAGTCCAGTTTGTATCATTGTTTTCCTCAAAGCGGTAAATATAAATTGCGCATTGCATAATATTTTGTTGAGATCAATATGTTTTCTCAAAAAAAAACTCTATACATTAGAGAGCTCTGAAATTAAAAAGCAATGAAAAACATGATACGAGTTTCAAGTGCAACATTTCCATCTTCTTTGGTAAGCTAAAAAATGACAGTTCGGGAGCGACCTTTTTATTATTTTTACAGTTCATCACTCAGAATGAAAAGTAAAAATATTTATTGAACTATTGTTGGACCAAATTACTTTCGTTGTTCCTAAACATAACTAGGACATATTGAATTGGTCCGATGATCGAAAATATTATTATTATCGACTTGAGCCTATTAGCATAGAAGGGTGTGATTTCTCACACCCCCTAGCGATCGATCTGGGACGAAGTACTTCTCATCCTTTTTTTCTCATGTAGGTCCATATTTCTTGTATTACATTCAGAGATGTTAACCAGTCTAATTGAGACGATTTGGTTTCGTTTCAACATTCATTTCTGACATTTTTTATTTGTCTCAAATAATGGAAAATATTAATATGAATTAAATATCTGAATATTGTCGTTGATATTAACTCAGTATGTTGAATTGAATAAGCTCTATTCATTTTTTGAGAAAATTCCTTGTGAACTTAAAACAAGGAAGATTTCGATTTTTCGTATTCCTTTTCCCCAGTAAATTCGTTATCTACGAAATCTGCCTCATTTTGCCTGGGAATGAATACCAACCATATAAATTTTCCAACGAATCTTGGTTCATAGATCTGGGAAGAAGTACTTCTCATCCTTTATTTCTCATGTGGGTCCATATTTCTTGTATTACATTCAGAGATGTTAACCAGCCTAATTGAGAAAAAGATTTGATCGTGTTTCAACAGTCTTTTCTGACATTTATTTGTCTCACATAATGGAAAATATTAATATGAATGAAATATCTGAATATTGTGTTGGCAACTCGTGAGTCTTATTCTGCATTTCATTAGCTGCAAGAAATGCTTCAGGACTTTTTTCTTGTGTAGATCTACACTCATAACGTATTTCATAATTGAATAAGCCCTACTCATTTTTTGAGAAAATTCCTTGTGAACATTAAACAAGGAAGATTTCGATTTTTCGTATTCCTTTTCCCTAGTAAATTCGTTATCTACAAAATCTGACTTATTTTGCCTGAGTAGGAATAAGTACCAACCAAATAAATGCTCCAATGAATCTTGATTCATATTATGTCAACTAAATAAAAGGAAACCTAAAGTCATTGTCACAAAACCATGATTTTAGATTTTATATCTTTGACTGAACTCAGCATAATTGAGTTTAAAATCAATGACAGGGATATCCACCATAGACATCTTCCTTTTCATACAATGCAGCATTGCATGGTGGAATTTTGTATCAGGGTTGATATCAATGGTGTTTTCCTCATTGGAAGCAAGAATTATGTCCAAAGTTGCAATGACCTCTTTTGTAACTTCCTCATCTATTTTCACTTTCAAGACACCCTCAAATTCTTTGTACTGATCCTCAGGAGTTTCAGCACCATCACAGGCCAATCTACTGAACCTACTAGCATCCTCAAAATGCCTGGCCAAACTCTTTGGAATATAAGAGCTTTTGTTTTTTTGACTTCTGGGAGGAATTTGAGTCTTTTTTCCCAAATAAGTTTGGTAAATGACATGAATGACATATCCAGTGCCTTCTACCCCATTCAAGAGACTGGATGGCTGGATCAGAGAAGGGACATAATTTGGGCTCAGGAATTGTGAATTTGTTATATTCACTTCTTTCTCTCTGACTGGATTATTCGTGATCCCATCAGCAAACAAGGATTCCCAAACTTTCCAACTTAGGAAAGGCATGGTGGCAGAAATCCTTGGTAATGTGACAGCTTTTGAGTCCTTCCCAGCTCTAGATTTTACCTCATAAGTAGATATGATTTTCATCAATTTATCAAATGCATCCTTTTCACCTTTTGTGTTCTCAGGCTTTAAATTGGAAACATTTGGTCCCCTTATATGGAAGATAGCCACTAATTCAACCATATGATTGATGAATTTTGGCAGATCAATATTCTCTGTCTTGGCAATGGCAAGGAGATCTTTAAACAAAGTTTCAGGCTTAAAACCAGCGTAGGCGTACTCACCGAATGTTGCCTTCAAGCTCTTGATTGCCTTATCAACCTGTGCTTTATTTGCAGTCTTTAAGAAGTCTTTGTATACCACGTCATCCATTTTCATTTAAATTGAGGTTTTTAAGATAATAATGAAGTTGTCTAGTTAGCAAGTTTTTCTTCCAGACTTTGTGTGACAGCTCCGATCTCTCCGATCCGATAGATCTGGGAAGAAGTACTTCTCATCCTTTATTTCTCATGTAGGCCCATATTTTGTTGTTTTTCAACATTCTTTTATGACATTATTTATTTGTCTCACATAATCGAAAATATTAATATGAATGAAATATCTGAATATTGTCGTTGATAATAAATCATTGTGTTCGCAACTCGTGAGCCTAATTCTGCTTCAAATTCAACAATTGTTCTTGGAAGATGTATCAATGAGTGTTTCTGAACAAGAAATATAGTCTTTCTACACATACATCCAACTCTTTTAAACATTTCACATCATTCACACCCATGTCGCATACTGTTCCAACTATATCTAGTAGTTTAGCAATGTTTGAAGCAGCTTCAATTACTTCAAACAGGCATACCTTCATAACTTCCGAGTTGCAACTTCCATGGGTTGAATAATATGCAATGGGCTGTTTCCACTTACAATTTAATTCAACTACCATGAATACCAAGGCCTTCCTAGCAGACTTCTTCTCACATCGCTCCTTCCCAAAATCTTCAAATCCTATTATCCGTTTCCTGCCCTTGTCATAATGAAGATTTTCCTTTATGTCCATTTCGTCGAATAACAACATACAACAGCGATCAAGGTCCGCAGTTGTATTCTTACGAATATTTAGGAAGATACTGTTATTGATTCCTGCATTAAATGGAACCTTTTGCAGCAAACTCAAGATAGTTTTTCTGGATGGAAAAGCTACAAAAGACCTCAACAATTCATAGCACCTTGGACTCTTCTTGAACAAGAGCAAGGCAACAATCTTATCGTCCAAGGTCCATCTTCTGCCCTTTGTATTCTTTACTTTTGCAGTTCTCAATTGCGCCATCATAAAATTCCAAGCTGTTCTGCCCATATTTTTTGTGAGGTCTTTGACGTCTGGGGTATCAGCCATCTCTAAAATAGCTTTAAGCGTACGAGATTTTTCCCGACACTGCCATTTTATTCTTCTCAATTGGTCTTCCCTTTGATGTATAATTCTCATTAATTTTTGTTTCTAGTGGAAGGTGTAGTAAGTGAGAAGTTTGGTATATTTCGGAATATTCTTCCTTTTCGTTTGGGTGCTTTAGGCTACTCCCGTTCGTCATTTTTCGTTACATATTCTACATCTGAAAATTGTATAAAAATGATCAATTTTTGATTCTTACAGATTAAGAGTAGCAGAGGTTGTATTTCATGTTTCAAACGATAGCTTTTTCCATTGGTAGAACTGATGCGCACCAGAATCGTACTGGTGCTCATTTGAATGGGCATTGTTCTCTGTCCCAATGAAATACTTCTCATCCTTTTATATCTCACGTAGGTCCATATTTCTTGTATAACATTCAGAGATGTTAACCAGCCTAATTGAGAAAAAGATTTGGTTGTGTTTCAACATTTGTTTCTGAAATTATTTATTTGTCTCAAATAATTGAAAATATTAATATGAATGAAAGATCTGAATATTGTCGTTGGTATCATTGTGTTAGCAACTCGTGAGCCTTATTCTGCTTGTCATAAGCTGCAACAAATGCTTCAATACTTTTTTCTTGTGTAGATCTACACTCTTAACGTATTTCATAATTGAATAAGCCCTACTCATTTTTGGGAAAATTCCTTGTGAACATAAAACAAGGAAGATTTCGATTTTTCGTTTTCCTTTTCCTTAGCAAATTCGTTATCTACGAAATCTTACTCATTTTACCTGAGTAGGAATAAATACCAACCAAATAAATTTTCCAACGAATCTTGATTCATAGATCTGGGAAGAAGTACTTCTCATCCTTTATTTCTCATGTAGGTCCATATTTCTTGTATTACATTCAGAGATGTTAACCAGCCTAATTGAGAAGAAGATTTGATTGTGTTTCAACGGTCTTTTCTGACATTATTTATTTGTCTCACATAATGGAAAATATTAATATGAATGAAATATCTGAATATTGTCGTTGATATTAAATCATTGTGTTCGCAACTCGTGAGCCTTATTCTGCTTTTCATAAGCTGCAACAAATGCTCCATGACTTTTTTCTTGTGTAGAACTACATTATTCTGTATGTTTAACTTCTGCAGCTTTCAATTGCGCCATCATAAAATTCCAAGCCGTTCTCCCCGTATTTCTCGTGAGATCTTGGACTTCTGGGGTATCAGCCATCTCTAGAATAGCTTTGAGCGTACGAGATTATATCGCTCATTTAAAACTACAACGTGGCACAACGAAAAACTGGAATTTCGAGAAAATGACTTTGAAACTTTTATATTCTTATAACTTTTAAAGTAAGATAGCAACAAAAATATTTTATTCCCATTTCAAATTTCACTAATGAACTATCAATGTCAGCGAAAATGTCATTGATTTATGCATATATTTTTTATGAAATTATAGTTTGAACAAAAAATTCCCTTCATGTCACGTTCTTCCTATGAAATAAAGAACATGCTGACTGACATAGGGGTATATCACGTTGTAGGTTATAAAATAAAGATATTTCAGAATGTGGTACAGAATAATAACACTGTGTTGAAATTATAATAATAGTATTTATTGAAAAAAAACATTATTTGAAGTGGAACTTACAAGTTTCATAATCAGTCTTAAACAAACAGATATAACAAAATAAGTAAAAAGCGTTTTTTGTACCTGAATTGAAACCTTAATTATCAGTCTAGACAATCTTACGTCTAATAATAATAATTTGAACTGGTATTATGAATTAAAGAAATATAGATAATATCGTATACAACAAAATTTGTAACAAAACAAAGGTTTGAATGGAAATGTACTGCTAAAGTATCACAAGTTACTTGACTTAAGGTAACGTTAACTATTTTTATAACACTTACTTAATTATAAAACATGTTTATAAAAGCAGCTTCTGTACATAGTTTATACTTATAATTAGGTAGGTACTTCTTTTACAACAACCATAATAACTTAGGTATATTTACTATTTAAGAATCTATAACAGATCTAGGAAAAGGAAATATCACAATCAATCTTTTTTGAGGAACAGAACTAGGTACTAATATTAATCTCACTTCTCTTTATCACAGTATCAGTGTCAAAATTAACTTAAGAAGTAGGTAGGTTATCTTATTTTGAAAATATGCATGATGTTGTCTTGCTTCAATTCCTATTTTATGAAGTACTTAGCATAAAGATTAGATATCTAAATCTCAAATTGTCAAACTCCCAAAAACAATATCAAAATTAAAATTTCTGTAAAAGAATTAAAGTGTTTCGAAAAATGTCCTATAATAGGACGGTATCATTTTCTTGTTAACTAAATCTAAAAGGTCTTTCTTTTTGCTGTCAGCCAATCCCGGCTTATTAGTATAAGCTCTTTTAACCTCTACGTCTATATCCTTCTTCCTTCTTATCACAATCGCTTTCTGAAATTCTGTTTCTTCATAGGATGTTTTGAAATAAATAGCTCGTGGTTCAGACTTTTGAACCATGATAACTTTAAGACCAGCGAATTTAACAGATTTGTTGTTCTCATCTTTGTTGATAGCCAAACTCATTTGACTACAGACATCCTTCCAATCATAAATATCTGAATAACATATTTCTGTAACGTGAATAGGAGAGCTTTTTTTTCTAGAAGCTTTTATTGCACCTATAAAGGCATCTGGAGTGTACATGGGTCCACTTCTCAATTGTCTTTTCACCTGCCTTTCAATTGTGAATGTGCAGAATCACCTTCATTCTGCGTGTGCCCTTTAATGAGAAACTTATGCGTGATAGATTTTAAGTTTGGGAATTTTTGTACCGCAAATAAGTACATAGCGACCATGAATTTATTTTTCTGCTGGCCAGGGCAATTATCTGAATAAAAATGACGTCTAAATCCTTACCTGCTCCGCAAACCTTCTGTAGATAGTTAAGACACAAGTTCCTATTTCATTCACTCCTCTATTCGCATTGGATTCGTCCCAAACAAAGCTTTCAACCTGGTTCTGCTGTATGTCATAGATTGTTAGGTTCAGAACATTTAATTTAGATTTATAATAAAATACGGATATTTCTCCTTTCGGGCATTGAAATAAGGCCTGCAGATCATAAACAGCAACCACTGTATCAGTTTTCTTCTTGTCATTTTCCTTTTCGATTCGGGAAAGTTGTTTCTCTCGAATGTGTGTATCATAGGATTCCTTCATAAGTATTTTTTCTTCATCGGAGCTATTTTTGTAAGCTTCGCAAGTATCACAAAGGTCCTTTTTGGGCGTAAAGAACGATATATTAAAGTCCTGATTAAAAATGCGATAGAAAATGGCATAACTCGTGTAAGGAGCATTATTAGATTTACATAGTTCAACGTAATCTCTATGCAGATCAGCTACCGATTTGCTACCATCAATGTACTGTTTGGTCGTATTAGCTCGGGTGTAATGCGATTCTATTTTAGGTATAGCGTTAATAAAGGATAATACGCCAGCCTTCAAATCCTCATTAATTTTTGGTTGCTTTCCATGGGATCCACGCTTATCCTTCATTGTAGCAATGTTTGTGTTGTTATTTTTTTTCTTCAGGGCTGTCTCTATAGCCCTTTCAGCACGAGAAAAAAAAAGTTAACCAATTTCATGGAAATTCGCTCTATTAGGTCATTAGGACGTGAGTAGATGATAAAAATTGGTAAAAAAATTATACTACAGGGGGTTCAGAAAAAAAAGTACCAACACGATTGTGTATGCTGGGGTTTAATTCATACAAAATACTTTTTAAAAGGTAGTGATTAAAAAAAATTATTTAGTATGAAACTTTAAAAAACAGTTGTGATCTTTTGTAAGGCATAAATAAACATTGCATTTGATGCACCTTGTACGGGTTCTACTTTTGCAACCATCATGCCGGCAAAATCTCGCAGTTGTTAATGCATCGATGGTAGGAAAATGCTCGTATCCATCATGTTTTTTATCATTACCAGGTAGAGGAGCCCTATAATTTTGCGGTTTTGGAATTGAATCGGCTTTGTCATCCTCGATTTCATCTTGGTATTCATTAGGCCTCTTTCTTTTTGGTGTGGCTAATAAACCTTCACCTATTTCCATCCGAAAATTCAGAAGATCTTTAATTTTTCCTTTTGGAACCCCTGTTGCTCTACTATCTTCCCGATATTGCATCCAAGAGTTAACAACAGCAAGATCCAAAAAATGTAGAGCAACTTTCAAAGTCCATTTTTTCGTTTTTATGAAAGTTCTATAATACTCGAGCTGCTGGTCGCAAATATCCACGCCACCCATGTTATCATTGTAGCTTTTAACTATTTCAGGACATCTAACATCCAAGTGCTGTTTTTCCTTTTTACACCACCTTTTCACTGTATGTTCAGGTTCAACACCAGATGCGTTCGAAAGCAAAGTAACCGTTTTTGTATCCTTCCATTTTACTGCTACCATATTTACCTCATTACAAGAAAGTTGCTCACTATCTCCTCTGCCAAGTTGGTTGTCTGGCTTAAAAGTTGCGTTATTGATTCTGTTATTCATAACGGTCCCTGTTGCATAAATCTTCAATTCAGTTAGCCGTTTCATTAGCAAAGGAGTAGTAAAGTATCTATCAAAATGTACAAAACTACCCTCTGGTAGTGAAGTACAAAGCCTCAAAACAACTGCAGGACCTAACCCGTATTCAATATCTGGAAGGGGAGTGCGCTGCCCCTGGTAAATCTCAAAGTCAAGAGCTATGCCTGTTGAGGATGCAAGTACAAAATTTTTTAATCCTGTCGGTCTTGGTTTTCCTTTAACAAATTGTCTCAAATCACAACGACCCGAAAATGGAATCATTTGTTCGTCAATACTGTAGTTGTTGACTGATCTGTCGATTTTCAGACATGCGTTCCTCACAGAATCAATTATTGGCTGAACTTTCCACAGAGCGTTTGTTGTGTGATTGTCTGGTGGTTTTTCTGTATCAACGAAATGGAGACACATTCTGAGTAAATTAACGCGATCCCTGGTGAAAATGTCGGTAACATTCTGCAGTCTTATTCCTGATTTCCAATACCAGTGTAAACGGGGGTATGGGATGCAACCAAAAATAAGATGAGCACCATAAAGTTGCTTAATTTCTGTTGCAGTTGTATTGAGTATTTTACCTCTCTTAGATAAACAATACATGTTCGTATACGTAGCTGCTTGTTCGAAATGGCCGTCTGGAAAATATGTATGAAAGTATTCCAATGCAGTTTTACAACAACATCTGTCCTATTAGCTAAAAAGTCTTTTTTATTTGGTTTGTTTTCAGCACTTTGAAAAATCTTTTTACCCCATGTAAATTTAGGTTTTTTCTTTTTTAGTGAGCTACTTTCTTTAGTTTTCTGCTCCACGACAACAGATGGACCTGGCGTATCTTTACTCACTGTTTTTTTTTACTCGTTCTACTTCGCAGTCATCTGATGAATCTGAGTCGCTCTCACCAAGACTCCTTGGTGGAATGGTACTGCCATCCATCCAAGTTGGGTCAGCATCTGAGTCATCTCCTTCTAACTCAGAATCGTTATTCAATAATTCTAATATCTCCTCAACATCTTGTTGTTTGTCTAAGTTGTAATCTAGAAAAAAAGAAAAACTCACATACAAACATCTAGCCCACACAAATGTGTAGGAGCAGATTAGGTACTAACAACGAAACTACACAATTGTGTATGTACAATTTAAACGTTCAATTTCGACATGAAATTAAAATTTTTATTTGAATATCAATATATAGATAATTACTACCATAGTTGTGAATTCTAAACATGCAGTATCACTATCAAATTATTGTTTATTGTTAGAAAATAATACTTACATTTTCTGCGAAAATTTCGACCTTCCATCTTGCCAAACACAAACACCAGAATGAATAACCCAAACAAACGCACGTGACTTGATGCCGGTCCCAACTCGCAAGGGATACCTACACAAACGCTGTCGCGCGTCCAGAACGTTATATTTCGTAATTTTTTATTTATAATAGAATGTTAAACTTTACCCACACAATTGTGTTGGCAGGTGCTGAAAGGGATAGGACGGTTGTTGATGGCCAATGTATTTTTAAAAAATAACTTACACACTCTAATTTTTTTACCTGATGACATAAAATAGTATGCATTGACATGTTCACGCTTGGATGGAATCTGGTTACCCTCAGAGTCTATTTTCACACATCGAACTTTGGGAACGATAACTTCGGTAGAGTTGGCAAGAAACGTCCATTGTTTTTCAATACTACCCAAATTCCAGTAATCTTCATTTAATTGTTTTCGCTGTTCTATGGTAAAGTTGATTTGACATTTAAATGAACAGTTATCTTTGCAAGGCTCCTTCATTTGACGTTCTGGCACAACTTTCTCAGTCCTGATGGAAGTGTAGGATTTACCGGTGTTTCTTAGTTTTTTTCGCAATATTTTTCTTCCACTTTTCTTCTCGTCTTTGTTTCTTCTTCCCTTTCTTTGTCGGAGTAATTTCATTTGTTTCCATTTCAATATTCTTTGCCACGGCGTCTTCACGAGCGTCATCCTGTGGTGTGTTTGTATTTTCTTCCTGATCGCATATTAAATCCGCAAAACTAGGATCTTCAGATGTACCTATGAGTTGGTCTATGTAACTGGAAACACAATTTTCTATGCCTGCACTATCTATTAAGTCTTGTGATAATTCGTTTAGAGGTACTGTAGTCAGCGTTGTCAAGGTGTAAGCTTCTTCATCATCTGAACTTTCTTCTCTTACTTTGTTGATAGTGAAATTCGGGTCTCTAACGGAATCGTCGCTATCTTCTATGAAAGATTCCTCACCTGAGCTTCTAGGTGAGCTGGAGCTGCTAGAAGAATTACTACGCCGACGCTTCGCTGGAGTTTCCTCATCTTGATGATAATTTTCATTCGCCATTTCTAATATTCTTCTTGATCGTGACCCCATCTTGAAAGAAAAAGGCTTCATTAGTAAAATATTATTATGAACAATGTGACAAGATGATGAGTTTCTCAATTCAATAACAATATTTCAAAGATGTACCGCGACATCCTGTTATAAACGCAGTGTGAATTTAAATAAGTAAAAAAGTTAATTACATACAACGTGACATGCTAACACTAACCAATTTTATTTTCGTCATTTTCAAAGGAACAACGTGTTATTAAAGTGATGAACAAGTACGATCAATTATTCTATTAATGCTAAAATGCGACATAAAAAGTGTAACACATTATAGAATAAAATAAATAAGTAATAAAATAACTTACCTTTACTACAAAAAGGTGTCATGCAGGTCGTGACACGTTGTTGTCTTAAACCGCGAGCAACTACTCCCGCGCACTGCACTGTCGCACTGAGGTGGCGCGGTGTGGAAATAAGCTTAGCTGCCGAACGGGACAGCGCTACATCGTGACATGCCCTCTCTTTTCCTCACAATTTTGTCAGTATTGGCTTAAATTATACCACGTTTTGCACTAAATAGATTCGGGTACGGTGAATAAAATGGTGGTAATAACTCAAAACCGAGTTATGCCACTGTGACACGTTGTAGTTTTAAACGAGCGATATGTATATGCAACTGCCCTTGAATTTGGTGATAATACGGGTGATCTTTCTTCAAGGCACCCGTATCATCAAAGCAATATTTTCGATTTTCTTTAATTTCTTGGTCACTGAAGTCTTTCATCGAAAATGGGCATTTCACTTCTAATACACCATCGTTTCCCACCAAACCATCTGGTGATGCTCCAAGAACCCCATTTTCATGAAGCCAAAGCCCAGTAGGAGTCACTTTGAGTCCAGTACCTTCTTCAAACTCCTTCACTGCAGTTGCTTCTCTACTGATGCCCCATTGAATGGACTTTACATGATCCAAATTTTTATGTCCAAATATTTGATCAAAAATATATTTTGGAAACCTTGAAAAAAATATATAATAAACACATAATAAAAATCATATATGAAAGTGAAGGAAGCAATACATAAATTATAGTTCTCTTGTACTAGGTGTTCCAAATTGGACACTTTTGAATGGAAACACAATTTCTAAAGGAGTTAGAGAAAAACTAGCCTACATGCTACGAGGTCGATTTTCTCGAGAAAATGAATGCCGAAAACTGCACATTGATATCTTGACTTGTTCGAAAGATACAAGGTGTTTTTCAATTTTATTTTTAACTTTTTTGTTTTTCTACTTGTTAATTTTTCAATATTTCTTTTTTCTGTGAAAACATTCTTGAGGCACTTTTTTGAAAGGAATCCAATGGTGCTCCTAGTTTTGTATTGAAAGTAATGGTTTTGAAGCTATGGATTGGATTGGAAGTGTCCAATTTGGACCACTCTGTACTTTTATATATATTGAATAAAATATTGAATGATATCACGTCCTCAGAATGAATCCCTGTGATCCTAGTTTCAAATTGAATAAAATGTTAAGGTACATAAGGTAAAGTGGGGCAAGTGTGACCGTGATTTGCATTAGTTCAAAATTAATTGAGTCCATCTAACGAACCTGAAATAATAGAATAATGAAAGTTTGCACGTATTCACTTCGAATGTCAACCTTTATAATACGCCACAGAAAAGTATTAATAAAAGTAAAGCATGAATGTTATTTATATATTTATACAGGGTGTCCCAAAAATACCGTCTCAGAGTGACATGGTAGATAGTTGACCCCTAGAGCTGTCAGATAAAATAAACATGACCTTAGTAAAAGTTTCTTAGTTTTCGAGATATTGTAAGTTTTTTGATTTTTGTAAAAATCTCTACCTATGATCAGTTTTTCAGCCACAATTGTAACAATTTAGGTAACTGTGGAATTTTTTTGTTTTTGTTAGATTCTCAAATAGTTGTTTGACATTCCTAAAATAAGTTCCTTCCGAAATCTGCCATGCTTTGCAAGAAAAACAAAATTTTTCTACACGTTTTTACGCTGATAAAATTTTAAGTTCAACTTTGGCAGTCAGCCGTGTAAAAAAAATGTACTACACTAAACGGGCAAATTATTTGAAAAAAATCTTCATTTAATGCAGTTTCAGAAATGGTACAACACTTACATTATTATTTGACAAAAACTTAAAAATTTATGTCTTATCTTCAAGGCGGTGTGATAACGTTAAACTCTTTAATGAGTTTTTAACTTTCTTTTAGGTACTTTATTTGCTATTACTTTATGTTTGAGTGAAAAGATTTTCAGAGGGTGTAATGTATGCACAAAACAAAAATAAATTAATTAACTTTAAATTTATTAAAACTTAATTTTAATTTACTACAGTAAGTGTTCAAACTGTCTGCCTCCCGCTCGAATGCACAATCGACATCGTCTTATAAAATTATTTTTCAATCTCCTCAAACTCAGCTGCGATATTTCTTGAGCCGCACTGAAAACTCTGCTGCGCAGTTCATTTACGTTGTGTATCGGTTTGCTATACATTTTATCCTTAAGACATCCCCAATAAAAAAAATCCAAGGGATTAAGGTCAGGGGACCGAGGTGGCCACAAGATCGGCCCCAATCGCCCAATCCACCTTCTTGGAAACCTTCTATTAAGGTACGCTCGAACTTCCCGAGCGTAATGCGCCGGACAACCATCATTTTGCAACCACATTCTCGATCGATATTGTAATGGTACGTCCTCTAGCAGCGTTGGCAATTGATGCTGTAAAAATTCCAAATAATTCTGGGCATTTAGTACTGGGGGCAGCTCTACTGGGCCTATTATGGTCCCATTATAAATTCCACTCCATAAGTTTATTTTGAAAATGTGTTGTGACCTATCTTCTCTAGTCTCATGTGGGTTCTCTTGCTGCCAGCTGTGAATGTTATGAAGGTTCAGATACCCATCCCTTCTACATTGCGCCTCGTCACTCCATAACACTTTATTGAAAAAATCGGGATCTTCTCTGTTTTTTTCCAACATTATTCTGCAAAATTGTACTCTTTTTTCATAATCTTGGGTGAGAAGAGTTTGCACCCTTTGTACATGGTACGGGTAATACTCGTGCCTTTTTAAAATGCGATGGACAGACGATTTTCTTATTCCAGTCCGCCTCTCTATTAAACGAACCGAAGTCGACGGGTCTTCCCTGACTTCTTCTAGTACGACATCATCATCAATTATTCTTGGTCTCCCTTGAGAACCTCGACTTCCAGGGACTCTTCCCTCTCTGTAAGCTGAATTTACTCGTTCAATGACGTGATAAGATGGTGGGGTACGGTTTGGATAACGTTCTGCGTATAATCTTGCAGCCAATCTCGCATTATAAGACACTACGCCTCGAACAGAAACATGCCTGGTTTCGCCATAAATTAGATACATGTCGGCGTACTCACTATGAGTAAATCGAGCGCTAACTCGTGGATTTGACATTTTTGTACTTGCACTACAAAACGAATGAATAGTCCGTAAATCGTAAGCAGTCGTCGTTAAGTTCACCAAAACAGTTCAACAATAATCCAAATCGCAAGCAAATCAATAGTCCATAGTCCGAAAAAACGCCAGGTTGTTAAGTAAATCAATTAAAAGGAGCAAAAAATCGCACGTGTGTTAGCCAAAGCACAAGACAACGTACTATCACGCCGTGCGCCCGTCGCCCGCGCCGCCGCCCCTCCTACCGCCGAGCCGCGTGCTCCACTGCGAAAAAGCAGGTAGTCGGTTGATGCTATCTCACTCATTTTATGACCTGACTGAGAAAATGCTGTGGGGCAAACACAAAGGGTGACAAATTCCTTTGAATAATAATTACACTACTAACAAAGTTCTGCGTTATCACACCGCCTTGAAGATAAGACATAAATTTTTAAGTTTTTGTCAAATAATAATGTAAGTGTTGTACCATTTCTGAAACTGCATTAAATGAAGATTTTTTTCAAATAATTTGCCCGTTTAGTGTAGTACATTTTTTTTACACGGCTGACTGCCAAAGTTGAACTTAAAATTTTATCAGCGTAAAAACGTGTAGAAAAATTTTGTTTTTCTTGCAAAGCATGGCAGATTTCGGAAGGAACTTATTTTAGGAATGTCAAACAACTATTTGAGAATCTAACAAAAACAAAAAAATTCCACAGTTACCTAAATTGTTACAATTGTGGCTGAAAAACTGATCATAGGTAGAGATTTTTACAAAAATCAAAAACTTACAATATCTCGAAAACTAAGAAACTTTTACTAAGGTCATGTTTATTTTATCTGACAGCTCTAGGGGTCAACTATCTACCATGTCACTCTGAGACGGTATTTTTGGGACACCCTGTATATACAAGACCGTAGGTCACACTTCCCAGGGAATTTGGGGCAAGTGTGACTCTGGCCATATTTAAAGTTATTGATGCACGTAAATCTCTCTTTGGGGCAAGTGTGAGTAAACAGTAACAGAGCTTTCACCACAATTTTTTTTTTTGGGTATCTTTATTCAAAAATATTTATGAACTTTTCAACTTTGAATTGGAAATGCCATATTGGAAGAACACAAACAATACTCATAAAATTGTACATTTCCGGAGAAAAAATTACAGATGGAAGTCGGAAAAATCGAATGAGAATTTCATTGATCCCCATCTGCTGACGAATGGTGATGGAAGTATGGTTGTTATTTCATCATCAGAGAGTGTATCGATGTCTTCCACAACTGGCCAGGTGAACTGGTTGTCTCTGAACTTTGTAAATTTTACACACCACAAGTTATCCTTTGTCTTCTCTGTTATTAGCCCAACAAAATGTTTAACACATTTTCTGGTGTTATACTCCACCAAAACCCATTTATCTATGGAGAGCTTCAGTTTTGAATTTTCTTCATACTGTTCACCTCCTTCCTCTCCTTTCCCTGCTTCCTCTGCTTCCTCTTCTTCCTCCCCTTTCTCTCCTTCCTCTCCTTTCTCTCCTTCCTCTCCTTCCTTTCCTTTCTCCCCTTTCTCTTCTTTCTCTTCTTCTATTTCTTCTTCTTCTACTTCCTCTTCTTCCATTTTAAATATCTCAGGGTCTAAGTCATCGTCGGAGTTAGCGTAAATCACATCATCTGATTCGTCTGAATACTCACTACTCGTACTTATACGGATTTTTCTCTTTTTCGATACTTTCTTAGGAACCACTTTCTTGGTTCCATCATTTTTTTTCTTCGGTCGTTTTTGCGTTGTATTTTTTGATTTCGTAAGCCTCTCCTTCTCTTCGTCAATGAGTCTCTGAATAACTTCAGGGTGAGTTATGACCTCCGCACCATATGCTACTCTTTTTCTTTTAGAAGAACCTGGTGTTGTTTGTTTCACCGTTCTCAATAACAGTTGTTCGAACGAATGTTGTGGTTGAATTTCGACGGTACTGTCACTTCTCTCGTTAGCAATATTAGGAGCTGGGGGAGCAGAGCTAATAATATCGGTTTGTTTATTGATTGAAATAGTGTGGATACTGGCTTGATAATTGGAAGTGGATGGTACTGGTTCAACGGACCTCTGCTTATTTCTTTCATCTTCCCATCTCCTCAAAGATTCTGGATCGAATGATTCAGTAGATATAACATTTTTGTTGATTGGCACAATTCCTGCCTTCCGGAAACCATTTTTTATTACATCAGGATGAAGATTTTTCCATACTGAGCCCAATAGCTCTGAAAATTTTTTTTTGGGGATTTTCAGACCAATATTTTGCCTTTGCCACATGACAAGTTCCCTATCCCAAGCATCTTTAAGAGATTTAAACACAGCCAAATCAAGTGGTTGCAAGAGATGTGAGGTATGCGGAGGTAATTTAAGTATTATGATATCATTATCTCGGGCTAACTCCACTAACTTCACATTTATATGGGTACTATGACCATCATATATTAGTAAAATTGGTCTTTCTCGCCTAGTACTGGAATAAGAGTTTTTTGGAAATAGTTAAAAAAAATATCCGCCTCCATCCAACCCTTGGCACTCGCAGCATAAGCCATCCCCTCGAAACTATTCCTATCATCAGCTATCCAGCTATCCCAAATGTGTTTTCCTTTAAAAACTATGAGTGGTGGGGCCTTCAGACCTGAAGCAGAAATAGCAGAAAGAATCGTCGTGTTTTCTCTGCCTGGTCCGCTTGTTGTTCTGGAACTAGGTTGACCTCGGGCTCCCACAACTTTCGATTTTTTTGGATCATGTGAAAAGGACGATTCATCTAGATTCCATATTAACTGTGGTTTCAGGGACATTCATTGTCCTTAATTGCTTTCTCGAGAATCTCAAAATATTCATAGATGACAAACGGGTCTGTCATTTTCTTTCTAGCATATTCAACACTCTGGGGTTTTTGATACTCAAGCGATGTCTAGATTTGAACCTTAAGAACCAGTCCTCCCCAGGGAGACTGTCTTTGAAGGCGTTTTGATATTATTAGTGATAACATACTCGGATACAATACGTAAAACTTCTTTTCTTGTAATTCCGAAGCCCCATTTTTCCATTATTTTGAGGGCACTTGCTAACCTTTCTTCATCTTCCAACGGTATCGCGGGTGCTCTTCCCTGAGTTTTACTAATTTTGCCTCGAACCCCCTTCATGTGATAAAACAGAGTGGTCTTGGGAATATTATACTTTTTATGTGCACGATAAATCGTTGAAGTACCAGACTTCACCTCGTCTAATGCATGTGCTAAGGCCTCCGTGGTATATTGTTTGGCTCTCTGAGATTTCCGTACCGTCAACTGGGGTAACTTTGGCCCAACTTTCCCAGTTTTTTGTGAAACAAACCAGTTTTTACCAATCTATTTGTGATGAAGATTGTGTTTTAAGTTTTTCCAGTTATTATTCGATTATGTGCCACAAATTTAAGCATTAGTATAAGTCCCTAATAATTTTCCTAACCTAGATAAAAAATTTTTAAAAATTGGGACAAAGTTACCTGGGATTGGGGTAACTTTGTCCCATCCATTAAAACCTTTGAAATTTAGTACCATATCATAAGTGGAGTAAAGTTACCCTATACAAGATTCTTTTCAAGTATTCAGTTTTCAAGTTTATTAGATTTTTACTTTTAAACTTTATGATTTGGACAAAAAAGTGGAAAAGGAAAACAAACTGCTAAGAAAACCACACTTTATTGTTACAAAACGAAGTAAAAATCACACTTTATTGTTACAAAAGGAAGTAAAAATATTTCAAGTTATTCCACGAAATTGTCTAGTTCTGGGACTGTGAACTGGTTCCTCTTTGATGCTATTTTAGGAGGATTTATTTTTTCCCAAACGTCATCCCAGTCATAGGCCATGCGGTCTTGCTTCTCAGGCCAGCGCCAGAATTTTATTTTCTTCTCCATGCACTCAACTACTGGGCCATGATCAAAAATGCTTACTATTTTGCCAGGGTACTTTTGACCATTGTAGATCACAATTACAAAGTTATCAACGGCAAAATCTTCTGCTTTCCATTTTTGTTTTTTTGTTTCAGCAGTAGGTTCGGCTTTCTTAGATTCTTCCTGAAGGTCTTCTAGGTCTGAAAATGATTCACTCACTCCATCTGACTCTAATACCATTTCCACATCGTCTTCATCCGAAGAAGAATTGTAAGTCTGTTTATGCTTCTTCTTGGGAACTTTTTCTTTCTCAGATTTTGACGAAGTCTGCTTTGACGAAGAGGGTTTATTGGTTGCTTCTAAGATACCGGTAGCTTCTTCTACATCCTTAACCGAAACACTCTTTCCTGCGGGCACTTGCAGCTTCTTCTTTCTCTTTTTGGGGCCATCTTTCGTCAAGTATTCAGCTCTCTTTTTCTCCAGTTGCTCAAGAAAGGCTTCTCCTATTACTGTGTTGTCAACCGGTTGGTTTTCTGGCAGCCTGTCTAGTAGTTTCTGTTTGTTAAAAGGATGGATTCCACACTTTTCAAATCCAGCCATCAGGTTTCTTTCTTGATTTTCTGCCAAACTAGCCATTAACTCTTTTAATAGAGTCGGAAATGCGTCCTTTGGAATGGTTTTGAACTTAGAGCCAGAAGCGGACTCTTTCCATTTGCTTAAGATTGCTCGCCATGACTTTTTCATGGGGGAAAAGAAGGCCACATCTAGAGGTTGTGTAAGATGGGTGGAGTTCGGTGGTAAGCAGACAAATTTAACATTGTTTTCTTCACAAAGCCTAAGTACGTTTAAACTAATGTGTGAAGACAAGTTATCCCCGATACTTTTGGCCCATTTTGAGTTCTCACATGAGGTAAGAACAACGACTCAAACCAATCTTCGAAACATATAGCGTCAAACCAGCCACTTTTAGAACGATTATAACGAGCCCCTGCTGGTCCATTCTCAGTCCAAGTTGTCCACATGTTATCTGCCTTGTACACTACATAGGGGGGGAGAAGAGTCCCTGCAGCATTTCCAGAAAACATGAGAGAGGTTGCACTTTTACTATGATTGCATATGTTTTCCACATATTTAGCTCCCCTCTTACAAATTACCTTTTTGTTTCCAGGGTCATCTGAAAGATTTGTTTCATCGTAGTTCCAAATATGAGTGGCAGGAACGTTTTCGATAACTTCTTTCAGGTTTTCCATGTAATTTTCAATATCTTTAGCACCAACTTCAGCTCTTACTTTTTTTATGTTAGAGCTGAGACGACTTGTCAGCTTCTCATGTCTTTTCAAAAACGATTTGGTCCATTCGTAGCCAGGGAGGTTGTTTTGAAACCTATCTATCTTGACACCTTTCTTATCTAAATAGCATTTTACTGCATATCTGAAATCAGTCTCAACAACTGGAAATCCATAGTCAGATAGTGTTATCAAGTGCTTTTCAAAAGCCAGCTCTTCTTCATCGCTAAATGTTCTTGCTCGACCAACTGTATTCATATGCCTGCCTTTCAATTTATTCTTAATTGTAGAACGAGGAATGCCATACCTTGTTTCTGCAGCTCTTTGTGTTAACTCACCTGATCGTATGGCCTCAAGACATTCATCCAATATTTCTGGTTTGTAGTTACCGTAATTTCTAGTCCCTAGTGGTTTTATCCGGTTTCTTGGCATTTTCCCTGCAACAAAACACACAATTGTTATTATATACAGTTTAACAGGGATATACTGCAATGATTTAGCATCTTAAATGGATAAATAACAGCAAAAAAATTTTCTGTCACAAATAAACAAAAAAATATACCTTGGGGTAACTTTGGCCCAGCCACCACGTTGGGCCAAAGTTACCCTAAATCTGGGACAAAGTTAGACCAACCTACAAAACTCATCTCAGTTTGTAAACTATAAACATAAACAAATAGTTGTATTGATATTAAGTTAAACAAAGGATTACAGTAAAAGAAAATTCACTTACCAGCTCTCAACAGCTTAAAAATAAGCTTGAGGAAACAAAAGTTGGAAGACAACAAAATCCAGCACTTTGACAACACCAAGATGGAGCAGCACTGCATTGGTGGTGAAACGTGTAACTATACCCAGGTTGGCTCAGAAGTCTGGCCAGTGTTGCTATCTATCGGGAAATGCTAGAACTTAGTGAGTAAATCAACCTAGATGTCAAAATACAGAACATTTAAACTTTTTCTAGTTTTGGGCCAAAGTTAACCTCAAAGGGCCAATGTTACCCCAACTGACGGTATATAGTTTCGTACCATAGCTGAAACAATATCATTGTTCAGATTGGCCAAATGAAACAGGTTCACACTTGCCCCGACAAATAGGTCACACTATCCCCAATAACATTTTATCACGGGGCAAGTGTGACATGCATTCAAACAATTTTAAAAAACAATTTCAAGAAAAAACGGTAATCTTATAGACTAATTCATTGTTTGAGCAGAAGAATCGTATATAAAAATGGATCCTTACCTTCGATTTCAACAATAAACTGACAGCTCGAAATATACACCTCGTACTCGTTCAGGGTTATGAATTGTAGGTTAGGAAAATAAGGAATATATTTCGAATTCGCCAGATCTCTTTTTCATTTTAAATGATTGTTATGGATCCATTATAAGCATGAGCTATTCCTCACTAGATGGCACTAGGCTGTCGCCTGGTTTAGCAAAGATATTAGGCAAATTCACACTTACCCCAAATTCACACTTGCCCCACCTTACCTTACTTGTTCTTTTCAATGCAAGATAAAATGTTTCCAAAATTACTTGAGGTGAGGCGACCATTACGCAATTGGAGCCATAATAGGTTGTCCCGTTGGCTAACTGTTTCAGTTGCCACCCTTTCTATTGTCTCCCTGTCAATTTTGGCATTTTTCAAAATGTTCGGTATTGTTTGATGCTCCATAAACAATTCTTGAATGGTATAAGTGGGTTTTGGCCTGGGAGCAGGTTCATCTTGCAGCAGCCAGAAGAATCCTGAGAACCTAAAATATTGAATGAATTTTTTTTAGTTCTTTTCAAAAGGTATTTAACTTAAACCTACCGATCAAAACTTTTTATCTCTTCTGAAAAAAATTTCTTGTCCTCTTCCGTAACATCCCTGCAGGGATCATAATCTTGGCTAGGATAAATCTTTGGAATGCTCCTCATTTAATCTTCTGCAGATGTTGATGGTTTGTTCCACTGACAAACTGAGTCCGTTTTACTAATATTTTTATTAGCGTGAATTATTAGGTGTACAAATAAGTTTCCGCGGTTTTTTATAAAAAATTAGGAATTTATTGTAAAGGAAAAGTACATTACGTTTTATTCAAAGTATTTTCCATCATTTGCCACTACTTTTCCCCATCTTTCTGGCAACATTCGGATACCCCGTCGAAAAAACCCTTCATCTTTTGACGCTATCCACAAATCTACCCAATTTTTGGTGTCTTCATATGATGTGAAGCGCTGCTCAGACAGACCATGTGCCATCGACCGGAACAGGTGATAATCAGAAGGGGCTAAGTCTGGTGAATACGGCGGGTGGGGTAAAACTTCCCAGTTGAGTGTTTCCAAGTATGTTTTTACCGGCGCCGCAACATGTGGACGAGCATTATCGTGTAAAAGAATAATTTTGTCGTGTCTGGAGTAGTAATGGGCGCGTTTTTCTTTAAGTGCCCGACTCAATCTCATCAATTGTGTTCGGTAGAGAGCTCCAGTAATGGTTTCGCTTGGTTTCAGCAATTCATAATACACGACACCAAGCTGATCCCACCATGAGTTTTTTTCCAACTGTCGATGTTGATGGTTCGCCGGGCTTAACCCATGACTTTCTCTTCTTTGGATTATCGTAGTGAATCCATTTTTCGTCACCTGGCAAGCAGCATTTCACTCATGCATAATCGGCGTTCAACGTCTCTCGGCTTTAGTTCATATGGAACCCAATTTCCTTGTTTTTGAATCATTCCTAACGATTTTAAACGATGTGAAATTGCTTGTTGAGTCACTTGTAGAGTAAGTGCAAGTTCTTTTTGCGTTTGGGACGAATCTTCCTCCAATAGTGCTTCTAATTCCATGTCTTCGTACACTTTCGGCCTTCCACTGCGTTCTTTGTCTTTAACGTCAAACTCACCGTTCTTAAACTTTTGAAACCATTCCTGACAACTTCTCTCACTTAAAGCAGCTTCACCATATGCTTCTAGAAGCAATCGATGCGCCTCAGCTGCAGATTTTTTCACATTAAAGAAGTAAATCAAAATTTCCCGCAAATGATGCTTATTCGGAATAAAACTTGACATTTTTGCACGAAAAAAATTACGTGATACTGATACAGAATCACTAGTACTTTAAGGTTATGGTGTTGCCAGATGACTAAACTTGGGATATTACGTTTTACATCTGACAATTTCTCCATAACCTTCTGGTGGGGCCATCTTTTGATAAACCGCGGAAACTTATTTGTACACCTAATATGTTTTGGAAAATACAATTATTTTTCCCGCATTGAATGGAACCTTTTGTAGCAAACTCGAGATAGTTTTTCTGGATGGAAAAGCTACAAAAGACCTCAACAATTCATATCACCTTGGACTCTTCTTGAATAAGAGCAAGGCGACAATCTTATCGTCCAAGGTCCATCTTCTGCCCTTTGTATTCTTGACTTTTGCAGCTCTCAATTGCGCCATCATAAAATTCCAAGCTTTTCTGCCCATATTTTTTGTGAGGTCTTTGACTTCTGGGGTATCAGCCATCTCTAAAATAGCTTTAAGCGTACGAGATTTTTCCCGACACTGCCATTTTATTTTTCTCAATTGGTCTTGTTGATGAATAATTCTCATTAATTTTTGTTTCGGGGGGGAGGTGTAGTAAGAGAGAAGTTTGGTATATTTCGCAATATTCTTCCTTTTCGTTTGGGTGCTTTAGGCTACTCCAGTTCATCATTTTTCGTTACAGATTCTACATCTGAAAATTATATAAAAATGATCAATTTTTGATTCTTACAGATTAAGAGTAGCAGAGGTTGTATTTCATGTTTCAAACGATAGCGTTTTCCATTGGTAGAACTGATGCGCACCAGAATCGTACTGGTGCTCATTTGAATGGGCATTGTTCTCTGTCCCAATGAAATACTTCTCATCCTTCATTTCTCATGTAGGTCCATATTTCTTGTATTACATTCAGAGATGTTAACCAGCCTAATTGAGAAAAAGATTTGATTGTGTTTCAACAGTCTTTTCTGACATTTATTTGTCTCACATAATGGAAAATATTAATATGAATGAAATATCTGAATATTGTCGTTGATATTAAATCATTGTGTTGGCAACTCGTGAGCCTTATTCTGCTTGTCATAAGCTGCAACAAATGCTTCAAGACTTTTTTCTTGTGTAGATCTACACTCTTAACGTATTTCATAATTGAATAAGCCCTACTCATTTTTTTAATCATTCATTGTTTTATGTGAAACTGAAGTTGCGAGTGCAATGGACGTGGTCTCTATGCCAGGTGATAATTTTGATTGCGGATTTAGTGCCATGCGAAAGCATCTCTCGAATTCGTCCGCAAGCTTCTCGTTGATCTCGTTGACCACAACGTCGTGTACAATTTTTCGCTTTTTAGGAATTCGATGAATTTCTCGAATGAGATTGGAGGTATCTTCTCCGTTTTCATCAGTTTCAAAATATTCTTGATCACTTCCTGTATTTTCATCCAAGTTCGTTTCGCCACCAACTCTTTCTGCTCTACTCAACGCTTTATCAACTGCTTCAAAGTAGTGCTTAACGTTCGGACGGATGTCGTCTCTGACCAATACAGTTCCAGACGTTCCAGGATGGCATTGCTCTCGTCAGTTGAATCCTCCAGAATATCCTGTATCGTCATCACCGTCCGATGATAATAATGTATTTATACTGTATAATAAGATCGAAATAGTGAGAAGATGATGAAGTGCCTTCGTAACTATTCTTTCGATTCTCATAAAATCTTTTCAAAACTTCTTTGGAACGCCATAGCCCAACACTTTTCGAGGCATTTACCTCCGCTGCAATTTTCTCCCAAACTACGTTTTTTTGGTGGGTTGAAACGTGGTCCGTTTTTCTATTTTCTAAAATATCCTTATACTTAGCACATATGTATATTGGCTATTAAAAGTCTTTCTTCAGGTCCAAAACTCCGACTTCGTTTAGAAATTACGTTTTCCATTTTTCATTGTTCTCAAAACGTGTTCTCAATCTGGAATTATTAAAAATAGTAGCGTCGTTTGCTGACCCAGGCCACATGCATGGACATTTTTTCTTGAGTGCAAAGACTTCGCGTTAGTACTAATATTCGTTGCATTTGTTTAGAGATTAATTCATAGCTATAAAAAAATGAAGGGTAACGGTCGGGAACTGTCTGACAGAGCTTGCCTTACGGCGTAGCCTGTGACTCCTAAGCATGGAATCTCTTCGTAAAGATTATGCATGGAGTTGTCTGGCTGGTGCTTGAACACCAGTGGGTAGAGCTGCTGCAGGTGCGGGGGCTGCGTGACGGCGCGGCAGGGAGGGGTTGAGCAGGGATGGGCTGCTGGAGTATTCTGTAAAATCCTCCTTGCCGTTGGATAACCGTTTCTGGCATCGCAGGGAAAGCGGAATATAGGTGTTGTTTCGTCTTGGTGACGATGTTGCCTAGCGCTATCAATTGAAGCAGAAGTGGTTCGGGTATTACAAATGGTTTTGATTGTGTCATTTGCAATATGTCCTGTTTTGCGTTTGTCATTGGTTGGGAGTTCTTCTGTTTCAGATTCACTATCCTTAACCAAAGCATTGCTGTAGAATAGAATGATACATACTCTGGCAGAAGCTCTTTTGGAAGACTGGGGTTGTCAGTCGTGAGCTCTGAGTACATTTGCCTCGATATATCAATGAGTGCAAGGGCAGACGGTGTGAACGTCTGTTTTATCACGTTTTCTTTAACGGTCGTGCCGCTAGCAAAAAGTGAGGCGTCGGCTGGGTTGGCGCTTGATACAGCTCCTCCGACGTTGGAAGCCTTTTGTGTTGGCTTGTTGAAGAAGGGAGTTCCTTCTTAGGCTGAGCTTTTGGCCCAAGTTTTTGTTGTCTGCCTGGTTGGTGTATAGCAGTTTTGTCCTTCTGATTCTCTGCTTTGCCTCTATAGACTCGGCGATTATCAGCAGGTTGTTGGGGTTGGTTGTGATTTTCATTATCAACCATGGTGAGTGTGGGTGTGGTTTGAAGGTTCGCGAACTCCGCTCCTCTATGTAAAAAATAACCAAATGAATTCACGTTTTGCGGTTCAATTGAAAACACGTTAGTTGCCATGATAATATCATCCATGATTTTTTTTATAAAAGAATGTTATGTAGGGACATGGTCACGCCTGTAGTTGTCTGATCTTAAAAGATCCGGGTCACGATAAATCAATCTCGATTTGTATGTTTCAGCATTCTTCCTAACCAAGAAGTACGATGGGGGTCCTTTTCGGTGTACGCCGTACGATAGTCAGTGAGATTCCAACGCGGTACGTCACCAAAATCAAATATAGTGTTTCGAGTGGCATGCCAGGTCTCTTGCACTTCCGTTTAGTCGTTAAAATCATAACAGGAATAAGCTTTTAAGCCTTGAATTGATATCTTTTTGACTCTTAAGTTTATCATCAATGCACCAAGTGAAATTCTTGTATCAGTCTGGCAGTTGGAGATAACTTGAATTACTCCTTCCGTGTATTGTTGATTCCTTTCGAAATCAATAACTTGAGCGTCATCGCGTACTGTGAATAGTACCTGTGCTGCTGATCCGAATCTGGATTCATGCACTGATGTTCCAAGTTTTATGTTGACTTCTGTTTTCTTCCAATAGTCGGAGACTGACTCAAACACTCTCTTGTTAAGTTGGAATTGTCTATTGGTGGTGTGGAGGCTGTCTGGGTCCACTCCTGCTGACTCAACTTGTTGACTTTGCTCTGGTGAGATCGTGGTGGCTGGTCCCCATCCTAGTAAGTTGGCAGTGGGTGATCCTGCATTGGCTTCAGCTAGTCTTAGAGGCTTAGGGATGTTCCAGACTCTGGGCTCGTGAGCTGGATTATTTGTACCCCTGGGTGTCTTCTTCACCTCCGAATTTGATGGTATTGGGCGATGCTCCGTTCTGTTAGGATTTATGGTTCCAGTATATCCATAACCCAATTTATGTAATCGATTTACCAATTTCAATGAAAAGAAATATCTATCACCATATATTTTGAATGGTACATGAGGGGGTAGCTTAGACAACAATGTTAGCACAACTGATTCCCCTACTCCTAATTCCATATTCTGTCTGTTACTCTGTCTACCCTGGTACGGATCGAATTGGATCAAATAAGCACCAAATTTTATATCCATATCTTATTGGTTTACCTTTTATAAATTGTTTGGTTCCGTTTCTACCAAAGTAAGGAATCATGCTCTCATCTATGCTCATTTTTTCGTTGAGGAGAGCATGATCTGAGAAACGCTTATTTAGCATATCGAATATTGGTCTTATCTTAGCAAACTTATCTTCAGGAACTAAATGCATATTGTTTGCACAATGGGCCTACTTTTTAATAATTTCGAAGCATCGCATTTGCAACAAGTGGATTATGAGTATCAGAATCCACTTACCATAGTGTATTACAACTTGAAAATATTAATGTCATGAACAAACGAACGAGGGCGTTTTTATGAACTGTTTTCCAATACACTTCAAACACAGAACCAACTTCATAATATTTATATGCCTGCAGAGACTTATGTGCTTTCAGCTGTTGTTTTGTGTAGAAGCTGTGAGTATGTATGAAATAGCATACCAAATCAACAAATGATGTGGCTGAAAAACCAAGCTTCATAATATTCATATGCCTGCAGAGACATATGTGCTTTCTGCTGCTGTTTTGTGTAGAAGCTGTGAGTATGTATGAAATAGCATACCAAATCAACAAATGATGTTGGAAAAACCAAGCTTCATAATATTTATATGCCTGCAGAGACTTATGTGCTTTCTGCTGTTGTTTTGTGTAGAAGCTGTGAGTATGTATGAAATAGCATACCAAATCAACAAATGATGTTGGAAAAACCAAGCTTCATAATATTTATATGCCTGCAGAGACTTATGTGCTTTCTGCTGTTGTTTTGTGTAGAAGCTGTGAGTATGTATGAAATAGCATACCAAATCAACAAATGATGTTGGAAAAACCAAGCTTCATAATATTTATATGCCTGCAGAGACATATGTGCTTTCTGCTGCTGTTTTGTGTAGAAGCTGTGAGTATGTATGAAATAGCATACCAAATCAACAAAAGATGTTGGAAAAACCAAGCTTCATAATATTTATATGCCTGCAGAGACTTATGTGCTTTCTGCTGTTGTTTTGTGTAGAAGCTGTGAGTATGTATGAAATAGCATACCAAATCAACAAATGATGTTGGAAAAACCAAGCTTCATAATATTTATATGCCTGCAGAGACTTATGTGCTTTCAGCTGTTGTTTTGTGTAGAAGCTGTGAGTATGTATGAAATAGCATACCAAATCAACAAATGATGTGGTTGCAAAAGAATTTATTCTGAAAACGAAATTTAATATCGATTGATTATGAAATTTCGGAAATACCTATGAAAACATTTTGAATATGAATAACAATTTTATGCTAATACATATTACATGAACAATTTGAAAACGTATAATAATAACATATTAAAAACTCTTAACTTATATCTAATATGAAGAAACGTCTTATAATGTTAAGGAACTTGTATCACGAGCTCATTCAATAATTATCATTCTGATCCTCCCCTATCTTATTATTTTTGTTGGCAGGGAATGTTCTTTCCTAAATATTCAGAAACTTCCTTTGTTCTCAGAATTTATAAGCCTTTTAAAATTCGAATTCTGTTTTTCTTATGTCCCGTTTTTTTTTCCAACTCCTTCAATAGCATTTCATCTTGCCTGTTCGGTGTGATTTTTTTACCTTTGAGAATCTGCTCAGTGAATCTTTTCCTCATGTTGCGTGTTTTCCTACCTATATAAAATGCTTCGAAATTTGTATATGATTTGTGATGAAATGTTTAGAATGGTTGTCGGTTGCGAAATTGTAAAAGAGGACAAGGGTCCTCTGTGTTGTAGTACATGTTGGCTTAGAAATAGACACCTTATCTGTTTATAAACGTTAAGAATACTTATTTTAGTATCAAGTTTCTCTTCTGCGGTTAAATTTTGGAGTAAAGGGACCAAAGCAAAGTTCACATCTTCATCAGTATTAGACCTTTAATTAGGCTTGCCAGATATCTAAAATACTCAACCGGGATTTGAAATCTAAGAGCTTCTCTTGCACACCTGAATTAGGATTAAAACAGCGCACAACAATTTGCACAAGTTTTATATCTTTTCTGTGTGATGCATCCATACTCACAGATACGTAGTTTGCCTTGATCAGATCTTCTTTGAGCTCTTCCTGAGCTAATGGGGCTATGAAATTTAAAACCATTGCTTCACACTTGGTTTTTCCAAGTGAGAATTTAGGTTCAAAAAATTCAGAAATTAATTTTGATGAACAAGAATTAGAATTAAAACTCGAGCTATGGTTTGCTGTGTGGTAAGCAAATGTCGCCTCTTTTGTTGTTAATTCTAAGTTTTCGTCACTAGAACTCTCACTCGCACTATCATAGTAGGAGAGCTGGCACGAATTTTTGGGTAGGTATTTGAGGCAAGCTGAAAACTTGTCAGATGCCTCTCCTATTATCCCAACTCGGGATTGCAGATCTGGCTGGTGAGTAGCGGGGCTAAATCAACCCCCTACATTTTAATGGCCTGGCAGGTAGAAAGCCCTACCGAAATGATCTGTCTTTTTGGGAATCTTATTTTTTAGTTATAAGTAACACTCCATTAAAATTCAAGCTGCCTCAAAAACATTTTTTTAATTTTTTGCAAAATATTTTTGCACGCGTCTGGCAATGTTAAAAACCTGATTAAATTATTTGGCAGCTTGAAATTTTAATGGAGTGTTACTTATAACTAAATAATAAGATTCCCAAAAAGACAGATCATTTCGGTAGGGCTTTCTACTGCCAGGCCATAAAAATGTAGGGGTGGATTTAGCCCCGCTACTCACCAGCCAGTCTGCAATCCCGAGTTGGTATATAATAAGAGAGTAATCTGACAAGTTTTCAGCTTGCCTCAAATACCTACCCAAAAATTCGTGCCAGCTCTCGGACTATTCAGATCGACCACCATGAGCTACCGAAAACTCAGAATTACAATGTGAACATTAAACTCTATCGTCTTGATCTTGATTACCAGTACACACCTTCAAAAAAGGGAATTCATTCTGTAAATCGTTGGTAAATTTACACGACCGTTTTGCATAGAAAATTCAATTGGAATATTGAAAAGAAGAATTTTAATATTTCCATAACAAGATATCCAATTCGAGTAAAATTTATTTTGTGAATGGAGATTGATATACTGAATGTTCATGCAAAATTTCAAGAACATCGAATCATCAGAACCATAGAATATAATTCATAATATTTCTTCTTAAAGTTGATTTATTTTGCTGAATTTAGGTGATCATGTGATTCATTTTGCTAAATTTCATCAAGTGTCATTTGACTTCAAAATCTATTCAAAATTTTGTTTACCCAAGTAATTTTTTTAAGAGTACAATGAGCGTTTATATAGCGTTGGATTAGTTGGAATCTGTAATCGGATAGTCCTGAACGAAATTCTTTTGCGTTTTTTCAACGTAAGAACTTAAAAATACATATTATACACATTTGATTATGAAATATAAAAAAAATTACAATTTATAAAGCAGTGCTCGAACGCTGATGATTTTTACGACACATTTATGACATTTCAGCAATCTTTCTATTATTGATGTACGTTAACTATGTCAAATTCGCCTACTGGTACTTTTGTTTCAATTATTGTTCAATCTAAATAATTCGATCATTATCATTAAACGTTTGGTAAGAGTCTCCTTCTATAATAATATAATAATAAATAATAAACAATCTTTATTCCTGACCCCAAAACAGTACGAGTACTGGCACCAGGGCCTAGTTTATAGCTAAATTTAGCTTACAACGAAGTAAAATACAAAAACAAAAAAACATAAAAAAATAACATTATTTCACTTTCCTGCAACATACAATCGCAATCATTTCCTTCAATATCGAAGTCATTTATATCTTCAAAATTGTTCTGAACTCGTAGCTGGATCAGAATGTGCTAAACCACACTTTAGTTGAAATTCTGTGCGTTATAAGCACTTTGTCTCATCCTTAATTCTTTGAACTGAAGGCTCTACGCTGGTTGAAAGATATCCCCACATTATATGTGTTTCAGTGTCAGTTGCAGGAACGTCCATTAAAATTTAAAGGTCCATTAAACTCTTAATCCTCCATTATTACAAGGAACTAATGGAGGATTAAGGGTTTAATGGACCTTTAAATTTTAATGGACGTTCCTGCAACTGAGCATCAGTGTGTTAGAAATGGTACCTTCTGTATTCACAGAGTTCGGAAATACGGAATTGAATGTTTTCCTTATTCCAAAGGATATAAATGGCTCACCATGTAGCATCTGTCGCTTTATTTAAGGGTATTCATTTTCCAATACGGAAATTTAAAGTACCAGCAGGTTGAATAAAATGAACTTTATTCAGGTTACATAGTAACAAAGTCAACAAAATGATTATGTTGATATATCATAATGTAAAACTTATCTGCTTTCAGTAACTTCACGAAAGATTAGTTAAAATTTTGATTCTCGAGCGTGATATATCAAAAGGTCTTTTTGTTGTGAAACATTTGATCTACGTGGATTTTATTAAAATCTGTTTCACGTTGTTTCAGAATATTTTTAAACATTTCACAGGTAGCTTGGGTATGTCCGAATTTTTGGCAACGGAAGCACTGCTTCACTGTGTGGTTAGTCCTTTGAGATTCTACTCGAATCTTAAAGAATCCACCAATGTATTGCAGGTTATATATCTCCTTTGATTTTTCCGTTTTTGGAAGTTTACCCAGCATCATGGGAAATAAATGTTTTTCTCCGTTTACTCTTCTATACATTTGGTTTACTTCAATTATGTGGGCGGCGGTTTGGCAGAGCATGCTGATTTGGCAGTGTGTTAAGCAATAAGCTGCATAAGCGGGGCGGTTCATGTGACTGGATGAGATCCTTTGCGAGTGAGGGAAGAGACAGCAGTGGGATCGGTAACCATGGCCGAACTTTTGGCTTACTTTTGGTTTACTGTAGACTGAGAATATTTTTAGGATAGAAAATTGGGATGTATTGCTATTGCGCATGTAGGTACATATAATAATTTGATTTTAATTTTATTCATTCTTATGGTAACCAGAGTAATGATTATTTAATTTTACGGCGATAAACAAAGTGTATGTAGTATTCCGATTATGGTTCTTTCACCATTCTTTCAATGATAAAAAACCGAAAGCACTGCGTATTAAGGACAAGGACAATAGGACAGAACTTAGTTCGAATCCGCCCTAGAATTATTGAATTTTCCGTTTTTTTTTCCGTTTTCGAGATTCATGTTTCTAGAGTTTTTCGAAATTTTTTCACTGTGTCATTGATCTTTCAATATTTTTCAAATTAGTGAGATCACTTACCTCCAATTCATTGAGTAGATTTTTGCTTTTCTGCTTTCTCTGTCTACACTTGTTCTGCTGTGTCAAATATTAGACACTCGTCTTTAAGCAGTGTAATTTGTAATTCATTCCCGGTATCTCCCACTCCATGGACCAGTTCTCAATCTTGTAATTTGCCATGTTTTCGTCGGCGTCCTTAAGTTCTGCAGAAAGTTTGTCCACAAACTGCCTGTATTTTCCAGCCTGCAGCTTATAGGATTCTCTTTCTAATCGTGCAATTTCCTCTCCTCGTCTTCGACAAACTGTTGTTTGTTCTGCCTGTATTTTTCGGACTCATGCTTGTACGTTACCTTTCTTTTAGTACAGTTCTCATTTCGTCCTCGAGTATCTCGAGTGTGTGGTTAGTTCTTTGAGATTCTACTCGAATCTTAAAGAATCCAATGTATTATCTCCTTTGATTTTTCCGTTTTTGGAGTTTACCCAGCATCATGAGAAATAAATGTTTTTTCTTTCCGTTTACTCTTCTATATTTGGTTTACTTCAATTATGTGGGCGGCGCGGCGGTTTGGCAGAGCATGCTGATTTGGCAGTGTGTTAAGCAATAAGCTGCATAAGCGGGGCGGTTGCTATGGCCTCCATGGTGACTGGATGGAGATCCTTTGCGAGTGGAAGGGAAGAGACAGCAGTGGGATCGGTAACCATGGCCGAACTTTTGGCTTACTTTTGGTTTACTGTAGACTGAGAATATTTTTAGGATAGAAAATTGGGATGTATTGCTATTGCGCATGTAGGTACATAATAAGAATTTTGATTTTATTCATTCTTATGGTAACCAGAGTAATGAATTATTTAATTTTATTCGATAAACAAAGTGTTTATAGTATTCCGATTATGGTTCTTTCACCATTCTTTCAATGATAAAAAAAAACCGAAAGCACTGCTTATTAAGATCACACGAAGTCTTGGGATAAAGTCTTTCTAATTCCTGCTCCGCTCCTCTTGGATCTTTCGCTGTTATTCATTGGGGGGGTCACCAAAATGTTCAGTTTTAGTCAAATTACTGAACAGTAAAAAAGACGAAATTCTTAGTCTATTTCTTTATTGTCACTTACTGTCAACTATCTTTTTTTTCAATACAAACTTGATTAAATATTAATTTTCAAAGGTTACTAAGATTCTGATTCCAACAAGGACAATAGGACAGAACTTAGGTTCGAACCGCCCTAGATTATTGAATTTTCCGTTTTTTTTTTCCATTTTCGAGATTCATGTTTCTAGAGTTTTTCGAAATTTTTTCACTGTTTCATTGATCTTTCAATATTTTTCAAATTAGTGAGATCACTTACCTCAATTCATTGAGTAGATTTTTGCTTTTCTGCTCTGCCTACACTTTTCTTGCTGTGTCAAATATTTAGACAAATCGTTCTTTAAGCAGTGTAATTTGTAATTCATTCTCCAGTATCTCCCTCTCCATGGACCTGTTCTCAATCTGTAATTTGCCATTTTTTCGTCGGCGCCCTTAAGTTCTGCAGAAAGTTTGTCCACAAACTGCCTGTATTTTTCAGCCTGCAGCTTATAGGATTCTCTTTCTACTCTTGCAATCCCTCTCCGTCTTCGAGTATCTGTTGTTTGTTCTGCCTGTATTTTTCGGCCTCATGCTTGTACTCGTATTGTAAAATAATTTTTGGCAAGTGAGAGAATTTAAATCGTTCTCTTCTTAAAGGCACTGGATTGAGGATCTCCAAAATATCAATATCCTCGATATAGCTCTGGTCAGGGACATCTGGAAAATGAAAGTAGGTGTCTTTCTCAGACTTTTTTCTTCTCAAAAATCTTACATTAGCAACTCCGGAAGGCGGCCCATGACGAAAACTGCGTGTCGTCACAAATAATATATAAGCCGTACTCATTTGATTTGAATAATTTTGAACAATATTTATTGTTCATATTTTGTGCTATGTACACTAAATAACTTCTATCTTTTCTATTTGGCACTCCCAATGTGAAGTGCAAGTGTAATGCCACCCTGCCCTATGATGCTTAAACAACGGGATGTGAGAAGGCCCTCTTTTTGTTGTCAACTCATCACTTAAACAGCAGCTTGAGGCACTCCCCCAACATTCTTTAGAATTACATTCGCATCCTGTCATGCATTGATCGTTGGCGATGTATTCCCTGGCCTGGATGGTAGTTATGTGGTGGTTCTTTTTCTCTATGTCACAGCTGTCAGCTACAAAGTCATTTTGAGGAGTGCAATATGTATCGTCCTCTCTTTCCCCATATTATTGTCTCATGTTCAGGCCATTCAAGAATCTTAGCTGTCGTCTCTTCTATGTTGATATTCGTTGTTTCTTCGTCTTCACTTATTATTGTCTGGGGAGATGCACATTTTGTCATGTCACAATTGCCTCTCAAGTCTGCTTTTGTTGCATGGTAAGTTACCTGTTTTAGCAACAAGACAATTGAGATTGTTGCGGCTAGTCCCATGTTTCTCTGGTGTTATGTTTTGGTTTAAATTTGATGAGTCCGTTTTTACTCAACATCTGCTAACGCGCTAGACACTAGAGATGTGTAACTCAGTGAATTCTTGTGCGCCAACACAGTGACTCAAGCGCAGCTCCCTGTGTCAACTCATTGAGTTAACTCAAAATTGCGCCATGGCGCAGTAATAACCCGCGGGCATCCGGCGCTCGGCAGTCAGGCAGTGTCGCCGCACGGCGCACAAAATATGACTCATCAACTCATTGTAGAACTGGGCCCGGGGCCGGGGTACTGGGTAGTTCCTGGAGCTCGTTTGCAATTGCATATTACAGGCCAAGAAATTTGGGTTTATTTCTTTTTTATGGTCTTTTATGGTACCGACTATCATAAATGGCAGATTTTAGCATACCATACAATTTTGGAACCTACAATTCAATTTTCAAATTCGGAGGATGCAGTTATTATATTATAAATGATTCTAATAATCTTTTCGAAAATATTCTTTATTTCATCAATTAAAAAGAAACCATAAAAACTGAGATATAAAACTAAAAAACTGTTACAAGCGATCTGATTCAACTATTTATAACACACCAAACGGTTGAGTGAAGTGGCTCATTCTTTTGAATCAATGAGTTGAACAGTGCGCTATTCAATCCAATGATATAATATCATTAATCCGTTAATATAATGAAAAAGTTGAAAGTGCTGAAAGCAATGGACAATTACCATTTTCGTTGATATTAAATGATCCAGTTCAACTCGAACTCTTTTAGTGTATTCACCGAGTTATGATACCGTGTTCGTTAGGCAAACACTGATACCTTGCTTAGCGCTGAGCCGCCGGGCGCCGAGCGCTTCATTGAGTTGAGTTGCGCCATGAGTCGATGAATTCGGACAATGTGAGTTGACACTCAACACAGTCAAGTGAGTTGGCGCAATTGCGCGGCGTAACACTGGGTTACACATCTCTACTAGACACCTCAAAAAGTATAAATAGTTTGACTACAACCACCATTGAAGAAAATCCATGCATCCAAGATACTGTGGATATCTTATTACAGAAATTTGAATCATGGGAGAAAACCATAAGCAGCCTACTGCCTGAGGTTCAGCAACTTCAATCTTCGAAAATGGAAAATGAGCGAATACCCACAAAATGGGACAGATGACATGTATCTTTGGAGGGTATCCTCTAAAGATATGTTTCTACTTCAACGGTTCGTAACTCCGTTGAAGTAGCAGTGAGTGAGTTGTGGTGAGTAGAGGGTTGTAATCCACTACAAACCAAGTAAAACTCGCGGTGGAGTTTGAATAATTATTTACGTCAAAACTTGAACATTAAATGTTGTTGAGAATTAAATGATTACAGTTTATATTATTTGTGACGACACACAGTTTTCGTCATGGGCCGCCTTCCGGAGTTGCTGGAATCTGCAAAATTCGCATATTATTTGGCCTAGATATGGTATATTGAATGCATGAGGTCGATTACTGCTGCCTGGTAATTTCCCATGGAAATTGAATTCTTGATTTTCAAATGCGATTTCTTCTGGATATTACTTAAAGTTTTTTTTTTCACATTGAACATAAAATTATGAATTATGAAAATTATGTTTTGCCAATGAATTCTTTGACATCCGTATAAATCCTCTGAGAGTAAAAATAAAATTATCAAGAAAGGGTACTGAGACCAGGCAGTTTCTTTTCCTAGAAAAATATTTCATGGTTTTGAAAATTTTAATACAGTCTTTCCAAAGTCCAGGTGGCGAGAATCTTTGGTCACTTCCCCTTTTAAGGTTTATCACTGGATTCCATCTTGTTATTGATATTTAGGCTGTCGAACACACTGTCCAACCACACTAATAGTTTCCCAGTGTCCTCCGCTTCTCTCGTTAACTGATTTTTATCTTCAATATCTGTAACAGAGAAATATTTTAGTTTTGCTTTTAGTTCGTCCATTATATAAACTATATGGATTTCGCTCAAAATACCACATTACATAGAACAAAGAACAAAAATTACTTTGATCACTAACAACATTGTTGATTGAGAGGTCATAAATAGAGAATAAGCGACCAAATAATTTTTGTTTTATTCTATTTATGATAAACAATCATGAAGTTCTAAACTACTTTAACCACCATAATACTCAAAGAACTACATGGGTTAGAAATCTTTAGAATACTGTCTCATTAGTGAAAAAAGGAAAATCATATTTACTCTATTGGGATATACGGGTTATAAGTGATCCGATTGTTGAAAAGCTCCGTGCAGCAAAAAACCTTCATTTTCTTGATTTTACCCCTGATGACATGTTGATCGGTGAGTTAGGGGCATAATCGAACAGGCTCTGCACAATCCAAATGATAAAACTGTTCGATATGCTACCACTTTGCCACCCTTTTTCTTCCATCTAGGTAAAAATGAAGGTCCTCCGTTAATAAATTGTTCCTGATTCCTTTCATTAAATGAGGAACATCAAATAATGGTATTATTTCCTGGTTATTCACCAGGAAACAGAAATATTTGTCCACTATTCCATTTCTAAGGAAATACTCCCTTCTTTCTTTAAGGAGACCATTTATTGCTGCATAATTTGCGCCACCTTGATCACATACAGTAACATGAACCTCAAGCCCACCGCCTGACATGCTTGAATCACCTCCTTTATGCAATTTTTCAAGAGATGACTTTTTTCAGGGCCACTACAGAATGTGTTACACAGTGGCTGCTTCCACTGTTTCCTTATCCCTTTCAATAGAAACACTGTTGCGTGATCTGCGATATCAGGTCTCCTTGAAGATCCATTATCTGGCACGCCTTCGATGATGTCCTCTCTTGAACTGTACTGTATACTAGGAGCGATTGCCATTTCATCAATCATTAGTATACAGTACTTATCATCATCCTCCATTTTTTAAACTGTTTCTTTCAAGGTTGCGAGTTGTTGAATGCAGGAAATCAAAACGCCTCTGCTGTTGAGTTAGATGTCCCTTATCCCTATAGGGTGTTACTAGATTCGTTGCATTTGGGTATGCTGAATCACCCAATAAATGATCTCCATTCATATTTGTCATTCGGAGACATCCTGTATACTCTTGCATCATGGGCACTTCCTGGACATCCTTAAATGACAATAATTTTGTGTATGTATGACTGTATAGAAAGTTTCTGAAGAAGCGATCATGAAAAAATAAATGTACTCTAAAATTACCTGCAAAACAGTCGGTTAATATGTATGAGGCATCACAGACAGCTTGCAATACAATAGAATGGTACTGTTTTCTATTTTAGTATTTATTAGACATGTGGAAAGGATTTGAAATAGGAATGTGTAATCCATCTATTGCCTCTATTGATCCTATTAAACATCTCTTGAAATTGAGTTTGTGGGTTAATTGGTGCTCTACCCAAATCTGACCTCTGGGGACCAACCAACTCCAACAATTTATGGAATAAATCCGATTTCACACGGAAGAAAAAGAAGGTTTTGTTATCTGGGTTTAGTTTAATTTCCTCCACCAATGTCTGTCCTACACCCAGATCGATTCTTCTTGGAAAAATCGGACGAACCCAAAATCTAAATAGAAGTTTATCTTTAGCTGAATATTATCAAAACGTTGACCTTTTCATTACTGCCTTTTTTTAAGATAGTAATTGGAAAAGTGTTTTTAAAAATATTAAACTTATTCTTAAGCATTCCAATAATTCTCTCTACGTGAATTCTAACATGAGCAATTTGCCGTGTTTCCTCCACTTCTAGAGGATGCAATTGGCTCTTACCTCTAGTAAAAGCAGGAATAACTAACTTTGCCTGCAATACCCCTAATGTCTCTGAGATTAAAAAACCCTTATCTGCTAACACTAATCACCTGGTTTAATTTTGTCACAAAAACTACTATGCTATGTATTTTTAAAAATATTAAACTTATTCTTAAGCATTCCAATAATTCTCTCTACGTGAATTCTAACATGAGCAATTTGCCGTGTTTCCTCCACTTCTAGAGGATGCAATTGGCTAATCAATCAAACGTTCTATTGACCACTTTCTTATATATTTTACCGTATTCAAAATATTGCAACTCGGTTGCAATCTTACCAGGCCATTGAGATCTGGATGAAAATTATACTTCTGTTGGTGGTATTGATGCAACTGGGTTGGTATTGAATGTAGTGATGTTGAAGAAGTTGGTGAAACTGATGTCGAATTCGCCAATGGAGATACTTTAGCTGGCTTAACCACAGGGCTTGGTGTTCGGAAATGTTCTGGAATTAAATAAATCATTAATATCTTTTGAGATAAAAATAAGCAACGAATAATAGTATACCTATTATGCAATGAGCGAATAATAGCCATTAATACGCAAGCAGCATACTATACTTTATCAACGAATACTGAACAGATTTCTTGAAGATTTCAACATTTGGCGACCGCGACAAATCCCTTTTATGACAAGCGTGAAAAAAGTCGAGTTGACTTATGAGAAATTTTTGGAGATCTTTTCATTGTATATTCAGTAACAAAAAAGGCTTTAATTCATATAATTAAAGTAGATTGACAAGGTATACCCATATTTGTTAGTTGCAGTACTTAAGAATATTGAAGAAATACCGCCGTCTCTCCGTCCCCAACTTCCAATTTCTCCTCTCATAGCAATCGTTTTCATTCAAGTTTCTCGAAGTCATAGCATCCTCAATCTCATCTCGCCAGCTTCTTCGAGGACGTCCTCTCTTTCTTCTCTCTGGCGGTATCCATTCTAATATCTTCTTGGGCCATCTTTCATCTGTCATTCTCTTGACATGTCCAAACCATGTCAATTGTCTTTTCTCTACCTCTTCTAATATTGTTCGGTTTACATTCATCTCGGTTCTTATAACGTCGTTCCTGATTCTGTCTAGTCTTGACCGTCCACAGCTCCTCCTCAGGAAATCCATCTCTGTCGCAACTAGTTTCTTCTTATTTGCACTGGATATGTCCCAAACCTCTGATGCGTATAGGGTGACACTCTGAACCATACTTTCGTATACATGCTTCTTGGTTTTCTTCGTTATGTCTTGGTTCCAACAGAGCGAATTTAGCGTGCGCGTAACAGATCTTCCTTTATTTGTTCTTTCTTTTATTTCATCTCCACTGCTTCCATATTTGTTCAGAATCACTCCCAGGTATTTACTCTTTTCCACTCCTCTAATCTTATCATCTCCCAAGTCTAAGTGTTCAACTCCTTCGAGGCCAACGGAGAGGTATTGAATATGTTGTGGTAGCTGGTTTTGATATTCTGGGTGTTGAGATAGTTTGGTTAGGTTTGATCTGAGAGTTGGACACTGGCTATACTTTGCTGTGTGGTTGCCGGCACAGTTCGCACATTTTAGACTGGCACTGTTGCGTTCTTTGATCGGGCACTCTGATGTGATGTGGTTTTCCGCGCACTTCACACATTTCGCGGAACGGTTGCAATTTGTAGATCCATGGCCGAATTTTTGGCAGCGGTAACATTGGGTCACGATTGATTTTTTAGAATATTTTTGCCACTGCACTTTCACGTGATCGATGGTTGAGATTGCGTTGTTGAATGGCACTGGTCGGCACTGTTCAATATTTGCTTCTCTGTCGGTTTGGTTGATCTGGCCACTGCACTGCACTAATGCACTAATGATTTCTAGACGATCGGACAAAAAGTGTATAGTGATGCATTAATGCTCTCTAAGTAAAGACATAGTGGAAAATCTGCGAGCGGGTGGTGGTACCTGCTTATATTGGCCAGTGGTGGGGATACTAACTCGTATCATATCGTACGCTGCAGGCATGTACATGATATATGATACATGAGTTAGTATCCCCACCACTGGCCTATATAAGCAGGTACCACCACCCGCTCGCAGATTTTCCACTGTCTTTACTTAGAGAGCTTTAATGCATCACTATACACTTTTTGTCCGATCGTCTAGAAACGAAAATAATGGTGCGGAGCCGGGCCTCCGACACGTGATCTACAGCTTGAATTTTGAGTGTCTCAATAAAGCTTTTACGACTAAATACAGATAATTATTACTATTCATTTCTTCGATGATCTCTCTCCACAAGTTCTTCAATATGTGCCTCATTCTCTGCCTCAAGGGAATTGTATGGTCGAAGAGTGGAGGACATTCCTTGACATGCCTTATCAATGTTTCTTCGTCCTTCACTGACCATGCCCTTTTTTGTGAGACAATATTAGAAAATTCTTTAACCTGACTCATTTCCTCAGACATTTTCTTACCATGATTTCACTTCATTTTTTCAAACTCTAGGGAATTGAATCAAACGAAGGGATTCTTATTGATTATCTGTTTCTTAGATTAGAAAGATCAGAATTATATTATATATTGTTATGGAATATCCATTTAAATTACATGAAATCGCAATACATACAGCTTATCATTCTCATAGATTTACATCCTTTTCATTAAACATTTTTCAAATTACAAAAATATTTTTATTCCTAATTGGAACATTTACAGAACAGTACATACATTTCAGATGATTCTCATAGTAAATGGCTTTTCAAAATTGATTCGGCATGTACCTGATCAGTTAATTAATGTTGTCGATAGCTTTCGATGAGCATCAGATAGCCTAAAATGAAAAATTTGATGAGTTTTGTTTGGTTTTAGTTAACAGTTAGCCCCATTTCGCACCAAGCCAGTCCAGTCCAGTCGAGTCAAGTCACTTCAGGATTGGAACTATTAACTTCGTTTAAAATCGTTTAAAACAAATGGAATGTGAAATCTAGTTTCATACTAGGCCCTAGTGTGAAACTAGATTTCACATTCCATTTGCTTTAAACGATTTTAAACGAAGTTAATAGTTCCAATCCTGAAGTGACTTGACTCGACTGGACTGGACTAGCTTGGTGCGAAATGGGGCTTAGTCATGTGAAGAGAACTCATTGGGAAGAAAGATGTATTCATGAGGATAGAACCAAGTAGTCAAGAAGAGACCAACAGAATCATTTAATATAATCAGCCTTATTCTATAACCTCAAATCGAATAGAAATGGTAATGCCCGTTTGAACCGTTTTTCTAAACAATGTGTTCTGTCGTCAAGAACGAGTCAATAAATAAATACGTTTCCCTGGTCTCAAATTCGATATATTCTTATTCAGAAACTGACAAACTATTAAACTCTTCTTTTTCTTGCATTGGGAATAACTTCTGGGCTCTCACTAGTTGTGAGTGGAGTGCTGTCGTTTTCTTTACTGCATCCAGGCTGTTCCGATTTTTTTTCTGCTACGACTAAATGAATAGAAAAATGGGGGTTCAATTACAACGGAATTATTTCACATAAGAAGTGGTTCAAATGGAAAAATACTTTCGAAGTGAAATGAACCTTTCAAATACATGTTAGCCAATTTTGAAATGTATCGAGTTTTATATTCATACGATTGATTCAATGAAGATATTTTTTGGGTGATGAAACATGAGTTAGTTTCTTAGAAGGAAGATCTTCATCCGGCTTATCAGTATGCGCTCTTTGCGCATAGCAAGTTTAACCTCACTTAAGACGAGCATTCCTTTAGTAAAGATCCGCTTATTCGGGAGCGTGTTCAATTCACTAAATGGGTGAGTTCCAATAGCTTCCATGGTGTCCCAGACGCGGTCGACGAAAGTAGGCAGGGCCTTGAAACTAACGGGGACGGTCACAGGGTGGACATCCTTGGCCAGTGGGAGGGAAGAGACAGGGTCGGAAATCTTGAGGCGAGCGAAAATCCCAGCCATAATGGCGCGGTCAGCTTCATCGTTCTTGGCTTGGCACGACGGTAGTTGTCGGTACGTCGTTGGCGTGATGAGCGGCCACCGGATTTATTCTTCTTGCCAGAAGGTTCCTCCTTGACGGTGTCGGTAATGTTATTTTCTTTAACAGAATCCATAATTGAATGATTCTTAAGGTAGACTTAATCAGTCTGATTTAAAAATCCTTCAGGCTGAAGGACCTCGGTCAATGGCCATTTGTAACAATGTTTACAATAAACCACTTTTATTATTTTTTTATTGATATTTTTTTCGATTTTTCTGCATTCAGTCTATCTTCATCATTCACCATCTTCTTTTTTCTATTGACCCTTCTCGCCAACCTTTGCACGTAGTCCTTTTTGGAACAAGATTGTCCTTCAGAGCTCGATTCGTCCACTCTTCGGAATTCTCTGGATCTTTCTCCGATTGGTTTGGTTGGAGGAGCCACACTGGCCTCCTGTTCATTAACTGAATATTTGCTCTTCTGCGTGTTCTTTCTGGACTTATTATTATTATAAACATGAGTTATTTGATCAATATCTTTAATAATTCAAAAAATTTACAGGTTATTTTTAATTCCACTGTTATCTGCAGATAACATCCAATGTGAGCTTTCTCTCCATTAATTCCAGCTCCTTGGCTTTATTTTTCGCCTCTAGATATCGTATTCTTAGCTCTATATCTTTAAGCTCCAATTCCTTTGCTTTCATTTCATCATTAGATAAATTGTTTTTGACTAATTTATCAATGGCATTATAAATATATTTGTTTGCAGATTCAAATGCTGCAGCTGCCTTATTTAAATTACTGTCTTTATCTGGAACATAATGTTCATATATTGAAATGAAAAAATGAAACCTCAATATATTAGAAAACCAACCTGTTCTTCTTTTCTCTCTTTCGGTTGATTTAACAGGTCCTGGTTCTTCATTGAAAGAATTCTCTATTACTGCTTCAGTTTCTTGTCCGGTACAATATTTTTTTGGGGAAGACTGCACTACAGAAGGGCTGCCAGGTCTTATTAGAGAAAAATCCGATGTCTCTGTAGTCACATTCGAATTATTCTCTAAATCTAAACCTATTTCCTCAACGTCTGCTCCTTGGACTGTACTCCAGGACAACAGAGACATAAGTTTCTCCTCAATTTCTGTCAAATTTTTAGTTTCTGAAGTTCCTTCTCCTGTTTTATTTGATTCATTAATGAATTCCCTGGTCTTTCTATTGGTATTACATGTCCAGTCTATAAATGTCTGAAAATTGAACATAATACCGATACCTATAGTGATGTTTATTTAATAGAATTGAAACATACAGCAAAACCAAAGGCATTCTCTATTGTTCTGCGTGCCCTTGATAGACGGTAATTAAATACATTTTTGGATTCCTCCAAATTTCTCCCTGGATAGGGACGAAGAAGATATGGTGATACTGATGACTAAGATGTATTTGGCTGGGACTTACGCCTAACATAAGTTAGCTGCCAAGGTACTGCTCCTTCGTTATTGAAGTAGTTTTTCATAACATCCCTTGCTTCAATAGAGTTCCTATCCGAATTATTCGAACCCAAGCGTCCCAACCTTGAAAGATTAGATTCATCCACAACTGCATTGGTACCAATAGAATGTGGTGTTTGGCTTTGAGATTCCATTTCTTCTGTTTTCAAGAAGTTGTATAGAGCAATGGTAGCTGCAGTGATTAGTTCGGCTGTTGCAACGTCTGCAATAATATTATGCCGAAAGATTCTCCAACGAGAAGCCAGGATACCAAAGGCATTCTCTATTGTTCTGCGTGCCCTTGATAGTCGATAATTGAATACGTTTTTGGATTCCTCCAAATTTCTCCCTGGATAGGGACGAAGAAGATATGGCTTCAAAGGAAAAGCTTCATCTCTAAAAAACTAGTAGGGAAAAACTATATCCGACTCAGGCAGACTCTTTTCAGTGTCAAACGACATGTGGACTATGATGTATTTGGTTGTGACTTACGCCTAACATAAGTTAGCTGCCTAGGTACTAGGTAGTTTTTCATCACATCTCTTGCTTCAATAGAGTTTCTATCGGAATTATTTGAACCCAAGCGTCCTAACCTTGAAAGATTAGATTCAATTCTTGTATTGTCATCATCCACAACTACATTAGTACCTACCAATATAATGTGGTGTTTGACTTTTGGATTCCATTTCTTCTGTTCTCAAGAGGTTGTGTAGAGCAATGGAAGCTGCAGTGATTACCTCGGCTGTTGCAACGTCTGCAATTATTGTTGGAAAGAGTTTGCTTAATCTCCCTACCTTTGTATTTTGATTAAACAGATTGACAAAATATTATTTCAGTTAAGCATTGTCAATTTCATTTTAAGAAGTTATTCCCGTTATTTATCCATTTTCGAGCTTACAATTGTTGGGAATAGAGTGTTTTGGCTCAGTTTCAATATCCAATAAAATTGTTGAGGGGGGAGAATGTTGGAAATAGTTTGCTTAATCTCCCTACCTTTGTATTTTGATTAAACAAATTGACAATGCAATGTTGGGAATAGAGTGTTTTGGCTCAGTTTCTTTTTATTTTATTTATAAGGAGTAATAACTTATACTAGTTTTAATGAAATGAAAGTAAACATTATCTGTACTAACAGACTACCAGTGGCAATAACTAATTGTTATTAGGTCAGAGGTAGCAAAAATGAAAGTAAACTATAACTTAAATTAAATGCATGTAAAATATCACAAAGATTTCAGTCTTTTCGTTAAACTTGGGTTTAGCCAAGGTGGGGATTTTCTATATAATACGAATTGGACAGTAGTTCATCAATCTCTAAGATTGTAGATTTGTCTTCTGAACTGGTCTGATCTGGAGCGTAGTTCCAGTAGGGTCCGGTCGTAAAAATAGGGTCGGAAGTGTGGGTCCATCTACCTATATTTCGAATGGTGTACAAAGGATGCAAAGTTGCAAACTGAGCCATTGAGTCGTAGGGTTGCACAATACTATTTTCTGGCGATGCATGCGTACATTGGTACGAGAATGGGTGTTCGTCTGGGAAAGCGTGGGATATTGTGTGGTAAATGTTTTCGTTTTGGTGTTGGGAGGACAGCCGGGAGAAAGTCGATTTCACTAAGGAGCACTGAGGTCCTTTAGGTGAGCATTCTGAAAGCGTTGAGGAGTCTTTGAAGAACGAAGAGTACGTGGCCATTAACTTGCAGAGGCGTGAGAGCCAGTCTGAGTTCGAGAGGTTTGTAAAGTCTTCAACTTCGGTGACGTCATCGTTTTCGTTGAATCTAGGAAGACCGAGGTCTTTTCCAAATTCGTGGAATGTGTAGTCGAGGTCGGGAGTCGATTCGGGAGAATAGATGACAATCGGATTCATTAGGAGGTCCTTCTGAGTACGTGTCCATCTTTGGGCTTCGAATACGCTGCCGTAGATTTCGTGGTTGGCGGAGTTGTCAAACGTTGAGGGGTTTGAGTAGTCGGGGATGTCGATAGGTTCTGCTTCTATAATACTGTTGATAAAATAGAGGATGAGGGGAATGTTGGGTAATTCTAGTTCATATGCGTGAGCTGCACCTGTAATGTAGAGTTCTGAGAGGATGTTGGGTCCAACTCTTCTAGGGAGGTAAGGTGAAACGGGTCCAAATCTTGTGGATGAGGATTCGCTAGCAGAGATTGCTTCAAAAATCGGGACAAGTGGTCCTGGAATCGGGAACGATTCGGGGGCGATTTCGTGAAAAAGTTCTTGAATAAAGCGTTTATTGTTGCGGGTTCCAACGTTAATTGATGATTGAGCGCGGAGTGTCTGCAGTATAAATGCGATGCCGAAATAGAGTCGGGAGATAAATGGATGCCATTTGTCTGCCATTTCTAGGAAGTAGAGGTTACTGCTTAATAGTAAATCCATTTGGTGGATTACATAGTACATATTTTATATTATGCCGAAAGATTCTCCAACGAAAAGCCAGAATACCAAAGGCATTCTCTATTGTGCTGCGTGCCCTTGATAGACGGTAATTAAAAACATTTTTGGATTCCTCCAAATTTCTCCCTGGATAGGGACGAAGAAATTATGGCTTCAAAGGAAAAGCTTCATCTCCAACAAAAAAATAGGGAAAAACTATATCCGACTCAGGCAGACTCTTTTCAGTGGGTAGTTTTAAACTACCTGAATCAAGAGATTTTCCGAAAGCGATTCTCGGAATACACCCCCATCACTCTGGAACCCAAATGATCCAATATCCACCAAGGTGAATCTATAGGATGCATCGCACACAGCCATCAGGACAATACTGAAAGTTTTTTTATAATTGAAAAACTCAGATCCTGAATGGTGCCTGCATCACTATATGCTTGCCGTCAATAGCACCACAACAGTGTGGTAGATTCCACTTCTCCTCGAATTTATTGGCAAAGGTCATCCAATCTTGAGTAGTCGGGCGCTTCAAATATATTGGACTGAGAACATCCCAAATAGCTTGGCATGTTTCTTAAACCATATCAGTCCGTTCTGGGTAGCTTCAATAGCCCTCCTAGATCATCATCCTCTCCTTCCTCTGTTAATTCTTCTAGACGACTAAATTTCTCAAACATTAGCTTCACGGAGAATTTTTCGAACTCCTCCAGTTCTCTTGGAGTCATGTTCTTTGGATCATGCCCTCCAGCTGCCAAAGTCATTTGCGATTCTCGAATTGCCAAATATTCGTTAGCAAATGACTCAATAGCATCATGGACCGGAGTCGATTTAATTTTATAATTCTCAAACGATGCCGTTTGACGCCTAGCAACTACTAAGGCTAATGTATGTGCTAGGTCGAAATTCTTGCTATTCAAGATTGCTGTATCATCTTTGTCTTTCAAGATCTTTACATATGCAGCTTCCTCCGGACGCATGCTCTGTAAAAAGGCTATGGCCTGACCAAATGTCTTCTTGAATCCCTTCAATATACTTAGTTTTAAAAATTCGGGATGCTGCTGGAATATGTACTTGTCTATCATAGTTATTGGCCCTAGATTGTGGCCGGCTAAAAAGGCCATTATATCGCACATCCCGTTTGAAATAAATGTTTTTCTGTTCCTTTTAGGTCTCGTAGAGCAAAGCCGACGGGTTGATGTTGATCGTCGTGTACTTTTCTCTTACATAGTCTGAATCGATTGTTGTCTTCGATACTTGGGATGTATTTGAATACGTGGGATAATGGTAGCGTGCCTTGTAGATACATTGAGTTATTCTCAGTTAAGCTGAGTTGAATATTTGGAAGCGGGATAACAGTGCCGTCCAAGTCGCCGGATTCGATTATTAGACCGAGGGTTAATGCATGATTTAGTGCACTCGGATTCTTTGAATAGGGCTGGAACCAAAGAACGTCTGGTGTTGTGTGTAAGTGCTTTTCAAAATGGTGGTAGTGAAAAGGTGGTTTTGTGGCGTCGTAAGGATCTTTTCCAACAAGGTAGAAGTTGGCATCAATGTCTAGTGGGGGGGGTCAGTTTACTCTTATAAATGGGGGCAGGAGCAAGAAACTTAATAAGTTTCGCGAATTGCGAGTCTGTCATTTCTTCGGTGTCCAGGGGTGATGTTACGGTGGGTGGGGAGAGCATGTGGCAAGTGGGCAGTGTTGTGGACCAAAGCGAATGGTACATGATAGATATACCGCCTGAATTTGCGAGGACTTGTCCTAATTTCTTCGTTGCAGAAGCTTCTGTATTATAGAACGATGATACGTCAGTTAATACTTCTAACATCTTTTCGACATTGTCGTCTGAATAGCATAGGAGAAATTCATAGGGATCAAGGTTGTCTAAGTTGTCTGAATCGTAGGGATTTAGTCTTATTTTAGCCAGGGTGGGGCGTTGGAGGAGGGCTCTTCCTATTACGGGGTTGAAAACCGTTTCGAATCTGGTGTTGAGCCAGTTCGCGTGGTTTGTGGGGCGTTGGTTGCGGTCGAAATAAGCGCCTAGGAAATTTGAGGGGGTAAAGTTCAAATCGCCAGATGTGAGGATCGTGGTGGCGTAGAAGGTACGAAGGATAGTTTCCGGGTCTGAATTTGTTCTGACACTAGCAAGTAGGTGATGAGCTAGAATGAACATTGAAGGTGGAACACTTCGTCCAAAGTCGAGGTTGAAATCAAAGCCTGCGAGGGAAGGAACGTATAACTGAAGTCGGCGTTGGGGGTCGTAGGTGGGGGCGAACGCGTTCAGGATCGTTTCTAGGTCGGAGGGTACGTAACAGTCAAGTAGTTTCGTCAAATAATCCATCTTTGATGGGTCTGCTTTGAATTTAGCAACGAAGTATGAAACGGTCTCTCTGGAATACAAATCGCATATTAATAGGTAAGCATTAAATAATATCTGTTGATATGATATTAGCGTGAAGGTGCTGACGAATGGATGTGATTTCGTGGTTAGTTCAGGAAACTGTTCTACTACATTATAAATGATGTACTGGAGGGGAAAGCGAAGGTCGGACTGGACATCTATGATGTGCTTAGTACCGTGATCGAGTTCCATCCGTACGGCCATGTCCAATTTCTCGAAATATGTTGATCTAGGTTTGGGGGTTGGTGCTTCTGGTGGTGGATCAGCTGGGTTGAATCTCTTTGCGAGGTCAGAAAGTGAGGTGGCATTTGAAATATCGAATTGTACCGATGTTTTCTGTTTATTGCTGGAGTTCTTCTTTCTAGCTGGTGGGGCCGGAGCAGGTCCTGAGACCGAGTCTTGAGACATTGGTGGCATTGCTGGTGACGATGTGGCTGTGTCAGCGCTGGTTGAGGGTGCGGCTGATAGAGTAGTTGACATTTTGAAGTAGTTTAATTTTTAATAATTTGATATTTATCGAAAGTTTTAATTTCGTATAAATAAAATACCTATTATCATGAACACCTCTTTTTTGACAAGATAATTGCCTGATATGAAACTTTCTAGATTGTTGAGATTCAGCAACTTCGGGTAAGTATTAGAGGTTAGATGACGCGTAGACTGTGGATCAGGTAGAGCCCCTATGAAAGTTTTTACTCGATTCTCTCACCACTACAGACACTGTGGCCTTGCCAACAAGGTATGACAGGACACAGATTGCATGCTACACCTTTGGGCCAAGTAATTAAAAAAAAAACATATATTATAGCTATACCATGGGCATTGCGCATTAGTTGACTTACTACAATGTCATTACTAAACGTTGCTCCGGGCTCAGAGTCTTTCTGGTAGCACGCCTAATTAATCTGTATCCCACAAACTGCAAAAGTTTGTAAAAACAATTTCTGTTCATTCTTATGTACATATAAGAATAATTGCTCAGGGTCGATGGATTTCATATTGTTGAATAAATTGGTCAAATGTCCCCCAATTTGCCTCTGACGAAACAGAGGCCTCACGCTCCAACAACGCTTTTTTCGACGCTTTTGGGTTCGATTTGCTTCGATACTAGCTGCAGTCAATATAAGAATTGTTGCTGCTGCACCAATAGTATTCTCATCTAAGCGCATCATCTTTAAAAATCTTTGAAACAATCCAGTTGATGCTTGTCCAGAACTCAGTGCTAGATGTGATCCTTTTAGCTGCCTCACTAAAAGTTTCAATACTGTACATGGGTTTAGACATATCAATGTCACCGATGAATGTTATATTTGAGCTAATTGTAATTGTCTGATTGGTATTAACCACATACACATAACATGACTGATGATATTTTTCAAATTTTACAACTTGTGGCTCAGGACTGCAGCTAAGGAAATGAGAGCTTAATGAGCACAGGCATATGACATACTGACTGCTAGGGTGCATGTTGCAAGCTCAACATGTAGATTAGTAAACTCTACATTAGTTATATTCAAGGTTATTGTTGATATGGTCTTATAATTATTCTCTATGCCATAGTTATCTATAATCTTGTATGATTTTAGCTTCCTTTATTATGCAGGTAAGTCCTCCTTAGTTTCCTCAGAGCTGGCTCATTAGTAATGAATTTAACCGAGCATGATTCAGAGTGACACTGAACACAACTCTAGGGGTAAACCCTGCCTCTATTATTGAGTGAGATTTGATAATCACCTATAATACCAGTCTGGGTAAAATTTAGTTCTGCTGCATTAATATCCATAACCCCTATGACACTGTACTCAATTATGTAATTTTCAGTGTGAATGTCTTCATATTTGAAATTTGTAACAACTATTGGCATATTAGATAATAATGTCCTCAAAGCGCTTTTTTTCTTTTTCTGCAAGCCTTTGCTTCGCAATCTCCAGTTTCTCTTTATCTCGTTCCTCTTTTTTTCATAGTAGTTCTTTAAATCGTTTTTCATTTCCATCAGGATATCGTTCCTTTTTGTGTAGGAACTACTTTTATACCTATGTCTGCTTGGAGTAGCTGTCGGCGTTCTACAAGTAAAGTCTTCTTCCACTATAGAAATGCAGGGTACATTCAGCCCATGATCCACTTCTGTAGAATTCATTTCAGGAACTGGTATAGAATCAACAGTTACTGAAGTAGATGATGCTCTTGCGACGTCTTCCATAGGTTCTACCTGTTGGGTGCTCGGATGTGTGAATGTCGTTTCACTTGAGAGTAAAATTGTTGGATGTATATTTTTTTCCTTTCAAATATCTCATCCATTTCACTCTCAAACTCCTTTCAAGTACTTTGAATTTGTTTTCACACTTACTAGGTGTGATATTCACACCATAAAAATTGGTTAAATCTTTTGCCACCAACTCCCACAATTTTTTTATTGACTTCACTTGAAAGGTCCCAACTTTCTTTCTATATGTCTTGTATAGCTCCAAAAGCTTCAGAGTTCTTTCTCTGTCGAAATATTGAGGGCATTCATCTTCTTTTTGGAGAACGATATATTCGTTCATGTTGAAATCTGTAGAAAATAATCGAAAATAAATTTCAAATGTTAACACAAAGCTTCATTATATTACTTACCTTGGCTCGTCATTTTAGATATTGTTCTATCATAAAAATGTAAAATAAACTTTAACGAGAAATTTAAAAACTTATCTGCAGCATTTCGATGATCTGAACAGAACATCCCTATCACAACATCATTAGTGTTGATACGATTTTTCAATCCTTTCATCAGGTCGAACTGATTGATGAGAGAGGTAATTGAACTAGGACATCCTTCGTAAAACAATGAAAGACAGAAATAAATGTTCGTGAAGGTTGTACCATTTTACAATTTGGGTACGTTTTTGCTTTTATTAAGGCATTCGCAGGTATACTGCAATACGAGGTCTGTCAATTTAATTCCCGGAAAGTGGCAACTACTGCGGCTCTCGTTATGCTACGGCGTTCGCGTTGATGTCATTCGAAAGAGGATTCATTTCTGCGTCAGTCTGTGCAAGTTTCATCTCGATCGGTTGTTCAGTTCGTGTTTTACAGTACTTTGATCATCAGCGTGTTTAGACCCCTTGTCGCGAAAATGTGTGATAAAAAAAAACTGAGCAAAGAGTAGTGGTCAAATTTTTGGTCAAACGTGGTGTAAGTTCCGCGGAAATTATAAAACAGTTAACCGACATGTACAAGGATGATTGCCTGAAAAAACAGCTGTCTACGAGTGGGCTAAGCGGTTCAGGGAAGACAAGGAGTCGCTGGAGGACGATCCACGTGAGGAAGCTCCCTCCACCTCTCGAACGGCACAAAACGTCGATCGCCTGCGCGTGCGTGTGCTCGGAGATCGTCGGGTAAGCCTCAGAATGTTGGAAGACGAGTTGGCTATCAACAAGGAAACCATTCGACAGATGCTACACGAAGATTTAGGGATGCGCAAGTTGTGCGCGAAAATGGTTCCCAAAGTGCTCACAGTTGAGCAGACTTTTTGACCAAAAACGGCATTCCAACGCTTCCGCCCCCCCCTACAGCCCGGACCTGACCCCCTGCGACTTTAATCTCTGTCCACAATGGAAGTCCTACCTCGAGGGCAACCGATACGACGCCGTAGAGGAGGTGCAAAGTGTCACGACACGGGTGCTAAGAGACCTATCTTCGGGGGGCTTCAGGGGGTGCTTCCAATCGTGGATCCAACGGTGGCGCCGGTGCATCGAGCTAGAGGGAGACTACTGCGAAGGATTATAACTTAATTTTTAGAATTTATGTATATTCCGGACCGTCCGAGCACTTTTCCGGGAATATAATTGACAGACCTCGTATGCCTCAATAACCTCTAAGCAATTCGAACATTTATTTATATCTTTCATAATTTTTTTGGCTAAATAACCAGCTACAGGGTGTTCCTATATCACTATCGACATCAAAATGCTGCATCGTCCACTCTCCAAAGACAGGTGGAGGTACTGTCAATTGAGGTTGCGTGTCACCATTCTTTTCTGTGAGGAAATCTTTGAGAGCGTCTAACGCTCCACAAGCAGCATCCTCTTTATCCTCTTCGCAATTGGAACCAGGAGAGTGTGATGACAGCAAATTATTGATAATGAGGGACTTGAATGAGGCAATAAAATTGGAACATGTAGGATTAACATTTCGATATTCTTGGCTTCTTATGAGAGAAAAAAAATTTTCTAATGGATCCTGGTTGAAACAACGAGGAACCATCCTTGCAAAACCTTTTTCTCTCAAAACCTTCCAAATATACAAGAAGCCTTTAATTTTGAATACGAAATGTTTCAAGGAGGGAGTTCTGACAGGATTCATGGATTGTTTTTCGATAAAATACATGGATTCCAGGATAGGCAAGGATGTGTACCAAGACTGGACATGGGGAGAATTTGCTGTTACCACACCTCTCAAGGGTTTATTTGCAGGAGCTGCTTCGGATTTTCCATTAACACTATCAAAGAGTTCATCAAAAAAAAAAGGATGGCAGAGGCTTTTTCTGTCGCTGACGGGTCTAGATATGTCTTGGATGTTGGCAGTTTATCTCTAGATGATTCTGCTTGGAGATTCATTGCTGAGTAAACATGACTGCTGAAAATTTGTGCAGCATTCGTCAGTTTCATTGTCCGAATTTTATGTGGAAAGACATCTTCTTCAGTCACATTTGGTATAATACTCACACGATTGACTTCAGAATCGATATTGTACAGGTCAACAATATGCTTCCAGGAAGCAACTTTCTGAATACCGTCTTGACAAAAGTTTTTTGTCAAGAGGGCATTCCGAATACCTTTGAGGAGATGAGGTGGGTCATATAGATGGACAATTTCTTCATTGTCCACTATATAACCTTGTAGTTTTTTTCCTACTTCATTCCTCAAACAGTATTCGTTTGTTGCCTCTATAAGTTTATTTATAGCAGCAACATTAGTTGCTCCTTGGTCAGATATTGTTGCCACAATTTTTAAGCCTGCCTGGCGAACATGTCTTACCACATCTTTGATTACTACAACTAAATCATTTGTCTTGACAGAATTTTCGACAAAATAAAAGCAAAGAGGCTGCTTCCATTTTCCAGTAATACTTTTCAGCATGAACACCAGAGTATGATCTGCCAACTGTCCTCGACGATCACCACTTCCTAAATCGACTAGTCCTTCCATACAATCTTTGGAAAATTTTAGGAAAGACTAGAGCTCAACGCAACTTCATCGAACATTAGGACACAATATTTGTCCCGAACTTTCAATTTGCCCACTGATTTTTTTAAGCTATTCAAAATGAATTTATTGATGCCACACTCAAAGGGAACCCCATTCAATAAAGTCAATAGGGTTGACAAATATCTATATCCCTTACCACTCTGCTTAAAAAGTGAAAGTGCAAAAATTTTGTCATCAATAGTGAAACGACGACCTCTTCCCTTCAATCTTTGGTTACGTACCTGTGAGAAGAAGAAATCACGAGATGTTCTGTTCATATTTTCCAAATGCTGCAGATATTTTGATTCCTTTAAGGCATCAATTCTTGATTTTAGGCTACTATACCTGGATCGCAGGTCCCTTTCTTTCTCCGGAAATATTTTATCTGTTTTTTCAAGGGGGCAGATTGTAAAGAGCCTCTTTCTCTTTGCACTATTTTTGGCTTTACAGTGATCGATTCGGAGACTGAAAAATAAAATTGCATCACATTTTGAAACAGCTATTTATCCATGAAGAAATGAGTATGATTAAGAATTTCCTAAATAAAATTGTATTCAAATTTGTTAATACCACAAATACCTCTTATATTTCTGCTGGTACTGGGCAGCTCATCTGCAACCGATGAAATGGCTACCTCCCCTTGAAAAGATGTTATTTCTTCAATGATATTATTTCCACTTCCATCTTCATTAAAATCTTGGGAACTGCTGGGACCTGCCAATTCGTAACCAGTTACACGTCTGCTTCTGGTATATGCTTTCCTGGGTACCAGTACCTTCAATTCTTCCACGTCATCCAATAAGGATGTTTCAAATGGATCTGTATTCAATAGAAACATTAGATAAATAACATTCTTACGTGAAATGTTATTTGGGCTTTTTCTATCATGTTTTCTCAAATTGAACGTTTAGGGCAGCATTTGCCAGATATCAACAAAAATATAGAATGGTTTATTATTACATACCTTGAGCATTCCTGGAAGAGTCTGATGGATTTAATTTGAATGTGGAATATAAGAATGTGTCATCATTTTGAGGACTATTCACATACTCTGAAAGAAAATCTTTTAAAAAAAAAGAAATATCATAAAAAAGAGTATTAAATTGCCTGGTAAATTTAATGTTGGAAGAGCAAATTTTTTCAGTCTTCCATCTATACCTAAGCATTCTGCATGAAAATGCTTTTTGCAAATGACTGCGCCTTGTACTTCACTCAGAAGAGCTAAATCTGGATTTCCGATTCTTTTAATCCAAACTTCTTGCACCTCTTTCATGCCTTATTCTATAGCTAGAAAAAAACATCATATATACCTATATACATAATGTAATAGTTGTATGATACATATAAATATTATACAGGGCCTCTATAAATGATTATAATAGTGCAGTTTGCGTTGGATTATTACGAATATTTATATTCTGGTGTAAACTTCAATTTAAACAAACGATACTGTGAGTTTGGACTGGTCATTCTGAGGAATTGAATATTGTGACAGTAATAATAAATTTGAAGGCTCTGCATAAAAACGCTAAAATAAAAAATTTCATCATTTAAAAAGACACTGTATAGTATATAGAAAAATACGGTGCTCTGTTCGGTACAAGAGACACGCGAAAAATACTTTGAGAAGACAACAGCAGAAAAATTATTTATGAATGATGTCTGGACAATTACTACAGAAATTTGAATGGTTTTACATTTACTTATTACGTGCATTCAATGATATGCGAAAAAAACTTTAAGAAGACAACACTCTTGCAGACAAATTATTCATAAATAATCTCTGGACAACTACAGAAAATTGAATGGTTTTACATTTACTTATTACGTACATTCAATGATTTACTTACCATTTAGTATTAATGATAATAATACATTTTAATGATGCCATGAGTTGGCCAAATGAATTAATTAATTTTGGTCACGAGAAGTTTTATTTCCTAATAAAAATACGATACAGAGTGGTTCACTTTATTTTCGGAGTCCGTACAGACTTCTAAAGACAGGTACTAATGCATTAGTCGCTCGATTAATAACCGAGTTGATTACAAGATTTTTCCGGCGATCTCAATATGAATTGTGTATGAATTCTTGATTGAAATATAATACAATACAAATAGAAAAGGGAAAATTACATAACAAAAGAATATGTACAGTAATATCTTATGAAAGACTTGAAAAAGATAAATTGAAATTTACAACTGAAGGTATTTGTAAATATAAATACAGATAAACTTGATATATTCATCAGATTTGATCAAAATATTAGAACAGGCTATAGTCAACAAGAGTGCATTTTTCAACAATATTTGAGGCAGTAATGGTAATAGAATAATCAACTGTGAAAATGAGGAGCAATACTGGTGTTGGCAAATCAACAATGAAAAGAAAAAAATGCAAAAAATGAAAAACTGTCTATTCACATGAGGAATAAGGAAAAATTTGTAAATCAGAGAATTTTTGCCCCTCTTTCGATTCTTTTTTTTCGCGAACAAAAAATTTTTTCGCTTCAATTTTGATAGGATCGTTCTAATTGAAAATTTCTTAACATCTTCAATTATTTGTTTGCCATGAATGGCGCAACCAAGAAATTCTGTAGGGGCATTTTTATTCCTGAATAATTTCACGATATTGCTGAAATATAAGGCAAATCCATCACTGGGATACTTCAGCCTGCTGGTGTTTCTTTAGCTGAAGTTCTGGCATTGGAGGATGTTCCTGCTGGTGTTTCTTTAGCTGAAGTTCTGGCATTGGATGATGTTCCTGCTGGTGTTTCTTCAGCTATAGTTAAAGAATAAAATATTAAATAATTTCATGTCTATGAATATGAATTACATAATCGGATGATATATTACAATACGAATTATTCGATACAATTAGGGCTATTTATTTACTTATCAATATAACTGTTACATTGACGTATACGTATACATCAATGAACTGTTATTATTATTATAAACTGAATCAATATTGCGATGAAATTTGCATCAGAAAAAAATAAACATTAATTATTTCAGTACTCACATAGTTCAAGGGAAGCATTACTTTCTAAAGCTCTGGCTTTGGAGGATGTTCCTGGTGGTGTTTCTTCAGCTGAAGTTAAAGAATAATCATGTTCTTCTAAAATATATGAAGATGGTATATATTTCAAGCAGCAAATTATCTAACCACTTCTGGAATCTAGAGAAGTCCTTCTTGAAATAAGGGAAACGATGCCTGGGAAGGGCGTTCATCTTACAACCGTTAACTGCACATTTATTAAAGCCTGTTGAAAATATTAAATGTTTGTTTCTTACTCTGAGGCTGGAATTGTAGACAACTTATTCGTTCAAGAAACGAACTCAAAAGAATGATTTCGAGAATTTTGTTCAATTTATCAACTTTTCGGCGCAGACATTCACAAAAAACAGCTCAAAATTTTCTTGTTTATCTTTCTACGGCCATGTTTATAAATATAACGACCAAGATGACATTTGAAATGACAGAAAACCTTGAAATTTATACTCTAGCGGAAGGTTGCCAGAACTAAATATAATAAACCAAAAATATCGCCTAGTTGGGCATCTAGAGAGTTTATTTATCTATGACTGAGCCGCGCTCATATGTGAAAGGCCACGCCCCCTTCTCCCGAAGCGAGCACGAACGCGAACCGAATTAAACCCGAAGACATCGCGTGCCATCCGCTACTTGCTTTCATACGTTTTTTTCTCTGATTCACTTTGCAAAACGGGCTACCACGTGATAGCCTTCTTATTTTTCGGTTTTTTATATAGCCTATGGCAGCCAACAATAATAAGGCTTTCTATTGGTGAAAGAATTTTCAAAATCGGTTCAGTAGATCTCAAAATTAGCCCTTACAACTTAACGAATATACAAACACACAAACTTCACCTCTTTATAATATTAGTATAGATAGGAAGCCACCCTGAGAAGAGTGCATAAAATTAATATTTCACAAATTACTGCCGATGTAAAATTCAATTTCTAAAATTAAAATATTAAATTAGAGAATACCAACCATAACAATATATACATATATTATTCTTCGTTGTTTGGTTTTCTTGTGCTCTTTAATCTATAAATTGTTGATTGAGGTTTCTTGGGTTTTTCTAGCACTCAGTTTTACCAGTAAATAGTTATTTACTTTCAATAAAATATATTTACTCCAAATAGTAAAAATATTTTTACTCAGTTTTACCAGTAAATAGTTATTTACTTTTAATAAAATATATTTACTCCAAATAGTAAATATATTTTATTAAAAGTAACTATTTACTTGTAAAACTGAGTGCTAGAAAAACCCAAGAAACAACATATATTATTATTCTTTATTTGTCAGTCCTTCTTGCTGTGGTCTTTTCGTGTATGTTTCAGGAATATTACCAGTTGAAAATTGCAAGATCTTCAAGTTCATCAGGTGTTGAAAGTTTTTGAGCTGATAATTGGGATGCAAAGATCATCTGAAATTATCCCACTCACTAGGAAGGAAGAATGCGCAGTTAAGTATCTGCGCGTTGGCTGTAAAGTAAACGTGTACCACCAGGGGGGTGAAACTGCTAGTGCTAGGTTAGAAACAGAATACTCTATGGTGGCCACTCAAGATTGAGGGAGATGGAAGATGACGTTTGTTGTACTCTAAATAGAATGGATGTTTTGACATTTGACTTGTCAGTGGTAATCTGGGAATTTCTCAACCTCTACTGTATGGCTTGCTATTGAATTTATTAGGTAATTTTTACAATATTATGTTTATTCTATAATTGCTAACTCATTATTCAATCCCATTAAATCATATCCTTCTTCATCAAACATGTTTAATGCAACAGTGTACCTTCGTCAACGAAACTTCAATATACAATGTGTTTGGTCATGACTTAGCGATAATTTAAGGTCATCAAATATACCTAATACTATCGACAAAAACACCCAAACTTGAAAGTTCACCCCCCTAGTTTTGGAGTAGCCCCATTTTAAATTCACTTTTTTATTTTCGTTGACCCTTCCAAATAATATCGATTTTTTCACGTCTGTAGGACCTTTATGTCCAAAGATATCGATATTATTAGGTGTACAAATAAGTTTCCGCGGTTTTTCATTTGACCTCGTCATCCCTCTCGAATTTATTTCCCTAGAACTATCTCTTCAAGTTTAGAAATAGATAATAATCACTTGGGGTTGAATCTGCAGAATGTGGGGGATGAGGAAGCAATTCGAGGCGTAATTCTACCATTTTGCCACCGTCTTTATTGATTTGTGAGCTGCAGCATTGTCTTGGAGGAAGAACCCTTTTTTCTTTGATAAATTTGGGAGATGATTCCTCGATCAAAATAAGCAGCCTCAGCTGCAGATTTTTTCACATTAAAGAAGTAAATCAAAAGTTCCCGCAAATGATGCTTATTCGGAATAAAACTTGACATTTTTGCACGAAAAAAATTACGTGATGCTGATACGGAATCACTAGTACTTTAAGGTTATGGTGTTGCCAGATGACTAAACTTGGGATATTACGTTTTACATCTGACAATTTCTCCATAACCTTCTGGTGGGGGCATCTTTTGACAAACCGCGGAAACTTATTTGTACACCTAATATTAGGAAGGGTCGCCTAAAATAAAAAAGTAAATTTAAAATGGGGGCTACTCCAAAACTAAGGGGGTAAACTTTCAAGTTTGTCACTGTAAATTTTTCCCTGGTACCTATTCCTATAATTAAGAAGGCTATCCTTCCGAGTTCCCTATTTAAGAGTAGAAAGTTATACAACTAGATACCTCCAACCTTCCGTTCAACTACAGGTCCCTTCAATAAATTTTGATATTCTTATTATTTTAACATCTGAAAGTTCGGGTTAGATTGTAACGATTCAATAGACTGCGAATAATTTTTCCCCTGCCAAGTCGACGCGACGCCACTGATCCCCGATGTCATAAATCGATCGATATTGATTTAGAAGTTTCCGGCGAAGAATGCCGATCGAGGATTGTCGTTCAATGTGGAATTTTCGGTTTCAGCCGAAGAAGATCACTTTTGATTTTGACTACGCTGATAAAACAGGTGGAAAGTAAGTGTGAATATTTTTTGGTGGCTTTATTCTGGTTGAGTATTTTCAATCTTTCTTAAACATTTCTTTAATAATTTGAATAAGTAATTCTTATTGATAATTATTACATTACTTTTGGAAAATTTAATATTTTCTTGCATTTCTGTTGCACACCGTCAGTGTGTCACGTTTCTTTTTTTCTTTTCCTTTGTTGAGAGCCGCCAGGAAGTATATATTCTCTTTCTCACTGTTTCATATTGAAAATATTTTCGTTGAAACAATTTAGTTTCATTCTTATAATAAATCTTTCGGATCATATGTACCATTTTTTTGTATAACTGATCTGTCACTCTATAACATAAGTTTTTTCACTTTCCGGAAAGTATTTCATTCTATTTTAAGTTACTTTAAGGTTTATGATTCCATTCAATTTTCAAGTTATATACCGTTAATTTTCATTCTCAATTTTTCCAAATTCAAACAGAACATATTTCTCTCAACCATTTGTACCAAAATTAATTCCTGATCTTTTTTCTCCACGCATGATCGAGATTCCATTGACTTCTGAAGAAGGTTCCAGAAACACATGGGAAGTTCCTAATCAGGCCGTATTGAAACTGCATCCTGATCAAAATTCGAACTGCACTTTGGACAATTAGAAAACAACTTGTCGTTGAGGCTCAAATTCTCATTCAGGCGAGCATCCACCAAATCGAATCTACCACTGACGATTGGTACTTCTTTTCCAAATTTTGCCGAAAAGTGAGATTGTTATTTCAAGCGAAAATTCCTCAAAGTTTGAAGGACCTACCACGTGAGACAACCAAAATTTCTTTTTTTATAAACTGGTTTATTTTTCCAAATTCTGTCTGGAGACCTAATAACTACAATCAAAGATCAGAGAAAAGTTCTATTATTTTTTTTGTAAATGTTCTGAATTTTGAATTTTCCATATCCTTCAACAATAATTTTTGTTCTTTATAATTTTAATAAATTTGTAAAATTTTAATATTTTTTCTCATAACCTAACCACTCAGCAAGATCTGTAAATTCTGTTTCAATTCTTTCTCTTAAATTTGGTTACTTGAGTAAACTGGCGCCCAACAAAAAGTCAAGTTAGTAATATCCTTGGTGCCCACACCCTCACCGTATCAAACTGAGCAGCCGACAGGCATACGTGTGATTTAACATTACAAGATATACGAACGAGCTTGATCCTTTTGTGCTCTTCGATGAGATATCTTTAAATTGTGGGTTATTTTATGAAAGCCGAATGAGGTATTCTTGTATGATTTGGGTACAAAGGGTAGAATATAGAACCTGGCATTATTATTGCAATAAATTATCTTCATATTCTTTTATTCCAGGTCATCCACTGCTCTTGGCTGGTTCTGGTTCATAGGATTTGAATTCCATGTGTTGCTGGCGATTGATATTGATGCTATGTAAATCATAAATCTTGTTCATCAACAAATTTAATGTAATTTGTTATATTACTGGTCATATTGTCCTGAATACTAATTAAAATATTAATTCTGTTGAAGAAAACAATTTATGTGCTCTGTGATCTCACTCTATTTTATGTTAACAATAAAGGCGCGTAAGGTGTGACGTTGACGTATCGCTTGGTTTTGTATTAACTCGTATGTGGAATATTTCTTTTGTTTTTCAGTTATTATTCAATATAATATTGGAACTGCATTTTGGTTTGATTTTATCGTACTTCTCAAGCTACAACAAATTCCACCATCATGTTTACAAATGTTGCCCATATTGATCAAAAAGTAACGTTTTTGACTTTAGCGATGTCTGAAATGTGTATAGGTCATGTTTTTATCAGGTGTCCCAAGGTACTGAGTGGCCTATTAGATCAAATTGGCGTGTTACGAAAATGACTCTAGTTATATTTGAAATTCAAGTCAGAAATTTAGCAAGTCATTAGAGATTGATTTGATCCATATACGTATAAAATCCTATACCGCTAGCAACGGTCTCCCTATGTCAAATTGAAGCAGCGATCACGTGGTATGCGCGTCCTTTTCGAATAACTATAGTCCATTCACGAAAGGTTGAGCCATCGGTTGGCCATGATTGAACTTCTCATTTCGACAGTACTCACTACTAGATGTCACCATATGTAGGATAATACTCAATAGAGTCTTACAAGTGGTCTTAAATGTAGAAGTTATAGGATGTTGTCTCTGAGGGATATGGGACACTGACGAGGTCTAATAAGGCCGAAACCGGTCTGTCTCTTCCCTCATTGACAACATCTTGAATAAATCATCCCAGTCCGCATGAAGAAGGTTCTGTGAGCCTATAAATTGAAGATTGTATTCATTTCGATGATTACTATTTTCAATTATCTATGTTTCAAAAATTTGTTAGGTTAGCCTCCTTAAAGGCAAAGAATTTTTTGTTTGTCATTTTTCTTTATCTTAAATTATTTCCGTTTATTTGTCAAATCAAAGATCTTGTGTCAGTTTCAGTTGTATCAAATGAAATCAGAAGAGACTAATGAAATGAACTGTTAAAATTGAGTTGGGATGTTTGAAAAATATAGATCTATCGCAAGCCATGATTTAGAAGTAATATACAGAGTCTCTATAAATGATTGTAACATCGCAGTTGGCTTTGGATTGTGCAAACCACAGAATTCTGTGATCATGCTATGCTCTGATTAGTTATAGATTGGTATTGTGCAGTCCAAAGCCAACTGCGCTGTTACAATCATTTATAGAGACTCTGTATAATATCGAATGAGTTTACTTACTTACTTAGTATTATTTTACGCCAACTGCATCAATCAAGCTAATTTTTCTTTTTGTCTATAAATATAAAAATATATTGAAGCTGCGATCAATAAATAGACAATCTCTCATATTATTGTCTATCCGAAGGTAATTATACAGTTTACCTTTACCCCTTTATCACCAATCAAGTAAATGTTTGTATTTTTAGGAAAACATGAGTCTGTATGATCTTTGAAAGTTGTTTGCAGCTTTTCTCAAATAGAACTAGCCTGTTATTGTTCAAATGGTATCGTTTGGAACATCATGGTTTAATGAAGGAGAAAAAAAACTACTTAAAATCCATAATTATTGAGAATACTTATGTGAAAAAAGAAGTTGGGCATCAACCAAACACAAAATATCCAAACCATATGCACTCTTTCATATCTTCAACTTTGATGATTTTTGCCTCAGAAAGATAATATTGTTGCTATAAGATATAAGTTCAATATGAAATTTCATAAGTCATGTGGAGGTGTATTAAGAAAAAACGAATTACTTACAGTCTATGGTATATTTTGAGTAGAGTGATTAATTTTCCTTCAAAAAAATAGGGATATTTTCTCAACTCACACAGCCAGGTGCAACTACCCTATATTATCGTTAAATTTTCATTATACGATTCAGAGATTATGTAATAGGATTTGAGCCATATTGTTTGTCTGCTTGTTTGGTTAAACTATTGTGGTTTAACACTGTTTCTCTTATGAATCTATTTTTAGTTACATATCATGAAATAAAGAAGATTATTAAAAACCTGGAAAATAATTAAATTATTTATTATTATATACACTTTCATTCCTTGAAAGAGTATACGACCAAATCGCACCATTCTTTATCGGCTTCCTCCAGTAGTCCCCGAATTTGGTAATAATAATTACTATTTAATTCCACTTTTTTTTGGAAATACAGACATTTTTATTTTTGAAAAAGAGATAAATCACTTCATATTTGATATTGAGGTATTTAAATTTTTTTATACATGTTTGAATAAATAAATAATTTAATTATTTTCCAGGTTTTTGTTTGTATCCCGCTATTACACTATAACACCTGTTAGAAGAAAAAGAGTGTATTTTTATGTCACTGTCAGATTATATGTTCTGTGGTTGTCTCTGAAAAGAGAATGACAGTTAGTTAGTTGATTTTTGTAGTAGGAATAAAGAACAGCAAACTCAAGTGTATAGTTTTATTAAGGCTCGCATTTTCCATACATATCTGGGCAATCCCCAATCCATAGATAAATAAACTCTCTAGATGCCCAACGCACGTACTAAGAGGTGGTTTCACGATCATCAGAGACACCAAGCGGACGGTCGCTTGAACTACTGGTGATATGGAGGGGATATGGCGGGAATTTGGCGGGATTCAAATAATATCGTAACGCTTCATCCTGGATTAGTCGATTAAAATTGTTTATTGTCAATCCAATTTGCTTATTATCATTCACTTGAATTTTAAGCTGAATGATAATAAGCCAATGGACATGACAATAAACATTTTTTATTCGACTTAACTCAGGAACAATTTTATTAGCTAAGAGATATTTTAGTTCATCTTGAATTTATTTAGAGGCAGAAATATGAAAAATTTTTCAACGAAATATAATATATTATGAGAATAATTACAGTAGGAAAAATACATAAATAATATACAGTCGACTCTCGTTAACTCGAACCTTGATAACACGAAATCTTCGATAACTCGAAGAATTTTCAATCCCCTAGGAAAAACCTGCCTTAGTCGAAAAAAAAACAATGCGTAACTCGAAATTATTTTAACGTTATATTTCACCCCAATTACCTCTATAAGTCGAAGAGAAACAAAAATTGCCTCTATAACTCGAAGTTCAGTAGATAAACCGAATCCCTGCCGCACAAGTCGTAACATGTTGGCGAATTAATCATAATTTAGTGGTTGAAAAATTGCGTCGTGGAGTATTTGTGCTGCGCACGAGATAGTTCTCGTGCATTGTCGAGTGAAAATGAGTGTAAAAAGAAAAATTAAAACACTGACTATCGGTGAGAAGTTGGAGATAATTGAGATGGTGAAAGAAGGGTCGCAAAAAAAGAAAGATATAGCTGTGAGGTTCAACATCCCAGGTAGTACCCTGTCTACTATTCTGAAAAACCAGGCAGAAATCGAAAAGCGAGCTATTGAAGGTAATGCTAAGTGTAAGAGAATTAGAGCTGCAGAGTTTCCTGATATAGAAGAGTGCATGACGAAGTGGTTTAAGCAATGCAGAGATAAAAACATTCCTATTGGAGGTCCAATAATTAGAGAAAAAGCAGAACACTTCGCAAAATCTCTAGGTCATGATAATTTCAAGGCCAGTAATGGTTGGCTTGAAAATTTCAAAAAGAGGCACAATATTTCATTCAAGAAAGTTTGCGGTGAAAGTGCGGTTGTGGACAATAATATTTGCGATGAATGGAAGGACTCGTTGAAAAATATCTTGAAAGACTATGATCCAAATAATATTTTCAACGCTGATGAGACAGCATTGTACTTTAAGTGCCTTCCTGACAAAACATACCAGTACAAAGACGAAAAATGCCATGGTGGTAAACATAGCAAAGACAGGGTTACCATTTTACTTGCAACGAATATGACAGGCTCAACCAAGCTAAAACCTTTCGTTATAGGCAGAGCAAAAAATCCCAGATGCTTTAAAGGAGTAAAGTCTCTCCCAACTGAATACGCATCAAATAAGAGAGCATGGATGAACACCGAGTTATTTTCCTCATGGTTGACTAATCTTGATAAAACTATGGGAAAAAAAAACGTAAAATTCTCCTGTTTGTAGACAACTGCACTGCACATAACTCTATTCCACCTCTGAAATGGGTGAATGTGAAATATTTGCCGGCTAACACTACATCGAAATTGCAGCCTTTAGATGCTGGAATAATAAAAAACTTTAAGGTATTCTACAGAACTGAAGTGGTTAGAAAAACAATTTCAGACATTGAAGACGATAAGGCGTGCACGATCAATCTCCTAGAGGCCATGCGGTTTGCCAACAAATGTTGGAATAATATAACTGCCAAAACAATTGCTAATTGCTTCAAGTCATGTGGATTCGAAATGACAGAAAATCCTGTTGAAACAGGAGTAGAAACACAAATGGAACCAGAGGAAGTAGCTGTAGTGGAACCGCCGTATTTCAATATAGAAGCGGAATGGAAAGAGGTTACAAAACTGCTGCCATCAGATAAAATAACCACATTTGAAGATTTTAGTGTTGTCGATGAAGGGGTAGCCGTAACCGGCATGTTGATAGATGAAGATATTGTGGAGTCCCTGAACAATAATGATGCTCCTTCTGATGAAGAAAACGAAGCAGAAGAAGAAGAGCCAACAGATATATCTCCAAAACAAGCTAAAGCTGCAGTCCGTACTTTACTGATGTTTTTGGAAAAAACAGTAATGTACCTGACCGCGTATTTTCTTCGATTGTTTCAATCGAAAATATCATTGACAACACGTGCTGTTAGTCTAAACAGAGAAAATTACTGACTTTTTCATCAATCAATCAAAATACCTACTTATAATGTTTATGTTTATGTTATAGATAGACTACCTTATAGTGATACAAATATTATACAGTTTTGTAAAGGTTGTAGGAATACATAGATATTTCCGGTGCGGGTCACTCATACGAAAAGTCAGTCATTAGAAGGGTCAGTCGTCCGAAAATGCATTCGACCGAAGAGTCATTCCTCCGAAAGACCACGCCCCTCTATCGTGATTGGCCGACTGGTCCCAGCGCAATTATCTTTCATCTTTATTTGGCACTTTAAGAATTTACAGATGACTACCCCAAGTTGATAATCATATAGTGTTTATATTTCTAGTTTCGCTCGGCGATAACAGATGGAAATGGGTTAAGTTGGTTATGCGATTCTATGTATGTTTATTTCTTAACACATAACCTTATTTTTCAGTTTGAATTTCTGTAATTCATCTTCGATTTGAAATAAATATAAGATCTAATAATATTTGACAATAAATATAATCATAATGACGAATGTGAGGAAACTAATGATAATTATGAAAATGATTGAATGATGAAATGCATTGGGAGTTCTTCAAGTTTTTGTCAAACATAATGTATTTTCAATAAGAGTAGGTAGGTATTCTGAGAATGTTACAAAACAAACTATTAGGTACAAAGCGCATTTTATGTTTTTCCAGGAAATGTTAGAAGATGAATATACACGAAAACCAGCTGTGTTTTTTTATCTGTGCATAAAATGATAATAAGGCAAGAAAACTTCAGTTGTCTATACCTACAATGAATATCATACTACCTAAATGAGACATGTAATGTTTAGGTACCTACATCTAGCATTGTTGATATAAACATGGATTTGATCCAAGTCAATTGATTTTACTGATGGAGTACCTAATTTAAGCATATGCTACATTTGTCACACTTCTTACATCTCAGGGTATTGATCGAATGATTAATTTCACCTAACTTAACAACTGATATGGATCACACTTATCACAGGAATGAAGTACGAAGAGCTTTTATAACTTTACTACTTCAATATCACCATGAAGTACCACTGTAGCGAAAAATTCACCTTTTTGCATATCCACTCTTATGAAACTCAAAGAGATGTTCACCCTGCCAAAAGTACAAGAGTATTTTGGCAGCGCTCATTCTCCTACATTGCCCCAAGGCTGTATAATTCTATCCCTCGTGTGATTCAGCTTGTAACTGGGTTGACACGGTTCAAGAAGCAGTTGAGGTCTTTTATTATGAGCCTACATCGTAAGGTAGCTGCTGATCTGGTTGAAATGCAGAGCTGATATGTTACTAGGTGTGTGAAGCGTTAAAGTCATTTTGGATGTTTGCTTAATTTATGTTTCTTATTGTTCTTTTTTTACATCTCGAAACATGTGTTTCTACACTTATCGAGAACCTATTGTTTATTTTTTATATGATGTTTCTGTAATGTACCTTTATTTGCTCAAATAAACCTTATTGATTGATATTTTCAGATAATTCTATTTAAAAATTTCACTTAAGACTAGAATTTAAGGAAGTAGGTAATAGGTGTTGAAATAATACCAATTCAATCAAGGAAAATGTCGAGTATAAGGTGAATTGTTGATAAATTTGAAATATATTCTTAACGATGACAATTTTTCTGAAAAATGAGGATACCTATTAAATATTTTTGGTTTTCAAATTATTGAATAGTTCAAAATTCCTATATGGAATTTTATATCTCTGCATTTCTGAAGTATTATGTAGATGTATGCATATTTTTTTCGACCTCGACTTCATTAGGAGATTGAAAATAACTCCATTGATTTTTCTTCAATTATTAATCTTATGAAGAATGTTGGAAGGGTGATAAATTTCCAGGAATAAAATTGTATTAAGCTCAAGTAAGTATATCTATACACTGGTAAAATATATAAGATTTATATGTATCCTATAACTACTTATCATGGTTTTTTTCTGCATTATTATAGCCGCTACCTTTTATATGTTGACTCCCATGGGGATAATAAAAAATATATTATATATAAACTATATATTTACACAAAAAAAATCTTATTCGAGTGTAATTTATTTTGAGGATCAAGGTACTTATATTCCTCTTGAATCACTCTATCTATTAAAAAAACGCATCAAAATCCGTTGCGTAGTTTCAAAGATTCAAGCATACAAAGGGACATAAGGACAGAGAAAGCGACTTTGTTTTATAATATGTAGTGAAGTATCATCTCATCCAAGTCCCAAATTTTTGAGGTAGGTACACAAATGAACGAGCGCTTTAAAGCACCTGCTCAGGGCTTTCTTATTTTTTGTTTTTGAACTGATTGATCTCCTTGTTTTATACAAAGCGCTTTGTTTAAAAGTATTTAGAGATGTTATTGTTTGGTTTTCTAAAGCCATTCAATGTTTTGAATTCCTTCTCATCTTACAAACTATTTTTGTATTCAACTAAACAATCTTTTTCATATCTCAACTAATAAAATTTCTCAATTTGAATTTCTTATTTTCAATTTGAACGGGTCCTGTCTGTACTGAGAGTTCTCTTGATTCACGGTTTCCACTTTGACTTTCTGCTTTGTGCTCGCAGTATACTTATGTCAACTTATATACTTGAGTCCTTTGAATTGAAGCGTTTACACTGAGAAAAAATTTGAATATAGCAAATATAGAAATTTCGACTAGCCATAAGCACAAAAAACTATTTTCATTTGCGATAAGTAGAGGTGTTTCCTGACAAAAAATAAAGTAAAGCGAAGTTATAACTTTGCTTACTCATGATGAGATTAATAATATAAGATGCAAGTATACTCTTGCTAATCGTTTTTTATTTTTAATCAGAATAACTGACTTTTCTTTTAATAAAAAAGTACATTCTAGGAAATACAGAAAACACGGCAACTTGACAATAGTGTTTCACACCGTTGTTTGACAACCGTCAACCCCAATCCTCAGAACATATACATCGCATTCTTTATGCTATGATTCATGACTGTCTCATTTCATGAAAATAAAAATGATACACTAATGTGAAAATTTAACTCAATATATGTATACTAATAGAGGTGATGTAACAATGTTCTATTTTCCTTCAGGTTTTTGAATGCATAAAAGTAAAAAAACAATTTTTTCTCCAAGAAAATTATGCTACCGTTAATTTATCAGCTAAGAGGGGGAAATAAATTCACCAATATCTCGTCGACTTTGCTGTAGCAAAAGTCGATTAAATTTTTACGGGAAAACATCATCAAATCATTCGAATCTTTTGAGTTTATTTTATCGACAATATTGTCATGAGTTTAACTACCTTCAAATAATAATGGCAACAGAGCAAGTTCATACGGAATTCGACGGTTTGCACGAATGGCAAAGTCGTCAATGTTATGTTGGCATGTGTACCGATTTCCTAGAGTAGACTGATTTATTCAATTTCAACCATTCGACGGAAAATTTCGAAGTGTTTTTTGAATATTGACAGGAGTCAGGACTAATACAGCACATTTTTTTTCACATTTTCGGGAGAGAAAAAAACATAATTTCTGGAATATTTTTTTTTGATTTGAATATATTCTTACAACTCAGAGGAACTTTCGAGAAATTCGAAAGCCCCAACTCAAAACATTTAGATACCATAATCCATTTCAACTGTTGGAAACCAATTTTTCGCAAAATGCTAGGCTGATTCGCACTTAACATTCTGTTGAATATCTCACAAACTGAATGAAATAAAAGACAATTTGCAACGGCATAAAGCAGCACACACCTAGCACAATTCAGCACAACAAAATTTTTTTCGAAAATCAAAAAGTGCTGGGCCAACTTCACTTACCTACACTGTTGCCTGGTATAATGGTTTTTTCCTCTATCCTACGGATTTTTTTTATTTTCTTTCAGATAAAAAGAAAACTGATGATTTTTCTGAGACTATGACCAGCACAAATTGGCACAAATAGAATACAATCATATAAAACAATTTTAGTCGAAAAAAAAATGAAAGTGCTGGGCTAGCTTTTTTCTAATTTCTTTATTTTTGGGTGAATTAGCGCGATATTCGTGAAGATAACAACGGCACAACTTTGCCTGAGAGTAGCACAACTTTTGAGCATGTTTCCTCTGAAAAAAAAAACAAAAGTGCTGGGATGCTTTTTTTTATTTTCGTAGTTTGCAGGAAAACACGAAAGATTTTGGTGAAAATATTTACGGCACAAAGCAGCACAAATGTAGCTCAAATCTTTTCATTCGTTTGTGAGAAAAAAACGTGCTGGGCTATACCTTTTTTCATAAATCTCGATTTTTCAGGAAATGAGAAAGACTTTCGAGAAAATTCGAATGGCACAACTCAGTACATCTGTAGCACAATTATCAATTATTTAAATACCATTTTTCGAAAAATGCTGGACTGGCCCTTTTTTTCGTTTTTGAAATACAGTGGAACTTCCCTATAACGAACGTCTGTATAAAGAAGTTCTCTGTTCAACGAATTTCGTACAAGACATTGCGCCTTGAATACAAATTCCATGTTAAAAACACCCTCTAAAACGAAGTATTCAAATAACATCACTCTTTGAATGGATATTGGTAAGAAAGTGTATAATGTGGGTTTTTTTCCGAACGAACGTAATAAATCTCGACCTTAAATTAAATCAATACGGCGGGCAGAGGGATCCTTCTGAAACATTTTTAAATACAGCCCTGGCCCCAGCAAACACAAAATACAGCAACTGTACAGATACTGCGTTACAAGTGCCACCTGAATGCAGCACATAAATTGTTGTATTAAAACTGCACAGTTTCTGTATTGATAATAATGCATTTCAAAGAATTCAGTATTTGAAGTACAGTTGCTGTACAGTTCTGCGCAACAAAAATTAAGTGACTCGTGCGCAACCAGTGAAGTTCAGTAAATGTGCAGTAACTGTGATGTAATAACTGCAAAAAGTTCAAATGCTTTACCAGGTACGGCATCGTACGGACTCCGACCAATCACAACATGTCCCCATCATCGTGGGGTAGGTCGGAGTCCTTGCTATTCGGTACGCGGTGTCTTTACGTTAGGTTTAGGTGCCACCATTTTATTGTTTAGCAAAGTGTAATAGTTGGAAGGTTGCGTAAATAAGATTGTGGAAAGTGATATAATATTGGTTTTAGCGCCTTATAAAATTATTAATTATTGCTCCGTAACATTTCAATTGAACGTTTTATTGTTCGGTTTTGAAAGTGTGCAGTGTGCAATGATGCAGTCCTATCAAGATGAAACAAGGTAGAATTATTTTTTCTAACCTCATATTCCTCCTATTTTAGAGGCCATACGTAGGAACAAAAGCTGTGAAAATGCCACGCAGACTGATGTTGAAACAACAATAAAAGCATGGTTGAGAAAACCTGTATGAGGAGTGAGGGAGCAGCCAAACCCAAAATGTATAAACCTTCGAAGAATTTATTTTGTTTATATATATTTTATTTATATATACATATTTTATTCTATATTTTGTATGAATATTCCTGTTTCAGTTATATATTTTTTTGTTTAATATATAATTTCTTTTCAAACTAATTTTTCATTCACACCAAAACCGGAAATAATAAGATCAAGATTATTAAATTTTCAGTTTGTTTCAAAACTTTTACATATTGAATTCCGTAATCAAATTTAAAGTTGCTGAACACTACAAACTGCGTTTGGTGTGCAACCATTGTATAGCGTTGGTGCATTTCAAATGCAGCAAGGCTGAACAATTTTTGTACAGTTACCTACTACACAACCTCGCTTCAAATGAATTGCAGCAACGCTGCACAATGGCTGTATATGAATGCAGTTTGTACTGTACAGTGACTGTACAATTCAGCGGGACATATACGGTCCGTTTCGATATAGTTACTGCATTACCATCGCTGCAGTGACGTGCAGCAACGCTGTACAAATTTTGTACAGTTCCTGCGTTTCAGTGTTTGCTGGGGCTGTTTAGTTTCAATATTACCATTACGCTAGTGTGAAAAGTTGTGCGAAAATGTCTGAAAGGAAGTGCTTAAGTTCGAATGATAAACTTAAATTTATCAGTGAAGTCGACCGCGACATTGCCGATTATAGAAACAAATTTTCTGTATAACAATTTTTTTGCGGATTTTGCGCGTTCGTTATGGAGAAGTTCCACTTTATCTCGAAAACCACTTGGAATTTGAAAAAAAATTATCGACACAAAGCAGCACAAACTTAGCACAATTCAGCACAACAAAATTTTTTTAGAAAATCAAAAAGTGCTGGGTCAACTTCACACACATCAAGTATCTACCCGAAGTCAATGTTCAAACGTAGCTAATAACTCTGTTATTCATAGCTAATAAAAAATATACTTGAAAAGTGGCTCGTAATGAGATGAATCAAGTTGAACTGACAAAAAAAGTCACTTCCAACTATTGAAAATTCTTAGATGAACGTCTTATTTGTTCACGATAAATGAATTATTATCTGTAGCCAATGAATTTGGAACTATCGAGAATAAAAATTCATTTAGCTCAAGTAAAAAAAAAGTTACTTGTACTTTTTTTCTCAGTGTATGAAGGGTCATAAATTAAGTTATACCCCTTCCAGGTATTCACTCGCATGACGAATGGAGAATATCTCAACCTTTGTCTAAGATCTCAACATATTTCGTTTCGATAGTTTTCTTTCATAATACTTCTGTAGTTTATATCCATATGCCCTTTCAAACTTTTTGAGGACCTTTTGATGTCCTTGATATTTAAACATTCCATCTCAAATATACTTATACCCGAAATCTAAAAAAGTTCACTTAGGACCTTTTATAAGCACTGATCACAAAAATATGTTAAACTCAGACTTCTGAGCTATCTTTGGACGATATGCATGAATAGCTGAGGAGTCTGAGTTTAATAGGTATTTGTTGATTTTATCGACGACTATAATTCTCTGCTCAATTGTTCCTGTTCATAAACGGATATTTTCATTTGATCGGTTTTGTTTGAGATATTATTGAGAAACAAAAATTTTTAATTACCATATTTTAGGGGACACACTGAACTATTCTGCTGATTAACGAACTTAACCATCTCTGGGGCAATTCTTCCTACAGTTATCGTGTCTAAGACTTTACGGATGGCCCCAAGAAATCGTTATCAGTTAGTCGAACCTTATCTTTTGAGACTAGCATTCGAAAATTACTTACATTTGAGCAGAAGGATGTAGCACTCGTTTTAGTTGAACGAGCGCACAAAAATTACACCATGTCCCAAAGCATAATGATTAAATTTTAAAATAGTTTATATTTTTGAGTAAAAAAATAAAGGACAAAATTTTTAAGTCAAGCTTGGATTGCATACACCTACATAAAACTTCAGAAATACAGAGTTATAAAATCTATATACCTATTTTGACTATTCAACAATTTGAAGACCATCAAAAGGTTTTTAAGAGCTGTGTCATGGGAGGGACATTTGTTTCAGAAGAAATATGATCTGCCCTTACTTAATAATTCCACCGAGAAAAAAATGCCTACAAGCTTTACTCATTCACCAACTTTTTTCATAAGAAACTTTTTATTGGTCCTAAGAAATAATTTTTCGTTCACTTATTCATCAATTCAGGTGTCCAGACAACTCAAGCCATTGAGACAAATTACTGAGGATTCAAAATAATATCGTGAGAAAGGTATACTACATATAATGAATCTGAATTGGTTCAAACATCGAGTTTTCCATTAGTGTAATTTCAAATTTAATAATTTATTTCTTTTTCTATTCCAGTTATGTCAAATTTAGGTCATTTTCATGTTACGGCTAGTCTATGAAATGCTAACTGTTTGGGAGCACTTTGAGGTGCTCAGAAGTTCTTTACAGATTATCAAGCACTAAGCCCTCCTAACAAATTCCCGAAGCACTAAGCACCAGTTTTACTTCGAGTGCTTTCACTAGCACTAAGGACAAGGCTTCGGCACTCAATATAAGTACCTTGATCCTCAAAATAAATTACACTCGAATAAGATATTTTTTTGTGTAAATATATAGTTTATATATAATATTTTTTATTATCCCCATGGGAGTCAACATATAAAAGGTAGTAGCTATAATAATGCAGAAAAAAACCATGATAAGTAGTTATAGGATACATATAAATCTTATATATTTTACCAGTGTATAGATATACTAACTTGAGCTTAATACATTTTTGTTCCTGGAAATTTATCACCTTCCAAGATTTCTCATATGATTAATTATTGAAGAAAATTTATGGAGTTATTTTCAATCCTCTAATGAAGTCACGGTAAAAAAAAAATATGCATACATCTACATAGTACTTCAGAAATGCAGAGTTATAAAATTCCATATAGGTATTTAGAACTATTCAATGATTTGAAAACCAAAAAATATTCAATAGGTATCCTCATTTTTCAGAAAAATTGTCATCGTTAAGAATATATTTTAAATTTATCAACAATTCACCTTATACTCGACATTTTCCTTGATTGAATTGGTATTATTTCAACACCTATACCTACTTCCTTAAATTCTAGTCTTAAGTGAAATTTTCAAAAAGAATTTTCTGAAAATCAATCAATAAGGTTTATTTGAGCAAATATAGGTACATTACAGAAACATCATATAAAAAATAAACATAGGTTCTCGATAAGTGTAGAAACACATGTTTCGAGATGTATAAAAAAGAACAATAAGACACATAAATTAAGCAAATATTCCAAAATGACTTTAACGATTCACACACCTAGTAACATATCAGCTCTGTATTTCAACCAGATCAGCAGCTACCTTACGATGTAGGCTCATAATAAAAGACCTCAACTGCTTCTTGAACCGTGTCAACCCAGTTACAAGCTGAATCACACGAGGGATAGAATTATACAGCCTTGGGGCAATGTAGGAGAATGAGCGCTGTCCAAAATACTCTTGTACTTTTGGCAGGGTGAACATCTCTTTGAGTTTCATAAGAGTGGATATGCAAAAAGGTGAATTTTTCGCTACAGTGGTACTTCATGGTGATATTGAAGTAGTAAAGTTATAAAAGCTCTTCGTACTTCATTCCTGTGATAAGTGTGATCCATATCAGTTGTTAAGTTAGGTGAAATTAATCATTCGATCAATACCCTGAGATGTAAGAAGTGTGACAAATGTAGCATATGCTCAAATTAGGTACTCCATCAGTAAAATCAATTGACTTGTATCAAATCCATGTTTATATCAACAATGCTAGATGTAGGTACCTAAACATTACATGTCTCATTTAGGTAGTATGATATTCATTGTAGGTATAGACAACTGAAGTTTTCTTGCCTTATTATAATTTTATGCACAGATAAAAAAACACAGCTGGTTTTCGAGTATATTCATCTTCTAACATTTCCTGGAAAAAAATTAAATTCGCTTTGTACCTAATAGTTTGTTTTGTAAAATTCTTAGAATACCTACCTACTCTTATTGAAAATACATTATGTTTGACAAAAACTTGAAGAACTCCCAATGCATTTCATCATTCAATCATTTTCATATTATCATTAGTTTCCTCACATTCGTCATTATGATTATATTTATTTCAAATCGAAGATGAATTACAGAAATTCAAACTGAAAATAAGGTTATGTGTTAAGAAATAAACATACATAGAATCGCATAACAACTTAACCCATTTCCATCTGTTATCGCCGAGCGAAACTAGAAATATAAACACTATATGATTATCAACTTGGGGTAGTCATCTGTAAATTCTCAAAGTGCTAAATAAAGATGAAAGATAATTGCGCTAGGACCAGTCGGCCAATCACGATAGAGGGGCGTGGTCTTTCGGAGGAATGACTCTTCGGTCGAATGCATTTTCGGACGACTGACCCTTCTAATGACTGACTTTTCGGACGACCGATACCTACTCATTTTCAAAACTTTCTTAGAGTTTTCTTTACCATTTGCGGAAACAAGCTTTAAAAAATATAAAAATGATGGAAATAGTCCTGGCGTAAATTCTGCACAATATTCGTCAGGATCATTCAGTTAAAAAATTCGCCTAGCAATAAATAATCAAAAACACTTTGAATTATTAATCCCTTGACTTTGGATTCTTTATCCACTCATTCATCAACAAACTTGAAATCTATAGAAAGTCTGATTTTATTCATTTAATTATTTTTAAACTAACCAGGGTCATCGTTTTTTTTCAATAAATCCATTGAAATCGATATACTCTTACGTTAATAGAAAATATGTATGTATGTATGTCATACAATATATTCCTTTTTTTGCCTCTATAAATCGAATTTTCATTTGGTTTACCTCTATATCTCATTACCTCCTTAAGTCGAATTCTATCAAGGTTGACCTGTATAACTCGAACTATGCCTAAGTCGAACTATACATAACTCGAAGAAAAATCTGGTCCCGTGGATTTCGAGTTAGCGAGAGTCGACTGTACATACAAATGAAAAGGAAAAAATTACATAACAAGAGAAATGTGTACAGTAATATCTATGAAAGCTTGAAAAAGATAAATTGAAATTTACAACTGAAGGTATTTGTAAATATAAATACAGATAAACTTGATATATTCATCAGATTTGATCAAAATATTAGAACAGGCTATAGTCAACAAGAGTGCATTTTTCAACGATTTTTGAGGCAGTAATGGTAATAGAAAAAAATACGTACAGACCAAATTAAAATCTAATTTTAATAGCAAAGGTATTCTTCAATATATTACTTGATACATTCATAAGATCTTATGAAAGTATTAAAACAGGCAATAGTCAACAAGAGTGCATTTTTCAACGATATTTGAGTCAGTAATGGTAATATATATATATATATATATATATATATATATAATAATCAACTGTGAAAAAGCGGAGCAATACTCAGTAGCGTAACTAGTCTGAACCTGCGCCCCAATGCAAGAATTGCCGTGCGCCCCTATTCGTAGACTCATTCAGTTTTTTGTGCCCCCCTAAGGCCCTGCGCCCCAATGCACCGCATTGGTTGCATTGGCGTTATTACGCCACTGGCAATACTGGTGTTGGCAAATCAACAATGAAAAAAAAATGCAAAAACTGTCTATTCACATGAGGAATAAGGAAAAATTTGTAAATCAGAGAATTTTTGCCCCTCTTACGATTCTTTTCTTTCGGGAACAAATTCACTGAATAATTTTCACGATATTGCTGAAATATGAGGCCAATCCATCACTGGGATACTTCAGCCTGCTGGTGTTTCTTTAGCTGAAGTTCTGGCATTGGAGGATGTCCTGCTGGTGTTTCTTTAGCTGAAGTTCTGGCATTGGAGAATGTTCCTGCTGGTGTTTCTTCAGCTATAGTTAAAGAATAAAATATTAAATAATTTCATGTCTATGAATATGAATCACATAATCGGATGATATATTACAATACGAATTATTCGATACAATTATTAGGGCATTTATTTATTTATCAATATAACTGTTATATTGACGTATACGTAAACATCAATGAACTGATAATTGGTTTCGTGCACGTTTGACAACTGACAGCACATCGGAGGTATAACAACCCCACTTTTCCTATGTAAATCATAGCAAAACAACGAGAGATTTTGGTTTTTCTCAAGTGTTTCAGTTGATTTATTGCTTCTTTGGACATGAAAATTGTGAAAATGGACCTATAAAATTGTTTAATAAGTTCAGATCATATTCATCGAGGACGATATGTAGGAAAATAACAGTTTTGGGCATTCACCCTTATCTACTGCAGAAGATTTATCTATCTAATGTGTCTTATTTCGATGATAAAATGTATCCTGATATTATTATCCATTAAATCAAGAAGACAAAGGGATTAGCCAGTTTCAGGATTCATATTTGGACAAGGAGGAAATATAGAACACTACAGGATGTATTTCCAATTCACCCGTTAGAGAAAGGAGATGAAGAGTACCTGTTAATGGACGAAATTATTGTGATAACTGAGTTTTATAAATATATGTCCTGAAATCATATCACTGGATTAAAAACTCATCTGGATCTTCTTTGATTTACAGTATATCTTTCGTTTTTTATAGAGACAAGTAAAAGGTAACGCTATCTCCGCTTTTCACTATTTTATAGAATATAGCATAAGCATACTTACTTCTAACTCTGTATTAAAATTTTTACAATTATTAGATAATTAAGTTTTTATTTATACAAGAGACTATAATTTGTTGGTTTGTATTGAATGATGAATGCTTCACTTTCGACAAAATATTTATTTATTTTTTAATTTGTATTAAGTGAAATCGTTTTCTACGTTGTGAATAATTGAAATTTAGTTGTTAATATTGATAAAATCCTTCATTTTTCAATAAAATCATGGAATTCATGGGCTTTCATTTCAATAAACAAATTGATAATTTTTCTTCTTCCATGTATTGGATGAATACACAACTGTCGAAAATTACAGAGAACAGATTATTGAGTGTCGTACTCTCTTCGAGTTGTATTAATAGCCAAGAAGCAAAAAGTAGCTGTGTGTCAAATCTTGGAAATCCGGATGATAATTTCAATAAGAAGCGTTATAAATTACCTGAAATCAAACTAGTAAAATTCATTGGAATGTAAAAGAATGGTTGCCTTTCTGGGGACATTTAGAAGGATCCATGAAGACCCTGAAATGGAAGAACTGGATAAAACTGGATAAATTCCAATATTTAGTTCAAAGCACGACAGCAGTCAGCAGGACCCAAGTCAATCCCAAACCCCCTGCCCAAAACTAGCAACCCTACAAAGCCCGGGCCTGCTGGAATAGAGGATATGACCCCTACCAACACCAATACCCCCTTCTTTGGATACATCCCTGATAGCCCAGACAAGTCTCTGTTTCAAAGCTTAGGAGATATCATTACTGAGGCCAACAATATAAATAATGTTGAGATCTTCTCAGATGACGACATGAATGATGGATATGAAATACCTGTCAGTAAGAATCCGGATCAAGCAGGCAACTACCAGCTAAATGAGGAGGAAGAGCTGGATATGGCAAGGGAATGTCTTAACCTTCCTCATTCTAATGAATCTTCCCGGTCATTCGTCATAGACCAACTTAAGATCGTTCAGGAGGCTCTAGAGATCATTGAAAATTTCAATGAGGCATACAAAAACGGAAAGGGTAAGGTCTCAGGTATAAATAAGGGTTGCCCTGGCTTAATCTTATGACTATGCTTTGTCACTTCATTACAAGGACAGAAGAACAGATTGGAGGATTGAGAACACAGAATGCCCTCCTGATAGATGAACTTGCTATTCATAAAGTAATGCTCCAGGATATCTTAGATACCAGATCCATAAGGAACCTTACAGCTGATACTCCAAAGTTTGTAATGAAGATCCCTACTGAGCCAATGAGGATTCCTGAGAGGAAACAGACGACATCCAAAAGGCCGACCGCAACCTCAACTAAAGTAATGGAGAAAACAATCCCGATGCAACCTCAAAGAAGATTGAATCCGCAATCCACCGTCACTCGACCTACCCCTCCTATCCATGGAGACCGCCCACAAATCTTCAGGAGACAGAATGAACCATTTATTACCTTCAAGAATAGAGGGATGAAGTTAGGCTATACAGAGGATGAAATGAAAAGCATGAATTATTGAAAATCTCACGATTTGGAAGAAAGATTAAAAGTCCTAGAAAATATGATGTTTAGTTTTAATATATTTTGATTGCCACTTTTGTTGTGGTTTGGAGGATGTTAGAAGAAAAAGAGTATATTTTTATGTCACTGTCAGATTATATGTTCAGTGGTTGTCTCTAAAAAGAGAGAATGACAAGTAGTTGATTTTTGTAGTAGGAATAAAGAACAGCAAACTCAAGTGTATAGTTTTATTAAGGCTCGCATTTTCCATACATATCTGGGCAATCCCCAATCATTCAGGCCCAAAATCTTCAACACCATCCTATATTCCTATTTGCTGTAGGTACTGATCTAAAAAGTATTTATTATATGGTAATCCAATCTTCCTCAGAACAGTATACCCTTCCCTATACAAAATATGGTATTAAAAATATTGAAAAATAAGAATGCGAAAAAAGAAAAAAATATTCTGAAGAAATGAGAAAATTTGCTGTTTCACTACAATTTTACTCATCACGAGCCTACGACTATGTGAGAAAAACCTGGAAGAATCTGCTACCCCATCCATCTACGATAAGAGGTTGGTATAGTGTAGTCGATGGAAGACCAGGCTTCACCAAAGAAGCCTTCGCTGCAATAAAGGAAATATCCAGAAATAAGCTAGTACATTGTAATATTGTGATGGATGAAATGAAAATTCGGGAACAGCTACTTTTTTCGGATAATAGATTTTATGGAACAGTAGATCTAGGTACTGGCTTAATCCCACAAAACGATAATGGCATTAAAGCATCTTATGAGACTACAAAAAGGAGCGGATTTTGAACCAATCAGAGAGCAGTAGGGATTTTTAAATTTGACAGACGAAATCTGTTTACATTTTCGTCAGATGTCAGCTTGACATTCCGGATTTTACTTATTTTAAACGTTATTCGGATTTTGGAGCTTGAATTTATGGGATTCTCAATTATAACTCAAGTAAGAGGAGATTGTTGTACGCATTTGCGTTAGCTGGAATTATTTCATTTTCGATGATGGTATGAAAATGGGCAAAGATGACTTAACTGTTCGAAGGTAACTTTATCCCTAATATCCATTATTGATAATATTTTCAAGTATTCATTTGATTTTCAGATTTCATCTTATTTGTCCAGTATGCCAGGAAAAATGTGCCATCAATACGAATATAATGGAATGATGTACTTTGAAACTTGTTTGAGCCATCAAATTGGTTTGAAAATGTATTCTTATATTCCAATTATCAATAAAGAAGGAGAGAAATCAATGTATCAAGACAAAATTCAATTGATGGACTTATATCTACATGATTCACAAATAGAGGAAATAGTTCGATGAGGGTGAAGAACTTCGGTCAATGGTCATTTGACTCGGTCAATCTTATCATTATTCAAGTTGGATGTGAATAAATCTTTGTGTTATTATAAGAAGCATTTGATATGTCAAGTTTTTTTCAGTATGTGTAAAAGTATAATCTAGTGGAATTGAATTAACTTGATTCTTACTCTTTGCCCAGAATACAAGTATTTGGTTAGTAGTTAACTTGTGATATCTAATCATGTGCTGATCTTACAAGATAAATGAATAAGTTTCGATGATGGGTTTGTTTGTGGTTAATTTTTACTGAATTGGGTATAATGTTAGCAGAGACTATGAATGTAATTAAGCACATAAAGTTCTATTTTCATAAATAAGTGAACGATTGAAGGTGTTACTGCATAAAATTCTATCAGGCTTAATTGAAGTGAATGAACGAGAAAACTGATGTATCTAAACAAAGAATAAAACACATTATTTGAACCACTATCTAATATTTATTCAAAAAGAAAGAACCGTATCACTTTTCGAATTCACTTTCTTGTCCTTTACTTATATGTAGGTATTTCAATTATGTGCACTCTCACAACTGAACAGGAATATTGGAAATCAATTATTCATATTGAAAGATTTGATGAATGATTACCTTTAGTGCCTGATCAATGCTTTTATTAATTTTGGCCTGGGATCTTGATGAACAGGTACTAGATATTTTGATGTTCTTTTCGGAAAGAGGATTGAAATCGATAACAATATTTCATTTCAACCCACAGCGAATAAGTTGAGCATAATTGTTTCAGAAAAGTGTAAATTGTTTAAACCTGATTCTGAGTCTGCGTTTAACATGAAACTTCAGTTCGATACTAACCATGCTTTCATTAGTCAAACATGATTTTTTTATAATTCAATTGTAAACAATAATTCTTGGTATGGTATAATCTTTTAGTGCTCTCGATTATTGAAAATATTAATGTTGGGAAGTACAATATGTGTTTAATCAGTAAAAAATTTCTGAATATGATCAAAGGTACTATTGCACAAATGCTGAAGGACTTCACTGAAACAAATAGAAAATAAAACAGGGTAAACTGATATAGGACAAAACTAGTAATTATTGTTGGAATCATAATAAAACAGGAGGAAATATGGATCACAATCATGGCATAATATTTTTCTGGTATAATAAGTAGTTCTGTCGTAGAGAAACTTCATTTGATCTTGATTTTTTTAAACTAACTGAAAAATGCAAGATAAAATTAAAACGATTATAATAATAGATGCTGAATGAAGTCTATGTTATGTAGACCGTTCGAAAATATCAATTGATTCGTGTGCATGTTCTTTTCATCTTGAGAGTCATTGTTCAGGCTCTTAATTGATAGCACATTTTCCCTGGCTTGCTGAATAAGATGAAACCTGAAATAATATCAATAGTCAAAGGGATTCTCAATAATGAAAATGAGGGATCAAGTTTACCTCTAGTAGCAAAGTCATTGCCCATTTCATATCAACATCAAAAATGAAATAATTTCATCTAACGGAAATGCGTACAACAATCTCCTCTTTCTTGAGTTTTAATAGAGAATCCCATTATTTCAAGCTCTAAATAACGTTTAAAATAGGTAAAAACCGTAATGTTTTCAAAAGTCAACCTGACATCTGACGAAAATGTAAACAGATTTCGTCTGTCAAATTTGAAAATCCCTACTGCTCTCTGATTGGTTCAAAATCCGCTCCATTAATGTAGTCTCATCTTATGCACTCGTTTTTATGGCTGTAGCAATAAATGGGCATTGGAAAGTTCCTGTTGGATACTTTCTGAGTAGAAATTTAGCATCTAAGGAACGTGCAAATTTATTATTGAAATGCCTAGAATTAATGAAAGAAACTGGAGCTCATGTTAATTCAATAACGTTTGATGGTGCTTCTACCAACCTATCCATGAGTCGTATTTTGGGTGCAAATCTCAATTATTTTTCAGAAGAATTTAGACCGTGGATAACTTGTCCAATTTCTAATGAAAAAATATTTCTGTTCTTGGATGCATGTCATATGATCAAACTTGTTCGGAATTGCTTTGGGGACTTCAAAATTCCCAAACAGGGCAATGGGTTTATAAAATGGGACTATTTGGTTCAGCTGTCCTGCATCCAAGAAAGAGAAGGTTTGCACGTTGCAAATAAATTAACGCAGAAGCATATTAATTATAATGACAACAGGATGTCGGTCAAACTAGCTGCTCAAACAATGAGCTCCAGTGTTGCAAAAGTAATGCTTTTCTGCAAACAAATTGGAATTGAGCAATTTGAGGATTGCCAAGCAACATCACACTTTTGTGAAATTTTTAATGATGCCTTTGATTTGATGAATGTGAGAAATAAATTTGCTAAAACTAAAGGGTATAGTATGCCACTGTCCATGAAAAATATAGATTCAATTGGGTTAAAAATAAAAAACATTATCACCTACATTGAAAACTTGAAAGACGAAAATGGAAATTCAATTCTAAAATCTTTGAGGAAAACGGGATTTGTAGGCTTGATTATAGACCTCCAAAATTATTAAGAATTCTCAAAAATGTTATTTTCAAAAGGTTTAGAATACCTTTTATCGTTTAAATTGTCCCAAGATCCATTGGAGACATTTTTTAGTGCTATAAGAAGCAGAGGAGGGTTCAATAATAATCCTAATGCCAAGCAATTTGAAACAGCTTATAAAAGGCTTATGATTAAACATGAAATTAGCATTTCAAATTCAAATTGCTTGGCTGATATCATTGAAATCCTCCATGCTTCTTCTAGAAGAAAAAATTTAGAAAATTGTAGAGAAAACGAAATCGAATGGCAGTTCACTGATTCAGAACAGCAAAATATAATGAATATTTTTGAAATATCCCCGTTTATGGATAATATTGTAAAATATATTGTAACGTGGTTTTTTCTCGGCGAAACTTACCTCGAGCGCAGCTATTCTTTTTCTAATAAGGGAGAATAGCAAACCTACCAGGGCAGCTGCTAGTCAGAGACAGAGTTCGTCGTTATCTAAGATATTAGCGATAACAGAGAAAATCAGAAATAGAGCAAATTTACACAGTTTATTCAGATAGCGAAAAATAGTTATACAAAAAAATACAGTGAAATAAGACGCTATATGAAATCAATACAAAATATAAATTGGTCAGTTTTGTCTGACTGCGAGCACTTTCATAAGAAACAAAGATTTTCCCGGTACGAGTCAGCCAGAATAGAAAGTAAGTTAATTTAAACGGTTAATTCAAATATATGATAAAATCAGGAAAACAGGAATAAAAGGGGTCAGTATAAGAGTGCACAACGGTTATACTTGTCCGATATTCTTTCAGTCCTAGAATTCACCACGTAGTCTACCACTTTGCTTGTTTCTCGTATAAACAGGTTGGGGTTTGGCCAGGTGAAATTAGAGGGTTGAAAAGGATATGTCGAACTTGCTACAGCATTGGTTCGGTTATGCCCTCCGGTCTGACTATGAGTGACACGCCATAAAGGACAGACTAACTACGGGCACTAAGGAGCAGGACAAAGCAGGAAAGGTATTCGGTTGAACGTACTATAGCATTGGTTTGCATCAGCCCTCCGGTCTGACTATGAGTGACACGCCATAAAGGACAGACTAACTACCGGCACCGGTTATACGGACAAACGTACTATAGTAGGCTAACTACGGATACCTGGACAAACTAGGAAAGGTATTGTTAAGGATCTGACGGAACAGCTATGTAGGTAGACTCAACGAGGTATAAAAATAGGACTGCAATAAATCGGCCGGTACTTACAATTCAATTGCACTAGCACTCACTGAAGCAAAAATGTAAAAGAATTCAGAAAATTCGGAATCTCAAAAAGAAAACTTAGAAGACGTTTATAGCAGCGAATAATTCGGAACTAATTTAATAAGGACGCGTCTAAAAAAGAAAAATGAAACTAATTTAACTCAAGCAAAACTGATTCGGAACTAATTACCGATGTAGGAAACCCGCCTTTTATAATCTTCCGGAGGGGGGTGGAAAAGGTAGGCGCAGAAACGTTAAAATTTTCAGGAGAGTACCTCGGTAAAAACATCTCAAAACTGGCTTATCGTACGTATGTGCAAAAAACGGCGTTATCGGCGATCGGCATTGTTCTTGCGGACGGTTCTACGATGTTTTCTGTATGAAAAACAATATCAATCGCTAAATGTTCGGTTTTTTCGATTGTTTTGAATTAATTCTGAACGGAATAAAAATTCACGAACTTAAAATGAAAACTCGGATAAATTAAATGAAGACTACGGTTTTTTCCTGATTGTTGTGAATTAATTCTGAACGGAATAAAAATTCCCGAATTTAAAACGAAAACTTGAATAAATTATTTTAAAATGAAGATCAATTACTCAGTAGCCCAGTTATAAAATTGAACTTCATTACAATATAGCAGGTTTCATGTTGCCAAAATCATTAAGAAAAAAATCATTACCTGTTCTTTATGTTTAATCATCTTTTATCGTCTTACACTGAAACATCTTCAGTATTAACTGTTTTGAAAAACAATGGGCCCTTTTTATATCCAAGTGTTGATGTAACTCATATTTGTTCAGTTACAGAAAAAATAATCAGACAGAACAAAAATATACTTTTCAAACTGAAAAATATTGCAGAATATTTGATAAACTCAACAATGCAATGGATTAATTTGGAAAAAATCTTTGATTCGAATGAAATGCATATTCACCAGCAAACAAGAAATATTTGAAAATCACAAAATCAATTTAATAAAATTAATAAGTAGGATATACATCCAAATCAGGGGCCTGTAACACAAACCTTACAAGTGTAACAAGTCTACAAGTTACAAGTAATTTGCCTGTAACTACAAGTCCAACCCAATTCGATGTCACATGCGAATGGCTACAATTGTAGAAATTAAATATTTGTACATGTGTAGCTACACATATAATGCAAATATCATAGAATTATTAATTATTATTTGATTCCTACTATATGTCATGACTTGTCAATATAAGTAGTATTGCGGCTCTTCTGTTTGCATTATGTCTTCAAAACAAATGTTTTCGAACGTAAAATGCAATTTTAATTAAGATAAGAGAAAATAGATACTTACATATTTTTCGGAGCTTTCTCGGATAAACTGAGAAAGCAAGATAAAGTAGAAAAGTGGAAAGAAATGGCCAATTTGGCTCAAAGTAATTGTTAAGTACCTACCAGCGGATAAAGATTGGACTTATGTAAAGGATACATTAGATATGGCAGAATTTGAAGAGATTGCTATGGTCAGCAAAACTTGGAACTTGCAAAATTATTGTTATCGACATATGGTACAATTTATAGATTAAAATGATAATGCGAAGAAAACTGGCTCTGGTGGAATGGGGAATCTAACGGAAGTGAAAAAAATTGTACTGGAAATAATTGGGAAATACTCTCCTGTAATATGCGGTCTTGGAGTAGCTGAGTCTTTCGAAAAACTCAAGCAACAAGCCGGTAAACTGACGTAGAGAATAATAATGCTGAAGATATTGCCAATAAAAGTGGACCAATCAGTGCTCACGAAACCCCATCTATTCCAAAGCAATTCAATGGTACCTAATTCTTTTCGAAGCAAAATAATAGGAATAATAATAGAAAAGCATTTTTATACAGAAAAAGAAAGCGATATAGTCAATATTTAGATTCGGAAAAAGTTGCTCAGATAAAACAAGAAGAGCTTGCTTGGCAAGTAGAATATCTAAGGTTGAGAACCATAAAACTGAACTGGAAATTGTAAAATTAGAAGAAGTTCACGGCATCGTTACCACAATATAAAGAAGATGAAAATGGCTGCTGCTTTTCAATTTGTGATAGTAGTTGGATACAATCCCTTTATAAGGAACATATAATTACTCAGTTGTGATTTTTTGTTAATTTTGCAAATACATTAAAATGTGTTGTATTTACCTAGAGTTGGAGATATGTAAAACATTATCTACACTTGTAGAAAATTCCGTGACACGATTATACAAGTGTGAACTTTATGTTACAGAAAAAGTTTACATATGTAGAGATTTTTGACGTTATTACTAGTCCGTACTTGTAATTACAAGATGGTTTGTGTTATGAAACAGTTAGAATATATTCTTACAATGTAGGACTTGTAGTGCTTGTGTTACAGGCCCCAGGTGCACCACGAGAGCAAAATTGAAACTGGTGGTAACTCTAACTTCAAAAATAAAAATGTCTGTATTTCCAAAAAGAAGGTGGAATTAAATAGTAATTATTATTACCAAATTCGGGGACTACTGGAGGAAGCCGATAAAGAATGGTGCGATTTGGTCGTATACACTTTCAAAGGAATGAAAATAGAGCGGGTTCAGAGAAATCCTAATTTTTTCCAACAAATCAAAACCAAACTCAACGATTTTCATTTTTTTTTTCATTATTTGCCACTAGTAGTTGGTTACGAAGAAAGGGTATTAAAGAGGAGACCTTTGAAGAATATCTTATTTCTCCAAAATCGACTTGTTGACGACATAGATTATTATGAAAATGTTACAAGTAAACGAGATTATACTCGTACTCGTTCATTTTTTGGGAGATTTCAGGGTATGAACCAATTGAAAATTCCTGATTTTCCTTCACTGAATAAAAATAGTTGGCTAAGTAATTTTGTCATTGATATTTGCTTACAATTATTAGATGAAAATAGGAATTTCAAATAATACCTGAAGAATTTCCACCGCAATTTATAGGGTGTGGCAAATTCACAGATTTTTTTTTGGCAAAAGCTAAAATTACTGAACCTAAATAAAACCTGAATAAAAATAGGTGGCTAAGTAATTTTGTCATTGATATTTGCTTACAATTATTAGATCAAAATAGTGCATTTCAAATAATACCTGAAGAAATTTCCACCGCAATTTTTAGCGGGTGTGGCAAATTCACAGATTTTTTTTTGACAAAAGCTAAAATTACTGAACCTAAATAAAACCTGAATAAAAATAGTTGGCTAAGTAATTTTGTCATTGATATTTGCTTACAATTATTAGATCAAAATAGTGCATTTCAAATAATACCTGAAGAAATTTCCACCGCAATTTTTAGCGGGTGTGGCAAATTCACAGATTTTTTTTTGACAAAAGCTAAAATTACTGAACCTAAATAAAACCTGAATAAAAATAGGTGGCTAAGTAATTTTGTCATTGATATTTGCTCACAATTATTAGATCAAAATAGTGCATTTCAAATAATACCTGAAGAAATTCCACCGCAATTTTTAGCGGGTGTGGCAAATTCACAGATTTTTTTTTGACAAAAGCTAAAATTACTGAACCTAAATAAAACCTGAATAAAAATAGTTGGCTAAGTATTTCGTCATTGATATTTGCTTACAATTATTAGATCAAAATAGTGCATTTCAAATAATACCTGAAGAAATTTCCACCGCAATTTTTAGCGGGTGTGGCAAATTCACAGATTTTTTTTTGACAAAAGCTAAAATTACTGAACCTAAATAAAACCTGAATAAAAATAGGTGGCTAAGTAATTTTGTCATTGATATTTGCTCACAATTATTAGATCAAAATAGTGCATTTCAAATAATACCTGAAGAAATTTCCACCGCAATTTTTAGCGGGTGTGGCAAATTCACAGATTTTTTTTTTGACAAAAGCTAAAATTACTGAACCTAAATAAAACCTGAATAAAAATAGTTGGCTAAGTAATTTTTTTTATTTGCTTAGAATTATTAGATCAAAAAATGCATTTCAAATAATACCTGAAGAAATTTCCACCGCAATTTTTAGCGGGTGTGGCAAATTCACAGATTTTTTTTTGGCAAAAGCTAAAATTACCAAACCTTTATTAGCTATGCCCGTTCTGGTTAATGGAAATCATCATTGTTTAGTAGTTTTAGATTACTCCAATAAAACATTTCATTTTTGGATCCATGGGCAGTGCCAAACACAAGACGCGAATATATTTGAATAAATTATCGTTTCGCTAGATACTATAATGAATATTCCAAAGATAATCAAATGGAATTCCATGAATGAGGTATGGTACAGAGCCATTACAAAAAAAAAGATAATTTCAATTCTGGGGTACTATGTAATCAGTTTTTCGCCAATTTGATAAAAAAAACTACCTTTGACCGAACTCGCGCATCCTTCAGAATGCAGAAATCAATTGAAGAAATTATTCTACGCTGTTCCGATGAACTTCGCTGCATTATCGAGATGTCTGAAGTACACAAGGCTATCAGCAAAGTGGCTCCAGAAGAAATTGCAGCTATAAACAGGAACAAATTTCAAAATAAAGGCTCGCAGTCAATTAAAAATTGTAGAAAATGTATGAAGAGCGAACACCCTGTGAACCAATGTCCGGCATATGGAGAAACATGCAGTTTCTGTAAGTTACCCAATCATTTTGCTGTAGTTTGTTTCAAGAAGAAGAAGCAATTCACAAAGAGGGTAGACGAGTTGAAAGAAGAAAGTCAGCTGGAACAAATCATATATCTGGGAAGTATAGAACAATCGAAGTCCATGAATTCAATAATGTGGAAGACTGATCTATACATAAATAACAAGGTAGCTAGTTTTAAGATTGATACTGGGGCTATGGCAAATGTTATGTCACTGCAATTGTTCTTATCATTAGGGTTTCCCAGAAAACAGATTATTAAATCCAAATACATAACGTATGTTCAAATGTTACATCACCAGTTGATCCGCAGTGTAAGCGCTGTAAGCGATTCGTACATGCAGACTGTCTTGAAGTAATATAAATAATATTCATTTTTGAAGAAATGTGCCAGATATGTCGGGGGATGAAACCACCCTGAAGACCGGACATGATTGGACGCAAATTGCGGAGAGGATTCCACCTCCAAGGAATGTTGAGGAGTTAAAATTGGCGTTGATTGAAGAGTGGGCCAATTTGCCCCAGAAAATGATTGACAGTGTCATTAGAAGCATGGGTAGGAGTATTCAAGCCCTAATTAGAGCTCGCGGCGGCAATACAAGATATTAATAATGTGATAACATTTTCAAGATAACTTAATTTTAAAAAAATGGGTAATAAAGTCAAACTGATTGAAAAGATTTTATTAGAATCGGAAGAATAGTTACGAAGGCACTTCATCATCTTCTCACTATTTCGATCTTATTATAGAGTATAAATACTGTATGTTTATCCATGACAGACGAGGGATTTCGCTCTTTATTTTGTGAAGAAACGTTATTATCATCATCGGACAGTGATGACGACACAGGATATTCTGGAGATTTAACAGACGAGAGCAATGCCATCCTGGAACGTCTGGAACTGCATTGGTCAGCACTACTTTGAAGCAGTTGATAAAGCGGTCAGTAGAGCAGAAATAGTTGTGGCGGAACGAACTTGGATGAAAATACAGGAAGTAATCAAGACTATTTTGAAACTGATGAAAACGGAGAAGATACCTCCAATCTCATTCGAGAAATTCATCGAATTTCTAAAAAGCGACAAATTGTACACGAAGTTGTGGTATTTGAAGATCAACGACGCGAGACGGATTTCGACGAATTCGAGACATGCTTTCGCATGACACTTAATCCGCAATCCAAATTCTCCTGGCATAGAGACCACGTCCATTGCATCCACGACTGCAGTTTTACAGAAAACAAATGCCGATGTGTCAGAACCGCCGTTTCGCGAGGAGATCAGCCTACAATTAGACGACCCGTTTGGACATACCGATACAACATTAAGTGGTGGCACAATATCTCAATATATCTTTCGAACAACGAAAGATACATGCTCTGATTGCTCTGTACGTGGAAGTTGGACAGCGAACCAGGTTTCGAAGTAGTGAAATTGGAGGTATTCCCATACAAGGACATAGTGAGTCTTGGAAAGGAACAATGGTGGAAGAAGGCGAAAAAGAAGAGTCTTTTCGTAGTACCTTCGAATGTGGATCCTCTAAAAATGAAAGTGGACGAAGTACTTCTGGAAGTAGCCAAGAAACTTCCTAAAAAGCGAAAAATTATACACGACGTTGTGGTCTTTGAAGATCAACGAGAAGCTTGCGGAAGAATTCGAGACATGCTTTCGCATGGCACTAAACCCGCAATCCAAATTATCTCCTGGCATAGAGACTGCATCCACGACTGCAGTTTTACAGAAAACAAATGCCGATGTGTCAGAACCGCCGTTTCGCGAGGAGATCAGCCTACAATTAGACGACACGTTTGGGCTTACGATACAGCATTAAGGTGTGGTACAATCTCTAAAATATCTCTCGAACAACGAAAGATACATGTGCTCCACGTGGAAATTGGACAGCGAACCAGGTTTCGAAGTAGTGAAATTGGAGTATTCCCATACAAGGACATAGTAAGTCTTGGAAAGGAACAATGGTGGAAGAAGGCGAAAAAGAAGAGTTTTCGTAGTACCTTCGAATGTAGATCCTCTAAAAATGAAAGTGGACCAAGTACTGGACCAAGTACTTCTGGAAGTAGCCAAGAAACTTCCTAAAAAGCGGAAAAATTGTACACGACGTTGTGGTCTTTGAAGATCAACGAGATGCTTGCGGAAGAATTAGAGACATGCTTTCCCATGGCACTAAATCCGCAATCCAAACTATCTCCTGGCATAGAGACCACGTCCATTGCATCCACGACTGCAGTTTTACAGAAAACAAATGCAGATGTGCTAGAACCGCCGTTTCGCGAGGAGATCAGCCTACAATTGGACGACACGTTTGGACTTACCGATACAACATTAAGTGGTGGCACAATATCTCAATATATCTTTCGAACAACGAAAGATACATGCTCTGTACGTGAAAGTTGGACAGCGAACCAGGTTTCGAAGTAGTGAAATTGGAGGTATTCCCATACAAAGACATAGTGAGTCTTGGAAAGGAACAATGGTGGAAGAAGGCGAAAAAGAAGAGTCTTTTCGTAGTACCTTCGAATGTGGATCCTCTAAAAATAAAAGTGGACCAAGTACTTCTGGAAGTAGCCAAGAAACTTCCTAAAAAGCGAAAAATTGTACACGACATTGTGGTCTTTGTAAATCAACGAGATGCTTGCGGAAGAATTAGAGACATGCTTTCGCATGGCACTAAATCCGCAATCCAAATTATCTCCTGGCATAGAGACCACGTCCATTGCATCCACGACTGCAGTTTTACAGAAAACAAATGCCGATGTGTCAGAACCGCCGTTTCGCGAGGAGATCAGCCTACAATTAGACGACACGTTGGGCTTACGATACAGCATTAAGTGGTGGTACAATATCTAATATATCTCTCGAACAACGAAAGATACATGCTCCACGTGGAAATTGGACAGCGAACCAGGTTCCGAAGTAGTGAAATTGGAGGTATTTCCATACAAGGACATAGTGAGTCTTGGAAAGGAACAATGTTAGAAGAAGGCGAAGATGAGGAGTCTTTTCGTAGTACCTTCGAATGTGGATCCTCTAAAAATGAAAGTGGACCAAGTACTTCTGGAAGTAGCCAAGAAACTGAAAAAAGGCGGAAGAAAAAACGAAGTAACGAAGTTTCTCAAGTGTTTCAGTTGATTCATGTCTTCTATGGACTGAAAAATCATGAAAATGGACCTATCAAATTATTTATTAAGTTTAGCTCATATTCATCGAGGACGATATGTAGAAAAATATCAGTTTTGGGTAGTCACCCTTGTCAACTACATATCTACCTAATGTGGCTTATTCCGATGATGAAATGTATCCTGATAGTATTATCCATTAATTAGTAGAAAAGAAGAGTGCTGCTTCAGTGAATGGAATGATATTTATAATATTTATTCTTCAATATCTGGAAAGGAAAAAAATGACGAAAAGTCTGGAAAGAAGGACTCATCTATAATATATTTTACTATACAACTATACTATACTTTACTACAGTATCGATTCAAAGTTAACATGTGGACCGGAATTTTGAATGGTCAAATAATTGGTACTTTTGAGCTACCTGATGCGTTGAATGGCTAGGTCTACTTGGGCTTTCTACAGAACCGTCTACCAAGTTCACTAGAAAACGTGCCATTACACATCTACAGAGAAATATGGCTACAGCATGATGAGTTTCCCGGAAGATGGATCGGACGGTCTGGTAAAATCTAGTGGCCGGTCCGTTCACCGGACTTGAATCCATTGGACTTTTTTTACTGGGGAGCATTAAAAAAAAAAAGTGGATTCAAAGGCAATCGAAAGCGTATTTGAACTACGGCAAAGAATAGCTGAAGCAGCTGAATTCGTAAATAATGGACGATTCGCCGAAAGATCTCTTTTAAAAACATTTCGGGCTTCTATTGCCGCCGAAGGAAGGCTGTTCGAACATTTGCTGTAGTAAAAATATTTTATTGTGAATTTAATAAATAAACCTTAGTATTAAAATGTTTGTTTCAGTTCACACAAAAAATGGTGCCTATTCTAATGCACACACTAAGGGTACTCTAAATTTAGTGCACAATCTGTTTATTCAGTCTGTTTATAATAGACAAGCACAGGTACAAGTGAGTTGAAATTATTCAGTGTGTACATTCAAATCGGCTCCATTGTAAAAAGCAATAAGTTGTGCTATGTGACCAAGTAAGAAAAATTTATTAAAACTGGGTTTTTACTGAAAAAAAAATTTGTCCATGATAGCAGCTACAATTTAACAAGTATTATACCATTTTGTAATCTTTACTAATGCTAAATTCTTTTGACAAAACTTGCTTGAAAATATGGTAGTACATTTTTTTCAATACAGTACAGTCAGTTGAAACTAGGCAATTTTTTATTTTGAATTTTTTTCTAAGAAGTAAGCACTATTTTCATGAAACCTAGAGTAGCTGGTATCAAAATTTTGATACAGTTTAGAAAAGCATTATTCAGGGTTAAACAGCAAAAAAAAGTTGGAAAAAGTTAATATTTGTGGCAACAGGAGTGAAAAAAACTGTCAAAGAGAGTGAAATAAGTTGATGATTTTCACTTTACGGCTAAATTAAAATAAAAAATCAAAACGAAATATCAATACAGAATAGATGAACCTTTCAAGAATAGCCTCAATGTCAGAGATTATAAGTTTAGAGTAAGATGTTTGTGATTGATGATGAAATATAAATATATGTATTTTTTTGGTTGCTCCTGAAGAAGTTTGCAAAAATAAACGAAATATCGAGCCATAGAACAAACTGACTGTCATTTAAAAACAAATGCCCAAAATAGTCGGAACACAAAATAAATATATATGAAGGCTCTGGGGGAAAAACAACGGCAGTTCGCTTTTTTAAATTTTTCAACAGATGGTACCATCTTCTAGTATATAAAGTGTACTTTCATCCTGTATATATCATAATCGGGATAAAAAACGATAGTCCACATCGACCATTTGAAATCGGTTTGTGAGGGAAAAAAACAGCTGAAGTTCCTTACGTTGGGGAAAGACTAACAGAAGTCCAATTCTTCCAACCAGAATGTAAGGTTAGGTATCGTATTGGCTTTCAGTTCATATTCGGAAAGTTGCGTTTCTTTTTTGGCTCGCTGTATAAACACTGAACTACTGCTTCTATTGAACTTTGACCTTGAACAACAACATAAAAGTTGGATCAATATATTCCAGGGTGTAGAGCGAATGAATGATATCCAAGAAAAGATCAGAACTTTTGAAGAGAGAGAGAAAATTTTGAAGGAAAGGATTTCCAAACTAGAAGAAGATCTGGAAGATGCGAGAAAAATAGCTAAGAAAGAAAAATGCTCCAAGGTCCGTGCTGAGAACAGACTAGAGATACTCGAGGACGAAATGAGAACTGTACTAAAAGAAAGGTAATCGTACAAGCATGAGGCCGAAAAATACAGGCAGAACAAACAACAGTTTGTCGAAGACGAAGAGGGAATTGCACGAGTAGAAAAAGAATCCTATAAGCTGCAGGCTGAAAAATACAGGCAGTGTGGACAAACTTTCTGCAGAACTTAGGACGCCGACGAAAAAATGGCAAATTACAAGATTGAGAACAGGTCCATGGAGAGGGAGATACTGGAGAATGAATTACAAATTACACTGCTTAAAGACGAGTTGTCTAAATATTTGACACAGCAGAACAAGTGTAGACAGAGCAAAAAAGCAGAAAAGCAAAAATCTACTCAATGAATTGGAGGTAAGTGATCTTACTAATTTGAAAAATATTGAAAGATCAATGAAACAGTGAAAAAATTTCGAAAAACTCTAGAAACATGAATCTCGAAAATGGAAAAAATTAATTACAAATTACACTGCTTAAAGACGAGTTGTCTAAATATTTGACACAGCAGAACAAGTGTAGACAGAGCAAAAAAGCAGAAAAGCAAAAATCTACTCAATGAATTGGAGGTAAGTGATCTTAGTAATTTGAAAAATATTGAAAGATCAATGAAACAGTGAAAAAATTTCGAAAAACTCTAGAAACATGAATCTCGAAAATGGAAAAAACGGAAAATTCAATAATTCTAGGGCGGATTCGAACCTAAGTTCTGTCCTATTGTCCTTGTTGGAATTCAGAATTCTTAGTAACCTTTGAAATTAATATTTAATCAAGTTTGTATTGAAAAAATAAGATAGTTGACAGTAAGTGACAATAAAGAAATAGACTAAGAAATTTCGTCTTTTTTACTGTTCAGTAATTTGACTAAAACTGAACATTTTGGTGACCCCGACAATGAATAACAGCGAAAGACCTAAGAGGAGCGGAGCAGGAATTAGAAAGACTTTATCCCAAGACTTCATGTGGCCTTAATACGCAGTGCTTTCGGTTTTTTCTAATTCTAAAGAATGGTGAAAGAACCATAATCGGAATACTATACACACTTTGTTTATCGAATAAAATAAAAAAAAAGTCCATTCATAGACTTGGTAAAACTTGCATTTCAAATATTGTGTTTGTCACATTCAAATGCTGATCGAAAGAGTGTTCAGTCAAATGAACTTATGTACCTAATTGAAAATAAATTCAGAAATCGGATGCTTCTGCCACTTCTGAATGATATTTTGTATATTCGATATGGTTTAAAAAATGGTAATGCCTGTTGTAAAAATTTCATGTTGCCTGAATCAGTATTGAAATCATTGGAACCAATGCAACATTATATCAATGAAATGAAGTACCTGATCTAAGTGACGTTGAACATATAGAAATATGATATGAGACTGGATTAATAAATGTGTGCGACCAAAGAAATATTTTTAATAAGTCAAAGAAATATACTACCCATTGTTCCTAATGAAATGTTTTTAGGAGAATTTAGGTATTTTTTAATATCGTTACATATAAGGCTGATGTTAATTTTATTTTTCATTATGAATAAAAGTTTTTCATGACTTTTCATTCGATATAAAAATAAATAATAAAAAAAGTAACCTAAAATGTCGCTAAATCGCCAAAAAAAGTCCCCAACTTCGAAAATTTCGCCTGCGGCTTTCTGCTCTACAGCGACATCTAGCGGTTTTTATTTTAATTTTTTGCGACATTTCATGTACAGCAGCTGGCAACCCTGAAGAGATACTCGAGGACGAAATGAGAACTGTACTAAAAGAAAGGTAATCGTACAAGCATGAGGCCGAAAAATACAGGCAGAACAAACAACAGTTTGTCGAAGACGAAGAGGGAATTGCACGAGTAGAAAGAGAATCCTATAAGCTGCAAGCTGAAAATACAGGCAGTTTGTGGACAAACTTTCTGCAGAACTTAAGGACGCCGACGAAAAAATCGCAAATTACAAGATTGAAACAGGTCCATGGAGTGGGAGATACTGGAGAATGAATTACAAATTACACTGCTTAAAGACGAGTTGTCTAAATATTTGACACAGCAGAACAAGTGTAGACAGAGCAAAAAAGCAGAAAAGCAAAAATCTACTCAATGAATTGGAGGTAAGTGATCTTACTAATTTGAAAAATATTGAAAGATCAATGAAACAGTGAAAAAATTTCGAAAAACTCTAGAAACATGAATCTCGAAAATGGAAAAAATGAATCACAAATTACACTGCTTAGAGACGAGTTGTCTAAATAAGAGATACCCGAGGACGAAATGAGAACTGTACTAAAAGAAAGGTAATCGTACAAGCATGAGGCCGAAAAATACAGGCAGAACAAACAACAGTTTGTCGAAGACGAAGAGGGAATTGCACGAGTAGAAAGAGAATCCTATAAGCTGCAGGCTGAAAAATACAGACAGTTTGTGGACAAACTTTCTGCAGAACTTAAGGACGCCGACGAAAAAATGGCAAATTACAAGATTGAGAACAGGTCCATGGAGAGGGAGATACTTGAGAATGAATTACAAATTACACTGCTTAAAGACGAGTTGTCTAAATATTTGACACAGCAGAACAAGTGTAGACAGAGCAAAAAAGCAGAAAAGCAAAAATCTACTCGATGAATTGGAGGTAAGTGATCTTACTAATTTGAAAAATATTGAAAGATCAATGAAACAGTGAAAAAATTTCGAAAAACTCTAGAAACATGAATCTCGAAAATGGAAAAAATGAATCACAAATTACACTGCTTAAAGACGAGTTGTCTAAATAAGAGATACCCGAGGACGAAATGAGAACTGTACTAAAAGAAAGGTAATCGTACAAGCATGAGGCCGAAAAATACAGGCAGAACAAACAACAGTTTGTCGAAGACGAAGAGGGAATTGCACGATTAGAAAGAGAATCCTATAAGCTGCAGGCTGAAAAATACAGGCAGTTTGTGGACAAACTTTCTGCAGAACTTAAGGACGCTAACGAAAAAATGGCAAATTACAAGATTGAGAACAGGTCCATGGAGAGGGAGATACTGGAGAATGAATTACAAATTACACTGCTTAAAGACGAGTTGTCTAAATATTTGACACAGCAGAACAAGTGTAGACAGAGCAAAAAAGCAGAAAAGCAAAAATCTACTCAATGAATTGGAGGTAAGTGATCTTACTAATTTCGAAAAACTCTAGAAGATGAATCTCGAATATGGAAAAAACGGAAAATTCAATAATTCTAGGGCGGATTCGAACCTAAGTTCTGTCCTATTGTCCTAGTCCTTAATACGCAGTGCTTTCGGTTTTTTTTATCATTGAAAGAATGTTGAAAGAACCATAATCGGAATACAATATACACTTTGTTTATCGAATAAAATCAAATAATACATTACTCTTTATATATATACTTGTTTATGTATTTTATTATGTTAGCCCTTGATTTCAGAAGAATATATGTATAGTATAGAAACCTTGACTTTTGTTACCCAAGAGAAATTACCTCAAAGTACAATGAACAGAAATTCATTAAGTGACTTGTTGTTGACGCGTTGTGTCAGAGTGGATAAAAATGTGTTTCAGTAAAACTTTACAGGAACACTGGGTGAAATATTTCATGTTCTGAGCTGTTTCTATCTTTAGTTATATATAAAACATCGAATTACGCATTTTCGAAACTCTGTGAGTACAGAAATGTTCAATTCTCAACACATATTAGCACATAGGAGATGGGAATCACGTCTTTCAATCAGCAAAAAGCCTTCGGATGAAAGAATAATGGATCGGGTGAATTGGGTAAACCTTTCACATAGGTACGATGTTGCACATTTTGATCACAGAGTCTTCGATTATGGGAACTACGATTACGTGTTCGGAATTATTTTGAAAATACATAGAGTTCGCTATTGCAAGAATGAAAGTTTCATAGAAACATATTCTTATAAGTCTGACACTTAATTTTCAATTATAGTCCGTTCACGAAAGTTTGAGCCGTCGGTTGGCCATGGAAATTTGGCATATTCTCATAATTCAATATACTGTGTATATTGAAATTTTAGGTTATGTTAATTATTTTCTTGTTAGATTGATACGCAATATTATCAATATTGCATAAAGTTCTCTAATAACTCGCAAGATCGTCGGACGAGGCCGGGTACATTCGGCATGGACCTATAATATTAACTGGACGTCGAATTTCCTTACTGTCACGTAGAAAAAAGTGAGGCAAATGGCCGCCATTTGCAGTTTGGGGTGAACCACAAATATTTCGATGTTTTATGCCATTTTTGCTCGAATTCATAGATTTATGATAGGTCCATGCTTGAATTTTGATTGAAACATAGACGTTACTTTGAAAGAAGTGATGAAAAACGAACTCTATACATATATATATATATATTAGTGTTCTGTGAACTCTGACATTTGTTTCTATTAAAATTATAAATATTTTCGATTCTTGTGATTAGTTATTAAACAATATTGGTAATCCTATCATTTTAATTCGTTGAAATAAAAAAAATAAAGGAATATTGATAATTCTAATATTTCAATTCATAGAAGAATTGACACCTCTCAAATTCACCCCAAACTGCAAATGGCCGCCGTTTGCCTCAAAATTTTTGACAGGTTCGCCATCTAGTTAGTATTATAAATCTATGTTTAGGTTATGACTGCAAATACTGCCAACTTCAGATAAATGAACAAGCGCCTACTATGCGCTCAAACTTGCGGTCGTTTCGATCAGGGGTTACTTTTCTACACAACTTTTTCAAGATCATTCGAATGTACTAACTGTATTCTCACAGTATGCTTTGTCATTCTGACATAAGTTTGTCACACGTTTTTTATCATTATTCCAAAATTGAATTCGATATTTAGAATAAAATACCTCTGTTAAAATCTATGGGAGATGATTACCCTTCAGTAGGTACCTGTAGCGGTCTTAAAAGAACAAAAGAGTCGAAAATTAGTCACTTGAAAAGCCAGGCCTGGTTTGATACACCCTCCTGGCCCGAGAACAGCAATTAAGTATTTTGTATTTGAATATTGAAGGTATTCATTCGAATAGATTTAAGCCTGACGCTCACTTGGACGAGACGAAACGAAGCGACGCGTAAGTTAGTTAGTTATAAACTGATCTTCGCTTCGCGCCTCCCAAGTGAGCGTCTACCCATTTAATTCAGTGCAAATCGTGCCCTGCGGAAAACAACTCTTCGCTTCGTCTCGTCTCGCCCAAGTGAGCGTCAACCTTTAGGTTTCAATTTTGTAAAAACGGCGAGACAGGGTTTTTTCTACTGAGGTTTTTCCCTGAGCTTTGGTATCATACGCAGACTAGTATGGTACCCCATTTTGCACTAACCTCAGCTAGGGACTTTTTGTTTCATGTATTGTATTTTGTTAGATCTCAATTCAATTTACGCAGTCCGCTGGTACATTCAATGCCTGTCTCATAAAAAAGGGGAATATTGAGAAACAGGAGAACCGAATAGGCTATTTTATTTTCCATCGCGTTGAAAAACGAAACAATCGCATGAACTCGCCTAGGCATGCCTAAATGCTCACTGTACTCTGAAACAGTATCTGTTGGAAAAACCTTCACTTCTCTATTTATTTGGTATCAGGAATCTACACCGTTTACAGTTAAATTCATACAATTTAACTTCAATTTCAGAAAAGTGAAAATGTATTATAGAATTGGAGTAATGTAATTCAGAAAAAAGTAGAGGAATTTGAGATTCGAGAATGGTCGATTTAATTTCAGGAAAAATAAGCTATGTGGAATGTTTCTTTGGAATAATAGTTGATCAAAAATAAGAAAAAGAGAATTCGAATTTTCCAATGCTTATGAATTCTGAAGAACAAAGAAAGTTTCTAAATATTAAGGAAAGAGCATTCTTTGCCAGCAATAACAATAATACAGGTAGGGGAGGATCAGAATGATAATTATTGAATGAGCTGTGATACAAGTTCCTAAACATTATAATTAAGGTGTTTCTTCATATTAGATATAAGTTAAGAGTTTTTTTAATTTGTTATTTTTATACGTTTTCGAATTATTCATGTATGTATTATCATATAATTGTTATACATATTCAATGGTTTCATATTTCCGAAATTTCATAATCAATCGATATTAAATATCGTTTTCAGAATGAATTCTTTTGCCCACATCATTTGTTGATTTGGTATGCTATTTCATAGATACCCACAGCTTCTACACAAAACAACAGCTGAAAGCACCTAAGTCTCTGCAGGCATATAAATATTATGAAGCTTGGTTTTTTCAACTACATCATTTGTTGATTGGTATGCTATTTCATACACATTCACAGCTTCTACGCAAAACAACAGCAGAAAGCACATATGTCTCTGCAGGCATATGAATATTATTAAGCTTGGTTTTTTCAACTACATCATTTGTTGATTTGGTATGCTATTTCATACCTACTCACAGCTTCTACACAAAACAACAGCTGAAAGCACATAAGTCCCTGCAGGCATATAAATATTATGAAGCTTGGTTTTTTCAACTACATCATTTGTTGATTTGGTATGCTATTTCATACACATTCACAGCTTCTACGCAAAACAACAGCTGAAAGCACATAAGTCCCTGCAGGCATATAAATATTATGAAGCTTGGTTTTTTTAACTACATCATTTGTTGATTTGGTATGCTATTTCATACACATTCACAGCTTCTACGCAAAACAACAGCTGAAAGCACATAAGTCCCTGCAGGCATATAAATATTATGAAGCTTGGTTTTTTCAACTACATCATTTGTTGATTTGGTATGCTATTTCATACACATTCACAGCTTCTACGCAAAACAACAGCTGAAAGCACATAAGTCCCTGCAGGCATATGAATATTATGAAGCTTGGTTTTTTCAACTACATCATTTGTTGATTTGGTATGCTATTTCATACATACTCACACCTTCTACACAGAACAAGCTTTACTGCCCGCAGACCACCAATTGCGCGTTGAATTTTGCCGAACCATGATACAAAAAGAAAAAGAGAAGATCCTGGCTATTTTAATACAATTTTGTGGACAGATGAGTCACGATTTGAGCGATGTGGAGTCTTTAATATTCACAACTACCACACGTGGACGATTGAAAATCCTTATGAAGTGAGAGCATCAAAATTCCAACATCGTTTTAGCGTTAACATGTGGTCTGGTGTCCTCAATGGCGAACTAATTGGTCCATTTGAATTGCCGTTCAGACTTGATGGAGAAACATATAAAATTTCCTCGAGCATGAACTTCCTTCACTCCTGGAAGATGTGAATCTTGTTGTAATACACATCTGACGTTGTACTTATGGAACGCACCCTGTGCTCCTAGTTTGTCAATGTCATGTCAAACAAATAGGTTGTCTATGGCAGGAACATATTGTGTGTAAAACGAAAAAGTAAAAATAATTTAAGTTGTTTTGTGTGTTTAATAAAAGTTATCAGAATGTTACAAATAGTAAACTTGTTGTATCTGCCAGTATATAAAAACTACAAATCTTCAGCTTCGTCGAACTATGATATCCAAAACGATTATTAGTAAATAATTTCAATAAACATTGTACTTATATAGGAAAACTCAATTTTTCTGTTATATTTTTTTTATTGAAAACTATTTCGAACTGTGGTAAAACGTACTTTGAGTTTCTCTTGTGAACTTTTTGACAATTTGTTAAAATGACAATGTTCAAAATAGAAATATGCAATAAAAGAAAAATGGAGGGAAAAAATTTAATTCAAGAAGACAAAAGATTTATCAACAGATATATCGCTTTTTCCAAGAATAACGTAAATTATTAGTGAGTACTTTCACAATGACCCAATTTTTTCACAAGCCATCAACTTTAATGTACACTTGTGTGTGCAGATTAGTCAAATCACTGTGATTGTGATTGAAAAAACCATATATAGAAGACTTATAGAATATGTGGAAGAGAAGAAAGTTATTCCTGACCATCAGTTTGGCTTTCGCAGGGAACATTCGACGGTACAACAACTCATAAGAATAACAGAGGACATCAAAGAAAAGATGAATATATCCACAGATACTGGTGCCATATTTCTAGACATCGAGAAAGCTTTCGACAAAGTATGGCATCAGGGCCTGATATATAAAATGAAACTCAGCAAATTCCAAGAAAACTAACAGAAGTCATAAAGTCATACCTGAACGAGAGACAATTTGTAGTAAACATTGAAGGAACGAGGTCGACACCGAGGAAAATGGCTGCCGGCGTACCACAAGGTTCTGTTTAACATTTACATGTCAGACATACCAACAATGACCAGATGCAGATTGCCCAGTTTGCGGATGATACAGCTGTGTATTTTTCATCGAGACACAGCAAGTCCATAACGAGGCAATTGCAAATTGACATCGAACGCATACTGAAATACTTCAAGAAATGGAGAATCAAAATTAACCCTACGAAAACAGAAGCGGTCTACTTCAACGGAACTGGCAGAAAAAAGAGAGAAAAAGCAGGAAATGTTCAGATCGAAAATGTCAACATCGAATGGAAGAATGAAACGAAATATCTTGGAGTCATCCTGGACGAACAGCTCAAATTCACAAGCTAACTAAAAGCAAACAAAAAGAAAGCAAGACAACTCCATGGGTGTCTCTACCCATTACTAAATCAGGAAAGTAAGCTCTCAATAGAAAATAAAACCAAAATAATAAAGTCAATACTCATACCAAGTATCACGTATGCAGGTCCTATCTGGCATAACGTAACAAACTATGCCAAAATAGAACTTCAAAGCACAATTAACAAAATTACAAGAATTGCGATAGGTGCACCCTGGTACATCACAAATGATCAAATAAGAAAAGTGCGAGGTTTCAACAAAGCTAAAAAGAAAGACATTGTAGAGAAGCTTTGCCCACTCATGCCTGCTAACCGCGGAGGTTTTGGTTAAGTCTTCCAGAGTCAGACCAGCCAGACTTACTGTCAAATGACGAATAAAAAACACTTTAAAAACAAGTTGTTAAGTATATTTTATTATAAGCCAATGAAAAAAAATAATCAAGTGTAACAGTGAGTTATAATGAAGGCCTAATACTAAATGTAAAGTGTAAGTTTTAAGCCAATTCGTTGTGTTATTTTGTATTATTTTGTATAAGCTAAAGTAAAAAAAGTAAAGTGTAAGAGTAAAATATAATTTAATACTAATATTGTAAAAATAAAGTGTACGTTCTTAAGCAAAGTGTTGAGTTACATTATTGACTACAGAAAAACAAGTTTATTATTGCAAAGTATTAATATTTATAACAGATGAATATGATGATGAAAATCCCTATTTCCTCTGCAGGGAATTAGGGCCTTTTCATTAGCATCCAGAAAGCTCACAACTTTAACTTAAAAAGCCCTATCTCCTTTTTTCCTGAAAAAGAAATCATTTAATAAAAAAAATCAAACGAATACAATATTTTATATATTTAAACAACTACTTGTACACATCTAAAGCATTCATAAGTATTAAAACTGTGATGCAGATGTAAAAAACAGTTATCCTGCTCTCCTGTAAAATTTTGTTTTTGGGAGATAGGGCGTTCTCATCTATGGGGGCAGATAAGAGAATATCCCATAGAAGACAAGGTCCTAAGAACTCTCGTAATGACTGAGTTCTTAGGGCCTTGTCTTCCTACGAGTATATTCTTGGAGAGAGACGATGCCCGTGTGTTGTTCATCCAATCTGCTGAAGCCCTAAGACTCAAGCCTGTCGTGTTGCAGAGAATCTGCCCAATGTTTTCAATTTATATTTGTGTGATATCCCCACACATCTGAAAAATTCATATACGCCGATGATATTGCTTTGGCTTACCATCATTCAAATTTTAAAACCATAGAAAATAATCTTTCTGCAGATTTAGAAATTCTGAAAAATTATTTCTTCGATTGGCGTTTATGTCCAAATGCTAACAAAACCGAAGTCTCGTGTTTCCATTTGGATAATCAACAGAAATATAGAAAATTGAACGTACTTTTTGGTAATTCTTCTCTCAAACATAATTTCAATCCTAAATATCTAGGCGTTAAACTAGATTCTTCTCTTAATTTCAAAGCCCATTTGGATGATTCACGTATGAAGCTGAAAACAAGAAATAATATAATTCAAAAACTGGCAGGTACTTCATGGGGTGCGGACGCAACAACTCTTCGTACGGCAGCTCTAGCCTTAGTGTACTCTACTGCCGAATATTGTTGCCCTGTTTGGCTCAATAGTGCACATGTACAAAAGATCGATTCACAATTAAAGTTTTCCATGAGAATAGTAACTGGAACAATAAAGTCAACACCAACTCCATGGTTACCAGTTCTTTCAAACATTACTCCTCCACATATCCGCAGGCAGGCCATTACTTCGAAAATTTGGAACAAATTCAATTCTTCGATAAATTCATATCCAATACTCTCCTATATTCCAGACAATAACATTCCTCGATTAAAATCACGAAAACCTTTTTGGTCAAATCATTTTCTCAACTCAAATGAAAGTGATAAGCAATTTGGCAATCCGAGTGGAACTCATGTAATATACAGAACAAAGATTTAATAACTGATCCCTCGAATAAAGTTTCTGGATTTGATGTTCCAAGGAAAATATGGACTGTTCTTAATCGTATAAGAACAGGTCATGGACGTTGCAATAGTATGCTTTTCAAATGGAATTCAGTTGAGAGTCCTAGTTGCGAATGCGGAGAAGCAGAGGAGACAATTGAACACCTGGTAAATAATTGTCCAATATATAAATTTCAGGATGGCTTGAGAGCTGTACATGAAATTACCGAGTCGTTTTTGAATTGGGTTATTAATTTTAAATCGATTTAATAGAGTTTTAATCATTTAATTTTTCTGTTTCTTTTTTCTGCTTTGATTTTTTCGTTTCAGATTCAGAATTCCGAAGGCATCCTGGAGAGGGTTATCGTTCATTTGGACTAAGTAAAGAAGAAAACCTTCAATATTCTAATAGTTTTTAAGTGTTATTTTTGTTGAAACGGCGAGACAGGGTTTTTTCTACTGGGGTTTTTCCCTGAGCTCTGGTATCATACGAAAAAATAGTATGGTACCCCGTTTTGCACCAACCTCAGTTAGGGATTTTTATTTTTGTTTTATGTATTGTATTATGTTAGCTCTTGATTTCAAAAGAATATATATATATATAACATAAGAGAAGACCAAGGAGTCACTCCTTTAACCAAAATACAGTAGAAAAAAGACAAAAATGAAAGTAGAGGCAGAGGGAAGAAATTCCGGTCCTTAACAAAAACAAATGATCGCAGAAATTAGTCAAATCGAACTTTGGTGAAAGCACTTTCGAGAGTTTTGAGGCAGATGCCATCGCTGAAAGTTAACTCTACATTTTGTGCCGATTTCATTAAAAATAATGCTTATGATAGTCGTGAAATTGTTGCTCGAACATTTTTCACTACTCCGAATACTATAATTGATTCAGCAACCCAATTGGAAAGTTGGTATGATTTTAATATAAGCGAACGTATTGCAACTGATATGATATGAGCAATAAGAGCAGCGGATGAGCAATAAGCAAAATTATTCATCTAGAAATTTCTGTAAATAAATACGAAATGGGAAATGGAGGTTCATCTCACATTAAACTACCGGATCAAATTTTATAAATCAGAGTATGCATTAACGTACAGAATAACGATAATGCATCCTTTTTTTGGAGTATTTGTAGCTATCTTTATCCAACAAGAGTTCATTCAAACCGTAAAAATTCAATCAAATTATGTTTCAACTTCGTATTCAACAAGAACGATATTCAGAAAAAAAAACAGTTTTAAGGATTTATCCGTATCTACTGAAGACAAAAGATTTATCAACAGATATATCGCTTTTTCCAAGAATGATGTAAATTATTGGTGAGTACTTTCATAATGAGACAATTCAAATTTTCACAAGCCAACAACTTTTATGTATGATATATATATATCATGTACATGCGCTGCGCGCGTATGATATAATCATACGAATGTTGATAACCCCCTCCAACTGCCTATATAAGTAGGTACCATCACCCGCACCAGGTCAGTAAGGTCAGTTGTAATGTAGTTTGCAAGCCGTAGTGAACACAAGTAGTGCGCAAGTGCAGCCCACCCCCACCACCGAAAATATAAATATTATTTATATTGGTAAGTCAGTTACCACTTATGAGCGAGGAGGATTTATTCTGTGACGAAGTACTAATATTATCAGACGAGAGCGATGACGACTCAAGATGTTTTGGAAGACTTGACAGATGTGACGAATCCAATACTGGAGCGATTGGAACTACATTGGAACGAAACGACGTCCCTCAGAACATTAGGCAATACTTTGAAAGCATTAATAAAACAATCAGTGGAGGAGAAGGAACTAGTAGGGAAAAGAATTGGACCAAAATCCGGAAGTGATGAAGAGTCTTTCAAAACAGATGAAGACGGCAAAGATTCCAGCCGATACTCCGCTGACGTTCGAGAACTTTATCGAATACCTAAAAAACGAAAAATTATACACGACGTTATGGTCTATACAGATAAACGAGAAGCATGCAGACGCATTCGAGAATGCCTTTCGCATGGCTGTAAATCCGCAGTGCAAATCATTGCCTGGCATTAGACGGCACATTTGGACTTACCGATAAAGCATCAAGTGGTGGCATAATCTCACAGTTTATCTCTCGCAGAAGGAAGGCGCCAAAATGGAACTAAAGAGGATAAGTTCATAAGGTTTAAAGAGCTGGTAGGGAAGAGAACCTGGATGAAAATCCAGGAAGTGATGAAGAATCTTTTCAAACAGATGAAGACGGCAAAGATTCCGGCGGATACTCCGCTGACGTTCGAGAACTTTATAGAATACCTAAAAAGCGAAAAATTATACACGATTTACACATTTGGAGTCACAGATATAGCATCAAGTGGTGGCATAATCTCACAGTTTATCTCTCGCAGAAGGAAGGCGCCAAAATGGAACTAAAGAGGATAAGTTCATACGGTTTAAAGAGCTGGTAGTGAAGAGAACCTGGATGAAAATCCAGGAAGTGATGAAGAATCTTTTCAAACAGATGAAGACGGCAAAGATTCCGGCGGATACTCCGCTGACGTTCGAGAGCTTTATAGAATACCTAAAAAGCGAAAAATTATACACGATTTACACATTTGGAGTCACAGATATAGCATCAAGTGGTGGCATAATCTCACAGTTTATCTCTCGCAGAAGGAAGGCGCCAAAATGGAACTAAAGAGGATAAGTTCATAAGGTTTAAATAGCTGGTAGGGAAGAGAACCTGGATGAAAATCCAGGAAGTGATGAAGAATCTTTTCAAACAGATGAAGACGGCAAAGATTCCGGCGGATACTCCGCTGACGTTCGAGAACTTTATAGAATACCTAAAAAGCGAAAAATTATACACGATTTACACATTTGGAGTCACAGATATAGCATCAAGTGGTGGCATAATCTCACAGTTTATCTCTCGCAGAAGGAAGGCGCCAAAATGGAACTAAAGAGGATAAGTTCATACGGTTTAAAGAGCTGGTAGTGAAGAGAACCTGGATGAAAATCCAGGAAGTGATGAAGAATCTTTTCAAACAGATGAAGACGGCAAAGATTCCGGCGGATACTCCGCTGACGTTCGAGAGCTTTATAGAATACCTAAAAAGCGAAAAATTATACACGATTTACACATTTGGAGTCACAGATATAGCATCAAGTGGTGGCATAATCTCACAGTTTATCTCTCGCAGAAGGAAGGCGCCAAAATGGAACTAAAGAGGATAAGTTCATACGGTTTAAAGAGCTGGTAGTGAAGAGAACCTGGATGAAAATCCAGGAAGTGATGAAGAATCTTTTCAAACAGATGAAGACGGCAAAGATTCCGGGGATACTCCGCTGACGTTCGAGAGCTTTATAGAATACCTAAAAAGCGAAAAATTATACACGATTTACACATTTGGAGTCACAGATATAGCATCAAGTGGTGGCATAATCTCACAGTTTATCTCTCGCAGAAGGAAGGCGCCAAAATGGAACTAAAGAGGATAAGTTCATACGGTTTAAAGAGCTGGTAGGGAAGAGAACCTGGATGAAAATCCAGGAAGTGATGAAGAATCTTTTCAAACAGATGAAGACGGCAAAGATTCCGGCGGATACTCCGCTGACGTTCGAGAGCTTTATAGAATACCTAAAAAGCGAAAAATTATACACGATTACACATTTGGAGTCACAGATATAGCATCAAGTGGTGGCATAATCTCACAGTTTATCTCTCGCAGAAGGAAGGCGCCAAAATGGAACTAAAGAGGATAAGTTCATACGGTTTAAAGAGCTGGTAGTGAAGAGAACCTGGATGAAAATCCAGGAAGTGATGAAGAATCTTTTCAAACAGATGAAGACGGCAAAGATTCCGGCGGATACTCCGCTGACGTTCGAGAGCTTTATAGAATACCTAAAAAGCGAAAAATTATACACGATTTACACATTTGGAGTCACAGATATAGCATCAAGTGGTGGCATAATCTCACAGTTTATCTCTCGCAGAAGAAGGCGCCAAAATGGAACTAAAGAGGATAAGTTCATACGGTTTAAAGAGCTGGTAGGGAGAGAACCTGGATGAAAATCCAGGAAGTGATGAAGAATCTTTTCAAACAGATGAAGACGGCAAAGATTCCGGCGGATACTCCGCTGACGTTCGAGAGCTTTATAGAATACCTAAAAAGCGAAAAATTATACACGATTTACACATTTGGAGTCACAGATATAGCATCAAGTGGTGGCATAATCTCACAGTTTATCTCTCGCAGAAGGAAGGCGCCAAAATGGAACTAAAGAGGATAAGTTCATACGGTTTAAAGAGCTGGTAGGGAAGAGAACCTGGATGAAAATCCAGGAAGTGATGAAGAATCTTTTCAAACAGATGAAGACGGCAAAGATTCCGGCGGATACTCCGCTGACGTTCGAGAGCTTTATAGAATACCTAAAAAGCGAAAAATTATACACGATTTACACATTTGGAGTCACAGATATAGCATCAAGTGGTGGCATAATCTCACAGTTTATCTCTCGCAGAAGGAAGGCGCCCAAATGGAACTAAAGAGGATAAGTTCATACGGTTTAAAGAGCTGGTAGGGAAGAGAACCTGGATGAAAATCCAGGAAGTGATGAAGAATCTTTTCAAACAGATGAAGACGGCAAAGATTCCGGCGGATACTCCGCTGACGTTCGAGAGCTTTATAGAAATAAAAAGCGAAAAATTATACACGATTTACACATTTGGAGTCACAGATATAGCATCAAGTGGTGGCATAATCTCACAGTTTATCTCTCGCAGAAGGAAGGCGCCAAAATGGAACTAAAGAGGATAAGTTCATACGGTTTAAAGAGCTGGTAGGGAAGAGAACCTGGATGAAAATCCAGGAAGTGATGAAGAATCTTTTCAAACAGATGAAGACGGCAAAGATTCCAGCCGATACTCCGCTGACGTTCGAGAACTTTATCGAATACCTAAAAAACGAAAAATTATACACGACGTTATGGTCTATACAGATAAACGAGAAGCATGCAGACGCATTCGAGAATGCCTTTCGCATGGCTGTAAATCCGCAGTGCAAATCATTGCCTGGCATAGAGACCACGTCCACTACGTGCACGACTGTAGTTACACCGAAAGTAAATGTAGATGTGTCAGAACCGTCATGCTCCGCGGGGATAACAGAACAATTAGACGACACATTTGGACTTACCGATAAAGCATCAAGTGGTGGCATAATCTCACAGTTTATCTCTCGCAGAAGGAAGGCGCCAAAATGGAACTAAAGAGGATAAGTTCATACGGTTTAAAGAGCTGGTAGGGAAGAGAACCTGGATGAAAATCCAGGAAGTGATGAAGAATCTTTTCAAACAGATGAAGACGGCAAAGATTCCGGCGGATACTCCGCTGACGTTCGAGAACTTTATAGAATACCTAAAAAGCGAAAAATTATACACGATTTACACATTTGGAGTCACAGATATAGCATCAAGTGGTGGCATAATCTCACAGTTTATCTCTCGCAGAAGGAAGGCGCCAAAATGGAACTAAAGAGGATAAGTTCATACGGTTTAAAGAGCTGGTAGTGAAGAGAACCTGGATGAAAATCCAGGAAGTGATGAAGAATCTTTTCAAACAGATGAAGACGGCAAAGATTCCGGCGGATACTCCGCTGACGTTCGAGAGCTTTATAGAATACCTAAAAAGCGAAAAATTATACACGATTTACACATTTGGAGTCACAGATATAGCATCAAGTGGTGGCATAATCTCACAGTTTATCTCTCGCAGAAGGAAGGCGCCAAAATGGAACTAAAGAGGATAAGTTCATACGGTTTAAATAGCTGGTAGGGAAGAGAACCTGGATGAAAATCCAGGAAGTGATGAAGAATCTTTTCAAACAGATGAAGACGGCAAAGATTCCGGCGGATACTCCGCTGACGTTCGAGAGCTTTATAGAATACCTAAAAAGCGAAAAATTATACACGATTTACACATTTGGAGTCACAGATATAGCATCAAGTGGTGGCATAATCTCACAGTTTATCTCTCGCAGAAGGAAGGCGCCAAAATGGAACTAAAGAGGATAAGTTCATACGGTTTAAATAGCTGGTAGGGAAGAGAACCTGGATGAAAATCCAGGAAGTGATGAAGAATCTTTTCAACAGATGAAGACGGCAAAGATTCCGGCGGATACTCCGCTGACGTTCGAGAGCTTTATAATAGAATACCTAAAAAGCGAAAAATTATACACGATTTACACATTTGGAGTCACAGATATAGCATCAAGTGGTGGCATAATCTCACAGTTTATCTCTCGCAGAAGGAAGGCGCCAAAATGGAACTAAAGAGGATAAGTTCATACGGTTTAAAGAGCTGGTAGGGAAGAGAACCTGGATGAAAATCCAGGAAGTGATGAAGAATCTTTTCAAACAGATGAAGACGGCAAAGATTCCGGCGGATACTCCGCTGACGTTCGAGAGCTTTATAGAATACCTAAAAAGCGAAAAATTATACACGATTTACACATTTGGAGTCACAGATATAGCATCAAGTGGTGGCATAATCTCACAGTTTATCTCTCGCAGAAGGAAGGCGCCAAAATGGAACTAAAGAGGATAAGTTCATACGGTTTAAAGAGCTGGTAGGAAGAGAACCTGGATGAAAATCCAGGAAGTGGTGAAGAGTCTTTTCAAACAGATGAAGACGGCAAAGATTCCAGCCGATACTCCGCTGACGTTCGAGAACTTTATCGAATACCTAAAAAACGAAAAATTATACACGATTTACACATTTGGAGTCACAAATATAGCATCAAGTGGTGGCATAATCTCACAGTTTATCTCTCGCAGAAGGAAGGCGCCAAAATGGAACTAAAGAGGATAAGTTCATACGGTTTAAAGAGCTGGTAGGGAAGAGAACCTGGATGAAAATCCAGGAAGTGATGAAGAGTCTTTTCAAACAGATGAAGACGGCAAAGATTCCAGCCGATACTCCGCTGACGTTCGAGAACTTTATCGAATACCTAAAAAACGAAAAATTATACACGACGTTATGGTCTATACAGATAAACGAGAAGCATGCAGACGCATTCGAGAATGCCTTTCGCATGGCTGTAAATCCGCAGTGCAAATCATTGCCTGGCATAGAGACCACGTCCACTACGTGCACGACTGTAGTTACACCGAAAGTAAATGTATAGTGTTTCCCAATAAGGTTGTAGAACTTTGTAAGGTTTTGGCGGCCATATTTGTTTATCAATTTTGACGTTCGAAGTGTCATTTTATTCAGAAAGGTTCAAAGTTTTACCATGAAAAGTTTCACGCTCACACAACGTTGGAAATCGTCCAAATTTATTACGCTAATTCGCGTTCGCCGGTGGCCACGCGAAGAGAGTTTCATTTCTGGCTGAACGGCTTCGTTAACAAGCAGAATTGCCGATATTGGAGCGATTCTAATCCACATGTGGTGCAAGAAAGACCTTTGCATCCACAAAAGATCACAGTTGTGTGGATTGTGGAGTGGTGGCATCATCGGGCCGTATTTTTTCCGAAATTACGCCGGACAAGCCGTTACTGTGAACGGCCAGCGCTATAGCGACTTGCTGCGTGAATTTCTCTTCCCGAAATTTGATGAAATTGGTGACGACGATCTTTATTTCCAACAGGACGGCGCCCCCCCCCACACATTTCGAACGACAACATGACTTTATTGCGCGATAAATTCGGCGACTCATTAATTTCGAGAAACGGCCCCATCGCCTGGCCGCCAAGATCGTGTGATTTAACGCCCTTGGACTTTTTTTTATGGGGATATGTGAAATCACAAGTGTACAGCAACTCTCCAGCGACAATTCAAGACCTTGAGGAGAACATTACGAGGTGTATCGAGGCCATACCACAGGAAATGCTAGGCCGAGTCATGGAAAATTGGGTCAAACGAATTAAGGTCTGCAAACGAGCTCGTGGAGGCCATTTGAACGATATCTTGTTTAAATCATAAACTTATACACCATATCTTTCGAATTAATGTTTGAGAACCAAAATCGGTTAATTGTTGTTGTTTTATTCAATTTCAAAGTTCTATCAAGCTTATTGGGAGACACTGTAGATGTGTCAGAACCGTCATGCTCCGCGGGGATAACAGAACAATTAGACGACACATTTGGACTTACCGATATAACCTCAAGTGGTGGCATAATCTCACAGTTTATCTCTCGAACAATGAAAGAGACCTGCTCTACGTTGAAATTGGACAGCGAGTCCGGTTTCGAAGTAGTGAAATTGGAGGTTTATCCTTACAAGGAAGTAGTCAATATTGGGAAGGAACAATGGTGGAAGAAGGCCAAGACGAGGAGTCTTTTCGTAGTACCTTCCAATGTCGATCCCCTGAAGATGAAGGTGGATCAAATAATTCTGGAGGCAGCCAAGAAAATAAAGAAGGAAGGCGCCAAGTTGGAACTAAAGAGGATAAATTCATACGTTGGCTACAACAATACCCGACAAGCCCCATATTAGCCATTTTTAAAACTAAACAATATATGAACAGTAAATTTTTTTTCTGGAACTTGAAAGCTACAAGATCATGTAAGTGCATTGAAAAATATCAACAGAGTTTTATCAGCCGTAGCACAAAAGAACAGGCTCAATATTTATTAAGATGCACACCTATATTCGCAGCCGTGCAAAGTGACGTATTAAGCTATTACTATTCACCAGAAGAAAGCATGAATGTTATTATGGAGCTTTTAAAATATCAATTTGACGATTTAGAAGAAATCATTCAATTCCTTTGTGACGTATTAATAATAACTGATAAGAGGAAGGAGAAATGTAATACTATATTTATATATTCTGCACCAGGAGGTGGTAAGAATTATTTTTTTGACGCAGTATGCCATTTTTACAATAATGTGGGAAACGTTGCCAATTTTAACAAGTATTCCCAGTTTCCATTAATGGATTGTATTGACCGTCGTATTATTATGTGGAATGAACCTGATTATGAACCAGCATCTATAAAGTTATTATTTGGTGGAGATCCATGCGCAGCAAGAGTCAAATATAATGTTGACACAGTAATATTTCGTACACCTGTTATTACTTTGGCCAACAGCAACTGCTTTCCAGACACAGATGCTTTTAATACAAGAATGATAAGGTATCAATGGAGAGCCTGTCCTATGTTGAAGAAGTACAATAAAAAGATTCATCCTTTGGGCTATTATTATTTACTAGAATATATATGTGCGAAAATCGAACATGAAAAAGTCTACCTTATATCAAAATATCTCGTGGATATTTTGACTACCAGTTTGACAAATCGAACGAAATCCTGGTTCTGAAATGGAATAACAATAAACCTTGTAAGTAGCTACTCGATATAGCTATATTCAAAAATTACATAGCTGTTGCAAAAAGTTATTATCATAAAGAGAGAAAACAAGTGCAGATTTCAAAACCAAAATTGATACAAGAATACAATTCACATATGGGCGAAGTAGACATTTTAGACAACATGTTTGAGACTGTTCTAATATATGAATGATATAAAATTAGTATATTATATTATAAGGATTGAAAGTGCATATTTTTTACGAGCAATATTTGCAGTTGCGAGGCGCAGCCGAGCGAATGCAAAATTGCGAGTTAAAATAGGCACTTTTAATCCTTATAATATAATATCATTTCATAGTTTAAGCGGAAATGGCCATAATTTTCGACTTAAATATGATGTAAATTATTGCATATTCGGATTACACGTCGAATTTTTCCGACTCGGTTGGAATGATAGATCAGTTTTTAACGTTCAATCAAAAATCATATTAATTCGTTTTCACTTTTTATATAATATTATCACATTTTGAATCCATCTATAGGGTGTATCTGAATGAAAAAATAAATGAGGTGATTACTCAGATAATTTTATGAAAAGAGATTCTCACAAATGTGTGTCCGGGAATACATTGTTTCAAAGAAACAAGGTGTTGAAGATTATTTTTAAAAAACGGACTTAAAAAGTGGTACGCCACTGAGATATTTCAAACTCACAATTATTTCAAAATTCTTCGTTCAATTGGTGAAGAAAAATCACTTCTGCTTTTTTTGGTGGGGAGCGCCGTTTTTAGGTGAAATAATAAACCATTTTGAACGTAACTACTACTAAAAAGCATTTTCTTACATAAAAACGGAGCCCCGCGTGGAAAAAAAAGATTTTTTGTCACAAATTTAAAAGAACGAATTAAACAGAAATCGAAAGTTTAAAAATATCTCAGTTGCTTACCTCTTTTTAAGTCAGTTTTCAAGTAAAACTTCAACACTTTGTATCTTGAAAACAATGCATTTTCGGACCCACACTTATGATAACCTTTTTTCACCGAATGGTCTGAAGAATCATCCCTTTCATTTTTTTTTTGTTACTTTTATATGCTCTCAAAATTTGAAAAACCTTTTCCAGCATCACTTTGTATATTATAGACTTATTACACATAACATACACTTTTTTTTCATATAGGGGGGTAATACGATCCCTAAGGGTCAAATGATCCCCCGCCGTAAATCAGAAACAGCTTGTACCATCTATCCAAATACAGATGAAACATGTTCCCCTGCGCCCCTGCGAGTTACCTGTAAAATGTCAATGCGGTGCGAGTGCTTGGCGTGATTTTATTGAAAATAATCAAAAAGTGTGGCTCTGATCTAAGGTAAGCATGTTTTTGGACTTTCGTTTTCTTACATGTAAGTGTTTACTGAAATGTTGTTTTATTTGCGGGTATTAGTAGCAGTTAGCTAATATTTAAGCAATGTTCGATCATCGCACGCGGTATGTGAAGGTTTTGTTTTGATCGATATTTTGTAATTTGGTATTTGGGGTGAAATGATCCCTTCTGTGTGTCTAATATGATCCCTGGAATCATTTTACCCCATTAATAGTTTTTGTTTACAGATCATGCCGAGAATTTATAAACGTAAAACTAATCGCCAAAAGAGGCCTGAAGAACAAATGCAAAAGGCATTAAGGCGGGTTCACACGAGGTCGTGAATCGGGCGAGAGTACGACCCACCGGTCAGTCGGTCGAGATCACTACCAAGTGTGAACTAACGGTAGAGAGGGTGATGGTAGTGCACGCACTACACGCCTTTGAAAAGGGGGGTCGTGACATCTCCATTGTGTTGGAGTGAGCACGCCCGCTTCAGTCGTATTCACTTCAGTCGTGTTCATTACCCCGTGTGAACCGCCTTTAGAGATGGTATGGCTTACAAAACCGCGAGAAGAGAATTTGAGTTCCCTGTGATGGTATTAGAAAGAAGAGCCAAAGATAAAAATAAAATAGCTGTAGGCTCAGCTAAACGTTAGGTAGCAAACAAACAGTGTTTAACCTGGAACAAGAACTGGAACTTGTTGACATGGAGTCCAGAATAATATACGGGCTGACCACTCAGGACTTTTTAACCTCAGCTCCCCAAAAATGGCAGAAAGAAATAATTTACCGCATCAATTTTCCGAAGCTAAAGAAAAAGCCGGACTTGAATGGCTTCGTGGATTTAGACGTAGACATCCAGACAAACAATGCGTGCGCGAGGTTTTAATAAGAATGTGGTGGATGAATTTCTCTCGACTTTGAGAAACGCCCAAGAAAAATATTATTTTTCAACCCATGGAATATTTTGTTTTGTGTAACTTGCTTACATACTCAAATTGTTATGAACAATACATATTATCATTTAAATAAACATCAGAGTTTTTTTATTTCCTTTTTATTTGATATTTATTCACTTATAGTACAAAATGATCCCTGGGATCGTTTTGCCCCTACCCCAGGGATCATTTTATCCACAGGGGTGTATAAAATGATCCTTTACTAAACTTTAACAAAAATATCTAATACAAAAAAACTACATAGATGAAATAAAAAATAAGTAGGCAGATACAAAGTTAAGTAAGTCGCTACCTTTAACAATTGAAATCTTGCGGTTTCGCCTTCAACTTTAGCCACAATTAAAATTTTCCCTTAAGGGGATCATTATACCTCACCTTCCCCTAATGTAGTCGTATAATTCTCCAATTAAGGAGAAAATTTGAAAAATATCCGCAGGATGTTGACAAATCTATAGAACCATGTTATTTTCCATAAAAATTTCAGACGTTTGAATTTAATCTGACTCATTTGCAGAATATCGAAAATTGTCCTCCGGATAATATAAGCTGCGGTTCATCTTCAATTGCAAGTACCATATCAATTATTGATGAGGAAAATGCTCTTGAATGGAACGATGTCGGTGAGATGTTCAAAAGTCAATTCACTGATTTTGACCTCAGTACACTTCTGCAAACAAGCCCAATGGGTGCAAGTGTACTGAAGTACTATGAGGTCAATGGCATACTCGACAACACGAGAAAAAATCGTCTAGTGGACATCATTGTAAACACCTGTAGGGGAGACAAAAGCCCTCTAGATCAAACGAATACTGCGATCGCCGCTAGATATCGCTAGGAGTTGAACAATAACACTCCGTCCATTTACATTCAGTTACTGCGCATTCCCGTCGCCATATGTTTGTGTCAGAGGACGTGAAGTGATTTCACCATTCAAAAGTAAGTTTTTCCATATTTATTCATTTAGTGATTGAGTACCGATAAAATCATCGTATTGATTTGAAAATTTGCACATTAGTTCTTTGTTAGATTGTGTTCAAATTGTTCTTATTGATGTTTATCCAAAATCTTCCGTTTTTGTGTGGGCATTCTTGAATTAGCAAAAACCTGGTTGGGTACAAAAGTAACACAGCACTATGGGGGCAAAAGTAACATGTTACTTTCGCCCCCTTAGTGTTACTTTTGCCCCCATAATGTTACAAATACGATTCCCTTACTTTTCATTTTCATGATACAATTTTATTTCAACAGGATGCCGCGACAGCGTGTAAGAAAAACTTTCCGTGGAACCACAATTTAATTCACCACCAAATGCATATTCTCCTAAAGATGTGAGACCTATTCCGAGAGCAGGTCCGAGAACTGTAACTTCTAGAGGACGTGAGAAACGGAAGACAGCAATTTTGACTGATACTCCCGAGAAGAACGCTATCGAGGAGGAATATAAGGAGAGACAGAGAGCCAAGCGAACAATTTTGAAAATCTGAAATCATGTCAATACGCAGAAGGGGAAGCGAAGCAAAGGAAAAGAAAAGAAATCAAAAGAAAGGCAAGAAGAGCAGAGAGAAGAAAAAACATAAAAAAGTATTTCATCTGCCTTTTAGCCTTTTAGCAATGCATGCACACAACGAGCAGTGGATACAGTGCAAAAATTGGTCGCATGCGATGCGCATGCATTAACGATGAGTAATACATTATACATGCCAAACTGTGAATCAGAATGAAAACAAAATTGTTCTCACTGAACTTGGTCATATGATTGATACATACAGAGAGAAGTCTGAGTTTGTTTTGTTTTTATTGTTTATCTCTAGAAAATGTTTGATTTGAATGTATTGTTGAGAATAAATATATATTTAGTGAAATTCACTTCGGATAAATGTTTAATTATATTTCAACACTGCATTTTATATTCATTCATATAACTCTAGATTATGTTACTTTCGATCCACTCCCTGTTACTCTCGATCACCTATCGCAAACTAACATTATCATTTTCAATTTTTTCAGATCGCTACAATTGGAAGATATTGAAAAAATTCAAACACATATTAGTAGAGTATAGTTGAAATTTTTATCTAGTAAAGTTCATTTCATCCTTAATGTGATAAACAGCTAAAAAAAAAAGTTAGAGTACAAAATGTTACTTTTGTACCGGTCTCCCCTACACTTATATCATCAAACAGTTTGTTTAAATTGATTTCAGCATCAAAACAGTCAAGAGTAAAATGTATTTTGTGTTCAGCCGACTGAGAAATGAAGAGTATAATAAACTGGCAGCGAAAATTATAACTTTGTTCCCAAATGAAACAATGGGAACTTATTTTGTTCCACCTGTTAAGAAAAGGGATTCCCTTAATGGAAAAAGCATTATGGCTAGAGGGAAGTTGGTTGACAAGGTCAAGAATCTCATATACAAATGTGGGGAGGCAGAACCAAAGAGGAAGAAACGAAAAATTATGGAAGATTATGTGGACAATAAAACAATTTGTGCTGGTGAAGGTAATTCATCAACCTAGAAGATAATCCCGATTTTATTTGGCTTCAAGTCAATTCGGAACCATGGGATGAAGTAATTCGAAAATGGTCGAATACCTTCCACCTGAGACAAAGAACGGATTCGTCCAAAACTGTTCAGGAAATTTTCCAGACATGGCCCGTTTTGAAGGACCTACGCAGTTATATGTTGGTACCTAAGTATTGAAACAACAAATATGAATCGAAGAGAGTGAGGTGTACCAAGAGATATAATTCTACTTAAAAATTTTATTGAATTCTACAAATATTAATTGCTTCTTCTTTTTTCAGATTAACTCAGATTTCGATCGGATGCAGCCAGACAGATCAGTCAATTTATTTTCAAAGTGGGAGACCTTTTATAGTTCACTCTTCGATTTGTGTGCAAAGAATATTAAGGACAGCTGCTCTGCCGACATTCTGGAGAACACTAAGTCGGAAAATGAAGGTGAGGAATGAGCACCCCCTAACCAGCATTTTACAGACTTAATCAATTATTATGATTTTCAGATGCCAGATTCATTCATCAATTGATGAGCCTTCCATTTCTCATTCCTCCTAAAGGAAGATCAATAAAAAATAACAGTCACTGGAAATTCTCAATCCAGGAGGTTGTTCAAGGGTTCATTGTTCATGCAAAGGTATGTTATATTTTTTATTCAAGAAAGTCAACGGTTCAGCTTCTCATACCTAAACTTTTTTTGCAGAGTTCAGGAGATATATCGAATACCAAAAACAGAGCAGCCAATAGAAATCAAACGGTTCAGCCCTACCTGTTGGTATCAGGGGAGTCCCTGTTAGAACCCAAGGACTTTTATATTGTTGTGGATGAACTCTACCTGCAATTCTCATCGGCACGTAAGTAAAAATACTTTGGAATCACCCTGTATATCCATATCATAAATTTGAACTGACTATAGGCGTATTTTGGCGCTGTAACCACAGGTAAATACAGCTCGTAGTTACATGGTTACTACGTTTTTGCGGAGTTAACCATGTAACTATGACGTATCAATGACGTCAAGCATACCATACCACGTTACCTTCCTCAGGAGCAGGGTTACTCGCGTGGTATGTATCTATCTCATTTCGAATGAGAATGAAATGGATTGAATTTAGGATCAAAGAAGTAGAGGTGGCGTATCTGTGTTACAGTTTTCACCGACCGATTCAAAACGGAGCGGGATTCACAGCAGATTGAAAATTGTTAAAGGAAAGAAAAATGGATACCATTTCATTACTGGTGAAAAAAAACCATTTCGATTGAAGATAAGGAAGAAATAATAGAGGCGATGGTAAACGGTGAGATTGTCTGTTTATCTATTTTTCATTTAATTTATTTATTGCGTAGTTTTGGATTTTGGAGTACAATACAAGGGCGGACGTTTTTCAGATGGGCATAACTTTACCCCACTGAGGACGAGAGAAGTGGGGAAGGTGCCGTTAGACTCGTGTGTTCCTAGCATTCATTTACCAGTTTCACCCCTACAAATTGGCCATTGTGCAACAGTTACACCCCGGAGATTATGCACAACGAATGAACTTCGCACGTGAGATGGAAAGCACTGATCGATCAAAATGAGAACCTCATTTTGTTCATGAGTGACGAAGCCCACTTTCACCTCAACGGCATGGTTAACCGGCAGAATTGCCGTTATTGGGCTAATGAAAAATCCGCAACACTTACACGAAAGACCGCTGCACAGCCCAAAAGTTACGGTTTGGTGTGCTGTAATCGCAAACTCGCATCATTGGCCCTTACTTCTTCGAAGACGTTAATGGTCGTGCTGTTACCGTGAACTCAGAGCGGTACGTCGAAATGATCAACAACTTCTTTATCCCCGATTACGACGGCAACGTGTTCCAATCCGACGTGTGTGGTTCCAACAGGATGGGGCGACCGCCCACACAGCCCAGGCATCAGTGGACGTTATTCGCCCTCTCTTCCCTGGTCGCCTTATTTCCAGGTTTGGCGATGTTCATTGGCCTCCCGGTCCCCAGATTTATCCATATGCGATTTTTCTTATGGGACACCTCAAGGCTAGAGTATACGAGACCAAGCCCCGAACTCTGGACGAATTGAAAAGGGCTATTCGCGTGGAAGTTGCCCAAGTGAGAGAGCGATGTTGGAGAGAGTCTACGCGAACTTCCAAGAGCGCCTCCAGCACTGCATCACCGATTTCGGCCACCACATGCTGATGTGATTTTCCACACTTGACTGTCTCAAATGCTATTTCCTTGAGAATCTGATTCCGTCAATAAATGTGTTTTTTGAGTAAAAATTAACGCTTTTATTTTTTTTTTAAACCATCCATCCTCCGTGCCGCACCCTGTATTTTATAGTAGACAAAAATGAAAAAATTTTAAATAAATAAATAAATAATGTTGGTAGATGACGATTTCTTAATTGTTTACGTCTGCCGGGCCATTTCAATGGGAAGAATTCCATTTTGCACAGTAAAAGATTTAAAAACTGTGAGTATAGAAAGACTGCCACGAATACCTGCTTCATCTCAAAATGACCCATCCCATTTTGTTGAAACTCTTCAGGAGGTTCAACAATCTTCTTCGAAAGAGGTAATTCCCGGACGGAGCTGTTCTGATCCTCCCAAAAAAGTAGATGTTTGGATAAGGGAAAACCTACACAAGAAGACAAGGAAGCCGGCCACCTTTCATCTGCTGCAATTGAGAGGGTCGGAATAATTTTCCAAAAAATTCGATGAGAAGTCATCAGTAAAATTGGAATTGTGGAAGCAAATTGCAACGTCATTAGAATCTCAGGGTTATAATGTAACCGCCATTAGTTGCAGGCAAAAATTTGCCAATTGATATAAACATTAAAAATTCATTGGAAGATTTGTTTTGATTCGATCAGCTGTTTCGTGTCATCAGTAACTATAAGTAACTATGAACTATGTAACTATGGTAAGCTGTGGTTACAGCATAGACATATAAAAGGATGGACAGGGCGTCACGTGACTTTCGCATCATTCGAACGATAGCGAGATCTCGAACAGTCCACAAGTATCTCGCAGTGCGCAAGTCAGTGACGAACAACATCTGGTGAGTAATCAGTGTTTGGTATATAGTTAATGTGATTGTGTATTAGTGTTTAAATATGAATGTCCATTGTTTTTACGACAAGCAAAATGTCGATAGACGCTCCTAGGAGCGAGTTCCCGGAGGAACAGACAAGATTAAAAGCAAAAGATGCCGCCAATAAATTAATCTTCGCATACGACGACAACCCCGAGTTTTTAATGCACCTAGCGAAAATAGTGATGGCAAAAGTCGGAATTACATTCATACCTACAACCGAAACCACTTCCGACAACGACTTCACTACGGTCAACAAGAAGAGAAGAAGAACGAAAACCACCCTTCAAGAAGCAACAGTGCCTGTACAAAACAGGTATAACATTCTGTCTGACGACGAACCCGAAGACTCAGACACAGAAATGACTCAAGCTCCTAGTCCAAGCCACGCCCCCAACAACTGAACGCTCGGGTGGTTCAATTTCCACCTCTACCATCCAAAACAACGCCAGTGCCAACTGTAAGCATTTAGACTTTACGTACTCACGTTTGGCACCAAGCGCGAATAGCGCTATACCATTGGCACGACGCACTCGAACTGAGAAACCAATCACTTCGAATGCAAAACGGCATCTCTTTCTGAGCCATGCACGTGCTTATCTCTCGATCTCCACTGACCCCATCTACGACGTAGTCACTATATTGAGACGGCGCGCGACAAGCTTGATTTTTATTTCTTATACTATTACGATGAGTGGAAATGCAATGCAGTTACCAACTGCCTATAAATATTTTGAAATAGGGCCCGGAAAATATAGCGCAAATTTATTTACCGAGGAATATGTCGCTAAGAATTCACTTCGACATCGAATACGAATTGGCGGATTTGTAAAGCTAAAAGAAATACACACATTACATATGCAGGCAAATCTTTTATCAATCTTATTATGATTTCGAAAACTTGTATCAGATAGCTGAGCGGTTTTTAATTATTAATTGATATTTCAGTCTAGAATACAATTGCCAAACCAACAATTTCAGTGAGATAACGATGAGATTATTTAAAGATGCTGTCTTGAACAGAAACAAAGCTTATAATGCCATAGCATTAATAGACTAGATAGAAAATTGAATATCTTCGGAAAAAAAAATCATGTTTTCTTTATGAAGTTCCGATAGTAGTTCGAATGATGGAACTTGCTATGACGTTGATATTGAAGCAGGATTCTGCAGTTGTGATGTTGGCAGGCTAGGGAGATTCTGTAAACATCAAACAGCTATCCTGCATTTCTTCGGAGCCATTCAGTTGTGCCAACGCTCCGGCAGCCTCCTCGAAGCACGTCTTTCGATGGCTAAACTTGCCTTTGGCAATAATACCCAACCATTGTCATTTTATGAGCCATTCACCGTCACTTCACATGCATCACAAAGCAGTGACATTGATGACATCGCAATCGACAGCGTGAATGAGCCAAATAATTCAGTCCTCATGACTGATGAGGAAATCAATAATAATGAGGCAAATGTGACTGAAGCGACAAGTGCTGAAGATTTCAGAGATTTTCAGAGCTCACACAACATCAGTGACATTGCGAACGCAAGTATGAATCGATCAGATAAATTGGGCCTCAAAAATGAGGACATCGATAATGAAGAGAGAAATTGTAACAGAAGCTGCGACGAGTGCTGAAGACCACAACTTTCAGAATTTGGTAGATTTATTGCTCGCCAAAAAATAGCGAATTTGGTACCAGCACTACCCATCAAGAAATTTTGCCATTGTCTGAAGCAAGTAAGGACAAGCACTGGTTGGAAAAATTTTTTGTGCACCGCTGGAAGTTCATGTGGCCAACGCTACAGGCCAAATTCGACTATCAGAGTGCAACCTACTGCATTAAGTAAAAAAAAAAGTATGTATTACGAGAGAAGTAAAAGAAGACCCACTGGCCATCCAGCAAGTGGAGAACCTCCCAAAAAAGGCAGAAAAAAAACACAATCTCTCACAAAATGTGAAAAGTGATCAGCCTAATGCCATTAAACATGGATCATCCCACTAATCCCATCAAATGAAATTTGAGAGGATTTCAAGAGAAGAAGGCGTTATTGACATCAAATGATATTTTTATTGAAGAATTTAGAGCGTGTCAGAAATAGTAAAAAATCAAAACAAAACTTGCGAAGACCGAATGTTTTCGTCGAAATTTGAAATTCTCATCTGCTATAGTTCGGAACAGAAATATAGGTACTACTATCATGAAACACAAGATGTCTTGATACCTACCCACATTAATTCCATTGTGTGACAATATAAACTGAACACATTATTCGGGAATTCAACTTTTAGAAAACAAAAATTTGAACCTTCACATTCAATATAGAGGTTCAATAAAGGAAAGAATAAAAATAAATCGAACTATAGGTATTAATGCCCTCGCTCCGCTCGCGCGTGATATAACAGTTGATTAAATGACTTTATTATGATTACCTATTTTCATCTCCAATTCATTTTTCAATTGGGTAGAGATGTTTTTAGTCTGAACTGCAACCCAACCAACCCACCATACTACTTAAGATTGTATCTTGGATTTTTATGGAAAGTGATTGAATTGGTGGAATTTTTATATTTAGAAAAAGTACGAAATGATTGTACCTAATTCAAACTAGACGTTTTCATTTCATTGCTGCAAAATTGAAAAGTTCTTTCTTTATAACTCTTCATCTCAAAAGTAGGTACCTATTCCATTTGGATGCTGCAGAATAGAAATTTCCTACATTACCAGTAAAGATTCATTCATCACTTGGAACCGATATTGGAATAATCCCACTTTCAATTCATTAAATACACTTACATTCAACATTCAATACATTTTCAACATACACTTCAATATTAGATGAATAAAACATAGATTTATGATGATTCAGTATTATAGGTCCATGGAATAAAATGATAAATAATACCGAATTTCAATTGAATTACGCTATTATACGCCGTTTCGCATTCAAAGTGTGATTGGTTTCTCAGTTCGAGTGCGTCGGGCCAGTGGCATAGCGCTATTCTCGCTTGGTGCCAAACGTGAGTACGTAAAGTCACAAAAGTAAGTACACAAAATCTTTCCCATCTATTTTGGAAATGGCAAAAATCCAAAACATCAAAATCAAGCAAGCGTCAGAAAACAGATACGGACTCAACATCCACCCTGAAACTGTGGAAGACCACCGAAAACTGACAAAAGGCCTCGAAGATCACGGACAGCAGTTCGTAACTTACCCACTCCCCGAAGAAAAACAACTGAGGGTGGTAATCCGCGGCGTCCCATCCCACGAAACAGAAGACACTGTCAAAGAAACCCTCAGAGAACACGGTTTTGATGTGGCCGAGGTTAATCAACTTTACAGGAGAAAAGACGGTGAAAAGATCCCCTTTCCTCTCATGTTGGTAAAACTTCCAAGAACCGAGAAAAGTAAAGAAATTTACAATCTATAGGGTCTTTCAATAGGGACGGGTCGATGTTGGCAGCCTGTGGCGGCCATGTTGTTTTAACGTCGTCTTTCTAACCTATATTGTGACAAAACCAATCAGCTCACTGTCATGCTTACCCAAGTAACCCACCTACTCGACGAGATTTCTAAAAATCTGAATGGCTAGAAAACCAAATGCCTTGAAAATCGCAGCATGGAACGCGAACTCGCTGTCTCCAAAGCTACTCGAGTTTCAAGACTACATCACCGAACACAAATTCGACGTCATATTGCTCAGCGAAACATGGCTCAAACCGCAGGATCATATTTCAATCCCAAACTTCGTCATCTACAGAACGGACAGGCTCACGGGAAGAAACGGAGGTGTTGCAGTAATGATAAGCAAGAATATCATGCATGAAAGAATACCAAACTACAACACTTCCAACTTGGAGAATGCTGCTGTGAATATAAAAATGGCAGACAACAAAACCCTCACAGTAATTGCGGTCTACAATTCTCCAAGTAAACCAATGCTGAACACTGATCTGGACCAAATATTCTCAACAACAAACCACATCGTGGTTGGAGGTGATCTGAACGCTAAGAACACATCATGCAACAGTCGCACAACAAACAGAAGCGGTAGGACCATAGACAAACTAAAATAATAGATGAGCCACTCGTATATGTCGCGCCACCTGTCGGAGGAGGATACTAATACACGAAAAAATTATTCTCAATTTGATAGTTAGATGTCGTTGATGCATTCATGGAAATCCTATCGAGAAAATAGTAAGTATGTAAAATCGTTATTATCAAAAAACCTTTGAATTGTCAACTGACACAAGGAGTGGTTTGACCATGGACCTATAATACTAGTATTATAAATCTATGGGTTTGACACGTTCTTTTGAAATATCATGAATTTCGATATGCCTGCAGTGTGAATATGTGTTGTGTTATTGGATGTGAAAATCGAGATGCAAAAGGTAATTTCAAATATTATTATATATATTCTGTTACCTATAAGAATTAAGATAGTTTTTCAAAAAAGTTTTTCACGTATTGAATTAGTTTAGTAGGTTAATACTCATATTTTGTATTATTGAATTCATTATTGTTAGTTTTTGAGAATGTTTTCAATGCAATTATTAGTTTATTGATTAGATATTTATGAAATGAATCTGTATTTTCAATTGGTGATATCTATTTCAGTTAATAAATTTTTATTCTATCCAGAATTTAATTATTGATCCTCACTTCTCGATTCCAAAAGAAAATCAGATGAAAGTTCGTTGCAGGTATACTATTCTATCTCTATGTTTTCATGAAAATAAATTTCCTCACTCATCGATAACTTGCACGAATCCATTTCTGATTTCCTTTTGGAAATTGAATTTCAAAAAAATTTTTGCACCTTGTATATGGGTGTACCTACCTATTCAAAAGGTGCACTACAGAATTCTTTTTGAGGCAGCTTTACGATACAGATTCCTTTTTCAATTGAGCTTTTTTCACGAATTAGTAATGTTGTACAAAAAAAGATGTCGTTGAAGCTTGTTCTACTAGTGTCTCATCTATTCTCCGTTTAGTTAGTCTATGGGTAGGACACTCGAAGCCCACGCTAATGCCAGGGGTTACACAGTCGTTGCCCCCTGACACACCCACACATTATGGCACTAGCAGACCAGACATTCTCGATGTGTTCCTGCTGAACAACATCCACTATTCACATCAAATATACACGGAATCAGTTCTTAGCTCAGATCACAATCCAATCATACTGGAATGAGACATACAAGACCAAGAGTAAAAGTGCTAGGTACTAACTCGACAAAGAAAGAAATATCACAGGGGACGTGACTTTCGCACTAAGTTTCCTACTCCCAACATAAGAGAGAGAGATACTGTGAAGGATGGAGTAATATTAGGGGCGTTCGGCATTGACCTCCGCGAGCCCCTGAGGTTGAGATCTACTTTGAACTTGAAAGTTGAAAAGAACTCTGTATAAGGCAATAGTCGATTGTGAGCCATATTCTTCGGATGAATATTTTTCCTTTTGTAAGAATGTATTGTCTTGAATTGTATATTTTTTGATGACGTAAACAAACTTGTTGTACTTTCAATAAGCTTTTGTTTGAATAAATATATTATTATTATTATTAAGTTTTATAATTATATGCATATCCCTTATGAATAGTTTTCAGCATAATAAGAAAAATTATAAAAATATTATGGTACCATTCTTGAATCGTTACTTACCATACATTTTATGATATACTCACGTGAACTTGGTCAAGACTGGTTGAATCTGCAAAAGAAATAGTAAATTAATATTATTTCGAGAAACTATGGAGTGTTTATGTAATGACAATTTGTGTCAACAAAAAAGTGGAAAAATGGCTAGAGTATACCAAAATTTCTGTAAACAATGAGTGATCGATCCATTACAGCATTTCAAGCCGGAAACATATATCTTGATAACATAATCAAGGTAATTATATAGTTCTAAAAGAATCGTGTTGGAATTGTGAAAAAAATTGTACTCACTAAGTTTGGGTCCCAGATTACGAAAATGATAACGAGAAGTCTGCAATCCTTTTAGTTTTTTCAAAAAAAAAATCCAAAGTTTCAGTCAGGTTAGGGAGGTTAAGCATAGTTCTAGCCAATTTTTCCTCTATTTTCTCAATCAATACTCGTTGGAAATGTTTTATTTATCAATTTCTGAAAGTATCCTGCAAAATAAAGCCTTAATTGGTCGAAATCGACGAATTTATACATTGTTTACGTTTGTCACGGCAGCCATGATGATTTGCCCTTGGGCTGTCAACCGGCGCGAATTGCGCAACGTTGCCAATGTTTCAAACTTGTAGTTAAATTTAGGTTGCCTAGTTCGAATATTGTTTCAAGAATGTCAAGAATGTGTTATCAATTGAAATGATTCATTTCGCACCCTTTTTTTGTGAAACACTCGGCAAGAGTGAATTTGCTATACGAGTCCTAGGGATGATATTCCAATTTGAGATCCGGCAAATTAATATGTCCCGTGAAAATGGAAAAAGAATATCTATTAATGTTAGTATGACAGAAATTATAGAATAGCTTGAGTAGGTTAGGTTAGGTAAGATAGGAACAGTGCCAAGTATTAATAGGAGTGTGAATCACTCAAAAACACTTATTTAAAAAAAAAGATTCATAGTTCAATGGCCATTTCTCTTCCTACGAGCCTTTTTTAGTGTGAAATAAGTGTTTTTGAGTGATTCCCACTTATTAAATATAATAATAATAATAATAATAGATCTTTATTTCAGAACAATTCCATTACAGAAAAGAAATGAAACAGTGTCAAAACAATTAACCATACTATGCTATAAATTCATCCATACTATATGGTTCCATATGTAATAAAAAACTGAATATTTTTTTTCTTGAAAATTTTAAGATTATCAATTTCTGAATTTCTTTTGGCAATTTATTGAAAATTTAAAACATCTATATTCTACTTGCTTTTGAGTAGTTGCAAGATTATATTTAGGCAAATTATATGATAAAGTTCTAGTATCGTAATGACTTTTAAGATTACGATATTCTGAAAATAAATCTTGGTGTTTGAACAAAAATATTAAACATTCCTGAATATATAATGCATATATTATTTAGTATTATTATTAATACTTGGCACTGTTCCTATCTTAGCTAACCTAACCTAACCTAGCAACCTAACTCAAACTCTTTTATAATTCCTTTCATACTAATATTGGAAAAGTTAACAAAAATGGGCTCCCCAATCTCATCTCAATAATTCGAAAGTAACTGGTTCTGGTTATACGATTTGAGACATTGGCAACGTTGCACAAATCGCACCGATTGACAGCCAAAATACGCCCTAAAGGCAAATCATCATGGCTGCCGTGACAAACGTAAACAATGTATAAATTCGTCGATTTCGACCAAATTAAGGCTTATTTTGCAGGATACTTTCAGAAATTGATAAATAAAACATTTCCAACGAGTATTGATTGAGAAAATAGAGGAAAATTGGCTAGAACTATGCTTAACCTCCCTAACCTGACTGAAACTTTGGATTTTTTTTTTGAAAAAACTAAAGGATTGCAGACTTCTCGTTATCATTTTCGTAATCTGGGACCCAAACTTAGTGAGTACAATTTTTTTCACAATTCCAACACGATTCTTTTAGAACTATATAATACCGAAAGATACGATATACAATGCACCAGACAGAATTTTGGGGGCAAGTTGAGCAGATGTATATTCGAAAGTTTCACGTGCTGTAACTGACTGAACTGAATCCAGCTGTCTTATTGCAATAATGTAGTCTTGTCTCTCTTATTGCTGGGATGGGCTTAATACAGGCAGTATGGTAAGCAACCGCAAGTACTTGAATCGAGAATCACTTGCAGCCCGACACATTGAACCAATTCGGTTAATGTTAACATGTTAACACGATTCTTTTAGTTCAAATAATTACCTTAACATTTACCAATAATTCGCCCACTTTAACTGAGAAACTACTGTCATAATTCAATAGAGTTACATTATCAGTTTTCCTTCAGAAACCAAATTTAGCATTGACAATACTGGTTGAATAGAGAATAAAGTACTTACGATTTAGAAAAATACAATTACACCTCACATACATCTTCACTTTCTTTTCAAATGTGACGTTGATCAAAAACCTGCACAGCAGCCTCAAAGCTGAAAGACAAGAAGTATATTACATTTTACTCATAGTACACTGAAATATGCTGATCTGATTAATCACACTAATCACAGTGATTAATCTAGGATCTGATTTCTGAATATGGCGTGGCGACTGGCGACATTTGCGACTTTACTTTAAATAAATGTTTACTTTACATGGCGGGCGACAGGACAGCGGCCTATCCTAAAAATTAGAGGTTATTTCATAGAATACACATAGAACGGTAATAAGAGTTCTTCTTCTCAGTCTAACTTCTTTTTGAGTTTGTCTTATTGTCTTTCCAAAGCAGAGAAACTGAAATATAACGTGCGTTCAAAGAAATTCGTGGTCAAGTAAGCTTTGGATTCTATTTTTCTCCTCATAGACTCTTAGGAAAAATCATAGACTATAGGTGCGTTCGGCCTGTAAACTCCGGAACGGGGAGAGTAGAACCAGAGTTTTTGATACAGATCGCCTAGTGTTAGCGGAACTTTTAGTCCCATTTTGACTGAACGAATGATAAGCACGAATGTCAACTTCTGTTGTTTTCGACAACAACGCCTTCTCGGTCATTATTACTTTATGCGTGTTCGGAGAGAATATCTTTGACATAGTAACTGTTAACTTTGGAAATCAACTCAGAAAGATATATAAATAAATATATTTTAACAACTCTAACCTTACTTCTCTAAAAGCTCTTCGCGCCCTAACTCTGGAGCTGGGGTTTTTAGAGCTGATTCGAAAAGCTCTACTCCGTCTGACACGAACGACAAATAATTGACACTTTTCGATCTGAATCGGCTTGGCCGAACGATTCGGAGCTAAAAGAGTTAATGGAATCGACGGGCCGAACGCACCTTATGTCTATGGGAAAAATAGAATCCACAGCTTTTTTTAAACGCACGATATAATAAAGATATTCTATGGACATCACGTCAACAAGTCAAGGTCAAAGTATGTTAGTGATGTACTGATGTTACAAATGCTATGAATGTTACATTCTTGATTCATGTGTTACGTGCAATTCTTTACTCTGAAAGAAACGAAATTTTTTCTCGAAAGTCTAAAATTTATTTTGAAAGAATCACAATTTACTAAAAATGACTGTAGAAGTGCAACAATTAATCCAAAAGTTGTTGAATAACGGCACTCATAATAGAGAAAAATATGGTCTTCCATATTAATGCCGTCGTTTTTGTGTTACGAAATGTTACAATTGCACTTGAACGTTACAATTTCTGTGAAGCTGATTGAATGGCGCCAACAAGGCACTTCAACTTTCAAGTTAGGTTATATTTTTTATTTCCCAGAAGCACCCAAAATATTGTGGATAACAAAACAAACTACATTGTTTATATTTGCTTAATTTAGTGATGTATGTAATGCTCAGTTTCACGAATATTATATCACAAATTTATTTTTCCCGCTTTTTGTAAGAGTGCCCGCCCTAATATTTGGCGCCTTATTTCAGAAAATGGAAAACGCGCCAGAGAAAAGTGAAACAAAAAGTCCAGAGTGTGTTTACATTTAGACAGTGGTTGATACAACTTTGCAGTTATTGAATTTAGTGACAAGTTTCAATCATGGTTTTAGAAGAAGTCGACGATCAATTATTCAAAAAGCATGCAGAATTATGCAATAAACTCAACCTAGATAGCAAAGCAGTTACTGAATCTTGGGAGAGTTTTCGAAATTTGAACCAAAATTTTACTCTGGAGGTAAAATCTCTCATATAATCTTCACTGGATCATGTAAACAATACATCATTTTTAGGGTGAACCTCTGCATTGGCTGGGATGTGCAGTTTTTGTGGCTTGCAGGAAAAGTATTACCCCTACAGTAGGAAGTACAGTTATCGAGGGCAATTGTGTTAGCCTAACAAGTTTGCTTCGGTACTGTAATTTGAAGTAAGTATGCAGGTTTCCAAAGTGTAACAATTTTTGAAGGTTTGTTTCTAATAGAAACTAATAGGCTTTGTCTCTGAATTCGAATAAATTAATGTTAACAATCACTTTAGTGTAAAAAGAAATTACTTAGGTAATGCCATTACTTACTTTGCCTCTTGGTAATTTTTGTTCTGATAAAATTAAGTGATTTGTCATTGGTTATTAGAAGCAAAATACACACATAGTGGGGCTTTTCTATTTGACTAATTAACTGAAGAATTGCTTCACTTTGCACTCAATCTAATAGGAACGCTGCAATACTGATTTTGCACCAGTTTGAAAGTAATGCAGAGTCGAATCTGTGTTTCGGTATGGTATAGCTTTCTATGGGAACTGTCGGGACATTGGCCATGTGTTTGTTGCACAGAGCGAGTCGTGAGGGTTATGCTGAAGTTGGATCATTGAGTCATGTAGGGGACACTTCCGAAGGCAACAAATTCTCACCCTGAGTGGCGTTTACATCCAGGAGTGCCTGCTCTTTTTTCACAAAAACATGGGTTTTTCTCGAAGTACAAACCTCAAAACATCTATGGGACACGAACAATTGATTACAATTACCCAACCCACCACCTAACAATGACTGAGAAAACTGCTTTGTACAGTTGTATAAGACTTTTCAACAGGTTGCCTGACAGAATAAAGGAATTGAGCGCTATGGGCAACAGGGTCTGGGGCCGGAATCGTGGTCCTCACTTCAATCAGGCTATCCCTCTGGGGAAGGACTGTTCCATTGTGCAGGCTGAGCTATTTGCGGTTCTTGCATGCGCATTGGAAACATTCGCAGGGGATACTCTGGCCAGCACATTTATTATGTTGCGACAGCCAGGAACTCTGAAATCTCTCTCTGATGTTGAGTTGATTCTCTTTTGGTAGAAGAATGCAGGAAAGCTCTGCGTGGGCTGGGCTCTGATAACTTTTTGAAAGTGATCTGGTGTCCGGCTCATGCGGATATACCTGGTAACGTCAAGGCAGATGAACTGGCTAGGCGGGGAGCCGAATTAGCATTTGTTGGTCCGGAGCCTTTGCTGCCAATCTGTCGCACATCTGTCAGAAGTTTCTTCAGGAACTGGCTGAACAGGGAATTTTCCTCGGAATGGAGCGCACGGGTGGGCCTGAGGTGGTCGAGGATTCTCATTGAGAGACCGTCCTCGCGATCTGAGGTCATAGGCTTCTGCTGCTGGAGAGAAACAACTCAGTCTGGTGACTGGTGCATCGACTGGTCACCTGTTTAACAAGCATTTGAAGAGAATGGGATTGACGAGCTGCTTCCTATGCCGGTGGTGCAGGAGTACTGATTAAAACGGTTGAGCATATTTGTTCAACTGTGGAAACCTTACTGAGTTAAGGTCAACACACCTAGGAATCCAACACCTTCTATTCTTATGGTGAGAGGGACCACTCCTGGCAGGCTCGCGACATTTCTGTCTTCGTGTCTGAGGAGCTGAGTCTCTATAGAACGATGCGGGTGAACAATGGGCCACTAGGCCTCAGTTCGGCCGGTAAGGCACCGCACAGAAAGAAGAAGAAGAATGGGCAAATTCAAAAAGGAAATCCACAGACTGTTGATAGATTTGGAGCCGTACACTGTGGATGAATACTTAGAGAGAACACATGTGTAACTACGGAGCAGTCAATTGCTTATGTTTTTCTTCTGTGACATCAATTCTGTCTAACAGTCTACGTGCTTTGTATTTAGATTGTTCTCCAGAATAAAGATCATTTATTATTATTATTATTAAATAGAAAGGCCCCTATATCTCAGATAAAATGTTTTGACATTAGTATTATTAGGGTATTAAGATAGAATAATTCTATACAGGTTTTGAAATTCACATCTGAAACATACGATATACAATGCATCAGACAGAGAATTCTTCCGTTCAGTTGCACAGATGAATAGTCAAGACAACACATGCTGTAACACACTGAATTCCGTTGTCTTATTGCAATATTCTAGTTTTGTCTCTCTCTTATCGTTGGAAGGAGCGTAATTCATGTAGTATGGTAGGCAACAGTAAATACTTGAATCGGGTATTACGGGCAGCCTGACAAATTAAATTATGCTATACGTGTACTGCAGGTTCCCTACCATACTGCGATAAGAGAGAGACAAGACTAGATTATTGCAATAAGACAACGGAATTCATTCAGTTACAGCACGTGATTATCTCTACTATTCATCTGTGCAACTGAACGAAAGAATTCTCTGTCTGATGCATTTTATATCATATGTTTTCGATGTGAATTTCCAAAGCTGTATACTAACTATGTATTAAATCAAATACAGTAAAAGTGTTGATCTAGTCAAGATAAACATGATAGATAGATGCTTGATCACTGGGCACTTGAACGTCACAAATTAATGTTACTCATGGGGTATTCGTTTTGAGATTTTCATGCTCCAGAGCTTTGTGTTCCTGAGTTGCGCTAAATGTTGGTTACTGTTTGATTTCAAGCATATGTTTTTGACAGATGGTGAAAAAACAACAATTACAATAAAATGAGAAACTGGTGAAGAATGAAAGTCATAGTAATTCATTAATTTGCGATATTATTAAGTAAACATCTTTGATATTATCAAAATATTCGCAATCCAAACGAATATGAACATGACAGCTACGATGTAAAAACTGAAATTTTATTGCCAAAAATGTGAATAATTAAAAATCAATTTGGCGTTTCATTTTGAGGTATAGGTCGAAGATACGTAGATATATGTAATTTTATTGCAGACTACAGTTCCCAAAATAATGTTTTCTCACAAATAAAAGATTTTCCCCAAATGAAAAGTTACAGCACTATTTCCAAAATGCACATTTTCAAAAAATACCCTGTAACTATGAAACGGTCATAGATATTCCTGTGCAGTTTTTCCCTTTAGTTTTTCATGAATATTGCACCTCAGACACCGATATCAGTTTTATCTATCTTTGTTAGAAATTGGTCTTCCATTCAAAAGTGTTGAATTTGGCGCACCCTGTAGTTTTAAGTAGTTTGAGATACCAAGAGAATTTTGTTTATTGCTTAGCTTTGAATGATATGGTTTATTACTAGAGATGGGATTATTTATATTTGCATATTTAATACATATTTGAGTCGGGTACCATCCATCAATGGTTCTCCGCACAATTAATATTATTTAATTAATTAATATTAATTCAATTAATATCATTTCATTACTAAATACTCTTTGTGAAGTAGATTGTAAATATGCAATAAACAGTTACAAAAAAAAATACATATTTCGCGGTATTTCCATATTTTAGCTAAGATCCAGCATATTTTTGGTACATATTTTCTTCCCTGCTTTCCGTAATGCGATTAAAATGCTGAATCCGAATTCCCCAAAATATGAGGTCTGTTGAGTAATGATATTAATATTTGCGACTTTAGTCAAATTTGCAAATCACTTTTATCGCATTTTGAAACGCAGTATTAGTAGCCGCGAGATACGAAAGTATCCAAATAATGAGGAAAATACGCCAATTGAAATCCGCGTTGCCATTGGCATTTCCAAATAATCTTCAAGAAAAGTTTGAAAGGAAATCCAGGTTTCAACGATTTCCCTCTTATCGAGAGTTTTATTAATGGGACGGCAGGAGTTTTACCCGAAACTAAAAGGATGTGGGGTGAACCCTTTCCATTCTAAAAAAAATATTATTAACTGGCTGATTTTTTCACTGTTGCTTAGCAAATATTTCCTTTATGAACTGATCACATTGTCCTACAAATTGAGTGGTACGTTTTTCCAGTCCTACGCTCGGAAATTGTCAATTGTTAGTTATCATTTTCAATTGTGGGTTCTGTGGTACAATTTCTGAGGTAGGACTGGAAAAACGTACCACTCAAATTGTAGGACAATGTGACCAGTTCATGAAGAAAATATTGGTTAAGCAACAATGAAAAAATCAGCCGTTAGTAATATTTTTTTTTAGACCTAGTTGTTGATATTATGTTGGGAGTGGGGGACACTTTGATAGAGTCATCATTTTTGTAGGACAATTATTGTTTTCAATTTGCAATAAAATTGTCCAAGATTTAATTTATAAAGTAGCTGTTCGTAATAAAATTTGAACATTCATCCATTTAACATTTTTGACGCCTCCATACTGTATTAGCTCTGACTATCAAGAATTTTCCTAGAGGAAAAAGTTCGGCGTCTCGTCAAAATGAAGCTACTCACAAATATTCAGATTTTTAGTAATCATTATGAAAAACAGGCGCGCAGGCAGGACTATTAATTTTAAACGTTTACAAAAACATTAAATTAAATTTTAATACCATATTATTGAGAGTTATTGATATGTTGATTTTGAAATAAATATTACTTTTCTTTTTAATTCCACAAAACCATCAGGAAATATAGCATATTCTGCAATTTTGCCTATTATCGCATATTTCAAGCATTTTTCATGCATATCTGCATGCATATAACAACGTTTTTATGTTGCATATAATCCAGTCTCTATTTATTACAAAGATTATTGAGTTGCTATAAAATTTATTTCAATATATTCATTGTGTTGATTCATTTGTTTTGTTTCAGTCTGATCCAATTTTTGTAATATACGAAGATGGTCTGACATGACCAATATGCCAGAAGAATTTAGAAAAAAAATTGACACTTTAGAGGAATCTTTTTCTGTTACTTGCAATGTTTTCAAAGAATATTGCACGATTTTCCCAAGAATATTCAAGACACCCGAACCATCAGATATGGAAATCCCGAAACAACATAGAAACAGGAAACAGAAGTAAATATTTTTTTGCACTCTACAGGGTAATACATAAACGTTTCATAGAATTGGTTTCAGATCAGTGCAGTGCACTCCTGCTAAGATATTCGAGTTTATTTGGAATCTTTACATCACAATAAGAGGGGAGGATTCTAGTTATAGTAATGACTTAGTGCAATCGTATCATTTACTCCTGGGAATATGTGATTTAGCTTTTAAAAACGCTTTCTTGACTGAGAGGAGGGATCTACTCAACCCACAATTTTCAGGTAATATGTATTTTTTAGCACAGGCCTGGTGCCAGTACTTGTACTGTTTTGGGGTCAGGAATAAAGATTGTTTATTATTATTATAAATTCTCAGCAAAAACACATCAAAGGGTTTCTTTTCATAGATGCAAAAAATCATCATTCGATACATTCACAAGATGATTAAACCTGAAGGGAACAAACAATGAGTGAATTACACTACTGGAAAAAATTGAAGGATCAAGAAAAAATTCCAAATTTTTCGGCAATTTTCAACATGCCGTAACTTTGAGAGGAATGGTCGTACAAGGAATTTAAAAAGAGGAAATTGTAGCTCCAAGTGTCTAGTTTTTGGATTAGAGCTTCAAAATTTTAAAGTTTCAGTGGTTTTCGAGTAATGATAAAAAAATCAGCAACAAAAATTCTCAAAATTTTACCACTTTTTTTTTCTTGTCTACGAGCGTGGAAATTTTATTTTTGCATAATCGTTATAATGATGGGATACTTTGTTAATTCAGCTTTAATTTTTTTTTATTGACCTCAATACGTCCACTTCTCGCCGAGATATCGGTCTTCAAATGGAATAGGATCCATTTGTCTCTTATTATCGATTTCTCAGCAACCAATGATCGCACAGAAAATTGAAGGGGGGTTTCAAGACCTAAATGAACTCCCATTAATGAACAACCATTGCTTATCATGGAAACTTTTTTTCTTCATGTCAATATAAAAATTAACAAAAAAAGGGATATTTGGTGGTTTCTTGGAAAATCTACCGCTGGATCGAAAATGTTGAGGAAACCGATTATGTTAAGTGTGACTTTCACAGTTCAATATGTTGATAAAAACCTTACGAAGGGCCAACTCAATCCAGCGAGCCGTTTTTTTGTTTGACTCGATTGAATTTTTGAAAAAAAAAAAAGGATCACGTTTTTTGCTCTGAGAAGCTCATAATCTTTAAAAAAGGCAAAAAAGAATTTTCTCGAGCTTTTTCCACATTTTGATTGCAGATAGTACATTAATTTCAAAAAAAGAAAAATAAAATAAACTAACAAATAAAATTTTTCTTAATTTAATAACGGGTATTGCTAATCGATAATCAAAGACAAATGGATCCTTTTCCATTTGAAGACCGATATCTCGGCGAGAAGTGGACGTATTGAGGTCAATAAAAAAATAAATTAAAGCTGAATTAACAAAGTATCCCATCATTATAACGATTTTGCGAATATAAAATTTCCACGCTCGTAGAAAGAAAAAAAAGTGGTAAAATTTTGAGAATTTTTTTGTTGCTGATTTTTCTATCATTACTCGAAAACCACTGAAACTTAAAATTCTAATCCAAAAACTAGACACTTGGAGCTACAGTTTCCTTTCTTTAAATTCCTTGTACGACTATTCCTCTCAAAGTTACGGCATGTTGAAAATCGCCGAAAAATTTGGAATTTTTTTTGATCCTTTAATTTTTTCCAGTAGTGTAATATGTATACTCCGTCCACAAAAGGTTGAGCCGTCGGTTGGCCATGATAATTTGGCATATTCCACCATGTATATTAAAATTTTAGGTAATGTTGTTTATTTTCTTGTCAGATAGATACGCAATGTTGTCAATATTGCATAGAGTTCTCTGATACCTCGCAAGCTTGTCGGACGAGGCCGGGTACATTCAGCAACGTTGAATTTATTTTACGTTATGACAGCAAATAATGCCAACTTCAGATAAATGAACAAACGCCTACTATGCGCTCAAACTTTCGTGAACGGACTATATTAAATCATTTTGAATTACTTATTGCTGTTGAACTACAGCGTGCTAAAAAAGTAACCTAACATGTCAATCATTTTTGTATGAAAAATTATTGAGGAAAATCCTCGCACCCGTCGATTTTTAATTTAAAAAGCAATTTATCCTTTACTTTTTCGAATTTTAAATCTAAATAAACATAATTATCCATAGATTCGTGAATTTCCCCTACTAATAATTATTGTAAATTGTAAATTATTTCACAAATTTTAGCTAAAAACATTTAAGGCAGCCCTGAGCAGGTGCTTTTAAGCGCTCGTTCATTGGTAGAGCATTGATGCTATTACCTCAAAATTTTGTATAGGATTTGAACTTTATACTAAATATATAAATGCAATATCTCAGCACGATCGGAATACTATTCTGGAAAATTTTCAGAAACTGAAATATGTAAAAACTTGACAATTAAAAAAATTGAATACTATGGTTGTGCTGATGGGATCCTGTTGAAATTTTGCATGAACATTCAGTATATCAATCTTCAAACACAAAATGAATTTCACTCAAATGGGATAGCTTGTTATGGAAATATGGAGTTCCTTCTTTTCAATATTCCAATTGAATTTTCTATGGTTCTGTTAACACTATGGCCACAAAATTTTGCATAAGACTTATTATGAGCATCTTGCATTTGGCTGCAAAATTTCATTTCGATTGATTTCGTTTTGTCTGAGATATTGTGCAACAAAAATTTTGAATGGGCATGTTTTATGGAACAGGCTGTTTAACGAACTTAACCGAGGCATTTGGGAACCGAACTCGCCCTGAAAATTTCAAGTCCCTAGGACAATCCTTTCGAAAGTTATCATGCTAACGGGCGGACAGATGGCCTCACGGACAGAATTGAATTTGACCACGAATTCGTCATCACGGAGTCGAACCCTTTCGTTCGAGACCATTTCGGCTCAAAATTCGAAAATTACAGACATTTGGCAAAACGATATAGCACATCGCTAAATAGGTAATCAAATTACCTTTTTTTTATGTATGAATCGCAATCCATATCTTCCATTTGAAAAAAAGTGTCTAATTGAGATTTCAACTTACTTTATTGTTCATTCCAACTGTTTTCTGTTCTACTTTTTATATTTTTGTGATATTTGATCAATTTACACTTTGAAGTTATTTACTACAGCAACTGGTAATTTGATAGTTTGCTGTTCTAACTTGGCTTCTGATGAATATTGATGAAAAGAGACCGGATTATATACATTTGCATTTGCATATGCTATTGCATTTTGAGACATTTTCAGCCGTATTTGCATATTTTATCTAAGATTATTATGCATATTTTCGGTACATATTTTCTTCCCTGCGTTCCGAAATGCGATAAAAGTGCTGAATCCGACCAAATTCCACAAAATATGAGGTCTGTTGAGTAATAATACTAATAATTGTGACTTTTGTCAGATTTGCAAATCACTTTTATCGCATTTATTAGAAACGTTATAGGTTTTCACTCCCAGTCTCTGAAACATAAATAATTAAAAATCAAACTGACATTCTGGTAAGCTTCGATGTTGTTAATCTATTTCCAAACGTTCCAGTGAGTAAAACACTTGAAATAGTGAGAAGAAAATTGTTAGATGAAACAACTATTTATGATAATACTAAATTAACTGCTGATAATATAATAGAAATGTTAGATGTTTGCCTAAATTCAACATATTTTCAATTAGACGATGTTTTCTATAAACAGAAATTCGGAATGGCCATGGGTTCTCCTTTATCTCCTATTATGAGCAATATATTCATGGAATATTTCGAAGAAAAATATGTAGAAACATATTCACTGAAACCAAAGACTTGGTGGCGATATGTAGACGATATTTTTGTAATTTGGCAACACGGCAGAGAGGAATTAAATAAGTTTTTTGATTATATCAATAATACAGAACCAACCATTAAATTTACGATGGAATTAGAACACAATAATCAAATTTCTTTTCTAGGTGTTCTAATAAGAAAATTTATAGATCATTATGAAACAAGTGTATTTCGGAAACAAACACACACTAATAGATACCTGAATTTTTATTCCAATCATCAATTAAATGTAAAAAACAGGTATTATTAAAACACTTTATGATAGGGCCTTTTTAATTTCATCTACACCTGAAATTAGAAATAATGAAATTTCTTTCATTAAAGAGTTCCTACTAGATAATCAATACCCACCAAATTTTATAGAAAGAACAATTTCGAATTTAGAACGAAAAATATCTAATCGAAATTGAAGAGCTCGGAGCAATAACCGGGTAACTCCATTTTCTAATGATACCGATATATCATATTCAATCTGCTAATATCCAACGTACGCAACTTTCGGTGCAACAATTGGGCAAATCCAGCGCTTTTGTAAGGAGTTTCAATCAAAATGGACTTACTTGAATGTATATTTCGGCGTAAAAATCAGGCAAATCCTGAAGTTTTTCCTCATTTCTCAACAATTCATGAAAACGGAGTTACCCGGTTATTGCTCCGAGGTCTTCAATTATTCTAATGATGATCAGGTACAAACAGAAAACCGTCAAGAACAACCAAATTTGTTGAACGTCATTCCTTATATTCCTGGCCTATCAGAGAAAATAAGAAGAATTGGTTCCAAATTCAACATAAGAACTGTTTTCAAAACACAAAATTATTTGAGATCCATTCTAATTAGAACAAAACCAATGAATGAGTCACAAAAATTAAAAATTGTGTTTACAATATTCCCTGTATATGTGGAAAGTCTTATACAGGGGAGACATCAAGACCTTTAGAAATGAGAAAACGGGAACATAAGAATAAAATCAAAAATAGAGACATCACAAGATCACAAATTGCTGATCATATATGTTCAAATAGCGGAGATCATATGATGAACTGGAACCACACAAAGATCCTCATGAAGGAACCTGATAATTATAAAAGGAAAATTAAGGAATCTACATGTATTTTGTTAGATGAAGTATATAATTTGGCCAATTGTTCTGTTGGAATAGATCGTATTTGGATTGATTTATTGAGGAAGGAAGTGACATCAGGAAATTTCAAAATCAAATAAATCAACATCTCTATAGATTGACAACTATCAATGTCAATCAGATTACAAATGAGAAAATACACAATTCTGAAGAGTTTGTCTGAAGAAGGTGTCTGATATAGCCACCGAAACGTTACAATATCCTTTTAATTTGTTTCATTTTTCAGTTTTACTGTTAGGCAACAATTTTTTTCAAGACCAATTTGCTCCTGACAAACAAGTGCAAAGATTTTCGCAGGAGCACTTCACCTTAATCAAACATTTTTTAATTATTTATGTTTCAGAGACTGGGAGTGAAAACCTATAAAGTTTCTAATAAATGCAGAATCCTCCCAGAATATATTTCAATCGATATCACTTTTATCGCATTTCGGAACGCAGTATCAGTAGCCGCGCGCTACGAAAGTATCCATATAATGAGTAAAATACGCCAAATGAACTTCACGTTGCCATTAACATTTTCAAATGAACTTCAAGAAAAGTTTGAAAGGAAATCTAGGTTTCAAAGATTTGTCTCTTATCAAGAGTTTTATTAATGGAACGGCAGTAGTTTTACCTGAAACTATGAGGGATAACATAGCACCAAGCAACAAGGTTCAAATTCTCCCCAGTTACGTCCATGGATGTAGAGCGAACCTTTTCCACATACAAAAATATTCAAAATTTATTATTTGAACCTTTGGAACAATATTTAATTGTTTACAAAAACATTAATTTAAATTTTAATACCATTTATTAAGAGTTAATGAAGACAGTTCTCAGAATCTGGGAACAGGGACAATGGCGCGATGGAGGACTCTTCACTGGGCACGCAAGGGCCCTCAACATATACAGTATTCGTTTTGTGGAGTTTCGTGCTCCTGAGCTGTTCCAGTACTTGTGCGCAGCCAATGGAAAGCCGTATTTCGAGCTTTTGAGTTACTCAGGAGCACGAAATATCTCAAAACGAATAGGCTAATAGTTAAGGATGCCCACGCTCCCCTTCTCCAAAGAGGTGACCGCGCGGGCACTAAGTTAGGTGACCGCGCGGGCACTAAGTTCTACTTCGACGAACCCTACAGGGTAATTGTTCCTGACAGAGACCTATGGTCTTCATCAAACAGGCTTCTTAGTCCTGAAAGTCCCACGTGGTTCACGGATGGCTCTGTCACAGCAACAGGGTCTGGTGCCGGGTGCCGGAATTGTGGGTGCTCACTTCAATCAGGCTATCTCTCTGGGACTGTGCCATTGTGCAGACTGAGCTATTTGCGGTTCTTGCCTGCGCACTAGAAAATATTCGCAGGGGATACTCTGGCCAGCACATTTACATATGTTGCGACAGTCAGGGAACTCTCAAATCTCTATCTGATGTTAGGGTTGACTCTCTTTTAGTAGAAGAATGCAGGAAAGCTCTGCGTGGGCTGGGCTCTGATAACTTTTTGAAAGTAATCTGGTGTCCGGCTCATGCGGATATACCTGGTAACGTGAAGGCAGATGAACTGGCTAGGCGGGGAGCCAGATTAGCATTTGTTGGTCCGGAGTCTTCTTCAGGAGCTGGCTGAACAGGGAATTTTCCTCGGAATGGAGCGCGAGGGTGGGCCTGAGTTGGTCGAGGATTCTCATTGAGAGACCGTCCTCGCGATCTGAGGTCAATAGACTTCTGTTGCTGGAGAGGAAACAACTCGGTCTGGTCCTGGTGACTGGTGCATTGACTGGTCACCTGTTTAACAATTATTTGAAGAGAATGGGATTAACGAGCTGCTCCCTATGCCGGTGGTGCAAGAGCACTGATGAAACGGTTCAGCATATTTTGTTCAACTGTGGCAACCTAACTGAGTTAAGGTCAACACACCTAGGAAATCCAACACCTACTATTCCTATGATGAGAGGGACCACTCCAGGCAGACCCGCGACATTTCTGTCTTTGTGTCTGAGGAACCGAGTCTCTATAGAATGATGCGGGTGAACAATGGGCCACTAGGCCTCAGTTCGGCCGGAAGGCACCGCGCGAAGAAGAAGGGTTGATATGTTGATTTTGAAATGAAAATTATTTTCCCTTTTATTTTGACTTCCCAAAAGTCATTATTCAATATTGCATATTTTGCAAATTTTCGTGCATATTTTGCCTATTTTCGTACATATTTCAAGCATTTTTCATGCATATTTGCATTCATATGATAAAACAACGTTTTTATGTTGCATTATCCGGTCTCTATTGATGAACAATGTTGATTTTACTAATTGTGTCTATCTTTTCAGGTTTGCCATCAGACTGGTTAAGTCCAGATTTTCAATGTCCTGATGATGTACCATGTATAATAGATAAAATAATAACGAACTCCTCTAACTCTCTAGATGCCAAGTATATAGAAAAATTTCAATGCAAAAACGTTCTTTCAATGTTTTTCAAAAATGGAGTTCTTCTTGGAAACGAGTTGAACTTTATTGGGCTATTCGATCCTCAAGTATTCGAATCCAATTTCAAAGAAATCAAGAAGGCTTATGAAACACAGTTGCTGAGCAATGGTGGATTCGATGAGAGAATTTTTTTAGCTGAATATCGAAGGAGAATATTGGAGAAGGAGCATGAATATCAAAGTAATTGGACCTCTATACAGCCTTTTTCAGAATCAGGTGATATATCTTTATTTGTATTTTATTTTGAGGTTCTAGATGAGTTTTTTCGCTTACATTTTGAATTTCTAACAGATTGTTGAGTTATTTTTCTTTTGGCGTGCATTATACTGGTGTTCCATTTCAGACGAGCAACCTCATATAATAATAAACACTTCAAATGATTTTGTTTAGGGAACATCTTTCGACATATACAGTGGAACTTCCCTATAACGAACGTCTTTATAACGAACTAGCAGACCCAACAGACGTTGTTCTGTATACACAAAAATTCATTCAATTCCATCCAGCTGTTTAGTTGCAGAATAGATGAAAACCTAAATAATGACTACAGCGCCATCTGTTGATCTGATTTGTGATCATAAACATACAGGCATCAGGCAATTCAAAATACATTCATACATCCCTGACACTTCGGTACCTTCTCCTACCCGCCTAGTGCCTACCTCCGAGACGTATTTTGGTGCGATTTCATCTTTAACCTACCATATCTTTCCATGTATTCATCATAATTGAATGATGTAAAAGGCAATTTCCTTCTAAATGAAATACTGGGGATGAACGACGTATTTAATTGGATAAGGATCAATAGCGTATTCATAAAGAAATACTCCCAATTAATGCATAATTTTGAGAAACATTTGGATACCTTTAAAAGGTAATACCGAGTAAACCTTGAAAGATAGATATATGCTATCACGGACTTTTTTGTAGAACTATTAAAGAGGTACATTTCCGTCATACATTGTTTCCATGTACGTCTTACGGTTTTTGCAGCGCACCTGAAAATAGCTGATTTTGGTACTCATATTTATTATCATTGAAGTTATAGTAGGTTTCCTTAATTTTATCGGGTGAAAAGTATAGCCTATGTTACTCAGGGATAGTGTAGCATTCTAAGGGTGAAAGAATTATTGAAATCGGTCAAGTAGTTTCTTTCCTCTTTATAATATTAGTATAGATTTCTCTGTGTAACGAATTTCATACAAGATATTGCACCTTGAAACCAAATTCCATGTCAAAAACACCCTCTAAAACGAAGTAAATTCTCTCTATAACGAAATATTCAAAGAAAGAACATCACTTTTTGAATGGATACTGATGAGAAGGTATAAGGGAGGTTTTTTCCGGACGCACGTAATAAATCCCGACCTTAAACTAAATCATTACGGCGGGCAGAAAGATCTTTCTGAAACAGTTTTAAATACACCTCTGGCTGTTGGGTTTCAATCTAACCATTACGCTAGTGTGAAAAGTTGTGCGAAAATGTCTAAAAGAAAGTGCTTCAGTTTGAATGACAAACTTAAATTTATCAGTGAAGTCGACCGCGACATTGCCGACTATAGAAACAAGTTTTCAGTATAACGAAATTTCTTTGAAACGAATTTTTTTGCGGATATAGCGCTTTCGTTATAGGGAAGTTCCACTGTATTTGAGTCTTGAACGAGCAACCCTCTAAGAGGGGGCGCTTCAACCCCTCCAAAGTGAATAGCCTCTTTACAACGATTAATAAAAAACTTAATTTTGATGAATAGTTCTAGACAAAAATCGATTTTTTAGCTCAAATCTTGAATATTTGGTTATGTTTAAAAAATTTAATTGCAATATACTCTCAAGTAATAACAAGAATTCTCCCAAACAATGTTTAAAAAATCAGAACATTTCCTGGTGTAGTCTTAATTTTTTGTTCTTAGAAGTTTTTTATCTGGTTATACAGGGTGCGGCACCATAACTTCCTTTTTTTAAAACTTAATAAAACGCATTGTATGAATCAGAAAATTTTTATTCGTTTTTATAATATAGGCACATACATAAAAAAGTTTTGTTCTACCCAGTTTTGGAGATAAAATCAGGTAGGTGACGTCCCCTATTCTCCATACACCGAGTAAACCGATTTCTGGCGTTTGTCATGACTCCAGCCAGTATAGCAGGCGTTATGTTGGCAATTTCTTCTTGGATGTGGAAAAAAATTCCTGTAACATGTTTACATACCGGTCCGAATTCACTGTCACTGCGACTTCATTTTCCTCAAAGAACCAGGGACCAATAATTCCACTTGAGGAAATTGCGCACCACACTGTGACTTTAGGTGAATGCAAAGGCCTTTGATGCAATTGTCGATTTTAACCCTTGTGACTTTTTTCTATGGGATTTTATTAAATCTCGTGTTTATATGAACCGTCCAAGGACCCTACAAGATTTGAAGAACAATATCCAGGAAGAAATTGTCAATATAACGCCTGCTATATTGGCTGGAGTCATAACAAACGCCAGAAATCGGTTTACTCAGTGTATGGAGAATGGGGGACGTCACCTACCTGATTTTATCTTCGAAACTGGGTAAAACAAAACTTTATGTATGTGCCTATATGATAAAAATAGAATAAAAATTTTCTGATTCATTCAATGCGTTTTATTAAGTTTTAAAAAAAGGAAGTTATGCTGCCGCACCCTGTACTTTTCCCAAACAATGTACAGGGTCTCTATAAATGATTGTAACAGCGCGGTTGGCTTTGGATTATGCAAACCACAGAATTCTGTGAACATGCTATGCTATGATTGGTTGACATTGGTATTCTGCAATCCAAAGCCAACTGCGCTGTTACAATCATTTATAAAGACCCTGTATAAAAAAATCAGAACATTTCCTTGTGTAGTCTTAATTTTTTGTTCTTAGAAGTTATACTTTTGTTCGATCATTTATTATAAATCAATCTGTTGAGTGAGGACTTTGCTGATTTGTTTAAAATTTTAGAAATAATTATGGTGTATACCTTGCGATGTGACTTCACGTCAGTGTATTCTTGAATTTCATTTAGTTAAACAGTAAGCTTAAATCTAAATTTCACTTTTTTGCATTCCAGGAGATGAGATGACAGAAGAATCACCTGGAAGACCACACAGCTTTGGCACAGTAAGTTTCCTCAACGTTGTCAACTAAAAATAGTGTTCTAATTCAGTCATGCAGTCAATGTTTTTGGTGCACAGGCACATACACACATATACAGATTTGGAAATTCTCATCAGAATACAGATTTGGGAATTCACATCTGAAACATCCAATATACAATGCATCAGACAGAATTCTTCCCTCTAGTTGAATTCCGTTGACTTATTGCAATAACCTAGTCTTGTCTCTTTCTTATCTCAGTATGGTAGGGAACCTGCAGTACACATATAGAATTATTTTAATTTGTCCGGCTGCCTGTAATACTCGATTCAAGTATTTACTGTTGTCTACCATACTAAAGGCGAATTTTGGCGATGTAACTACATCTTACCATAGTTGCATAGTTGACAGTTAATACAAGTATTTTCTGTCAAATCATGTAACCAAAAGTCGAATTTTGGCGATGTAACTACAGCTCACCATAGTTACATAGTTGACAGTTAATACACGTATTTTCTGTCAAATCATCACGTGATAGTTAGATAGTTACATGTATAGTCCGTTCACGAAAGGTTGAGCCGTCGGTTGGCCATGATAATTTGACATATTCCACTGTGTATATTAAAATTTTAGGTTATGATGTTATTTTCTTGTCAGATTGATACGCAATGTTGTCAATATTGCATAGAGTTCTCTGATAACTCGCAAGCTCGTCGAACGAGGCCGGGTACATTCGGCAACATTGAATTTATTTTACGTTATGACAGCAAATACTGCCAACTTCAGATAAATAAAGAAACGCCTACTATGTGCTCAACCTTTCGTGAACGGAGTATAACTACAGCTCGCCAAAATTCGACTTAAATGAATTATGCTCCCCCCAACGATAAGAGAGAGACAAGACTAGAATATTGCAATAAGACAACGGAATTCAGTGTGTTACAGCACGTGATTGTCTCGACTATTAACTGTGCAACTGGACGGAAGAATTCTCTGTCTGATGCATTGTATATCGTTTGTTTCAGATGTGAATTTCCAAACCTGTATAGGTTTAAAGACTTTTGGGAAGTAGATTAGGTTGATAATGAGGGCTACCGCGTATAAATTTTCCGCTAGAGGCGCTAGTGTTGCGTGAGGTCCACGATAATTTGCATTGTCAAATATTCAAACGTAATTGTGAATCTGTATTATGTTTCTTTTCAATCTTTACGCGGATGGGAGGAGTTTTACATACATATTCAGTATAATAACAGCAAATATGAATTACGGATCAATGAATATCACTGCTTTGAAAGCGGTATTACAAGAGATAGGTGCCAAATTAAGCGGGCTAAAAGGAAAGCTAATTCAAAGGTGAGTTTGTTCAGAGTTTCAATACGCGTTTCTTGCGAAAGGTATGCTGACTTATTGAGTTTACAGTTATAGTTTTTCTTTTTACAGATCCAAATTATGATAGGAATGATAATTCCAGTGGAAACGCATTACCATGATTTGAAATAAGTTTATTGCAGATGCAGGTTTTCATTTCAAGAGTAATTGCTTTTTATCATACTTACATGATACCTGAAAAGTGTTAAAACTTGGAGTAGAACAATAAATCCTCACACAATCCTTTCATTTATCATTATATAAGTGAATATATAGACAGTATGTACAAAAAGGAAAACCTCAGAGATCAATGAGAAGTATATTAACTGATGACTTTCATTTAAAGTATGGTAATTTATTTATTTACACAGGTCCTTGATATATATTTTTACAGTAAATGTTCTCCTCGAATTAGTGAGTTGATTGATAACAAGCATAAAATGTTTGTAGTTGAAAAAATCCAGAGTAAAAGTGTACCAATTAGATTTTCTATTTGAAGTATATTTCTGTTACTCTCAAGTTCCGACAAAAAAGCAGTATCAGTTGAGCTCTCTTGACTACATATAGATTTTCCTCTACAGTTGAAACGATTCTTGCATTTTAAATTTCTTTCTGCGTTCAAGAACTCTCTCTACTAGTATTTTATTCATATCTGTCCTCACCTTCCTGGTACCCAGAAAATTGTCTTGGTATTGATTTCAGTTTTAATTTAGGAATAGCTGAAAAATTTTCAACAGTAGATTACAAGTAATACGACTATGTATAACTACATTTATTCAATTGTAAAAGTAAAGTGTCTGAAGCAACATAATGTAAAAGATTATTAGGTACTCACGGTTTTCTGTATTAAGATCGTTAGGTCACGTATTATAACCAGGGTTGAAATGTTAATCACAAAGATGTGAATGTTTTGAAGGAGTAACATCAGTTGCTTTAGGGCAGTCTTATCGTTCGGAAACTTAAGTCCTCCCTTTTTACTCTGAACAATACGGAACTGCAGAACCCTGTGGCATGCTCGATATTGTACAGTATTCAAAGATTATGATATAGGAACAGAATGTACCATTTTTTCACACGACTTATAACACCGAACACTAATAAATAAGAATTTGTTATAATAATAATGAATTAATGACAGTACAACGAACTTTGACAGGACCTCACGCAACAGAGGCGCCAACTAGTGAGAAAAAATACGGTAGCCCTCATTGCGAATTTGCCACAGATGGTAAATCAAGTGATAACAGTATGTACCTATATCGAATATACACAGTAAACATGTATAAAAAACTTAAAAATGCGGTAATTATATGAATTTTCGATGTCCAGCCGATATCGATCAGATTTTGGTGTCATTGTATTCATTGAGTCTTTCTGAACAACATTAGTGAAACCAACAAGTGGCAGTCTGTCTTAGTTTAGAAAGTATGGGCCCCCAAAGTTCCAAAAATGTTCCATCTTCACGTCATTTTTTTCACTATAAAAACACAGATATACTGCTACAATTTAGTCTATAAATCACCTTCCAACATTCAAATAACTATCATTCATTTAAAGTACATATATTCAATAATTAATGCGAAACATCGAAATTCTAGAGGAAAGCCCACCGTTTTTAATGGTAGATTTGGCACTGCCGCAGATTCATTCGCGCGAATATGAGACGATGCTTTCCCGTAATTCCCGCCATCATTTGATATGTCACTCGCCGAAGCACGGAGTAGTGTTGCCAAACTTACCATGAAGAACAGCGGACTTTCTTTAGAATTTGTGGATAAGTGGTACCTCCAGAATTTTGATGTTTCTGCATTAATTATTGAATGTACCTGAAATAAAACTATTCGAATCGTTATGCGAATGTACAAAGGTGATTGGTAGACTAAATTGGAGCAGTATTTCGGTGTTTTTATAGTCGAAAAGACGTGAAGGTGTTACATTTCTGGAACTTTGAGGGCTCATATTTTCTAAACTAAGACAGACCGCCACTTGTTGGTTTCATTAATGTTGTTCAGGAAGCATCAATGAATACAATGACACCTGGTCGATACCTGCTGGTCACCGAAATTCAAATAAAGGGTTTTCCAATAAGAGGTGTTATTTTGATATTCAACGAAAAATGCCATTTTTCAATAGAAATGATCGGATGTTTATTTCATTATAAAGAAGAAGCTAGGCGGTTAACAGTGGAAAATAACATCAGGCAAATGACCACCACGACCACGCTTACAGGTCCATATACTTTTAATGAAATTTTCCATAACCAAATCGCAAAGTGGCTGCCTTATGTCCTCGATAGCCTCACGAATTCCATCTTTGAGGTCTTGAATATACGCTGGGCTATTGGCGTAGACCTTCTCTTTCACGTGGCCCCAAAGGAGGAAGTCGTAAGGTGTCGAATCTTAAAATCTCGGTGGCCAATTGTGATCACTTTTCGAGAGATAACATGGTCCGGAAACTTTTCCGCAAAAGATCAATGACACGACGTTGTTGATGATCGGCTGGCTTGAGTTCTTGTGTAAACTGAACTTTATAAGCCTTAATACCCAAATCTTTATGCAAAGTACGCTATAGTGACGTTTGTGGAATGCCTAATTCCAAAGAACGAAGAGGAATGGATAAACCTGGGTTTTCTTCAACACTTTCGGCTACAGCAACAATATTCTCGGCTGTTCTTTAGCGACGTGCACGGGTTTTATTCTTCACATCACTAACTTGTCCCAACAGCTCGAATTTTTCCACCAATTTCTTTATTGCGGTCCTACAAGGTGCTTCACGACGACCCAAAAATGTTCGAGTTTTACGAACCGTTTCTGCCAAATTTTCACCATTTTTATAGTGAATTTTAATAATTTCAATGCGTTCTTGAAGCGTGTATCGTTCCATTTTCATTAATGGCGTAGTTTCTACTTGTCAAACATCTACCGAAATAGCGGGCTATCCAAAATAACACCACTTATTGGAAATCCCTTTATTTACCAAAAATGCTCTTATTCCGAAGGAAATACCAGTGCATTCCAATACCATTCCATTTAATGTTAATGCTCATTTTCCCCTCCATATTTCTATAATGAAAAAATCATGCCAAAATACTATTTCAACAGATAACCTCCAGAATTTGTGATACCCCTCTAACAGGAAGACGATTTCTGAGTCCGAGAGATGGGAAAGAAGTCAGTGGTTTGGTATCAGCAACTCAAAATATAGCACGACTACAAGTTATCTTGAGTGGTAGATTACCACAGCCGAGTGATTCGTTGAAAAGAATTTTTCAGTAAGTCAATACATTGCAATAAGTATAGAACATTAAGGACTAGCATTTTAAATTTGTGAAAGAATATAAGAAAATACAGGTTACCTGTGAGTGTTTCAGCAAAAGTCATTCATACAAAATATGTTTTGTAACAGGGGGTTTAACACTTGATATTCTATTGTTACCACAGGCATTCGTTTTGACTTCAAAAAGTTTTTGTTTCAAACCGATTTTTGGTAATGTTTAAATGTGATATACAGGGGAACTTCCCTATAACGAAAGTGCATAGTCCGCAAAAAAAATTCGTTATACAGAAAATTTGTTTCTATAGTCGGCAATGTCGCGGTCGACTTCACTGATAAATTTAAGTTTATCATTCAAACTTAAGCACTTCCTTTTAGACATTTTCGCACAACTTTCACACTAGCGTAATGGTTAGATTGAAACCAAACAGCCAGAGGTGTATTTAAAACTGTTTCACAAGGGTCTCTCTGCCCGTAATGATTAAGTTCAGGTCGGGATTTATTACGTACGTCCGGAAAATTTTCGGAAAAAACCCACCCTTATATCTTCTTACCAATACCCATTCAAAGAGTGATGTTCTTTGAATATTTCGTTATACAGAGAATTTACTTCGTTTTAGGGGTGTTTTAAACATGAAATTTGGATTCAAGGTGCAATGTCTTGTACGAAATTCGTTATACAGACGTTCGTTTTAGGGAAGTTCCACTGTATTCTCATAAATTAACAATTATCATTGAGATATAATACAGGTTGGGATATTCACATCGGAAACATACGATATACAATGCATCAGACAGATAATTTTTCCGTCCAGTTGAACAGTTGTAAATTCGATAGATTTACGTGCTAAGTAACTGCCTGAATCCAGCTGTCCAATTGCAGTAATGTAGGGTTAATTTCCAAACCCCTACACAGGTTTGGAAATTCACATTGGAAACATACGATATTCAATGCATTAGAGAGAGATTTTAACCGTGCAGTTGGGCAGTGCTATACTGGACATTTCTTAGAAACTTTATAGGTTTTCACTAACAGTCTCTGAAACATAAATAATTCTAAGAAATGCAGAATCCTCCCAGAAATATTTCAATCGATATCTATACTGGACATGTTTACAGGCTATGTTTCGCTTTCGTTTGACGCGATGGATGGTCCAATGAACAAATAATATGGTTGTCTCTCTCAAATCGACTAACACGGGCAGTCCGACGCATTAGGCCTTTTCGGATAATTACTCGGGTTAACTCGATCCCTAACCTTCGCGTTCGTTTACCTAACCCGAACATCCAACCCGTGTTCGGAAAGTACGGCACTATAAACTCGATCGCTGACCCAGGTTGATTCATCGTAATCCTACACGATAGTAGGGTTGTACAGTCACCGCATGCGCACTGCAGTTTGATTTCGTATTTGAAAGAGGCGGGAATTAGTCTTCTATATGTCTCCTAGTAATTTCATATATTATATTCCTAAAAATTATGGAAAGAGAAAATAATTTGGCTCAATGTAAAATGTGTGGTTCCATAAGACAAGAAATAATGTGAAACAACTTCTTTATAACTTTGTATACAGATTTTTATGTGCTAAGCTACAGCTTCCTTTACTTCTTCAACATAGTTACTCAAGGATAACATTAAACTTGGAAGGGTACACCAGAAATTATAAGAAGATTCGACAAAAGCCAATAGAAGCAAGCTAAGCTAGAAACAATCCGAAAATAAACTGGGACTGAAAAAACAAATTCTTCACTTCTTTAACATAGTTACTCAAAAATAACATTGAACTTCGGAGGGCACACCAGAAATTATAAGAAAGATTTGACAAAAGCCAATAAAAGCAAGCTAAGCTAGAGACAATCCCAAAATAGACTGCGACTGAAAAAATAAATTCATGAAATATTTGGTTATGATAAGTCTGACACTTCAAATCCTAAACCTGATTTGTTCGTATACTCAAAACCGGGTCCGTGATCCGAGAAGATCCGTCACGTGACCAAATGGATCGAGTTAGTAATCCTGAGTAAATTTCCGAAAACGCCTATTGAGTTAAGGCGTCAGGCTGCGCGTAATACTCGATGCTAGTTCTACAGGATCCTTACCTCACTCCTTGATTAAGCAACTCCCAACGATAAGACAGAGACCAAACTACAATATTCCAGTCGCTCGTTCATTTATAGAGTTACGAATCACGTGAACCTTTCAATTAGGTATAGCGCTGGTCAACTGCACGGTAAAATTCTCTCTCTGATGCATTGAATTTCCTATGTTTCCGATGTGAATTTCCAAACCTGTATATTTATGAATGCTTTTTTCAACATAGGATGTATTGTGTATCATTGGGTACGTTCAGCAGCACTCAACTGTTGGCATAAAGCAAAAATCAGTTGAGTAGAGTTGAGTTTCAGCGGATGAAAATTTTTCTGAACGCTTCGCTGAGTGATATAAAAATCTGACTTATCATGATATATATAACCTTATTTTTTGATACCCAGTTGAGAAACTTTTTGTGATTGTACTTGCAGATTATAAATTGAAGTGTATTGGAATAACCAAAATACTCCTTAATAAACTTCAACTCATAGAACACAACAAAACTAAACTTCAACTAAACCCTAAACATAAACAAATCACAAAATAGGTATATGCGCATGTCTCAGCGGTCAGGTGAGTTACAAAGCGCAAATTTCTACCGCTGCCAGAAATCGACAGCTGCTGAGAAACATCGATCTGTCAGCGATTTTGCTGAACGCTACAGCTTCCTCAACTTACTCAACTGTTGTCAACAGTTGAGTGCTGCTGAACGTACCCATTATTAGTTTGAAAAATGTTGAGATTGATGATTAACTGATTAAGGTCATTCACAAAATATGGTTTTATTACCTGTTACGTGGTATATTGCAATTGTGATTTTATTCTAAAATTTTTTTTTCAGATCCTCCTGTGTGTCTCCTCTTTCTAAGATAGCTGATATTGTTACTCGCTTAGGTGACAAATTTATTAGCGGATATGTCCAAAGCAAGAATACCAGTCACTCAGACGATCTCAATGAATATGCTAAGAACAGGTTACTTTTGGGGACTAAACTATTTTATAAACTCATAGAGAGCATTTTAGAACATGAAAAAATGATTAACAGAGACATTTCGGTAATAATTTCGAAATTTTCAAGTCGGGATGATATTTAATATTTTTTTTCGTAGGTTTTGATGCAGAAGGATCCGTTTTACGAATGCGTTTTTGCCTGTTCCATGGAAATTGTTCTACACTGTTATAATAGTCAAACAAAATTTCCTTGGATATTGACAGTTCTGGGAATAGATCCGTGTGATTTTGTGAAAATTATCGAACTTATCGTGAGATCGAAAGATCCATTTTATAGGGACACAATTAAACATCTTAATAAGGTGAGGTTATGATCTGATCCTCAGAGTAAAAAATAAACATAGAGATACCCCTACGCGTGAAAAGTACTAAATTGTAAATAACCAAGCTCTAGAGTGAGATGGAAAGCATTTCACTGCTGCACTGCGGTGTAGTAAACAATAGGTTAGATTTTCATTTCTACAATTTCAGAATATAATGAACGGTTTTCCAATAAGAGGAGTTATTTTGAAATTCAAAGAAAAATGCCATTTTTCAATATAAATGATCGGATTTTTATTTCATTATAAAGAAGAAGCTATGCCGTTAATAGTGCAAAATAACATCAGGCAAATGACCACCGCGACCACGCTTTTAATGAAATTTTCCATAACCAAATCGCAAAGTGGCTGCCTATGTCCTCGATAGCCTCACCAATTCCATCTTTGAGGTCTTGAATCGACGCTGGGCTATTGGCGTAGACCTTCTCTTTCACGTGGCTCCAAAGGAAGAAGTCGCAAGGTGTTAAATCACAAGATCTCGGTGGCCAATTGTGATCAGCTGTTCGAGAGATAACACGGTCCGGAAACTTTTCCCGCAAAAGATCAATGGTTTCGTTGCTTGTGTGGCACGTAGCGGCGTCTTGTTGAAAGTAAACGTTGTCAGATCAATACCATCCAATTTCTGCCATAAAAAATCAGTAATCATCTCTCGAATGCGCAATCCATTCACCGTAACTGTTGCTCCAGCCTCATTTTCTGAAAGGTAAGGTCCAATGACTCCGCCGGACCATAAACCGCACCAAACAGTCACACGTTGAGGATAGAGAGGCTTTTCAACAATAACTCTTGGGTTTTTTTAGCCCCAGATGCGACAGTTTTGCTTGTTGACGAAGCCACCGGGGTGAAAATGGGCCTCATCACTCAAGATGATTTTTCGATGCTGCTTTTTCGATGGAATTCCGTATTATTTTCATGCATTTCAACGACCCAATTAGCAAAGACATGACGTTGTTGATGATCGGCCGGCTTGAGTTCTTGTGTTAACTGAACTTTATAAGCCTTAAGACCCAAATCTTTATGCAAAATACGGTGTAATGACGTTTGTGGAATGCCTAAATCCAAAGAACGACGAGGAATGGACAAACCTGGGTTTTTTCAACACTTTTGGCTACAGCAGCAATATTCTCGGCTGTTCTTGAGCGACGTGCACGGGTTTTATTCTTCACATCACTAACTTGTCCCAACAGCTCGACTAATTTCTTTATTGCGGTCCTACAAGGTGCTTCACGACGACCCAAAAATGTTCGAGTTTTACGAACTGTTTCTGTCGAATTTTCACCATTTTTGAAGTGAATTTTAATAATTTCAATGCGTTCTTGAAGCGTGTATCGTTCCTTTTTTATTAATGGCGTAGTTTCTGCTTGCCAAATGTCAAAAAATGACAGCTTCAAACATGACATATACCGAAATAGCGGGCTATGCAAAATACATCTCTTATTGGAAAACCCCTTACATGTTCTTAATTTTGTCATAGCAATAATTACTGGAATACCCTTAAGCAACCATAAACTGCCACCAAATCAGTAAAATAATTCAGTTTATGAACGTCAAATCGAAATAAAAATGTAAACACATAACATCTCGTAACTTAACACCAACAGACGATGTTGCCAAACTGACAGAATTGCCTGTAACAGACGCAAGCCGTTAGTATCAGAGTAGGGGAGCGGTAGACCAATTATCCCAATACAAACTGGCAACGCCGGAATGTTGTTCGCGTGCATAAACAAATTCTACTTGGCTGCGTGAAGGCATCTCTAGGTTTACTTTTTACTCTGAGATCTGATCTCTAATTTGATTCGAATATCTTTTGATAAATTGAATACTTATTCGAATATTTTTCGCATGTAGATTGAAGAAACAATATTAGAGTCTCTTGCCTGGAAATCTAATAGCAACCTATGGAACTTGATAAGGCAGTGTGAACAAGGTATACCCAAACAAGAGGATGTTGCATTACCTGGACAAGTAGCAAATATAAAACTTCAAACAGATGTAAAACAACCACTAATCATTGAAGAACCTAAAACACCGAGTGAGTTGAAACATATCATTTGAAGAATAGCTTAGCGATCTTCATCACTTGTTATATTATTTTAGAGGTTTCCAACACAAAAATTAAAACATTTTCTTTGAATCAATCAAGTTGAAACAATTATAAGAAATAAAATAAATGATTATCAATAATCTAAAAAGGTTGAAAGAGTATGATTATACAGAAATCTATGGTGGTATTCTGCTTTTCATCTGTAAGTTACGATACTGTAGCATACGATTCATCTGTAACTGGCCGATTTACAGATTCGTAAATAATGCAATTCTGGAATGGTTCCTGTTGCTTTTTTATTTACAGTGCCACTTTTGAACTACTCATCGATAAACATAACCTTCAATCGTGAGAGTTGATCATGGAACTTTATGTATTATGAGTAAATGGTTTTGATTTGAATTTGAAAATACATTTATCTGAATGTAGTTTTCGTTTGTTTCTTTCATCTGATAAATTGAAAACAGGAAAGAAAAAATTTCTTGGTTAAAATTGCTGTAGAGCATTCATTAAGTTTATAGTACACTGGTTCTTCAATCTGAACATGTTCACAAACTGGGCATTTGACATTTCTTCAATCTGAACATTTTCTGGGCATCCGGCATTTCAAGTGGATCCATTTGATCACGCAACCTTTTTCTTCCGATTCTCATAAAGTTCCTACTTAAAAAAAATATTTTCAGGTCATGTATATTATTAAACAATGTTTTACTTGTTATGATTTTCTTCCGATAACAATAAAAAAACAAAGCCATATTATTTTTATTCATCGTGAATTTCTTATATTAAAACGTTGGTGTTCGTCCTAAAATAAACAAACCATTCAACGTAACCTCACAATATGTTATTCGATAATGCTTCCGATCACCCGTCGAGTACTCGTAAATATTTAACGATTTCTGTAAGCTACAGATCCCTTAAAGAGGTCCAGAATTGCAATTTTCCTGTAAGTTTATGAAAAGTTACAGATTGGCTTACAGATGAAAGCAGAATACCACCATTAATTAATTAAATTATTAAATTTTTCGATGTGGAAAACACGAAAATATTTCGTTTCATTTTAATTGTTGAACTCTTTGTTTATTTTCAGCAAAAATGGAGTCTCCTGGCCCTTCTGCGACTGAGCATTTTCAGTCACCGATAAGTGTCAGTCGGCAATTGTTTCCTGGTGCGAAATCAACTCCACAAAAGACAACTGGTTGGTATTTTCTCTGTCCTGAATGAATTTATATTATATGTACAAAATTTCAGGTGATAGCGAATGTAAGGTTAATTCATCAGATGAAACATCAGAAGCACTGGGAAAACCGAAAAGAACTGGGGGTTTGGCAATTTTTTTTAGAAAGGTAATTTCTTCGATTTTGATTTTGGTAGTGAAGGGTTTTCCAATAAGAGGTGTTCTTTTGATATTCCAAGAAAAATGCCATTTTTCAATGAAAATGATCGGATGTTTATTTCATTATAAAGAGGAAGCTATGCCTTTAATAGTGGAAAATAACATCAGGCCAATGACCATCACGACCACGCTTACAGGACCATATCTTTTAAATGAAATTTTCCATAACCAAATCGCAAAGTGGCTGTCCTATGTCCTCGATAGCCTCACGAATTCCATCTTTGAGGTCTTGAATCGACGCTGGGCTATTGGCGTAGACCTTCTCTTTCACGTTGCCCCAAAAGAAGAAGTCCCAAGGTGTTACATCACAAGAGCACGGTGGCCAATTGTGATCACCTCTTCGAGAGATAACGCGGTCTTGAAACTTTTCCCGCAAAAGATCAATGGTTTTGTTGAAAGTAAACGTCCAGATCAAATCACGGTGTGATTATGTTTATGGAATACTTAATTCCAAAGAACGACGGGGAATACACCAGCAATATTCTCGGCTGTTCTTGAGCGACGTGCACGGGTTTCATTCTTCGCATCACTAACTTGTCCCAACAGCTCGAATTTTCCACCAATGTGCTTCACGATGACCAAAAATGTTCGAGTTTTACTAACCCTCTCTGCCAAATTTCACCATTTTTTGGTAAATTTTAATAATTTTGATGCGTTCTTGAAGCTTGTATCGTTCCATTTTTATTAATGGCGTAGTTTCTACTTGCCAAATGTCAAAAAATGACAGCTTCAAACGTGACATCTACCGAAATAGCGGGCTATTCAAAATAACACCTCTTATTGGAAAATCCTTTAGTTAAAAAAGCCCTGACTTGAAATCAGAAGAATTTAATTAGTGTAAATGTTCGAAATGTCCTCCGTTTTCACGAATACACAAGTATATCCTTTTTTCTAAAGAATACATGAATCTTCTTAACTGCATTAAATTAATTTTCAAATCAAGAAATGTATTTCGAAAACGGTACACATTATCGAAATTTTTCAAGAGTACCTACCTTTTTAGCGTAAAATTAAATGATATTTAAGTTCACTTTGAATTTTGCTCAATAAATCTAATATTTAAGTTATGTTCAATACTAGTTGGTACAAATCGCTCCCTCTATGAGAGTCAGACATAAAAACAAATTCATCGGATGTATCAGCTACCAAAACATATTCGTATAAAAATTTCATTACAATGTTTCCAGTAGTTGCGGAAAAATCTTAAAAGATGTGTATAATTTTTTTTCTTCAACCTATCTTGAATACAGATGGTTCTCGACTTCAGTAGACAAACGAATTTTGCCCACCCTGTACATTGATAGGAAGTTTCACTACTATTTGCAATCTTTCTTTCCAGTTTTACAATTTAGCAGCAGTAAGAATGAAACATCTCTGTACCCATTTGAATATCAATGACAATGAGCTGATGAGAAAGATTTGGACAGTTTTCGAAATGTCAATACAAAAAAGTGCCGAGCCATTGCTTAAAGACAGGCATCTCGATCAACTTTTGATGTGTGCTGTTTATGTCATCCCAAAGGTACTCAAGAAACCGCAAACGTTTATGGATATCATGAAATGTTATAGACAGCAACCTCAAGCAGACAGTTACATTTATAGAGACGTTTTGTTAGAATATAAAACTAGTAAAGTTGTTGGTAAGTATTCTATGGCAATTTCTATCATTTGGTTTCCTTCTTGATATAGGGTTTTCCAATAAAAAGTGGTATATTTTGATATCCAAAGAAAAATACCATTTTTCAATATAATTGATCGGATCTTTATTTCATTATAAAGAAGAAGCTATGCCGTTAATAGTGGAAAATAACATCAGGCAAATGACCACCACGACCACACTTACAGGACAATGTCCTTTTAATGAAATTTTCAATAACCGAATCGCAAAGTGTCCTATGCCCTATGTTCTCGATATCGTCACGAATTCCATCTTGAGGTCTTGAATCGACACTATTGGCGTAGACTTTCCGTTTCACGTGTCCCCAAAAGAAGAAATCGCAAGTTGTTAAATCACAAGATCTCGGTGGCCAATTGTGATCACATCTTCGAGAGATAACACAGCCCGGACACTTTTCCCGCGAAAGATCAAAGGTTTCGTTGCTTGTGTGGCACGTAGCACCGTCTTGTTGAAAGTAAACGTTGTCCAGTATTGTACTGACGTTTGTGGAATTCCTAATTCAAAAGAACGACGAGGAATAGACCTGGGTTTTCTTCAACACTTTCGTCTACAGCTGCACGGGTTTTATTCTTCACCTCACTAACTTGTCCCAACAGCTCAAATTTTTCCACCAATTTCTTTATTGCGGTCCGACAAGGTGCTTCTCGACGACCCAAACATGTTCGAGTTTTACGAACCGTCTCTGCCAAATGTTCACCATTTTTACAGTGAATTTTAATAATTTCAATGCGTTCTTGAAGCGTGTATCGTTCCATTTTTATTAATGACGTAGTTTCTACTTGTCAAATGTCAAAAAATGACAGCTTAAAATGCGACATCTACCGAAATAGCGGGCTATTCAAAATAACACCTATTATTGGAAAAGCCTTTACATGGTATTTGAAGAAATATGCAGGGTGTTTCAGAATAAGTTCCGTAAATTTGGGATCTTAATCATCCCTCTCTCTGGGTCTTTAACGCATTGTTTCTGATATATGGGGTATTGAAATTTAAAAAAATGCTTTTCGAAAATATTTTCGGCACCGCACACGATTTTTTTCGTTTTGAAAGTTCTGAATAAATCTGCTAAATAAAAACGACACTCATTTTCTCAAATTCGAAAATATTCTTAATCACCACATAATTCACAGTGAAAATGTTATCTTGAGTTTTCCACCTGCGACAAATATTTTCTGATATAAAGAATGAAATTCAATTCGATTTTGAAGTTACGAATTTTTTTTTATTATGTACTTCCAAAATGTCTTCCAGATTAAGGCAGCTCAGTCCATTAATTTTAACTCTAACATACTGTATCTCGAAAACAAATGAGAATCTTATAAGAACACATGTGTTTTTTTGTATTATTTTTCGGTAAATATAGAATTTCGGTGACCAGCAGATATCGACCAGATTTTGGTGTCATTGTATTCATTGAGTCTTCCTGAACAACATTAGTGAAACCAACAGGTGGCGGTCTGTCTTGGTTTAGGAATTATGTGCCCTCAAATATCCAAAAATGTTCCTTCTTCACCTCGCTTTTTTCGTAAGTAATATCATCTAATTTTTCCGAAAGAATCGAAAAAACACGTTGCTAAGTAATATTCTGACAAGAAGCATGAGTGCTGGTGGCAACAAAAATCCGAGTCGAAGACGAGGATTTTTGCACCTGCACGAATGCTTTTTGTCATAAAATATTACTTTGCAATCTGTTTTTTCGATTTTTTTTCACAGGAAAAATTAGATGCCCGAATGGTATTTGACAAGACTATTTCATGAGAGACAAATTATTCTGCATGCATTAAGTTTAGGTATTGCTTTGACAATAACTGTCAAGTTTTGCCGCGGGTAAACGCAAATAAACTGCTGACAGGTCCTGCCAAACAGTTTTTCCACCTAGAAACCATTTGTAATTCAAAATTGCGCGTTTCCGATTGGTGCAAATTACGGCGAGGGAAATAGTCACTATGAAACCACAAATTCACTTTTCCAATTAATTTTTTTAATTCAAATAACTATTCGAATAGTTTAATTTCAGGTATATTCAATAATTAATGCAGAAACATCGAAATTCTAGAGGTATCATATACCCAAAAATACTAAAGAAAGCCCGCCGTTCTTCATGGTAAGTTTGGCATCACTGCTCCGTCCTTCGGCGAGTGACATATCAAACGATGGCGGGATCTACGGGAAGGCATCGTCTCATATTCGCGCTAATGAATCTGCGGCAGTGCCAAATCTACCATTGAAAACAGCGGGCTTTCTTTAGAATTTGTGGATATGTGGTGCCCTAGAATTTCGATTTTTTGAATTTTGTAAGGTGATTTATGGACTAAATTGAAGCAGTGAAATTGTGTTTTTATAGTGAAAATAGTGACGTGAATATGGGACATTTTTGGAACTTTGGGGGTCCATATTTCTAAACCAAACCTGTTGGTTTCACTAATGTTGTTCAGGAAGATTCATAGAATTCAATGACACCAAAATCTTATCGATATCTTTTTCGACTCTTTACCACCGAAATTCGATATTTACACTAATTTATTACCTTAGAATATGTCCAATAATTAATTTTGGATTTCAGACCACAAGACTTCATATTGAGTGTTCTCAAGCATTAGGGAAAATAGTTTCGTTTCTAAAGCTGACACTGTCACTTATCTTTTATAAATAGTCAAATTCAATTCCAAATTCTTGTTGGAATATTTCTACCTACCTTAATTTTTTATAGACGGTGTCACTAGGGAAATCCCCGAGAAGAGAGGTGACCTGATAGAATTCTACAATTCAGTTTATGTAGTGGAAATGAAGGATTTCACAATAAAATTCGCGAATGGTACAGGACAGGTAATGAACTCGTCAAATGATTTTTTCCTTTTCACCAATTCATTTTTTTGCAGCCCTGTGATATTTTGGTTAGCCCTCTACCTGTGCCATGCGGCAGAAGAAGTCTCGTTTCTCCTAGTGTCCAAATCATTAAGAATGTATTTGTTAAACCTTTAGACAGTCCCGTGCCTCACAATTCGTGTACTCGAAGCTATAATTATTTCTTCAGCAGGAGTCCCTCTAAGGTAAGTCTAAAAAGTTATTTGAATGTTCCTCGATATTAGATTTCTTCTAACCAAATACAGGGTTGCCAGATTTGGTGATCCAGGAACTTCAACCTTTTAACCCTACTTATGAGATAGAGAAAAATGAATGACACTTTGTGGTCTTCTTTTTTCGATGTTTCAGTAGAGTTGTGATATCATTAGTATCGGTTCTAAATCATCGAGAAATAATAGAGAAGAGACGCTATGACATACAATTGAGAAAGGCGGGGCTAAGTCGGGGACCATTATGGCGGAAAGTTCAGGGTTGAATTAAGTTCCCAGTTTTTTCTGTTTACAAATTTCACCCAAAAAATACGACGTGATGGGTCTATAGGAATCCTGTTCAAATAAGGTCAATTCAATATCGAATAAACAATTTTTCTTCAGGCGATAATATACACATATAAAAAGATATCAGATTACCAAGACAGACTAACAAATTTCGAATGCGGATCTGTTCAGTACTCATCCCTACCTGTGATATGTTTTTCCTCTAATTTTCTTCTTATCTGTCTCTTTTCTGCTTGAAGAAAGCCTTACAGTGCACGATACCATTTTATTGTATATTATTAAGCATAAAAAATCACAATTTTACTAGAAACAGGCGCAAGAATCACAATTCCTCCAGAAAATTTAACGATTATCAAATTTGACGTTGGTGGTAGTTATATGGCGCATTTCGAATCGAATGCTGTAGAATAAATATGGGGTTGCCATTTGAAAATCTCGAAATAATTCAATTTTGAGCTCCACATTTTCGGAGCAATATCTTCAAAAAACCTCACAATGTATCAAAATACTGAATGTAGCACAAGAATGCATAGATTCTCTACTATGAAGTCTCATAGTAGAGAATCTATGCATTCTGAGTTTGGTTCCGTTCGTATAAACAATAATCGAGATATTGCATTTCCAAACTGGCAATGCAGATGTCAAAAATTTCAGGAATTTGTGCATAACTTGGCAACAGTGCAAGCAGAGAAACTGTTTTTAGTAGGTTATACTGCGAATTTGGTATTAAATCGACACATAAATGAAAATATAGGTAGTTCCATTTGAAATAAGAAAGTAGATATGTGTTTGAGATAGACTTGGCAACACTGTCGACTCGAAAATATTTTAGGCGAAGAGTTCCTTCACCCTCAAGGCTCCAACTAAAATTTCAGAACGAAATATTTACTAGTTTTCCTAAAACGTCTAATAAGCCAACTTAAAAGGAAAACCCTGTATATTTCATTCTTTATTTTTGCCATTTCAGGATCTGAAAGATATCAATAAGGCAATCAATAACAATGGTTTGATGACAGTCAGTGGGAAAAGACTACTTGTTGACGGAGATGAACTACCTAGTAGTAAGAAAATAGCTACAAGAAAGGTCCAATCTCTTCTTGAAGAGAGAAGAAGACAGTACTAAGGATTGATTTTATTCGTATCATACTGGTCAAAATTATCCTATCGTTCATTTTGGGCTTGGGTTTTAGCGCCTAACAAATATTTTAGTATCGAAAGCTCTAAAAATATGCCAAACTGAAATCCTGAAGCATGATTGTTTCAAATATCATAAACCTGGGATATGTAAGTTTATACTGATGAGCAATATCCAGTACAGGGTGTCCCAAATTCGATGATATTTGAAAGCATCTCAAGAGTTAGAAAAAAAATGATCAAGGACTTCCGATTTCTTTTTTCAAAATAATCAATGGCTAGCAAACAGATCCCAGATATCTGAATTGGTTTTCGAATTACAGGGCGTTTCTGAAAAATTGCTGTTTAAAATAATTCGCCATATCTCGGTTTCTGTTGGAAATATCACGAAATTTTCAAAACGTTTTCTTTTGTAATTTCTATTGCCTATACGCTGCTTCTATCTGATCCGATAAATTATTCGCCGTTCAAGTGCTAGGCAGAAAAGTTTGTGTTTTTTAAATGGGACACCCTATATTTTTCATTATGCTTCTTAGCCGCATAATAATAATTTTTGGATCAGATGGAAGCAGCGTATAGGCAATATAAATTATAAAAGAAAACGTTCAGGAATTTTCGTGATATAAGAAAAAACGAAATATAGCAAAATATTTGAAATAGCAATTTTTTAGAAACGCCCTGTAACTCAAGAATCAATTCAGATATCTGGGAACTGTTTGCTAGCAATTGATTATTCCAAAAAAAGTAATCGGGAGTTCTTTGACATTTTTTCTCTAACCCTCACGGTTCTAGAGGTGCTATCAGTGATCATCGAATTTGGGACGCCCTGTACATGCTTAGAATCTACACTCATCTATTAATTAGTACGAGATTTAATATATTGATGTTTTATCTTCACAACTCTGATCTCAGCTTTGGTTTAATTTTAATTTATTAATCAAATGAAATTATAAATTTTATTAACTTATTTTCATGTAATATTCCAATCAATGAAAATCATAACCAAATATTCATTTTAACCATAATGATATTCTTAGATAACTAGTCTGACTACTTGAATTGCACCCTAAGGAAAAGAAGATTCCTTTAATAGCTCATTAATGTGGAATTTTAATATTTTGAATATCTGATTTTTTAACTATCATCAATGAAATATTATGTTATAATTTGTTGCCTATCTGGTGGGTTCAAATAGTAATTTAAATTGTTGAAAAATAAATATTTTTAAATGTATATATTTGTTTTTGTGTTCCTTTTTTCAGGATCACCCTGCTCCTTCCATTTGAAGATATTGTGCGTGCGGCTGTACCAATTTTTTTAAACGAGTGCTATTTCGTTTTGCCCAAATGTATGTAATTTTCGAATTTGGAGCCGAAAATAGTCTCAAACGATTGGGTTCGACTCCGTGATGACGAATCCCTGGTCAAATTCAACTATGTCCGTGGGGCCGTCCGTTAGCACGATGACTTCGGATTCGTCATCAGGAAGTCGAACCCTATAGTTTGACATTTTCGGCTCAATATCAAAAAATTACAAACATTTGGGCAAAACGATATAGCACTCGTTTAAGTAGAACGAGCGCTCAAAAAAACGAAATGACAAGCAGTAATTGCTTGACAAAGTTGTGATTCTTTTCGTGTTGCTAAGGAAACTTGGTCCAACGATATTTAAAGCACGTCACATGCGAATTAAGAGAAGCAATTCGTTTAATTTCGTTCCTTTGATTACAGCCAAAATATTCCAGGACGAAATCCCTCAGTCGGCTAATCTGGACCTTGACGTCAGAATTATTATCTCTTTCGGTATTAAAAGCGAAGCAGGAACTGGAAAGAGTAGAAAATAATCTCGGCTTAAGGGAATGAAACAAGATGAAAATGTTTTCACCTTTGATTGCAATGATTGCATAGAAATTCATCCACTTCCTTTCTGTCAACGTAGAAAAAGTGAGGCAAGGGCCGCCATTTGCAGTTTGGGATGAAACTCGTATATTTTGACGTTCTATATTCATGTTCTGTGTTCTATTCCATCTGTGCTCGAATTTTTTCATTGACTATTTCCCTCGTCGTATTTTGCACCAATCAGAAACGCGCAATTTTGAATTACAAATGGTTTCTAGGTGGAAAAACTGTGTGGCAGGACCTGTCAGCAGTTTATTCGCGTTTACCCGCGCCAAAACTTGACAGTTGTTGTCACTCAGGAAATAGTCTTGTCAAATACCATTCGGGCATCTAATTTTTCCTGTGAAAAAAATCGATAAAACACATTGCAAAGTAATTTTTTGACAAAAAGCATTCGTGCAGATGCAAAAATCCTCGTCTTCGACTCGGATTTTTGTTTGCCACCAGCACTCATGCTTCTTGTCAAAATATTACTTAGCAACGTGTTTTTTCGATTCTTTTCGGAAAAATTAGATGCCCTTATGATATACTTATGATTAATATTAGTTTTTCGTCTAAATGTTTGGCTCCATTATTTATGCAGATGGAATCAGCGCATAGAAATTACAAAAAAACTTCTTGGAATTTTCGTGATGTCTCGAACAGAAACCGAGATGTAGGGAAATATTTGAAACAGTAATTTTTCAGAAACGCCCTGTAACTCGAGAACCAATTCAGATATCTGGAATCTGTTGGTGGCAATTGATAATTTTCAAAAAAGAGATTGGGAGACCTGAACATTTTTTCTCTAACCCTTTTATAGTTCTCAAGATGTTCTCAGTGATCATCGAATTTGGGACACCCTATACTCACTGTTTCGAAAATTCGGATGAAAAGGGGCTTGAAAGGTCCGTATTGTCCTTGAACAATGTTATTGTGGACAAGTGATCTATCGAGGCAAATACGCACATCATTGCGAGGTTTGCAGTTAAAAGAGGGGCTCGCGCAATGAAGTTCGAATTCGTATCGAAAGCAGGCCCGTCCTACCGAGGGTGCAGCGCGTGCCCCGCATGCGGGCGGCCATCAGCAGGGGCGGCAGCGGTCCTGTTCTTAGTTCTTACATAGTGAAAAAATGACATAACTAAATTTTATAATAAACTAGCTTCGCACGGACATCACATTAGAAACCTCAAAAATAACAGTACTCTCCCACTATTTAATGGCTATTATTATACATATCAACCTTCCTCTTGAATCACTCTATCTATTAAAAAAAACGCATCAAAATCCGTTGCGTAGTTTCAAAGATTTAAGCATACAAAAGGGACATAGGGACAGAGAAAGCGACTTTGTTCTATACTATGTAGTGACTAGCGACCCGCCCGGCTTCGCACGGGTGCCTCAGACGCGCTATTTATAGGCACGCTCTTGCCGCACCGGGCAGGCCGGCCGGTACCGCCGCAAACGCTACGTCCCACAATTTTTAAATCTGTAATATCTTCGAAAATATTCACTTAAATCATACGATCTAAAGGGCCATATAGATGTATATTAAATGAACAATGTATTCAAGGTATTTAATTGGTTAAGGATTAATGCTGTATTGGCTAAAATCGCTTCGAAAATTATCCATTATTTGTCGTAAAAAGTAAATGACAAAAAAAGTTATTGTGGGTTATCCATAAGAGATAGACATATACCATCACGGACTTTTCTGTAGACCTTTTCAATGTGTACAATACTTAGTACATTATTTTGATAAAACTCGTAGGGTTCAGCCTGCGTTTTGCAATGTAAGCGGAAAAAATGAAATTATTTACGACATCACATTAGAAACCTCAAAAATAACAGTACTTCTCCACTATTAATGGATATTATTATATGTACATAAAACCTTCCTCTTGAATCACTCTATCTATTAAAAAAAACGCATCAAAATCCGTTGCGTAGTTTCAAAGATTTAAGCATACAAAAGGGACATAGGGACAGAAAAAGCGACTTTTTTTATACTATGTAGTGATTTCCAGATTTGTTAGTTATGGCAACGAAATCGTAAGAATTTTCATTTCACAGAAAAAATCGTAAATGAAATATTTGATTGATAAGCGAGTTTAGTTCTTACTGGCCCCTTATTCTAGACAAGTGATCTTTTAATGCGTATACGAACTTCATTGCGCTAAACCCTCTTTTCCTGCAAAAATGCACACCGCGCAATGATGTTCGTATCGTATTGAAAGATCACTTGTCGAGAATACGGCACCTGATTCGAAACACAAGAGTAGATGGAAAAGGGCCGTTCGCAAATATTCGCAACTCCGATCAGATCTTCGGAGTTCTGATAAGAACTAAATTGTTTTACTTATATTTAAATATTTTACTATGACACTAATTATAATTGTTTTCATCTGATAGATGAGTAATAAAAGATTAAAAAGTGGATTTTTTTACGAGAAAGAAAGGGATTTATTTCATCAACGAACATGGCTATTCCTACTCTATAACTATTATGAAAATGCCCTTCTATTTTGAAGTTCGAAAGAGTGAGTACTGTCGAATTTTTTTGAAATTTGGGTAATCCATACTGATTTGAAATGCTGTTGATTTTTTCTGAAAATTTGAACGACATGAAATTTAGTCCAAAAAGAAGGGACAGCGGTCGGCAAAATTTTTTTCATTTCATTATTTTTGGGTTGAATTAGCGGGAAGTTAGTGAAAATTACAACGGCACAACTCTGTCTACGAGTAGCAGAATTTTTGAATATGTTTATTTTGGAAAAAACCAAATTGCTGGGAGACTTTCTTCACGTGATTTTCCGGAAAATCTGATTGATTGTACCAAAATTTTCTTTTGACGTATAGGTACTAATTTTCCTACGATCTACTGATTTTTTCGAGGATTTTTCAATTATTTGAAAAATAGTATACCTACCTGCCAACAGGTAATTTTTTTACTGACTACAATGGCAATCGACCGAAGTCCTTCAGCCTAATTTTTCTTATTTTCTGCGCATTAAAGAACGGCGAGCTTTCCCTCGAATTTTTTCTATATGTTTTTGCACTAATTATTGAATATACATATTTGAAATGAAACGAATCAAATCTTCAGAACATTCAGAAAGGATTTAAATTTAATGAATCGATAATTCAGTGTTTTTGAAGTGAGAAAAGTGATTTTCGTAAGTAATATCATAAGGGCATCTATTTTTTCCGAAAAGAATCGAAAAAACACGTTACTAAGCAATATTTTGACAAGAAGCATGAGTGCTGGTGGCAACAAAACTCCGAGTCGAAGACGAGGTTTTTGCACCTGCACACGAATGCTTTTTGTCAAAATATTACTTTGCAATGTGTTTTTTCGATTTTTTTCACAGGAAAAATTAGATGCCCGAATGGTATTTGACAAGACTATTTCCTGAGTGACAACAACTGTCAAGTTTTGCCGCGGGTAAACGCGAATAAACTGCTGACAGGTCCTGCCAAACAGTTTTTCCACCTAGAAACCATTTGTAATTCAAAATTGCGCGTTTCTGATTAGTGCAAATTACGACGAGGGAAATAGTCAGGTGAAATATTTTTCGGACTTTGATGGGGGCCCGTATTTCCTAAAATAAGACGGATCGCCAATTTCTTCACAAATATTGTTCAGGCAGCCAATATGAATACAACGGCACCAAAATTTGATGGATATCTGCTGAATCTCAAAATTCAAATAGTTTTAATTATTTTTCAGAATGTTCCACCATTTTCAAAAATGTGAAAAAATTCCAGGGTACAAAGGACCAAAGAAGACATTTTATGGCAGTGGACACTTTTGAAGAACGCCGAAAAACAACTGATTTTTTTCCAAAAATGGATTTTTCAGCTGAAATTCATCAAAAATATATGTCGATTCTTTAATAGCAAGAATCAAGAAAAATTCACCATTCAGAAATTTTGGATTTAAAAAAAATAAAATTGAAAAAAGAATTTTTACAGAAATCTCAGAAATGACCTGAGATAAAAAGCTGAAAAGTTGGCTGAATTATTTTCATTCAATGCCTAATCGATCCCCTCAATATGAATCGAAAAGGCTGCGTGGGCATATTTACCATTGAAACTCGGCTATACCCTTTTCTGAAAAAACAATTTTCGTCGAAAAAATTACAACGGTCCAACTTTGCCTACGAGTAACACGATTTTTTGAACATGCGTTTATGCGGAAAATCTGGGGAATTTTTTCGAAAACCAAAAAGTGCTGGGCCAACTTCACACATCCCTTTATATCCTCATGTCTGATCTGAGATTGTCGAAACAGCCTGTAACCTGTTCGCGTACGATCAAGAATATCCTCATTCACACACATTACATAGCACATTGCAATTCGCGGCGGGGTTGCTTTTTATTTCCTTTTGGGCCCCCAAACCTGCGCGCGTCCCTGCCGGCGCGCCCTACTCACTGAAATCAGGCACCTGTTGGTCCGAAAGCCGAGCTCTACAAGCCGGCTCCATTGATGTTACACCTGTTACAATTTGTAACATTCGTGTTACAATTTTCTTCAGCAGTTCCGACTGATGATTCAAGTAGTTGTAGGTTGATTCACATACACTACTGGAAAAAATTAAAGGATCAAAAAAAAATTCCAAATTTTTCGGCAATTTTCGATATGCCGTAACTTGAGAGAAATGGTCGTACAAGGAATTTAAAAGAAGGAAATTGTAGCTCCAAATGTCTAGTTTTTGGATTATAACTTCAAAAATTTCAAGTGTCAGTGGTTTTCGAGTAATGATAGAAAAATCAGCAACAGAAAAATTCTCAAAATTTACCACTTTTTTTCTTCTTGACTATGAGCGTGGAAATTTTATTTTTGCATAATCGTTAAAATGATAGGATACTTTGTTAATTCAGCTTAAATTTATTTTTTTATTGACCTCAATACGTCCACTTCTCGTCGAGATATCGGTCCTTAAATGGAAAAGGATCCATGTTTTATCCGTTATTAAATTAATAAAAATTTTATTTGTTAGTTTATTTTTTTTTTTGAAATTTATGTACTATCTGCAACTAAATGTGGAAAAAGCTCGAGAAAATTCTTTTTGCCTTTTTTGAAGATTATGAGCTTCTCAGAGCAAAAAACGTGATCCTTATTTTTTCCAAAAATTCATCGAGTCAAACAAACAAACGGCTCGCTGGATTGAGTTGACTCTTCGTAAGGATTTTATCAACATATTGAACTCTGAAAGTCACACTTAACATAATTGGTTCCTCAACATTTTCGATCCAACGGTAGATTTTCCAAGAAACCACCAAAAGCCCTTTTTTTGTTAAATTTTATATTGATGCGACATGAAGAAAAAAAAATTCTATGAATGAACAATGGTTGTTCATTAATGGGAGTTCATTTAAGGTCTTGAAACTCTCCTTCAATTTTCTGTGCGATCATTGGTTGCTGAGAAATCGATAATCAAAGACAAATGGATCCGATATCTCGGCGAGAAGCGGACGTTTTGAGGTCAATGAAAAAATATATTGAGTATCCCATCATTATAACGATTATGCAAAAATTAAATTTCCACGCTCGTAGACAAGAAAAAAAGTGGTAAAATTTCGAGAATTTTTTTGTTGCTGATTTTTCTATCAATACTGGAAAACCACTGAAACTTAAAATTTTTGATGTTCTAATCCAAAAACTAAACACTTGGAGCTACAATTTCCTTCTTTTAAATTCCTTGTATGAACATTCCTCTTAAAGTTACGGCATGTTGAAATTGGCCGAAAAAATTGGAATTTTTTTTTTGATCCTTTAATTTTTTCCAGTAGTGTAGGATAATTGCGTTTCTTTACTGGAAAATTTAGGAAAAGCTCTGAGCAGGAGGTCTTGAGCGCTCATTCATTGGTGCAGCAATAAGACTTTCACCTCACATTTTCATATGGTACTTGAGATGGATACCAAATATGTAAAGTGAAACCTTTTTTGGCGAACACTCCCCACAAACGGACAATTGCCCTGGAACCGAGAAATTTTCTTGTAATATTGTACTCACAAAACAGGACAACTCTATCGGACGGGCACGGACACCAAATTTTATCAGGAGTGCCGAAAAACCTCCCAGACACTGACGCGGAATTCTGAAGTATGCCCACAAGTGAATAAAAAAGTACGTGTTCATAGAGAATTCTCGTAGTTATTTCTTGGTTCTACAGCACAAAAGAAAACTTCGGGGAATCCCCTTCATTTGTTTGCAAGAAATACACAGTTCTCAGTTGAGCAGTGAAACGTGTGTTTATTGAACCATGGCGCTTAAGAAGAGATTTCTGACCTTGAATGGAATATGGAGCTGACAAATATGACAGAGAAAGATAATTCAGTTTCCAGTCAGTTGAAAATATTGGAACTCACTTCCGAACTACTGCCTACTGACAAAAAAAGAAAAAAATAACACAAACCAAAATAACCGATTTTTCCTAAATGCGCATTCCATAATATGAACAATTTCGTTTTCTGTAATAGTTCAATATTTCTAAATATTTAATTGTAAACATTAATAGTTATTTAATCAAGTAGGTTATTGAAGGCAGCGACTAATAATCAAGATATATATCAAGATTAATAACCGTGTTGATTACAATATTTTGCCGACGATCTCAATATGAATTGTGTATGAATTCTTGATTGAAATACATTTCCATTTTGCACAAGACTTGCATTTGACATAATAAAATTTCCATGTATATATGTTCCAGTAGAGTTCTGACATTTCTCGTAGTGCTTCTGAATACTTTGTGAACGGCTGCCATGAGGATTGCACATTAAAATGGCAGAAATTCAGTATTAAAATTGATCATTAAAGATCAATTTCGTACACATTGAAATCACCTTTCATTTTGAGATCGACGGAAAATTAAATTTTAATACCATATTGTTAAGAGTTATTCATAATATGTTGATTTTGGAATGAAAATTAGTTTTCTTTTTTTTAATTGCACAAATTCATCATCAAATATTGCATATCGTGCATATTTTCATGCATATTTTGCCTATTTTAGTGCTTATTTCAAGCATTTTCCATACATATCCGCATGTATATAACAACGTTTTTATGTTGCATATTATCCGGTTTCTAGTCATCAGGCAGTCCAACTCTATTACCCCGATTACATTCAGCTCACTTCCACGGCAGGGAGCAGAGAATCGAGCAGGGAAGTGGACATTGATTTGATTTGATTTTCTCAGTCCCCAATCTGGGCAGCAGCAAACCCCCTGCTGTGTACCAGATCAGGAATTAGGCTCAGCAATTATGCTATGTGCCCAAAATCACGTAAATTCGATAAAAAAATTTATATTCCATATGCTGTGGGATGATTCCTGGGGCTGAGGAGTCTAGGATGAACCTATACCATCCCACGTGGGTTACCCCGACAAAGTGTAACTTCCAAAATCCACACAATCATCACATAAATTCACACATATATACTCTATTAAAGATTATTTCAACTTATTAAAATTGTAACACAATATTTTTCGACTGATGCTGGTATTTAATTAACTTTGAGTTCCAAAGCAAGACGCGGTGAAAGTAGTCTTCCCGACATCTCGCCTTACAAGGAACTGATGTGGACATCACATAGATAAATAATAATAATAAAGTTTATTTATCTATGGGACAGCATGAAAATGTATTCACTACACTTCCCTGCTGCCTCACATTGCCACTCGTGTTGAGTGTGAATGCTCACTGCCTTCGATACTGTCGCAGAAGTATTTCGGGAATTATAGCCGACAACGCGAGTGGCAGTAAGGAGGGCTGAGTGTAATTGAGGCTTATCGTTTGAGACGATTTTCAGCTCAAAATTCGAGAATAACAGACATTCACGGAAAAACGATATAGCACTCATTCAAGAAGAATAGGGCTGCCATAAATGTTTGAGCATCTACCGGGACAAGTGGCACAAAAATAGGTTAATATACCCTGAAAAAAAGCTTATCGTATAGGTCTATTTAGATGTTATATATACAGGGTGTTACATAATAGTTTGTCACAACTGGGTCCGTAAAAGTTTCTTTACGCTGCTGCAGGGTGTTGAAATTTCCAAAAAACTTTGTTTTTTCTTCATAACTCCTGCAGTTTTTGAGATATTCAGTCGAAATTTGGAGTGCGAGCAATTTTCAACAGTCTCCTTCATCGCACGTCTACAGGGTGTTTTATTTTTTGGAGCCATGTCTTTTTCCCTCTCAACCTTTTTTGCGGTACGCCACTGATTAGCGTATAATCAATTTTTGATATCTTCGTTTGATTTAAAAACTTTTTTGACTTCTGTAATTTTTTTGTATCTCTAACCGTTTTCGAGTAAAAAATCATTGAACGATTGTATGTTGATATTGAATAAGCTTAGATCTCGGCTTAGATTGCAAATTTTGGGCATATCTTTCGAGAATTTCTATTATTTTTTCATTCAGCGAATAACATAAAATCGTTCAATAATTTTTTTCTTGAAAACGGTTAGAAATTCAAAAAAATTACAGGATAACAACCAAATTCAAATTACTGACCGGGACAATTGAATAACTGGCGGGGACACCGGGACTCAATGCTTCAAACCGGGACATGCCCCGGCGTACCGGGACGTATGGCAGCCCTAAAGTAGAACGACCGCTCAAAAAGGTCTTCACCAATCACCATTCACCAACACACCAACACCAACCCTATCAAGTGTCATTCCTCTCGATGTTACGAAATGTTACAATTAACAATTTTGGTGTTACGCTATATGCAAGGCCAAGAACAACGCTTCAAGCCGGCTCCTTCTCAACTCGACCATTGTTTGTCTGGAACCGTAGCCGGCTAAGCGTCCGGATCTAGTCTCCTCTGAATTCCGCGTGTGTGTTAAACTTCAACTTAGACCATGTCTACCGAACAGGCTCCAACCCCAGCTGAAGAGCAGAAAGCCGAGAATGGTACCTCCGAAGCAAAAGAGAATGGATCTACAGAAGAGGCCACCACTGAAAACCAGGCTGAAAACGAAAGTCCAAAAGAGATGAGAGCCGTCGTACTGACCGGATTCGGAGGGTTGAAAACTGTGAAAATCCTGAAAAAACCCGAGCCCACCCCTGCCGAAGGGGAAGTCCTCATCAGAGTCAAAGCCTGGTAAGCGCTTCCTTAATCATTATCTAAAAACCACGAGATTTTTATGTTCAACATTTATTTTTTTTTAATTATTCCAAATACGTCCCAAACTTTCAATGTTATAGTTATAAAAATAATATAATTCTTATATCCCATTTATTTCATATCGCATCAGTAGACATCAGTACCATTTTAACTTCTCATATGTGTTCATGAGTAAAAAAACTCAAAATATAATAACAATTTCTGTTTATGAAGGCCCATATGTTATAACAAAGTTATTGCGTATGGCTGATATCGATTTTTACCTGACGCGTAGAACTGACGGAGTTTATTGTAATTTCCGATGTTGGTGGACATTGATACTATTTATTGATTGAACGGAATTTGACTTTATTTCTCTGAACGATAAAGGACCCCGCACATTTTGTATGGGAATTGGCTCCCGGTGGATTTGGCTGAAAATTTGATATGATGTTCTACCAATCCTTCTGATCAAATGTCTCCACAGTCACGAAGCTGAAAAATGCATACTTCTAGGAGTTTTTAGCGATTTTTTGTATCCATTGGCTTACGTATTATGGGAATTGGCTCCCGGTGGATTTGGCTGAAAATTTGATATGATGTTCTACCAATCCTTCTGATAAAATGTCTCCACAGTCACGAAGCTGAAAAATTCATACTTCTAGGAGTTTTTAGCGATTTTTTGTATCCATTATGGCTCACGTATTACCGTTCACACAGAAATTTGAAAATATTTCGAATTGACAGAATCTGCTTTCAATAATCACGAAATATTCTCAAACATTTCTGTGTGAACGGTAATACGTAGGCCATAATGGATACAAAAAATCGCTAAAAACTCCTAAAAGTATGCATTTTTCAGCTTCGTGACTGTGGAGACATTTGATCAGAAGGATTAGTAGAACATCATATCAAATTTTCAGCCAAATCCACCGGGAGCCAATTCTCATACAAAATGTGCGGGGTCCTTTACATCGAAAAAAAAATGGAAAATTTTTCAATTATTTCGAAAAATTCTAACAGAAAATTGTTTCTAGTAGCAATATTACATTACATATTTCTATTTTTTCCCGTTTGAACAAAATCCAGAATCTTAACCTTTTCGTTGTGAATTTTTAAAGGAAATCTGATAATTGTTTCAAAATGTACAGGGTGGGCATATTTCGATGTTTTAGCACTACAAATTTTAAACCAGATGAGATAGACAAAATCTGATACCCACTTCTCGATCTCTTTTTCTGAGAAACTAACAAGAGTAGTATTCATTTTGGCTACCTTCTTCTGTTTTGGATTTAGAGATCTTGGAGAAGTTGAGTAAAGAGCATAGAAATGAAAAGACTACTGGAAAGAGATGGTGGTAATTATACGATGCTAAATTTTGCTGTGCTCATCAACAGTTGAAACCATAGAAAATATTGAGACTCAGATGAAAATAGGTTTTTGGCCATTTTCTATACCCATAAGTATTGATACAAACCATACAATGTTATACATTCTTGAAATAAGAAAAATTAAGCACAAAAATCTAGTATTCCATTCAACAAAACTTAACTGTGGGTCATATTACGCCACTGGATTCTACGTAAAAAAGTTCCTGTATAATGTTTTATACTATACTATACTAGAGCTCTATCATCAGTATTAACTGAGATGTAATTTTTTCCGATATCGCCATTTTTTCTATTTTCGCTTATAACTCGAAAACAAAAGAGTGTAGCCAAAAATGAATACTACTCTCTTTAGTTTCAGAAAAAGAGATCGAGAAGTGGGTATCAGATTTTGTCTATCTCCCTTGGTTTAAAAGTTGTAGTGCTAAAACATCGAAATATGCCCACCCTGTACAGGATGGGCCAAATTTGACACTTTTGAATGGAACGTCCTTTTTTAAAGAGATACACAAAAATTGATCCCGGTGTTGAGGGTTAATTCTTATGAAAAACTCAATGGTGAGTGAAAACGCACAGTTTTGAAATACTGCTGTACTTTTCTTCCGATGGAATTTCTTTTCTATGAAACCATCATTTCAGGAACTTTTCACGTAGAATCAAACGAAGTTCAATTTTGCGATTTCCCTGAAAACGGCTGGCGAATGCTTGCGAAACGTTGGATTGAACAATACAAGATAATGGAACAGCCAAAATAATCTTTCGACGTTAATAATTTTTTCGCAAATAGATGTTTCTTCAGATTTTTTGTGTTTTGTTTTTGTTCCTGAAATGATGTTTTCACAGAAAAAAAAATTTCCATCAGAAGGAAAGTTACAGCACTATTTCGAAAATGCACGGTAACTATAAAACGGCCAAAGATATTCACTTTTGATTTTCAACATTAAGTTTTTCATAAAAATAGATCCTCATCTTTGTAAAAAATAGAACTTTCCATTCAAAAGTGTCGAATTTGACCCACCTGTACCACTCAAAAAGTTCGAAGTCGGCCTAAATCTCTCACAACAGTATTATCATAAGCGATTTTTAAAATTTGATTCATAGCGTTTAATTTCGAAATCAACAGTAACAAAATAATTAATTTTCTTCAATTTTGTAGTTAATTAGTCCATAAGCTATACCTCATAGTGCAAAATACTGCCATTGTATTACAGATTTGAACAGTTTTCAAATTTGTATTTCATGTTGTGTTGGTACTCAGAAATCTGTATATCAAAAAATGTACTATATGTATTGAAATTCCTGAAAATATCTGCAATAGCATCATTTTTTCTCAGAAGTATTCAACGCAATGCGATACACTTCTGGAGGAAATAATGATATTGTTTGTATACCGAAAAATGTCTCTCGATACAGTTGAAACGTGTATTGATTTTTTTGAAGAGATCTGCCAATATATCATTGTGGTAATGAAAAAGATCATTTTCAGTATACCAGAAATCAGCACCTTTACCAAATATTGTGTTCATATAAAGTTCTCTTCTTAAAATTTTCCCAAGAATAATCCCCTTCGAAATTTGGAGCATTGGGAACAGCCTGTGTAAACATAAAAATTGGTCGGTAGTCGGAGATTTTTAATGTTTTTGATTTTGAGATAAATAATACTATGAATGCTTTTATTTCCAGTATGTCAAAATATAGGGTTTAGCCATGACTATCATATAATCTAGCCATTTTACGTCTGTGGGATCGGCCAAAATAATATCCATTAATCACGAGTGATTAATGAGATATAATTCACTGCTGTCAGATGCTTCATAGCTTTGATATAATATTCTTTAAATTGGTGTTTCTTCAGTATTCTAAAGTACTAACAAATATGAGTATACCTTTCCAATCGAGGGCCAAATCTACTTTTATTATATCAATTAAAGCATTTTTTATTACAAAATATACAATTACCAGTTCTCCAAAAAATTCTCATGTCTCAACTTGACATTTTCCACGCTTGTCATAGAAGAGTCTTGTCGCGGTCGCCAAATGTTGAAATCTTCAGGAAATATATCAGTAGTCGTGGATAAAGTATAGTATGTTACTCGCTTATAATGGCTGTTATTCGCTCGGTGATTTAGGCCACTCGCCTAGATCTCGTAGTCTAAACTGCACCTCGTGAATAATAACTATTTCGGGATTTCTTACCAATTGTAAACATTGTCAGTTAGTCGATTCGTTCGGAATCATTTTCGCAGTTTATGTACCATTTGTCATTCATGGAATATTAGTATATTATTCAATGAGCGGTAATGCAGGTCAAAACACACGCAGATGAATTTTGCACCACGAGCCGTCAGGCGAGTGGTGTAATTCATCAAGTGTGTTTTGAGCATTACCGCGAATTGAATACTATACTTTATCCACGACTTCTTCAGTAAAATTCGAATCAATCTGCATTTAAAAAAATTTGAACAGTTGTCAAAAGCGTTGACAACATTTCGTCCAACCGTCAAACCTCTGTACTCTGTGGTCGGGAATCAAATCAGAGTCTCTTACTAATCTAACCAAGTAATTTCGCGGGTGTTATGTGCGGGTGTTATTATAACACACGCTTTTCGGTTCATAGACATGTTATGACTACCATTACACATAGAATTAGTTTAATGGAGTGGAAAATGTTTTATCCACTCCTACTAACTAATTTCTATGTGTAATGGTAGTCAAAACACAACCGTAGACATGTCTATGAACCGAAAAGCGAGTGTTATAATAACACCCGCTCATAACTCCCGCTAATAAAATAACTAGGAAGAATGAAATTGCTTACAAAAAAAATGAATAAAAAGTAGGATCGATCCGGAACTCTATTTCAGCCATCAAGATAACGTTCTAGCGATTCATTCCAGATTTATTTTTGGAAAACGTGAATTTTTGAAGTTGCCAAAGTACTTGATTGACACAGAACATACAATATATTGATTGATTAGAGACTCTGATTTGATTCCCGACCACAGAGTACAGAGGTTTGACGAAATGTTGTCAATGCTTTTGACAACTGTTCAAAATTTTTTAAATGCAGATTAATTCGAATTTTACTGAAGAAGTCGTGGATAAGTATAGTATTCAATTCGCGGTAATGCTCAAAACACACTTGATGAATTACACCACTCGCCTGACGGCTCGTGGTGCAAAACTCATCTGCGTGTGTTTTGACCTGCATTACCGCTCATTGAATAATATAGGGGAAGGTGAGGTATAATGATCCCCTTAAGGGAAAATTTTAATTGTGGCTAAAGTTGAAGGCAAAACCGCAAGATTTCAATTGTTGAAGGTAGTGAATTTACCCTTGTATGTATCTGCCTACTCATTTTTCATTTCATCCATGAAGTTTTTTTGTATTAGATATTTTTGTGAAAGTTTAGTAAAGGATCATTTTATACACCCCTGTGGATAAAATGATCCCTGGGGTAAGGGCAAAATGATCCAGGGATCATTTTGTACAATAAGTTAATAAATATCAAATGAAAATGATAAGAAAACTCTGCTGTTTATTTAAATGATAATATGTATTGTTTATAACAATTCAAGTATGTAAGCAAGTTACACAAAACAAAAATATTCGATGGGTTGAAAAATAATATTTTTCTTGGGCGTTTCTCAAAGTCGAGAGAAATTCATCCACCACATTCTTGTTAAAACCTCGCGCTCGCATTGTAATGTCTTGATGTCTACGTCTAAATCCACGAAGCCATTCAAGTCCAGATTTTCCTTTAGCTTCGGAAAATGGATGCGGTAAATTATTTCTTTCTGCCATTTCTGGTGAGCTGAGGTTAAGAAATCCTGAGTGGTCAGCCGGTATAATTATTCTGGACTCCATGTCAACAAGTTCCAGTTCTTGTTCTAGGTTCAACACTGTTTGTTTGCTACCTAACTTTTTAGCTGAGCCTACAGCTATTTTATTTTTACCTTTGGCTCTTCTTTCTAATACCATCACAGGGACCTCAAATTCTATTCTCGCGTTTTTGTAAGCCATACCGTCTCTAATGCCTTTTGCATTTGTTCTTCGGGCCTCTTTTGGCAATTAGTTTTACGTTTATAAATTCTCGGCATGATCTGTAAACAAAAACTATTATAGGGTAAAATGATTCCAGGGATCATTTTAGACACACAGAAGGGATCATTTTACCCCAAATACCAAATTACAAAATATCGATCAAAATAAAACCTTCACATACCGCGTGCGATGATCGAACATTGCTTAAATATTACCTAACTGCTAATAATACCCGCAAATAAAACAACATTTCAGTAAACACTTACATGTAAAAAAAACGAAAGTCCAAAAACATGCTTACCTTAGATCAGAGCCACACTTTTTGATTATTTTTTAATAAAATCACGCCAAGCACTCGCACCGCATAGACATTTTACAGGTAACTCGCAGGAGCGCAGGGGAACATGTTTCATCTGTATTTGAATAGATGGTACAAGCTGTTTCTGATTACGGCGGGGGATCATTTGACCCTTAGGGATCGTATTACCTCACTTTCCCCTACTTACTTTATCGTGAAATGAAACCACAGCGTGATAAATTATTACTCATTATACACCAAATTTTAACTGTAGTGTTCAGGATATCAGTAAGAAATATTATATGAACATATGTATGAAAAATAGCAGAAACGATTTTTTTCTCAAAGAATCAGGTCAATTTTCATACCTCAGAAATTCAAAAATTTTAACAATTCAATTGTGCTCAACTATGTTATTGTTATTGTGTAATCTTGGTGAATTTCGTAACAGAAAGTCACTATTACACCTTTTAAGATTTCTCTAAATGAAAAAAGTCAGATTGTTCAAATTCTTTAAGGTGTAATTCAATTAAATTCATCAAGGTTCACACAATTGAATAGATTTGTTAGCTGAATTGAAAGGTGTAAGTTAAGAAATTACCTACTAAGGTGTGAAAATTTCAATTTTCGATAACCAGCAAATATAAATAACGACTTCAAATCAACTTTTCAAAATATTGCCAACCTACTAAAACGTCGAATCCGTTGTTTTACCACATCAAAATGTCGACGTCACGCAGAATACCACAAATGGATTGTTGAAAAGTAATGATAAGAGATATTGGCGGAATTTCAGCGGTAAACAATGAAATAAATTTTTATTGCATATGCAGTTTATCACCATTTCTATTTTTCATAGAAGAGTGAACTGTTAGTTTGAGTCATCTTAATGACACATTCAACTCAGAAATTATTTGTTATGATTGTGCATTACTGCCGTGTTAATCAAGAGGGGCGTATCTGATGAAGAGAAGAAACTGAGATATTCGATATTTTAGATTTTTCGTTATGCCATGCTGTCTCTATTGAAGTATGAAACTCTAATTTCGGGATGTTCACTAGTTTATTGACAGGAATAATTGTGATTTACCTGAAATATGACACTTGTATACAAAGGAGACTTTTGATAGTTACGCCTTTTTCATTTAACATCTCTAATACCAAAAACAGATACGCCTACCTATATTATTTCATTTTGAGTTGGAATGATTGGTTTATTATATTAGTTGTAAAAAAATGTTCCACTTGTGTTTTTATATTTTTATTGATATAAGAAAGATTGAAACATATTTAAAAATTTGTAGTTTTTGGAAAATATGAAGAAAAAAAACGTTAATCTTCATCTTCATCGGAAATTATGGTATCCGTCGTGGTAGTTGTAGTGGGTAAATTCTTCCAGAAATTCAGGCGGTTAGTAGGAAATATTGGACTCAGCTTCGAAATAATGGTGGTGTTTTCTCAATTCTGTGATACCCCTAGGAGAACTTCTTCGCTCAGGCATGGGAATGCCACATTTGAAATTTTTATGGTTCAAAAAGTTTAAATTAATGAAAGGTCCATCAAAGGATTTCGCATATTCCATAGTTCGTCTTCCTCTTTCAAAATTGACCTGCACCATAGATTTAAGGTAGGGCCTCGGAGAAATTTTATTGAGCTTATATTGAGAAGTGTGATCTTCCCAATCAAAAAAAGAATTTATTTCCATTTCTGCTACTTTAACTCCTTTTTGGGAAACTTTTACAGCATCTAAATAATCATCAAAATCGTAAATTTTTCCTTTTTTCTTTAGTGAACTCTCCACAGCGTGGTGAAAAGAATCAGCAGCCATGAAAGTATGACCTGTTTCAAAATATTTTAATTCCAATTTCTTCAGGGCAACCTCATTACAGTTCACTAAATAAATGAAAAAACTGAAGAGGCACCAATTCTTATTTTGTGACGAACAGTTATCTGCCCATAGTAGCAGAATCGTGACGAAGAGCATATTCTTCGTCACGATTCTGCAGAAAATATTTGTAGAAGGCGCTTACAATGTCTTCCTTATTTCGACCTGCAATCGCTTCGTGCCATACAACTGCACATGGTTGAACTTTCGGTTTTTTTCCACCGGAATAAAACTTTCATTGTAAGCTACTAATCGGGGAACAAAATTACTTCTTGAAAGTATCGCAGCGAGGCAGCATTATTACCTAAAAATGAAATTCTGTTAGTTAAAATAATTGAGAAAATGCACTTGGAGAATATGACGCGAAGCGACTTTCGTAACAGTAACCTGAATTTATTTACTTTTTGTAGATCAACAGTTATCACTGCCACATTTCCAGTACAGTCATTTTGGTATTGTACCCTCGCAAACCTGTATTTTTTGTGATGTTCATTCCATATTTTGCAGGCGTCGCAATTTTGGTCCAAAATTTCCTTTTGATGGCCGCTTATCTTGGAATGTTTACTGAAAACTTCACATGTGAAGCATTCTTCATGACCCAATTTCGAGAAGGAAATATTTAGACTACTGACTATCTCCCTATAGAGGTAATAAGAAAATTTCATATCAGGATACTTTTCTTGAAAGTCTTCATACATAGTCTTTATTGACAAATCAGAAGGCAAGTATTTCCTGCGAGGAGCATGCTCACGACGATAATGTGAGATACTGGGGTTGAATGACTGAATATGCCTAACAATCACTTCATGATCGAATTTTTTTCTTGTGGATTTTCCTCGACCATCGGCAACTACTTTAATGGAATTTCTGTCCGTTTTATTGAAAACACTTCTGATTAATTTATCATTTGACTTGTTGAACCCAAGGGTTGTCAGAAAAAATGATTTGCAAACTTCGAGTGTGCTCCCTTGTTCATCTTTGAGTGAGTATTTCATTGAGTTTTTTCTGCGTGATTTTTCTGCTTGCGTTGTTTTTCTATGTGTCGTAGTTCTCGAAATGCGTGCCAAAATGAAACTTCTTCTACCTTCATTATCCATTCCCCAGAACTCTGAATTGATAATTTCACGCTGTGATGATGAAATTATCTGTTCACACTTTTTCGAACAGATATGTGGATTGCATCCTTGTTTCACTGAATATTTTTTATTCTTCTCTCTTTTCGTAACTTGTTTTCTTTCTTTCAAAGACAGTAAGAATTTTTTTCGTTTTCTGGGGTTTCCATTTTTCGTCAGTTCTAGTTGAAGTACAAATTTCTCAACATTTTGTAAAATATTTTCGACAATCTGGAACGCAAATTTGACCACTTCATCATTGCTGACGATATTTATGCTAGTCGCTAATGGAGAAGATTGGATAACTGAATACTTGTTCAATGCAGGAAGGTTATTCGATATCAAGCATTCCGGGGAGGATTCAATACAAATATCACTCAAAATAATGATTTTTTTGGATTCCGAGCGAACTTCACAAGCACTTATTTCTGAATTCATTTCTGAAAATATGAGGTCATTCAAGCTAAGCAGTATTGAAATATAAAAATAATTATCTTACCACTCTGAGGTTTATAAGTTGGATCTTCTTCTTCTGCTAACTTCTTCTTTTGTTTTGATTTCTATTCGCATTTCTTATATTCTCAATTTTTTCTCTTTGATTGTTATTTAGCGCTAAAAACACTAGTTTTTTTCCACGATTCATCGTGTCAAAGGACGAACTAACCAACGAATGAGAAACCCACGAGAAACGTAAATATTACATACAAAACCTCAAAACTACCTATCGACAGAATACAGCATGTTAGAGATAAAAGTCGTATCTACATAAGAAATCAGCAGATACGCCCTGATTCTCTAACAAATTCAATTACGCCAATATTTCCTAACATCATCGACATTTTTTCACATACGCCTCTATTTAAAATACTCATAACTCCTTTATTTTCTAACAGATACGCCTTTAGACTCAAATATTAGCTAGAAGTCATGAGGAGCAACATGAAAATGCGTCTAACTCAATTTCAATGAAATTTGCAGATACGCCCCCTTTAATTAACACGGCAGATTAGTCAGTACAACAAACTATTTTTTTAGTATTCTAAATGCAAAATACGATTTGTCCTACGAATATATTTACTGAATAGCTTTTCCGAAAAAAATTTTTGAAAAATAGGGTGGTGGACCCCATCGTAGCATGATTTTCGCCGGACAAGGTGACCCCTATTTTCAAATAATTTTCCGTAAAAATTTCAAAAAATCAAATTTGTATATACCGAGTACCGATTATAAATACGGAGGAACTTCCCTATAGCGAATGCGCTAAAGCCGCAAATAATTCGTTATAAAGAAATTTCGTTATACAAAAAATTTGTTGCTACAGTCGGCAATGTCGCGGTCGACTTCACTGATAAATTTGAGTTTACCATTCAAACTTAAGCATTAAGGATCTCACTGCCCGACCTTAAACAAGATGATTATCTTGTTTAAGTTCGGGATTTATTATAGTCCGGTCTATTTAGACATTCGAAGTTACATAAAGTCCCAACAAGCTGAATTTCTGTGAAGTTGTTCAAAACATAATTATTAACAGTGTCTAAAAGTTCCTCATCATTCCCCTGTGAGGAAAAAATTTTATTCGAGGTAAAATGTCAAAAAAATGAGTTTTTCGCGATTTTCAGCAAAACGGTAAGTTTTATCATAAAAGTACCTCAGACAAAAATTGTAGATCATAAAATTATCTATAAAAAATGTATCAATACTTTTTTTCTTACGAGCCACCCTTTCTGAGATATAACGATTCAAAAAGTTATAAAAGTTGTTACCGTCAAAATATGCACAGTGCACACGTTTCCACGCCACCTATGAGGTATAGTGTACTTAGCGCGTAGTTATAACTTTTTGAATCGTTATATCTCAGAAAGGGTGGCTCGTAAGAAAAAAAGTATTGATACATTTTTTATAGATAATTTTATGATCTACAATTTTTGTTTGAGGTACTTTTATGATAAAACTTACCGTTTTGCTGAAAATCGCGAAAAACTCATTTTTTGACATTTGACCTCGAATAAAACTTTTTCCTCACAGGGGAATGATGAGGAACTTTTAGACATTGTTTATAATTTTGTTTGAACAACTTCACAGAAATTCAGCTTGTTGGGACTTTATGTAACTTCACTCTCATTTTTTGGTCTAAATACCGGACTATTACGTACGTCCGGAAAAATTTCGGAAAAACCCACCTCAATACCTTCTTACCATACCCATTAAAAGAGTGATGTTCTTTGAATATTTCGTTATAGAGAGAATTTACTTCGTTTTGGAGGGTTTTTTAACATGGAATTTGCATTCAAGGTGCAATGTCTTGTACGAAATTCGTTATACAGAGAAATTCGTTATACAGACGTTCGTTATAGGAAAGTTCCACTGTATTTCAGTTTGTTGTACTAGGGAATAGATTGTGAGCCAAATTTATTTGGAACCCCATTTGTCTCTGAATAATTATTTTTTAATATGCCGGATTTTGGTGAAATTTTGGGTGAATATTACGAAGACCGTTCCTTGATTGTAGAAAAATTAACTAATAAATATGTACAGTCGAAGCCAAGTATAAATCAATATTTTCAATCATTGCTTTGGGACTGTGTTTTTTCGAAAAACTTCAGGATTTGTACCAAAATAGTATATTATATTATAAGGATTAAAAGTGCACCTTTTTTTTACGAGCAATATTTGCAGTTGCGAGGCGAAGCCGAGCGAATGCAAAATTGCGAGTTAAAATAGGCAGTTTTAGTCCGAATAATATATACTATTTTTTCTCCAACCAAGTCAAAATTACAATAAAATTGGTTTTAGTGAAAAATCGTTCATAATTTGGTTATGAATTTGAACACAGAATCATGACAGTGATTGTCAAGTAGACTTCAAATGCATTTACTTTTAATCCAAGGATTAAAAGTAGCGGTTTTAATCATAGGATTAAAAGTGTTGCTAAGTAACGAGTGAATTTTTGTACGGTAAGGAAATGTATGACTTTTGCACCTGAAAATAGTACAAAAATGTCAACATTTTTTGATGGTTGGAGAAAATAGTATATACTATTTTTTCTCCAACCAAGTCAAAATTACAATAAAATTGGTTTTAGTGAAAAATCGTTCATAATTTGGTTATGAATTTGAACACAGAATCATGACAGTGATTGTCAAGTAGACGTCAAATGCCATTACTTTTAATCCGGAGGATTAAAAGTAGCGTTTTTAATCCTAGGATTAAAAGTGTTGCTAAATAACGAGTGAATTTTTGTACGGTGAGGAAATGTATGACTTTTGCACCTGAAAATAGTACAAAAATGTCAACATTTTTTGATGGTTGGAGAAAAAAGTATTTTTTCGAAAACTCTGTTCGATATAATATTACATTGTTTGAGGAGACTTAAACAATGATATTACCCTACAGCGTAATAGGGTTTTATTGAATGAAAAATTAACAGGGACACTGTCGAACTATTTTGAAAAAAAAATATTATAACATTTGGGGAACATAGAAGAAAAAGCCTATGAGAACACTCGCATCAATATTATTGCTCAAAGAGAGAATAATACTCACAATAAGTTCTCGTAAAATTATTGAAACATCTTCATATTTTCGCTCTGTTAGTTGTTGTTTAATGTAACCCTACTACACTGTAAGGCAATATTATAATAAACGAGTTTTCGAAAAAAATTTTTATATTCTTTTCCGGTAGTTTCTTTATATTTACAAATAATATTTGAAGTTTCAGAGTGAAAAACTTAATTTGGAAACGCCTCAAAAGCAATGATTAAAATGATTGCTTCCCACTTGGCCCCCTCTGTACTGTATTATAATTTTTTCTACGAGTAAGATAAGGTCTCCCTGATATTCACACAAAATTCCACAGATTAAAATAGTTATTTTTGTATTAAGTGCGTAAAATGAGTGTTTTTTTTCATGGCACATGAGAGTGTCAATTTTGGCCGAGACCGCAGGTCGAGGCCAAAAATTCACTCGAATGTGCCATGAAAACACGAATTTTATACGCACGAAATACAAACAACATTTTTTGTACAACTGTGAATGTGAATTTACATCGTCTGAAATACGTATAATCATTGAAGATAATGCTTTCAGTACAATATTTAAATGAATCCAGTGATCTTTCTGTGTCGTAACTATAGAAACAGTTTGTTGAAATTGTTTGAATCTCTGACAGTATTTGCTCGTAGTTGTTTCAATTTCGAATTATTTTAAAGAAGATGAATGTTGAACATGATAGTGGTAGTGATACCTCCGCAGATATGGCTGAGGAAGCAAATACAATTGTATCTTATATGTTACCAGCCAAATCAAAGCTAATAATATGAGAAAACATATAACCAATTTCGAGAATGGCGCAACAAGAACAACGTAAAAAAGTTTCTGAAAATGTGCTCACATGCTATTTCGAGGAAAAATAAAAAATCTTTTAACCTTCCAAGTTATGGAGCTCAATGTTAAAAAAAACATCGAATGTCAAGGAAAATATTGATATAAGGAATTTTTCAAAATTGGCCCCGCTTATTAAGAACAAAAACGTCGGATACCGAGGAAAGAAATCTAAAGTGTTATGGAGGGATAATATCAATAAATTTCTCAGAGATGCTGATGACGAAACTAATTTTTTCTACAAGCGTGCACTTTCATTCTCGTTCCCGCACGTATTTCAATTCGTAAAGAGTCACATTGCCAAACAGTGTGGGAAAAACCCCTGCTATTCCATTACCGCACGCAAATGCGTGGGGTAATGGATTAGCAAGGGTTTTTCTCGCACGCTCCTTCTAAAGAATAAACTGAATAATGATATATCTCTATGCCACCGACGACGTTACTATGGAAACGATGAGAGTAACGACTTGTCAGAGACTTTTGTCATTCATGTGTTTTTAGAATGATCAATTCACATTTGATCTGTGTGTTGAAATCGATCTCGTACAAGCGCTTGTAGAAAAATATTGTTCCTAACTCGTGCGGAAAGTGTTTTCCCGCACTCAACTGCTTACCCAAACTCCGCTTCGCGTCGTTTGGGTAACGGCAGTTTCGTCGGGGAAAATATCACTTTCCGCACTTGTTAGGAAAATAACTATACTTTATAAGGTACAGATACAATCATAATTTTGTGAAATTAGTTGTAATTAAAATATTCATTATTTTAAGTTGTTCTAATTTTAGTTATCAGCAGTGAAAAAAAGACTTTTTTTAACGGTGAAAAAAGACTTTTTTTAACGGTGAAAATAATATTTTACGCATCCATAGTGATGAAGAAAAGTCAAGTTTTTTTGACAGTTGTACAAAAAATAATTATTCAGAGACAAATTGGGTTACAAATAAATTGGCCTACAGTGTATATTTAATGTCTTGTTTATGATCTGGAAAATTTCGATATTAGAACAGTAAAAAATATCTTCAAACGTTATTTTTGCAATAATATGTTCATTCCACTCCGCATTACTATTATTAGGTTCTGAATAAAGGTCAAAAGTTACGGTCGAGGTATTAACTATCTCTTGAAGAAAATAAGATAATATTAAGTATAAAGAAGGGCCTTTATTCATATTCTTTCATAAACTGATAAGAAAGTTTTTTGTCGAATAGCGGCATTGATTGAAAATTGACCGTCCAGATTATCAATATTGGAAGAGGTGATTATTATGAAATATGTGGCGATTTTTTGCTAATGGTTCAGAAATAATGAACAAATATACTGATTATGAGTACATGATGTCACGAAATTTAAGAATAATTCAGAAATTTCTTTTGAGATCACTAACTCCAGTCAAAAACTACAGCTGTAGATAGAACCAATCAAAGAGGGCGATTCTAAGAAAGATTTTGTCTCTAATTCTTGAACGAATAAAAATATTCAGCTTGGCTGAAAATTTTCGAAAAATTCTATTTTGGAGGACTCGTTGTAAAATATTTCCAAGTCTTCACCATAGAAACTTTTCTTCACTATCTATATTTTTCAAAAATTTTTTCTGCAGGGAAATTTTGCTTCGAAATTGAAAATCACTATGTTTTTCTGTCGATCTCAAAATGAAAGGCGATTTTAATGTGTACGAAATTGGTCATTAATGACCCATTTTAATGCTCAATTAATGCCATATTAATGTGCAATCTTCATGGCAACCGTTCACAAAGTATTCAGAAGCACTACGAGAAATGTCAAAACTTTACTGGAACATAGAAATGTTATTATAACAATGTAAGTCTTGTGCAAAATGAGATTGTAATTCAATCAAGAATTCATATACAATTCATATTGAGATCGTCAAAAAAATCTTTTTATCAACTCGGTTAGTATCGAGCGACGAATGGTCTCGAACTATTACTTTCTTGACCATTAGTCGCTGTCTTTAATAACCCAGTTGATTAAATAACTATAAAATCACACCTGTAGTCGATATGCAAAATTTCAGGTCGAAATTTGGTGAATTAAAAATTTTCTAGTTTTTGAATATTTCGTGTTTTTTGTCTAGTTCAAACTCATCAGTATTAGATACTTTGAGTGGAATTTTCAGGTCTTTCATCTTGCAAAATATAAACTTAATTAATTGTCTTATGTATTCAGGAAGAAACTATGATTATTTTGGATTTGCTTCACAATAAAAATTTTGCACAAAACTGTTATGTTATGTCGCAGAACTCATTTTGAGATTGGAAAAAATTGAGTAGGAGAAAAATCACTAATTGAACCAGAATGAACTGATTTTACCGCACATGTGATCAGAATTATTTCAGAGGATGAATTTAAAGGATGTGCCGAAATGTGGGAAATCTCCTGGATTCAGATAGAACATAAAAAATGAAGATGACAAGTTCCCATAATTTTTTTCCTAGCGGCCCTCCCTATGAAGATACGACCTCCTAAATGACGCCACTGAAAACCCATTTTAGTGGAATGTTTTCAAACTACTCGATATAATTTGATGAAAATTTGATATGATTAAAGTATTGAGTACCTCTTAAATCACCGCACTCAAATTTCAATTAGCTTGTTCAGTTTACCAGGGGCCGACTGAGTTGTACATTTTAATGCTTACATTTTTAACACCCTGTATGATAAGGTGCTAAAAAAAAATTTGGATACCTTGAACATTAAGCTAAAGAAAAGTTACTCTTGTTCAGGGTCGATAAAATGAACCGTTTTCGAAAAAAATAATAATGAAAGAAGTAAGTAATTGAAATTTATTCTAATAAAATGAATTTTCCAGTGGCGTCATTTAGGAGGTCGTAGGGAGGTCCGCTAGGAAAAAAAATTGAACTTGTCATCTTATTTTTTTATGTTCTATCTGAATGCGAAAGATTTCCCACATTTTCCGGGACACCCAGTATATCTCGTAAAAAGCACAGTTTTCAAATTATCCAAAGTTTTGTATAGCGACTTAAAATGCGATTTCGAACAGTATTTCCCTCTAGCATGCATATTTCGAGAATTTCCACATTTTCACTATGTTTGGATTGTTCTTTTCAACACTGTCAAATTTGACAGCTTTCCTTTTTCTCATTTGAACAAAATACTATTTATTATCCTAATAGTCCAGTCAATTTGTGCTCAAAAGAACTCATAGCAGGAAAGTTCTGGGGTAGCAGTGGCGCAGCCAGGATTTTATTTTGGGGGGGCTGAACTGAAAAATTTTTGATGATGCAGTGAATGACGAAAGTTGCAAAAAAATAAAGAAGAAAGAAATAACGAAGAAATTAATCTTTGGGGGGGCTGCAGCCCCAAAGCCCCCCCCCCTGGCTGCGCCAGTGTGGGGTAGTTTTGATTGTTTCGATTTTTTATGTTTTTTGGGGTGCTGAATCCGAATCTGAGGTTTGCTAACAAAATTTCGTGAGGGAACATTGAAAAAAATACAAAAAAGAGAAAAAAACTTATTCTTTGGCAGATTTCTGCTTATAACACGGAAACTATCAACTTTTCGTGAAAAACTTCTCCATACAAAATGAAAGTACATAAAATTTCCTACAAATTGTTTCACCACAGTTTGTTCTGCGACCACCTGTTCTGGCTCAAATTATTGTTTTAAATGAGGTATTTTCTATGACTAAATAAATGAAAAAAACTTAAATTCTATGGTTCCGATGATGCGATATTCTTGAAATTTTGCATGAACATTCAGCATATCAGTCTCGATTCATAAAAAAAAATTCACTTGAATCAGATATCTTGTTATGGAAATATAAAGATTCTTCTTTTCAATATTTCAATTGAATTTTCTATGGTTCTGCTCACACTATGGTCACACAATTTTGCATGAAGCTTATTATGACCATCTTGCATATTGCCGCAACATTTCATTTCGACATTTGTTTCATGAAACAAGGCCATTCTAAATTTTTGTTCCTCAATATCTCAGACAAAACGAAACCAATCGAAATGAAATGTTGCAGCCAAATGCAAGATGCTCATAATAAGCCTTATGCAAAATTGTGTGACCATAGTGTGAACAGAACCATAGAAAATCCAATTGGAATATTGAAAAGAAGAATCTTTATATTTCCATAACAAAATGTCCGATTCGATTAAATTTTTTTTGTGAATCGCGACTGATATACTGAATGTTCATGCACAATTTCAAGAGGATCGCATGTTCGAAACCATAGAATTAATTTTTTTTTCATTTATTGAGTCATAGAAAATACCTCACTTTCAACTATTATTTGAACCAGAACGGGTTGTCGCAAAACAAGCTGTGGTAGTACAATTCGTAGGAAATTTTATGTACTTTCATTTTGTATGGAAAGGTATTTTAGGAAAAGTTGATAGTGTCAGAGTTATATGCAAAAAACTGGCCAAGACTGGGATTTTCAATTCTTTTTTGTATTTTTTTCTATGTTCCGTCTAGAAATTTTGTTAGCAAACCTCAAATTCGGATTCAGCACCCCAATAAACATAAAAAATGAAAGAAATCTAAACTACCCCAAAACTTTCCTGCTAAAAGCACAATTCGACTGGATTATAATGTTATGTTCAGAGTTCTCGATCTATTATTCTCATTCATTGCATAATCGTAAACAACGGATGAAAAAGAATGAAAAAATTCAAAAAAATATATTCATGTTTTCAGTAACTGTGATAAACGTAAACACCTGTCATCGAGAATATCAACAAACACGTAACAAAACTAACGACCTTTCTACGTGCAACTTTTTCTGCAACTCAGCGACATCAATCATTATTTTATGAATGTATTATAGATCCCCATCTATATTGACATGTATGAGTCACACTTGGAATTTCCGCCTTTCCGTGATTCAGCCAGTGCAGTACGGCATAGAGGGGCGGAACTACACTCTCTGACTTTTCTTTTTCCGCACATTTCACCAACCTGCCATTTTGAATTGAGTATGATCATCCAAGCTTTCCAGGGAAGTGAAACTTCGCTTTGTATCCTAACGAGAAATTAATTGGTTTTGGACCGGACTAAATTCTTGTAACTTTTACCTGTCCGTTTCGCGTTTATGCATTTAGAGACCGGAAATCCGAATGAAATATTAACGTTAGTTGGCAATGTATTTTATTCAAATCTGTTTATTGTTATCATTGCGAATAGTTAGCGGACTGTGAACAAGAATTTCGGTGGGTATAATAATGTTACTCATATGAAAATAGATGTGAACCTCTGAGATGTACACATACAGGGTGTCCGGTAAACCTTGTACAATATTGAAACTGGTGATAGACCAGGTCATGACTGTTCAGAATATCATAATTTCACCTCATTAAAAATTTCATCATTTTCGAGATAATGGGCATTTTCTAAATATCTAAAATCGCTACCTCACCTTTTTTTTGAGTGCTATGTCTTCAAAGTCTAATTAAAATATCGTTGTTGCTGAAGATTAATTAGTCCGGTCTATTTAGACCAAACAATGAGAGTGAAGTTACATAAAGTCCCAAAAAGCTGAATTTCAGTGAAATTGTTCAAAATATAATTATAAACAATGTCTAGAAGTTCCCCATCATTCCCCTGTAAGGAAAAAATTTAAATCAAGGTCAAAGGTCAAAAAAATGAGTTTGTCGCGATTTTCAGCAAAACGGTAGTTTCATCATGAAAGTACCTCAGAAAAAAATTGTAGATCATAAAATTATCTATAAAAATGTATCAATACTTTTTTTCTTACGAGCCACCGTTTCTGAGATATAACGATTCAAAAAGTTATAACTACGCGCTAAGTACACTACCTCATAGGTGGCGTGGAAACGTGTGCATATTATGACGATTTTTATTACTTTTTGAATCGTTGTATCTCAGAAACGGTGGCTCGCAAGGAAAAAAGTATTAATACATTTTTATAGATAATTTTATGATCTACAATTTTTGTCTGAGTACTTTTATGATAAAACTTACCGTTTTGCTGAAAATCGCAAAAAACTCATTTTTTTGACCTTTGACCTTGAATTAAATTTTTTCCTCACAGGGGAATGATGGGGAACTTTAAGACATTGTTTATAATTATGTTTTGAACAACTTCACAGAAATTCAGCTTGTTGGGACTTTATGTAACTTCGAATGTCTAAATAGACCGGACTAAATGATGAATGATGTTTTCAGACGTACAAAGCAGTTTTTCAGAAATTGATACATTGTAGACATAGTACTCAAAAACGGAGTTGAGGTAGTGTTTTTCTAGATTTTAGAAAATGCCCATTATCTCGAAAATGGTGATATTTTTACTGAGGTGAAATCTGATATTCTGAACAGTCATGACCTGGTCTATCACCAGTTTCAACATTGTACAGGGTGATTCACTTATCTTGGTAACCTATTTTTTTTTCGCAAAGGATGAATATTTTTTTTATTCTGTTGACGGTATTTGGTAGAAGTCAATGTTGACTTGAGATGTGCGTAAAAGTCAGAGAAAAGAATCAAGACACCAGGCGTCTCGGCGCTTTCAAAAACTTTTTCTCCAGGAACATACCTTTTTTATTGTATCATTCGAAAGATAAGTTAATTCTGAATATTTCTTCTGAACACCATTTTTTTTCATTTCTTATCGTCAGTGACCTGCAGCGTGTTTTAAGTTAATTCTATTCCATTTATTTTTTTCTGTATTGTGACAGTGTTCCTTGATTTAGAGACATAGATATGATTGTAATTCTTAAAATCAAAGAGACTTTGTACCAAACTATTTCTCAATCATTATAATTATCAAATATACTATTTACAACAATAAACATTTTTAATAACAAACGAAAATTGTCAAGTCATATGTTCGATTACATAAATTATATATTTTCCTAAGTTCATTATAAGTTACTTCGTCCAAGTGAGCCCTCATACTTTGACCGAAATAACTTAAGTATAATTAAATGAGGAAAATATATAATCTACAGGGTGTCCCGTAATAAGACCGACAAACTTCTAGTGGACATTATAGATCGTATTTTAGACAGATTCGACCCAAATCATATCATGCAAAATTGCTTCGTTAAGAAGCTAGTACCCTTTGAAGATGACGTCCTGTCCACACTTTTTGCCATATTCGCAAAACGGTGTCACATAAAGTGCTGAAAGTTTACACATTGGCTAATATGAAAAATACGCATCGATTAGATTGAGTGCATTTCTTTTATGTCAAGCACAATCGTATCATTTGGGGGGGGCGAAAGGTATTTTTAGTTGAAACTTTTTAATTTTCATTATCTCGTGAGATTCACATCATATTCATAAACTCTGATGTTTTTTCTTGAAAAAGATGCTCTTGTATAATAACGCCCAGATGCACCATTTCTGAAAAAAAAAGTACTCAATGTAAAAATAATTTTTTTCTCAGAAATGCTGCATCTGGGCGTTATCATACAAGAGCATCTTTTTTCGAGAAAAAACATCATAGTTAATGAATATGATGTAAATTTTGCGAAAAAATGAAAGTTAAAAAAGTTTCAACTAAAAAACCGTTTTTTCAATTTATTCAGTTTTTACATATTTCATCTCAGGTTCCAAATAAAATTTTGAGGTAACAGTCTTATTGCTCCACCAATGAAGCAGCGATCAAAAGATCCTGCACTGGGCTTTTCTTAAATTTTTTTATTGAAAAACTAGGAAATAATTTACAATTTATGATTGGAGAGTATTGCAATCAGACCATTATCCTTTCACTAATTTTCGCTAATGAAAATCCACGAATCCATGGATTTGTAATTTCAAAAGCAGGGGCCTATTGCACCAAAATACTTTGCAACTTTTCAACTCGCACTTTGCTTTCTGACAAATTTCAAAAGTGAAAATTAGTTATGTTGCACAACATTTCTCCCAATATTCAATGTCTGCGGAGTAATTTTCACTATGCACTTGACTTTTCACATTGTATTTTTCATTTATGAATGCGTTTCGTGCAACTTAATTCATTTGAAAAGTGCAAAGTGAAAAGTTGCAAAGTGTTTGCTGCAATAGGCCCTAGGTCCTCCTATGCTTGTTTGAATTTGAATTCTGTCATCCCCTACACTCTACTTCTTTCTTTCAAATATTAATTTGGTTGAGTGACCTATCCAATGAAATGAATAGGTAATCAGATTACCTCTCATTTGATGTATCACAATCCATATATTGCTATTTAAAAAAAAGCGAAGGATGTAAGGCGAAGGGGGTGAAAAATTTCAAATTCGAAAAAGCAACATGGATTCGTGGATTTCTCTCAATAATATTACGATTGGTTTCGTTTTGTCTGAGATATTGAGGACAATAGTTATTTAATCAACTAGGTTATTAAAGACAGCGACTAATGGTCTAGATACTTTAATGCGTGAGCGGAGCGAACGCGTTGATATCTCGAGACCACGAGTCGCTCGATTAATAACCGAGTTGATTACAAGATTTTTCCAACGATCTCAATATGATTTCTGTATGAATTCTTGATTGAAATACATTCCCATTCTGCACAAGACTTACATTTGACATCATAAAATTTTTATGTATCTATGTTCCAGTAGAGTTTTGACATTTCTCGTAGTGCTTCTGAATAATTTGTGAACGGTTGTCATGAGGATTGCACATTAAAATAGCCAAAAAATTGAGCATTAAAATGGGTCATTAATGATCAATTACCTTTTATTTCGAGGTCGGCGGAAAACATTTTTAATGGCTATATTTCACAGAACAACCTGTACGATTTGGCTGGGTTGACGAACTTAACCGCGGCATTTGGGAATCGAAGTCATCGTGAAAATTTCAAGTCTCTAGGTCAATTCTTTCTAAAGTTATCGTGCTAACGGCCGGACGGCCCCTCGTTCAATTAGAACTAGTGCTCAAAAAGCTCAGGATAATTCCTTATTAAATTAGAAATCGACTGCTGCGTGGATTTTCTTTAAAAATTCTTGGTACAAGAATAATTGAGTTTACTTTTTTGGCACGCTGTAAAAAGATTTTTTTATTTTGCAAAATAGAATGCACGCAAATAAAATGCCTAAAAGGAATGTCACCACAGTGATATCACATACGATATCAATTATTTGGATTGCCCACCCAGACATGAAAACATAAAATTAATGGTTTCACTGACATCTGAATTCCAAATTTCGTAGTACTATCCGTGTTCCAGATCCATAAATCTTGTTGATCACTGTATATTTACAGACAACGAGGTTTTTCATTCCATAACACTGCTTCATAAATAATGGAAAACATGTTTACATAAAAGTAATGAAGGTATAGCATTAACTTGAAAATACTGCGTTTCAATTTATTCTTTAAATGGTGTTAGGAAAGCCATTATTATTGTGTATTTTATAAATAGTCGTCGATAGTCATTTATTTTTGAGCACTTATTTTTCGGGCGTGATAGCATTTCGCGCAGTTGTTTTTTATTTCGAAATTTCTTTCTGAAAATTCTGTGAAAATAAGTTGGATTTGACTATGAAGAATTGATTAAATTTTGTTCTACCGGAAAAGATTATAGTCCATGGGCCAGCGCCTGTTTTTCATGATGATAACTAACAATGTGCATATTTGTGAGTAGCTTTATTTTGACGAGAAGCCCAATTTTTTCCTCTACAAAAATTCTCGATATTGATGGCTAATACAGTATGAAGGCGTCAAAAGTGTTGAATGGGTGAATGTTCAAATTTTATTACTAGGTCTAAAAAAAATATTGCTAACCGGCTGATTTTTTCACTGTTGTTTAGCAAATATTTCCTCCATGAACTTGTCACATTGTCCTACGAATTGAATGGTACGTTTTCCAGTCCTACGCTCGGAAATTGTCAATTGTTAGTAATAATTTTCAATTGTGGGTTCTGTGGTACAATTTCTGAGGTAAGGACAAGAAAAACGTACCATCCATTTGTAGGACAATGTGACCAGTTCAGAAAGGAAGTATTTGCTAAGCAACAGTGAAAAAATCAGCCGGTTAGTAATAATTTTTTAGACTTAGTTGTTGATATATGTTGGGAGTGGGGGACATTTTGATGGAATCATCATTTTTGTAGGACAAGTATTGTTTTCAATTTGTAATAAAATTTGATTATGAAGTAGCTGTTAGTAATAAAATTTGAACATTCACCCATTTAACACTTTTGACGCCTCCATACTGTAGAAGCCCTCACACCGAGAATTTCGTTGGGCGTCTCGTCAAAATGAAGCTACTTACAAATATTCAGATTGTTAGTAATATTATGAAAAACGTGCGCTGGCCCATGGACTACTAGCTATACTACTGAAAGAAATGAGCTGGGAACTCAAAATGTTCAGAGAAAAAGGTGCGAAAAAATTTAGGGAGTAGTCAAAAATAGGCTGGTTCTCCCAAAAAAACTTTTTTTTGGGACCCCTGAAGATGGCTCCTGAATAGCAGTGTTCAATTCGTTTCTTAAAAAAATAACATTTTCGGGTGAGCTCGGTTCTCAAATAACTCGGTTAAGTTTGTTATCCAGCAAAATCGTACAGGGTGTTCCATAAAATATGCCCACTCAAAATTTTTCTTCCTCAATAACTCAGACAAAAAGAAACCCATCGAAATAAAATGTTGCGGATCCATGCAAGATGCTCATAATAAGCTTCATGCAAAAAAGTTTGTGGCCATAGTGTTGCCCATGGCTGCACAGTACAATAGCATAAAAACATAAATTGAACATTGAAATGGGTCATTAATGTTCAATTTCGTTCACATTATACAAATAATAAAAGTAACTTTTATTTTGAGGTCGACGGAAAAAAATATTAAAGACCGACAGTCAGCTGCCCCTAAATCTGAACATGTCGGTGAATTCGTCGGTACAACTTTTCACAGTTTCAAGTACCTACTCGAGTAAATGCCTATTATGCTATTTATAAGAGCTGTTATTATTCTATGCTCGGCGAGTCAACCATAGTGACATATGACATAAAACAATAACGCTACCGGATTGACTACTCCTTTTCCTTTTGCCTCAAAATGTAAACAAGACTTTCATTAGCATGTGTTTATACTGTACCATCTCACAACAGACTGCCAGTAGCAAAGCAACAGAATGAATACGTATGCTGGCGATAATTATTGGGCTAGACTTCGGGGTAGAACGTTAACCTTCCGCAGGAAGTGACAGAATCATTAGACAGAAACGGGATCAGAACTTGTCAGACATCCGTCTCCATGAGTTGCCTGAAAAGGGTGCATAATATACTTCAATTGTGTATAAAAATACACAATTGAGGTGTGCGAAAATTACTCAGCAAATTCGCTCATATGTGAATCATTCAACTATTCCGACAGGTCTCTGCAGTAAAATCTGGCGATTGGACAATATGTAAGCCCTGAAAAAATACGAGGTCTGTTCGAATCCCCAACAAACAGCCTGTATTTTCGAATTTGTGAAATACGGTATGATGCTTTAGAACAGCCCAAATAGCTGAAGCGAACTTTGTAATTTTCAGTATAAAGATATTCAAAAAACATCCTGTATATTCGGATTTTTGGAGCATCCAATATTTGGAAACTACACAACTAACTTCTTGATTTGTTTTCGAAATTTTAGACATTTGGACATTCAAACATAATTTATTTGATTTATTTAATTATCTGAATATACAGGGTGTTTCATCATAAACTGGACAAACATATATTTTCGTGTAAAGGACATTGGGAGAATCATTTTTGCCTTTTACAATATATCCCGTTTTCGAAGCATAAGAGAGATACAGGGTGTCAAACGTCATTTCTGAGCAAGATTCTTATGATGAGTGTGGTCAGTTATGTATAACACTTAAAGTAATGATTTTTTTGGTCGAATCTCAGTATTTTTGGTCCTCTATTCAGAAAAGTTGACGAACTACGAAAAAAAAATTACCAAATGGCGGAAGACCTACAATGTTCAAATTTTTTCAGCGGTTGTCAAATTGACTTTTATTTTCTGAATGAACACAATTTTCTAAGATTTCTGTGAAAAAATTTTTTTAGAAAATCGAACATAATTTTTTTTTACATGTCTACAGCGATGAAAAAATTTCACTCGAAATGGAAGAAATTTTGTACGATTGTACTTCTTGAATTATCAATCACGAATATGAAAACAGAATTGTAAAATATCGAACGGTTTCGTTACTACAGTCATTCAAATGTTTCGTTCAGACCTTTGAAATAATGAAAAAAATTTGTATTGAGTTCTAGAGTCAAAATAATTAAATTATTGGCATTCCAAACATTCTAGATGAATTTATACAAAAAAAAATCAGTGAAACTTAGTTGGGACTCGAACCGACGTAGGTATCAAATAGGGAAATGGCACTGTTCTAAGGATAATGATATTCATTGCCAGGCAACGGTAGTTCGTAAGTTCGAAAAAAGGATATATTGTATAAGGCAAAAATGATTCTCCTGAAGTCCTCTGCACGACAATATATGTTTGTCCAGTTTATGATTAAACACCCTGTATATGTAATAATATTCGACATAACGACATAAAACCATTCTTTTTTTTTTCATGCGTCTAGTGAAAACCTTCATATTCTTTTCACGAAATGCAATAACACTGAATTTCAAAATAGCATTAATTTGTAATGAACCCTGTTGGATCCTTAAAATACAGGGTGACTTTAAACAAATGCTCAGTTGATTTCTCGATGAAAATAAACAGGGGTAATTAATATAAAAATTTTTCGAAATCGACCTTCCTTCCAAGATACAGCCTTTGAAATGCGATGACGAGTTGGCAGTTTTTAATTTTTTTAAGGAATTCTTAAAAACACTGAGTCACAAAACTATACATAATATGATTCATTAAATAGATGTCAATCACATTAGATTTTTTGATCCCATTACTTTATTATTAGAGGTTGAAAATAACAACCCTTTATGATTTTCCTTCAACAATTGTTTTCGTGGGATAGATTTTCGAAAAATAAAATTCTCTTATGGTTTCCCATTCAGTTCTAGAGAAAAAAATTCTCTCGCTAAATTTCGATACAGATATTGTTCATGCTCAAATTTGGTTTTGTCCGTTATGCTCATTAATCAATAAAACCTTCAGAAAGATTTTAGAACATCTTTATCTCCTGTCATAGACATACAATATCTCAGAATATTCATCCTATGAAACACTTATACGATGAAATGGAAAGAACAGTGATCATAATTGCTTGTAAGTTTTTATTTTTCCGAGAAAAGTATCGACTGTATCGAAATTTTGCAGTGTACTTTTTTTCTCCATATTGAATGGGAAACCATAAGAGAATTTTATTTTTCGAAAATCTATTCCATGAAAACAATTTTCAAACGAAAATCATGGGGGGCTGTTATTTCAACCCCTAACAATTAAGTTATGAGATCTAAAAAGTTTGTGAGTAACATCTACTAAGTGCTTCATATTTTGTATAGTTTTATGACTCTGTGTTTCAAGAGGGAATTAGAATTAGAATTAGAATTAAAAACTGTCAACTCGTCATGGCCTTCCAAGGGCTTTATCTTGGAAGGGGGGTCGATTTCGAAAAAAATTTATATGAACTACCCCTTCTTATTTTAATCGAGGAATCATCTCCCAAAGTCCCTCACATTTGTTTGCAAACTCCTGTATAGTACATTCGGAACCACCTAAAGGTACCTCATTCATCATTTTTTACGTTTCCCAATGAAATACCCTGAATAGCTTCGTTATTAATATGCCTGCATCGAAAATTACGTCGAAGAATTTAATCAAGAAATTCTGATGCACTCCTCCCACGTTAGTACAGAAAAGAATAAATTAGAATCAATAGGTTTGTTCCAACTCAAGAATTGACCGTACAATGATCGTCAGGATTCTGCGCAATAGATAAAAAATGTGTTCCAACTGAAAATGTATCGTTTGAGAACGGTTTCGTTTTTGTTCCATCCTGCTTCGGGACCGTGAGTGGAAGGGATTTGTGATCGTCATTTCGATCCCTGGTCTGGAGCAAGTACTGTTTGGACGGTTCTTGTACGGTCAAAGTTTAGACGTGCGCATAAGATCGATTACTAACAGTTTCGTGACCGTCAAATTACCGTACAAAAGTCAGCGCTGGTGGAACAAACCTATTAGGTTGAACCTATTGAATGAATTTAATAAGCCGGTTATTCTTCGAGTTTATTAGTTCTTATCTCGTCTACATCCGGCCTATTTATCGTAACCGAAGAATCAAATAGAGGAGAGTACTTGAGGAGGATTCTCGGCCGTTGATTCATCATGGTGGAAGTATGACAATGACTGATTTGTTGAGCCTGCTACTTATTCTTTGCCGGAAATGGTGTACTCCGACATACTATTTGGTGTCTTGTGGAATGTCTTGGATATCAATGGCTTAACGTTTAGATGGTTACGAATAGAGACTCAACTACATTTCTAAAAAACTTTATAGGTTTTCACCTCAAGTCTGTGTGAAACAGAAATATAATATACAATATTCCCTTTACACAGGGTGTTTCCTAAACATGCGGCAAAAATTCAGGGGATTGTTCCTTGGACTATTCTAAGAATATTTTGTCCTTTGATGATTTTTGAAAAACCTCTTTGTTTCGAAGATACAGGGGAAACAAAATTTTAGATAATAACATTTATTATGAAAAATTACATGAAAATTTAACTTAACCTACAAAAACTGTTGAAAATGACCACCTCTAGCCAGTGTATAGCGATTCATAATAGTCAAATATAAAATGTTAATTGCTAATACATCACAAAACGAATTCAAATGAAAATCGTGTTTAATCTGTATTCCTTACCATCTGAATTATCAATTTTAAGTCAAAAAATGGCCGTTTTTAGTAATTGGAATGTTGGTTAAACAAATCTAAAAATAAATAGTACCTACTTAGTAAACACAGTGCGGTACGCATTTTTATTTAAACTATTATTATTTTAAAAATATGAAAAATGTTGTTCGCCCTGTATCTTCGAAACAAAGAGGTTTTCAAAAATCATCAAAGGACAAAACATGCTTAAAATAGTCCAAGGAACAACCCTCTGAATTTTTGCCGTATGTTTAGGAAACACCCTGTGTATGGAAAATCTTATTCCGGAGAGAAATCAAGACCTTTAGAGATAAGAAAACGGGAACATAAGAACAACAAAATCAAAAATAGAGACATTACAAGATCACAAATCGCTGATCATGTATGTTCAAATAGCGAAGATAATATGATGAACTGTAACAACACAATAGATTGTATTTGTATTGATTTATTGAAGAAAGAGTTGACATCAGGAAATTTCAAAATTAAATAAATCAACATCTCTATTATTGTCTGTAGAAGGTGTCTGATATAGACACCGAAACGTTACATTGTCCTTTCTTTTCAGATGATTTCTAACAGGTTTCTAGGTCAATTTCTCCTTCAAAAAAACAAATTTTGGAAAAAAGGCCAACTAGTTTCGATTTTATTTCAAAATCTTCATCAGGGCTCTGAAATGGAACGACAAACTACAAATTCAGATGTTCGAAACTTACGATCAAAACATTATTTTAAACCTATCTTCAAAACGCATTCGCTTTTAAATATACAAGTGAGGGAAACGGGTTCGGAAATTTCCAACTTACATTTTCACTTATTGTGGTTTCGTGTCATAAATTAAATCTTAAAGAGAATAACAATAAACCGCTCGCATCTAAATCTTTGAAAATACTGAGGTGATGTCAATATATTGTTAAGTTAGATGTTTTCATGAGCACATTATGGTAATTTACATCAGGGTTTGGAATGAACTTCTAGTTATTTTTGATTTTACAATTAATTAGTTGTTTTTTTGAAGAAGAAATTGACTTAGAAACCTGTTAGAGAATCACCTGAAATCTATACATAGGTCTTATCATCATTCATTGTCCTTTTAATTTATTTCCTTCTTCAGTTTTACTGTCAGGCAACAATTTTTTCAAGACTAATTTGCCCTGACAAATAAGTGCAAAGATTCTCGCTGGAGCACTTCATCTTAATTGAAATTTTTCAATTATTTCTGTATCAAAGACTGGGAGTGAAAAACTATAAATAGTTTTAGAAATGCAGAATCCTCCCAGAATATATTTCAATCGATAACTTAACTACATCTCAATTCCGAAGATCATATTCATGAATGTGAATTACTCTTCGAAAGTTATTGTGCTTACGGACGGACAGAATTGAATTTGACCACGAATTCGTCATCAGGTAGTCTAACCCTATCGTTTGAGACCATTTTCTGCTCAAAATTCGAAAATTACAGACATTTTGGCAAAATGATATAGCACTCGTTTATGTAGAACGAGCGCTCAAAAAGAATAGGATGAATTGCTTTTGAAATTAAAAATGGACGGTCACGAGGATTTCCCCTAATAATTCTTCGTACAAAATTATTGACGAGTTACGTTGTTGGCACGCTGTTTTTATTTCTACAGATCGAAGAAGAATCTTAATATATAGATATGATGGTTGTCCCTGAATATTTCAATATGCGCTCTCCGAACAGGTGAATCGATTGAAATGACCCAGCTTTATGGCACGCTACACCTGTCTTCTATCAGAAGCTTCCCGACTATAATGATGCGTGGGAAACGTCTGGGGAATCAGTCTGGTTGATTATAATCTTAGACAACGTCTCAGATTATAATAATATTAACTATGATTTTTCATGTCCGCACCAGTGCTGTTACTTCTTAACTGAATAGGAATATTGGTAGATCTCTTATATTTTTTCGAAATCATGAGCTGACATAATACAATACATGAAACAAAAACTAAGTATAAAAACCCCGTCTCGCTGATTTTACAAAATTTAAACTTAAAACTACAGTGGAACTTCCTATAACGAAAGCGCTAAATTCGCAAAAAAAAAATTCGTTATAAAGAAACTTCGTTATACAGAAAATTTGTTTCTATAGTCGGCAATGTCGCGGTCGACTTCACTGATAAATTAAGTTATCATTTATACTTAAGCACTCACATCTAGACATTTTAGCACAACTTTCATACTAGCGTAATGGTTAGATTGAAACCAAACAGCCAGGGGTGTATTTCAAAGTGTTTCAGAAGAATCTCTCTGGCTGACGTAATGATTTAGTTTAAGTTAGGGATTTATTATGTACATCCGGAAAATTTTCGGAAAAACCCCACTCTTATACCTTCTTACCAATACCCATTCAAGGAGTGATGTTCTTGTTCTTGAAATATTTCGTTATAGAGAGAATTTACTCATTTAGAGGGTATTTTTAACGTGGAATTTCGTTACACAGAAGTTGGTTATAGGGAAGTTCCACTGTATTTGATTATCGAAGTGTTTCTGAAATTGACTCTTTTGGTTTACTAAATCCAACAGGTAAGCTTCTCCAAGCTACTTTCGGAATTCTAAATCTAAATTGAAAAACTTAAGAAAAGCCTTAAACAAGTGCTTTTGAGCGCTTGTTCATTGGTTGAGCAATAATGCTATAACCTCAAAATTCTGTATAGGACTCGAGATTCATGCAAAGTATATGAATGCAAAATCTCAGCACGATTGGAATTACATTTTGGAAATTATTGAAAATATGAAATACGTAAAAAATCAATCATTAAAAAGAATTAAATTCTATGGTTCTGACAATGCGATTCTCTTGAAATTTTGCATGAACATTCAGTATATCAATCTCAATTAACAAAATGAATTTCACTTGAATCGGATATCTCGTTATGGAAATATGCAGTTTCTTCTTTTCAATATTCCAATTGAATTTTCTATAGTTCTATTGACAGTATGGCCACAAAATTTTGCATAAGACTTACTATGATCATCTTGCATGTGGCCGCATAATTTCATTTCGATTGTTTTCGTTTCGTCTGAGATATTGAGGAACAAAAATTTTGAATGACCATATTTTATGGAACATCCTGTACGATATGACCGGTTAACCGAGGCATTTGGGAACTGTACTCATCCTGAAAACTTCGAGTCTCTAGGACAATCCATTCGAAAGTTATCGTGCTAACGGCCAGCCCGGTCCCATAATTGAATTCGACAACGGATTCGTCATCAGGGAGTCGAACCCTATCGTTTGAGCCCATTTTCGGCTCAATATCGAAAATTGCAGACATTCGGGCAAAACGATATAGCACTCGTTTAAGTAGAACGAGCGGTCAAAAAAAAAATTAAATCTTATAGTCTGGACTTGAATCTAGTGTACAGTAGAAAATCAAAATGCTGTCCAGCCAAATTTCTTCAGATTCAAAATGACAAATAAGATTTGTTCATTGAAAAAAAGTTGATTTTATTAACATCACAGCGTTCTATGAATTTCGTGGCATTTCTTCTAGATGTAATGGTTCTAATGTTATTGTTTTATACCACCCAAATTGTGTTACATTTTTCACCGAAAGCATTTATTTTTGGAACACCCCTTGTATGTCAAGGACAGTCTAACCTAACCTACAAAAATATGAATAATTTCATAGAATTCATTAAACGTAAATGAAAAATACCCATTATTATTTTATCTGAGTATGTGTATAGGAGTTATTCATTTTATCAGAAGGCATTATGATTTTAAATCTCGTGACTCATTATAGAGTTGCAAACAAATTTATTTTGCATGGAATATTCTCGGAATAAATATTTATGTTTTTGTTATCAACGTTAAAAAATATTGTGACATATTGGTTCACTGACACTGTATTCGGGAATGAAAAATCACATTTTTGTCAGTGTATTTTTGCGACATAGTTATTACTGACAAATGCCACTTCCAGGACCATAACTATTCTTATATCTTTATATAGGCAAATACCCCTCTAGGAAAGAAGAATCTGAAAATAATATTTGATAAATGATCTGAGGAATCACCCCTTTCATTTCTTCGGTGTTATTCTGATACACCCCCTATAAAGGGTTTTCCAATAAGGGGTGTTATTTTGAAAAGCCCGCTATTTCAGTTGATGTCACGTTTGATTCTGTCATTTTTTGACATTTGACATATAGAAACTACGCCATTAATAAAAATTGAACGATACACGCTTCAAGAACGCATTGAAATTATTTTAAAATTCGCTAATAAACTGGTGAAAATTTGGCAGAGACGGTTCGTGAAACTCGAACATTTTTGTGTCGTCGTGAAGCACTTTGTCGGACCGCAATGAAGAAATTTGTGGAAAAAAATCGAGCTGTTGGCACAAGTAGTGATGTGAAGAATAAAACCCGTGCACGTTGCTCAAGAACAGCCGAGAATATTGCTGCTGCTAGGAAGGTGTTGAAGAAAACCCAGGTTTGTCCATTCCTCGTCGTTCTTTGGAATTATGCATTCCACAAACGTCATTACATAGTATTTTGCATGAAGATTTGGGGTTAAGGCTTACAATGTTCAGTTAACAAAGAACTCAAGCCGGCCGATCATCAACAACGTCGTGTCTTGCTGATTGGGTCGTTGAAATGCATGAAAATGATTCGGCATTCCATCGAAAAATCATCTTGAATGATGAGGCCCATTTCCACCTCGATGGCTTCGTCAACAAGCATCTGGGGTTCGGAAACCCAAGAGTTATTGTTGAAAAGGCTCTCTATCCTCAACGAGTGATTGTTTGGTGCGGTTTATGGTCCGGTAGAGTTATTGAACTTAACTTTTTCGAAAATGATGCTGGAGCAACAGTTACCGTGAATGGATTGCGCTATCCAGGATGATTAATGAATTTTTATGGCCGAAATTGGATAGTATTGATCTGAGCAACTTTCGACAAGACGGCGCCAAGTGCCACACAAACAACGAAAATATTGATCTTTGCGGGAAAAAAATTTCCGGACCGTGTAATCTCTCGAAGAGGTGATCACTATTGGCCACCGAGATCTTGTGATTTAACACCTTGCGACTTCTTCCTTTGGGGCCACGTGAAAGAGAAGGTCTACGCCAACAGCCCAGCGTCGATTCAAGACCTCAAAGATGGAATTCGTGAGGCTATCGAGGACATAGGGCATCCACTTTGCGATTTGGTTATGGAACATTTCATTAAAAGGATATGGTCCTGTAAGCGTGGTCGTGGTGGTCATTTGCCTGATGTTATTTTCACTATGAACGGCATAGCTTCTTCTTTATTGTGAAATAAACATCCGATCATTTATATTGAAAAATGACATTTTTCTTTGAATATCAAAATAACACCTCTTATTGGAAAACCCTCTAGCTCCCTCAACAACAATCTACAACTATTTAGTGCTTGCGCTATTCACCTAAGATTAAGCGGGCAAAAAAGAATTAACAATTTGATTTTTTTGTTTCATGCACTGCCACATCTACCAAATGGTCATTTTCATAATAGTCCGGTCTATTTAGACATTCGAAGTTACATAAAGTCCCAACAAGCTGAATTTCTGTGAAGTTGTTCAAAATATAATTATAAACAATGTCTAAAAGTTCCTCATCATTCCCCTGTGAGGAAAAAATTTTATTCGAGGTGAAATGTCAAAAAATGAGTTTTTCGCGATTTTCAGCAAAAAGGTAAGTTTTATCATAAAAGTACCTCAGACAAAATTGTAGATCATAAAATTATCTATAAAAAATGTATCAATTTTTTTTCTTACGAGCCACCCTTTCTGAGATATAACGATTCAAAAAGTTATAAAAGTCGTTATCGTCATAATATGCACACGTTTCCACGCCACCTATGAGGTAGTGTACTTAGCGCGTAGTTATAACTTTTTGAATCATTATATCTCAGAAAGGGGGCTCGTAAGAAAAAAAGTATTGATACATTTTTTATAGATAATTTTATGATCTACAATTTTTGTCTGAGGTACTTTTATGATAAAACTTACCGTTTTGCTGAAAATCGCGAAAAACTCATTTTTTTGACCTTTGACCTTGAATTAAATTTTTTTCCTTACAGGGGATGATGGGGAACTTTTAGACATTGTTTATAATTATGTTTTGAACAACTTCACAGAAATTCAGCTTGTTGGACTTTATGTAACTTCACTCTCATTTTTGGTCTAAATAGACCGGACTATAAATCGCATTCAGTGGTACTCGATGAATTCATACAATATGGGCAAATTCACGTTTCAGCTATTCAATCTCCACTGGGGCGATAATATAATACGTACATGGCTGAAAATCGAGTTCACAAGTCATTAACTATTCAAAAGTAGCGTTGCGGTAAAACGGTAGCGAACGTATAGCAAAACGATATTGTGGGTGGTCGGTCAACCGTTGTTATGGTTTCTATATTTACCCCATTCGATCAAGGGTGAACAATTGCTGGCTGTCGACTCTTTGGCGCCTCTTACGTTCGCATTGTAATCTATATTAAGAATCGGACAAATATGCGAAGCGACGGAATACCAAATGTGAAATTTTATGATTCAGGGAGTTGGGTCAGTTATTCGTTATTTTACGAAGATCGAGATCAGAAGATGATTTATTTTGGCTCCTTGTTTGAGGGCTCGTTCTGAAGGGTTTTCCAATAAGATAGCCCGCTATTTCGGTAGATGTCACGTTTGAAGCTGTCTTTTTTGACATTTGACAAGTAGAAACTACGCCATTAATGTAAATGTAACGATACACGCTTCAAGAACGCATTGAAATTATTAAAATTCACTATAAAAATGGTGAAAATTCGGCAGAGACGGTTCGTAAAACTGGAATCCAGGAAAAAATTATTTTCAATTTGATAGTTAGATGTCGTTGCATTCATGGAAATCCTATCGAGAAAATAGTAAGTATTTAAAATCGTTATTATCAAAAAACCTTTGAATTGTCAACTGACACAAGAGTGGTTTGACACGTTCTTTTTGAACTATAATAAATTTCGATATGCCTGCAAGAGTGAAGACGTGCTGTGTTATTGAATGTGAAAATCGAGATGCAATAAGGTAATTATAAAATATATATGTATATTCTGTTACCTATAAGAATTAAGATACTCGTAGTTTTCAAAAAAGTTTTTCATGTATTGAATAAGTTTAGTAGGTAAATACTCATATTTTGTATTGCTGAATTCATTATTGTTAGTTTTTGAAATGTTTTCAATGCAATTATTAGTTTATTGATTAGATATTATGAAATAAATCTGTATTTTCAATTGGTGATACCTATGTCAGTTAATAAATTTTATTCTATCCAGAATTTGATTATTGATCCCCATTTCTCGATTCCAAAAGAAAATCAGATGAAAGTTCGTTGCAGGTATTATTTTCATGAGAATAAATTTCCTCACTCATCGAAAACTTGCACGAATCCATTTCTGATACCCTTTTGGAAAATGAATTTCAAAAAACTTTTTGCCAATATGGGTGTACCTACCTATTCAAAATGTGCACTACAGAATTCTTTTGAGGCAGCTTTACGATACAGATTCCTTTTTCAATTGAGCTTTTTTGACGAATTAGTAATGTGTACAAAAACAGATGTCATTGAAGCTTGTTCTACTAGTGTCTCATCTATTCTCCGTTTAGTTAGTCTATGATCCGATTCGAGTAAAATCATAGAAATTATAACTCCAATGGAAGCGGCGAAAGAGAGAGACTCGTGATGCCAAAAGAAATATAGAGCTAGTGGATGCAAGATTAATTGGATTAATTTCATTTTTTGAGAATAATTTGTTTTCTTGCTATTTTTCAGACGTGTTTCAAATTAGTATATATTATATATTAGTATGTATAGCAAAAAAAACAGATTATTCTCAAAAAATTAAATTAATCCAATTATCTTGCCACCACTAGCTCTATCTTGCTTTTGCATCACGAGTCTCTCTCTTTCGCCGCTTCCATTTCTATGATTGGCTCTCAAATGGGATTTGCGGGCCTTTTGCCACCTCTAGCTCTATCTCTCTCTTGGCATCACATTCTCCGAAAGTGTTGAATGACAGGCCTCATCCATGTAAGGTTAGTATATCTATGAGTGAAATTTATTTTGTGAATGAAGATTGACATACTGAATTTTCATACAGAATTTCAAGAGGATCGCATCATCAGAACCATAGAGTTTAATTAATTATTTCGATTGTCAAGTATATATAATTTTCAGAATATTATTCTGATCGTGAGATTATTCATTTATATATTATGTAATATCAATCTCAAGCCCTATACAAAATTTTGAGGTAATAGCCTCATTGCTCCACCAAGGAACGAGCGCTCAAAAGCACCTGCTCAAGGCATGTATTTCAATCAAGAATTCATACACAATTCATATTGAGATCGTCGGAAAAATCTTGTAATCAACTCGGTTATTAATCGAGCGACAAATGATCTCAAACTATTTACGCGTTCGCTCCGCTCACGCGTTAAAATATCTTGACCATGTTTCGCTATCTTTAATAACCTAGTTGATTAAATAACTAATATATTAAGTGAATTATTATGTAGGGACGAGAAAACCGTTCAGGTTAGGTTTTCAACAATAAAATATAAGATAAAATGGTATTCTTGCCTCTGAGGAATGCTTTCATGTATTCTCCACTCGTTCCAATTAATTTCTCCCCATCAAAACTCATATGGAGAGGCATCAGAAAAGTAATTAAATTACAACATTTAATTAAACACTCTGCCGGTTATTTTTCATCCTTAATAAGCGGCCGTACAAGTCGTATTCATAAAATGCGATACAATACACACATGGTTTAATTTCTTGAAGAATTCGTGGAATGTACATTGCGGAATTGGTGGTGTGAATTAGTACTTATAGTGATATCTTCAGGTCAACGATTTAAGTAATTCTCTACATAACGTATCTGAATAACACCGAAAAAATAAAAAGGGTGATGCCTCAGATCATTTTAAGAATAAAGGTGTCCATAAATGAAGGTCACGAAATGCATTGTTTCCATGATACAGGGTGTTGAAGTTTTTTTTATTTGGATCCCGAGCAGGAGCTTTTGAACGCTCGTTCTTCGGGTAGAGCAATAAAACTATCACCCAAAAATTTTTATAGGACTTGGGTTCTCATGATGCAATCCTTTTGAAATTTTGCATGAACATTCAGTATATCAATCTTCGTTCACAAAATAAATTTCACTCGAATCGGATATCTTGTTATGGAAATATAAAGATTTTTCTTTTTATATTCCAATTGAATTTTCTATGGTTTTGTCAACACTATGGCCCAAAATTTTGCACGAGGCTTATTTAAAGCATCTAGCACGTTGCTGCATAATTTCATTTCGATTGGTTTCGTTTGTTGAGATATTGAGGAACAAAAATTTTCAATGGCCATTTGGTATGTAACACCCTGTACAATATGGCTGATTCACGAATTTAACTGAGGTACTTGGGAACCGAACTCACCCTGAAAATTTCAAGTCTCTAGGACAATCCCTTCGAAAATTATCGGACGGACGGCCCCACGGACAGAATTGAATTTGACCACGAATTCGTCATCAGGGGTCGAACCCTATCGTTCGAGACCATATTCGGCTCAAAAATCGAATTATTAAAAAATTTCAAGAGACCGGTTTGGTGGAAAATCAAAAAAGTCAAAGTGGTCGTTCACAAGAAAATATTGTTTTGGTTCATGAAAGTATTGATGAAGATCTTGAAATGTCAATTAGAGAACGTTCACAACAAGTTGAACTTTGAGGGTTTGCCAAATAACCAGTAGATATCTCTGCATAAATCAGCAACCCAATATATTTCTAGAATATGTTTATGATATTTCAGATAATTTTTCGGAAACAGATGAAGCTTTATATTCTATTTGAAAAAAAGGGGTGTGTTTGTAAAATTCAAACATCATAGGCAGACCTATCGAAATTACAGATCCACGGATTCGTGAATTTCCCTTAGTAATTATTAGTAAAGGTATAAAGGTTTGATTGCAGTATTCTCCAATTACAAATTGTAAAATACAGTGGAACTTCCCTAGAGCGAAAGCGCTAAATCCGCAAAAAAAAATTCGTTATAAAGGAATTTCGTTAAACAGAAAATGTTTTTCTATAGTCGGCAATGTCGAGGTCAACTTCACTGATAAATTTAAGTTTATCATTGAAACTTAAGCACTTCCTTTTAGATATTCCGCACAACTTTCACACTAGCTTAATATCAGATTGAAACCAAACAGCCAGGGGTGTATTCAAAACTATTTCAGAAGAATCTCTCTGCCCGTCGTAATGATTTAGTTCAAGGTCGGGATTTATTACGTACGCTCAGAAAATTTTCGGAAAAAACCCACCCTTAACCTTCTTACAATACCCATTCAAATGGTGATGTTCTTTGAATATTTCGTTATAGAGAGAATTTAATTCGTTTCAGAGGGTGTTTTCAACTTGGAATTTGGATTCAAGGTGCAATGTCTTGTACGAAATTAGTTATACAAAGAAATTAAATTTGTATACAGCGTTTGTTATAGAGAATTTCCACTGTATTTCCTATTTTTTAATAAGAAAACGCACAACCAATTCTACTTTTAGCCACACCACAACATTATTGACGGAATTACGTTACTTTTTGGGCACGCTGTATATTCAACACTGCCTTCAATGCTGTCACATTAAAGAAACCCTATATTTCAACGTATTGGAAGTGCCCATTATTTTGAATATAAATATATTTCAAAAATTTGAATAAAATATCCTTGGTGAATTATTCCATGACAACCAGCGTTCTGTGAAAAGTGTTTTCAGAAAATTAAATGAATTTTACGTCCTTCTGAAAGCACTTTTGGTCGAATAATAAAAAAATTTCAAGAGAGCGGTGCGGTGGAAAATCAAAAAAGTCATAGTGGTGGTTAACAAGAAAATTTTGTTTTGGTTTGTGAAAGAATTGCTGAAGACACTGAAATAATAAGAGAACGTTCACAACAAGTTAAACTTAGTGGGCTTGCCAAATAACCAGTAGATATCTAAAAAAATAATAATAGTAATAATTAGTAAAGGTACGGGGTCTTTATAAATGATTGTAACATCGTAGGTTGCTTTGGAAAATTTTATCTTGTCGTTTCTTATGCAAAGTCTACAAATTCATAATTCCAGTCACGTTATTCAATTTCTTTCGGAATGACCAGCCTAAACTCAGAGTATAGTTTGTTTATGCGCTGTTAAAATCATGAATAGAGACCCTGTATAAAGGTTTGATTGCAGTACTCTCCAATTACAAATTGTGAAATATTTCCTATTTTTTGATGAAAAAAAAAACACAACCAATTCTACTTTTAGGCACATCACAAATTATTGACGGAGTTACGTTACTTTTTGGGCCATGCTGAAAGAAACCCTATATTTCAACGTATTGAAAGTGCCCATTATCTTGAATATACATACATTTAAAAAAATTTGAATAAAATATCCTTGGAGCACATTAATAATATGTAATTTCGTTTTCAGTGGCCTGAATTTCCAAGACCTCATAGTCCGTCAAGGCTACATCGATTCTCCACCGAAATGCCCCTTCATTCTCGGCTTCGAGTGTGCCGGTGAGATCGAGCAACTAGGCGAAGGGGTTGAAGGACTTGCCGTAAGTTTAATTATTTAGTTTACGACCGTTCGTACCAATGAGGGCAAGGCTGCTACCTGCCTACTGTCGTCTGCGTAAATCGATATTTCCGCATGGAAAAACTTTGGATACTTTACCCTCTATTGCATATAGAGCCATTTAGGCTAGCAAATTTCAGTAATTATTTCTTCTTTACTTCAAAACAAATAGTTATTTTTGTATTGAGTACGTAAAATGAGTGTTTTTTTTTCACGGCACATGAGAGTGTCAATTTTTGGCAATTTTATACACACGAAATAAAACAACATTTTTTGTACAACTGTGAATGTGAATTTTCATCGTCTGAAATTTAATCATTTATTTATTTATTTATTTACGGACAAGCCATTTTTCTAATTTATACAGGGTGTCCCATTACTCGACGTCAACCCGGAACCGGGTGAAAAGGCAAGTAATGCTGGTTGTCAGAAAAATATAAAAAAAAAGTCTAAGTTGCATGATTTTAAAATAATGGGCATTTAAAAAAACACGCAAAATTCCACACCCTGTGACAGTCTTTTCGCTCCTGTTGCCACAAATATCAACTTTTTCCAACTTTTTTTTTTGCTGTGTAACCTTGAATAATGCTTGTTTAAACTGTAATCAAAATTTGGATACCAGTTGCTCTAGATTTCATAAAAATAGGGCTTGCTTCTCAGAAAAAAAATTCAAAATAAACAATTGCCTTTTGGCAAAACATGCCAAAAGTTGGCGCATTTAGTAAGGATTCCAAAATGGTATAATACTTGTTAAACTGTAGCTGCTGTAGTTCAAATTTATTTTCCATTGCCTTTGAAATTTGAATACACTTTTCCTTAAACTGCTTCCCAGTAAAAAAGTTCAATGGATTCAAGTCCGGTGAACGGGCCGGCCACCAGATTGGACCAGAAAGTCCGATCCATCTTCCGGGAAAGAATGTTACCAGAAAAAATTTCCAGAGAAAATGATTTTTTCAGAAAAAATTTTTTTCGAGAAATTTCTCTGGATTTTTTTTTCTGGTAACATTTTTTTCCGGAAGATGGATCGGACGTTCTGGTCCAATCTCGTGGCCGTCCCGTTCACCGGACTTGAATCCATTGGACTTTTTTACTGGGAAGCAGTTTAAGAAAAAGTGTATTCAAAGGCAATCGAAAATAAATTTGAACTACAGCAGCTACAGTTTAACAGGTATTACACCATTTTGGAATCCTTACTAAATGCGCCAACTTTTGACAAAACGTGCCGAACTTGCGTAGCTCATTTTTTTTTCAATACAGTCAGTTGAAACTAGGCAATAGTTTGTTTTGAATTTTTTTTTCTGAGAAGCAAGCCCTATTTTTATGAAACCTAGAGCAGCTGGTATCCAAATTTTGATTACCAGTTTAGACAAGCATTATTCAAGGTTACACAGCAAAAAAAAAAGTTGGAAAATTGATATTTGTGGCAACAGGAGCGAAAAGACTGTCACAGGGTGTGGAATTTTGCCTCTTTTTTTAAATGCCCATTATTTTGAAATCATGCAACTTAGATTTTTTTTTATATTTTTCTGAAAACCAGCATTACTTGCCTTCTCACCCGGTTCCGGTTGACGTCGAGTAATGGGACACCCTGTATAAACCAAACATAAAAAAAATCACTAATGAAAAAAAAAACATAACTCAGCAGGAATTTTTAAGTACCTATTCTAAAATAATTCTTCAGTTGAAAGATTGAAACATGAAAAAGATCAATTTCCACCGAACCAGCAGCTCTCAATGCTCTATCGAGAGGATTGTTCATCGCGTAATTGGTTCTGTTAAATTTTATATTAAATTTTTCCCAAGTTCTGAAATTCCTTTGAGGCACATTCAGACTTATTCTTTGAAGAAGAAAAGGACAGTCGATGTAATTATGCAAAATTTTATAAATAAGCATTATATCAAAATTATGTCTTCTCGCTTCAAGAGATGTTAGGGACATTATTAAAGATAATGCTTCCAATACAATATTTCTATGCATACAGTGATCTTTCTGTATCGTTACTATAAAAACGATTTTTTTTAACCGTGGAAAAGAACTAAATTTTTTCTGTGACAAATTTGACATTTCAAATCTCTTCACAGGTACCAAAATATGACTTTTTACGAAATTACTTTTTTCCCTGTCAAAAAAGTGATAGTATATACAGGGTGTCCCGGAAAATTTGGGAAATCTCTCGGATTCAGATAGAACATAAAAAATGAAGATGACAAGTTCCCATAATTTTTTTTCCTAGCGGCCCTCCCTACGAAGATACGACCTCCTAAATGATTCCACTGCAGATTCATTTTAGTGGAATAAGTTTCAAACTACTCTATATAGTTTGATGAAAATTTGATATGATTAATAGTATAATAAGGACCTCACCTCACCGCACTCAAATTTCAATCAGCTTGTTCAGTTTACCAGGGGCAGACTGGGTTGTACATTTAAATGCCTACATTTTTAACACCCTGTATGATAAGGTGCTAAAAAAACAATTTGGATACCTTGAACATGAAGCTAAAGAAAGGGTATTCTTGTTCAGTGTCGATAAAATGAACCGTTTTCGAAAAAAAAACAATGAAAGAAGTAAGTTATTGAAATTTATTCCACTAAAATGAATTTCCAGTGGCGTCATTTAGGAAGTCGTATCTTCGTAGGGAGGGCCGCTAGGAAAAAAATACGAGAACTTGTTATCTTATTTTTTATGTTCTATCTGAATCTGAGAGATTTCCCACATTTTCCTGGTCGCCCTGTATAAATGCAAAATCTCAACACGATCCGAATGAATACTGAATGTTCGTGCAAAATTTCAAGAGGATCGCATCTTTTGAACAATATAATTTTTTTTTCAACTATTGATTTTTTACATATTTCATTTTTTGTCAGAATATAATTTCGATCGTGCTGAGATTTTCCAATTTGGTTTTGAAAAAATTATTGCCTAAAAAAACTAAAAAGGAAATAACGATTAGCCAAATTATCATAATTTGGGTAATTGTTCTGTTGGCATAGATCGTATTTGGATTGATTTATCGAAAAAAGAAATGACATCAGGAAATTTCAAAATCAAATGAATCAACATCTCTATGTGTTGACAATTTCAATGTCAATTAGACTACAAACGAAAAAGGCACAATTCCAAAGTTCTGAAAGAAGGCGTCCGATATAGACACCGAAACGTTACGTTATCCTTTTCATTTATTTCCTTTTTTAGTTTTACTGTTACGCGACAATGATTTCAAAACTCATTTGCTTCTGACACATTAATGCAAGGATTCACGCAGGAGCATTTGTTCTTAATTAATAGTTATTCAATCAACTAGGTTATTAAGACAGCGACTACCTAATGTTCAAGATAATTTAATAGTTCGAGACCATAAGTCCCTTGATTAATAACAGAGTTGATTACAAGATATTTCCGACGATCTCAACATAAATTGTGAATAAATTCTTGATTGAAATACATTCTCATTTTGAACAAGACATAAATTTGACAAAATGGAATTTCTATGTTTCTACAGTAGAGTTTTGAACAAGACATAAATTCTCGTAGTGCTTCTTAATACTTTGTGTACGGTTGCCATGAGGATTGCACATTAAAATGGCATAAATTGAGCATTAAAATGGGTCATTAATGATCAATTTCGTACACATTAAAATCACCTTTTATTTCAAGGTCGGCGAAAAAAAATTTTTAATTGTTTCTGTTCCAGAGACTGGGAGTGAAAACCTTAAAACCTTAAAACCTTAAAAAAAGTTTTCTTGAAATTCAGAATCCTGCCAAATTATATTTCAATCGATATCTTTTCTTAATTTTTTTTCATTTTATATTATGTCTAATAAGCCTGAATAAAACAAGCATAAGAGAGTTCATTATTTATTTTATGTCCGTTCGTGCCAATGAGGGCAAGGCTGCTACCTGCCTACTGTCGTCTGCGTAAATCGATATTTCCGCATGGAAAAACTTGGGTTCTTTAAGACACGACGACGTGATAAGAATATCAGATGGTGAAGTTCTTTGAAATTCAATTCGGGAACAGTCTTCAGGAGAGTTTCAGGCTAGGCGAGATAATTTGTCTCAATCGATATTAAGAGCAGTTGATAGCATCCTGCTTGGTGTTCAGTTGCTGTATTTGAACTCCATGAAACTTCGCTTTTGAAAGAATATTGGTATCATTTTACATCTCGAAGGCTAGCAGAAAAAAGTTAAATTGGAGTGTTCGTGAGAAACAGAGGCAAAAGAAAACTTGGATAGGCCGGCCGAACCCACGATTTTAGATGACCAATGGAGACATAATATACAGGGTCTTCCATCTCAGACTAGCCACCCCGTACATCTTTTGAAGTATATTTGAGGCTTGAATGAGGAACCCCCTGAGAGGGGGCGCTTCAACCCTTCAGAATTGAATAGGGAAAAGGGTTTGAGTTCTTATTTGAAATGTTTTGGAATTCTTCTAAAAAGATGTATGAAAAACGTAATTTTGATGAATTTTTTCGCCAAATATCAATTCTTCAGATAAATTGAGACACCTTGAATATTTTGAATGAGAAAATTTTTCTCAAACAATGAATTAAGAAAATATAAACATATTTTTGTGTTCTCTTCATTTTTGAGCTCTCGTTCTCCTTGAGTGTTATATCGTTTTGCCCAAATGTCTGTAATTTTAGAATTTCGAGCCGAAAATAGCTCAATTCATTTCTATCCGTGGGGTCCTCCGGCCGTCCATTAGCACAATAACTTTCGAAAGGATTGTTCTAGAGACTTAAAATTTTCAGAGTGAGTTCGGTTACCAAATGGCTCTATTGAGTTCGTTAACCAGCCAAATCGTACAGGGTGTTCCATAAAATATGGACTTTCAAAATTTTTGTTCCTCAATAGCTCAGACAAAACGAAACCCATCGAAATGAAATGTTGCAGCCATATGCAAGATGCTCATAATAAGCCTCATGCAAAATTTTGTGGCCATAGTGTAAACAGAACCATATAAAATTTAATTGGAATATTGAAAAGAAGAATCTTTATATTTCCATGACAGGATATCCGATTCAGGTGAAATTTATTTTATGAATCAAGACTGACAACTGAATGTTCATGCAAATTTCAAGAGGATCGCATCATCAGAACCATAGAATTTAAGTTTGTTAAATATTGATGTTTCATATTTCATTTTTTGAATAATTCCCAGAATATAATTCCGATTGTTCTGAGATTCTGCATTTATATATTTGGTATCAATCTCAAATCCCATATAAAATTTCTAGGTAATAGTCTTATTGCTCCACCAAAGAACGAGCGCTCAAAAGCCCCTGCCCAGGGCTTTTCTTAAATTTGTTGTTCTTAGAAGTTGTTTATCTGGTTATAATAATTTTCTTCGATCATTTATTATGAATCAATCTATCGAGTTACTAATTTGTCGATTTGTTTGAACTTTTAATAATAACTATGTTGCCCTCATTGCAAGAACGTGTTGAACTTGTAAGCCTGTTTCACCATAATCAAAATTCAATTTTTTTAAGATAATCAAAATATTGAAGGTGGCTCATTTGGGCTAAAAAATTGGCTAAAACATTTCATCAAAATTACGGTTTTCATACACAGTTTTAAAAAGTATTCCCAGACCTTTCAAATAAAGAGATAGCTTTTATTCACGGATTCCGAAAATATATTGTACAGGGTGGGCATATTTCGATGTTTTAGCACTACAACACTTTTAAACCAAAGGAGCTAGACAAAATCTGATACCCTCTTTTCGATCTCTTTTTCTGAGAAACTTACAAGGCTAGTATTCATTTTTGGCTACCTTCTTCTGTTTTCGAGTTATAAGCGAAAATTGGAAAAGTGTCGTTATCGAAAAAAATTCATATCTCCGCTAATACTCATGATAGAGCTCTGAAATTAAAACATTATACAGGCAGTTTTTTACGTAGAATCCAGTGGCGTACTCGCCTTTTTTGCACCATTTCTAATTACGGAGCTATGACCCAAAGTTATGTTTTTTAAATGGAAATACTAGATTTTTGTAGCATTTTCTGAAAGCTTAATTTTTTCTGATTTCAAAAATATATAACATTGTATGGTTTGTATCAATATGAGTATGGAAAATGATCAAAAACCTATTTTCATCTCTGAGTCTCAATATTTTCTATGGTTTCAACTGTTGATGAGCACTAGGGATTGCAAATTTACCGAATTTCAATTTACCGGTAATTCGGTAAATTATTTTCAAAATTACCGATTTACCGGTATTTACCGGTATTTTTTACCGAAAAAAAATTAACCCACAAAATGAACAACAAAACTTTATTTCATTCTTAATCAATCAAACACAGAAAAGTGAAACTCTAGGTAAACTCAAAAAAAATAATTTGCCAGTCAAACTCGAAATAGTCTATATAATAAAAAAATATCAGTCGTTTCTTACTTAATCTTTTTTTTGTTTTATAAAAACCACCCTAAGAAAACGCAGTTTATCAATACTGTTATCCACAGAGTAAAAAGTAAACCTAGAGTTGCTTTCACGCATTTGAATGCTTGGCATCTCACTGTTATGCTTGTTTGATTACAATGCAGTACTATTCAAGCGTAGGGGCATTTCTATGTCTATTTGTTACTCTGAGGTGTTATCACTTAGCCCCGATCTAATCTTAGTGCAAAGTGTTTCTGCCGCAGAAAAGGCTCTTTCGGACTCCACACTAGTAGGCCGAGTTGTCATTAGTGCTGCGATAACCATTTTCAAGTATTTGCTCTGAATCCCCTCGTTCCGAAAATATTGCATTTCGGTTTTCACACACTGCTGAACATTATTAAAAGTAGCCTGATGTCTTCTGATTGGAAGGGTACTGCTTATTTCAATTTTGTTTCTGATCGCTAATTGGAGCTTTTCTTTAATGGACAATGCAGCATTATCCGATTTGGATTTTGTCAGCTTATCAGTTTTTACCGAAATTACCGGTAAAAGGTGCCGATTTATTAGTCGGTAATTTGAAGAACTTTTAAGGCGGTAAATCGGTTAACCGGTAAATCGGTAAACCGGTTTGCAATCCCTAATGAGCACAGAAAAATTTAGCATCGTGTAATTACCACAATATCTTTCCAGTATTCTTTTCATTTCTATGCTCTTTACTCAATTTCTCCAAGATGAACTGCTCTGAATCTAAGTTATAACTAAGATGTCTTAAATAAGACATCTTAGTTATAACCTACTGACCTTTTATTGTAATCACTATTAGGTATTGAAAAATATTTTTCCTTTATTACTTTTCTGATTGAATTGATAACTTCAATCATATCTATATATGCGTTATTTCATATGCGATTTGAAATAGACTACTAAGCACTTGTGCGTATTTATTCTGGAGTGCAATAAAAATATTCTCTTGCATCCATCTCATTATAACTAAGTATATCGATTGAAACAGAGGATCATGTGGATCTTTTTGTTATTTCTAAATCCATTTCAAGATATAAGTTTTTATAAATATATCCATGTTCGAATTTTTTGGAGAAATTAGTTGAAAGCATAGAAATAATGAGATTGACGGAAGGAGACTGCTCTTGTTATAGGAAGCTCCATTTTTCTGTGCTCGTCAACCATAGAAAATATTGAGACTCAAATGAAAATAGGTTTTTGGCCATTTTCTATACTCATATTGATACAAACCATAGAGTGTTATATATTTTGAAATCAGAAAAAATTAAGCTTTAGAAATGCCACAAAAACCTAGTATTTCCATTTAAAAAACATAACTTTGGGTCATAGCTCCGTAATTAGAAATGGTGCAAAAAAGGCGAGTACGCCACTGGATTCTACGTAAAAAAGTGCCTGTATAATGTTTTAATTTCAGAGCTCTATCATCAGTATTAGCGGAGATATGAATTTTTTTTCGATATTGCCATTTTTCCAATTTTCGCTTATAACTCGAAAACAAAAGAAGTTAGCCAAAAATGAATACTACTCTTGTTAGTTTCTCCGAAAAAGAGATCGAGAAGTGGGTATCAGATTTTGTCTATCTCCCCTAGTTTAAAAGTTGTAGTGCTAAAACATCGAAATATGCCCACCCTGTACACGCCCGAAAATAGGTTTTTTTCAGGACGTGTTACATGAACAACTATGAATATGAGATATTTAACCACTTATACCGGTAGCTTCAAAACAAGTATCAGGAAGAAATCTGAATTGCTTATTCAAATTTTTTTTACTTAATGAATTTTTCCGAAAATTTACTATTGATATTATGATATCGAATTATTTTTTTATTAACGATCATTTTGAAAAAATGCGAAATATTTCTGTCAATTCGACAATGTTGAAGACAAAAATGAACAATTTCATATTTTGTTCGAACTTATGATAAAAATATAGAGTATTGACTCAGTAAACAGAAAAGGTTGATCAATATATCGATACGAAAGTAAATATTTGATGAGATCTTATCAAGCCGAAACAAAATGAAAGCAAACATCACCGACATCAGTAATATCATATTATTACATTTCCACAAAGACAGGTTCTTTATTTGGGATAACTCTCCTATCTGTATCATAAAAAATATGCTTCCATTCAGCTTCCCAGAACTCTTTTCAGTAATAGCTGGGCTTTTGTTGGTTCCTCAACTACACATGGATTCTTATTTAATGTCGTATCACAGGAAGCTACAAAAAAGTCAATCTTGATTTTGAAATCTTACCAGCTACTTTGAAAAGAGTTCCCTTTTATGCCGGATGTACCTGGCTATTATGTCCCGAAGAATGCGTTTGAGCCCTAATGTTGTGTGGGAAGAGGACTTAACATGAAAACGTGGTGAAAAGTTTCAGAATGCGGCACATTTACGATGATATTTTTTGTTATTTTCTAATGTTCCTCCATCTGCTTCTACGTTCACTATCGATATGTGACCCTTTCACTATTATACAGCCACCGGCCAAATAATCGATCCGCCCAAAAAATGTATGAAGTTGGTTAATTCATAAATATGTTATTTCAAGTCCGAATCGATTGAATTTTTTTTCGATTGTAGGTATGTTAATCCTTAATCAATCACCACGAAGACTCAGCGTACGTCATTTTATACAGGGTGAAACAAAATCTGTTTTTCACCCTAACTTTAGAACCACCCCTAGTGTGTTCCACCAGATGATTTCTTATTTCATCATCCAGACACCTTCTCTTGACGATTTAATTCTTCATTCATAACAAAAGCTCAATTTTTGTTAAAGATACAGGATTTTCAGAGCAACATTAAACTCCACAATTTCGATATGACTATGAAAGTAATTTAACCAATTTAACCTTAAATTCGAACGTTATGAAAATAAACTGAAAACTGAGTGAAAACATAAAACAAAAGGAGTTTCAGCGCGACATGTTGTTCGGTATGCACCGTATATTGGAGACGATTTCTTGCTAATGCTTTATAATGCCCGATCGCATCAACTGCATGTGGCTAGGATTGCCAGGGTTGGATATCCAAGCATTCAACAGGCCTGCTCTAAGACCAGATTTGAACCCAATTGGGCATGTTTGGATGATCTTGGGAGAAATTCGATCAGCGTAACAGCTCCTGAAAATTTGCAGCAACTCAGTGATGCTCTAATTGATTCAAAACCTTAATGAGGACATGCCGAGACGAATTGCACCTGTTATCTGCGTCTTAGCGGAAAACACGTTATGTTTTTGACTTTGTTTTCTTTAGGTCAGTACTGTTGTAGCCTTAGCGAAATTTAATGCTTCACTGAAAACCCTGTATCTTTAACAAAAATTGAGCTTTGTTGTGAATAAGGAATTAAATTGTCAAGAGAAGATTTGTCTTGATGATGAAATAAGAAATCACACGGTGGAACAACTGATACACACCAGGGGTGGTTCTAAAGTTAGGTTTAAAAAACAGATTTTGTTTCACCCTGTATTAAATGACGTACGCCGAGTTTTCTCGAAATTCAAAACTGGTGATTTAAGATGAACATAACTACAATTGAAAAAAAACATGTGAATCGGACATGAAATACATATTTATGTATTAACAAACTTCATCGATGTTTTGAGTGGATCGATTATTTTGCTGTTCAGTGTATTATTTCATCGTAGTATACCATTTGTCTCGAGAGCTGTCGATGTAATATTTCCGTAGTACAGTGCGCGTCAAAATTATGGAACAAATTCATTTTCTCAGAAGAGAAATATTTGGCAACAAAATCTTGAAACAGTTCAATTTTTGTTTCACTTTTACCAAATTTTTATGCATTTTTGAATAATTTTTGTAGCATTTCCATCAACCCTCTCATGTGAAAGGGGTTGAAGAAAGAAAACTGTAATGGTCAGCTTTCATTCGGTGACAAATTTCATCAGATACCATCGTCTCAAAGTAAATGACCCATGACGAAGTGCACATACTGAAAACCTCTTTGAACTAATTCTTAAAAAAAAATTTCTTGAAAATTTCTTGCACGTCTGTAAAGGAGATGAAGAAAACTTGCCAATAAATATCATATGACCCATTTTCCCTATTCAAAAAATTTAGAGGGTAGATGGAGATGACACAGGGTGCCACAAAAATCTTTCAAAAATGCATAAAAATTCGGTGATATTGAAACAAAAATTGACCTGTTTCAGGATTTTGTTGCCAAATATTTTTCTTCTGAGTAAATGAATTTGTTTCATAATTTTGACGCGCACTGTATATTGGGACATCGAAGACAGCTCTGACGTGAAGTCAGAAATTTTTGTGCGCTTGTTTGTAAAAATAATTGTACAGGATGGCCAGAACTGGTGATCCCTGAACTACAACCTTTTATAAGGTAGAGAAAAATAAAAACTGTATTGTGGTCATCTTCTTTTGTTTTCGAGTTCAAGCTAAAGTTGATATTTGGGCAATTTCAATTTTGGTTATTATCTTCGTTCCTGTTTGTTCTATAAACTTGAAATAGAAACATTATAAAAACACTTTTTTGATATGAATCCTGTGGCTCAATCTTATTTTTGTTGAGGGGTTTCCTTCCTGATTATTAAATTTTTGTTTCTTTCTTATGTCAATAATTTATTTCTACTTTTTTTTCTCGTTTCAATAATATATAGCATGTTATATATCGCCCTTTGATCAGTGGCGGCGCTATGGGGAAAATGAAGTGGTGGCCCAGTATTTTAAGTGGGAGTAGTAATGAATGAATTGATACAATTTTGTTCACTCCATATTTCAGGGGAGCAGCAAGAATTTAGGGCTCACCATTGCCTCCCTAGCTTCGCCACTGATCTTTGATTGTTTTTTCCATGCGAAACAACAAAAGTTAATGTAATAAATCAGGAAGGAAAAAAGAAACCACTAAGCAAAAATTAGATTAAGCCACTGGATTTCTATCAAGAAAGTTTTCGAGTTTTGAAGTTGTTCCTTTCGAAAGCTATCATGTTTACTGTCGGTCGTGAAATTTTCAGAGTAGTTTTAGGATCTGAAAAGAAAAGATGAATTCATGAATGAATAAAATAAAACCACGACATTCAAATTTAATTTATCGTTTTCCCAATATGAACAAGCGCGCAAAAGCTTTTGACTTCACGTCAGTGCTTTCTGAAGCACAGTTTTCTATGAACTAAAACAAGATACATTTTTTTTCACTTTTATTGCATAGAAATTCATCTACTTCAGCTGGAGGCTTGAATGAATAAGGGAAAGAAAATTATCATTTTAGTCATAAGAGTTTCTTCTATGAAAAAGTAGCATTTCTTGGCCTAGTCCGGAAAGTACGTACTTCCCGGACTCTGATAAAATGATATTTTTTTCCCTTCATTCACTCAAGCCTCCAGCTGAAGTAGATGAATTTCTATGCAATCAAAGGTGAAAACATTTTTATCTCGTTTCATTCCCTTAAGCCGAGATTATTTTCTACTCGTTCCTGTTCCTGCTTCGCTTTTAATACTGAAAGAGATAATAAATTCTGACGTCAAGGTCCAGATTAGCCGACTCTGAGGGATTGCGTCCTGGAATATTTTGGTTGTAATCAAAGGAACGAAATTAAACGAATTGCTTCTCTTAATTCGCATGTGACGTGCTTTAAATATCCTTGGACCAGGTTTGCTTAGCAACACGAGAAGAATTGTTTTTTAGAAATGCAGAATCCTCCCAGATTATATTTCAATCGATAATTGCAATTTTGTCAAGCAATTACTGCTTCTTATTTCCTTTCTATTATTTCATTGAGTGTTTCTTGGTTTTATTGACGATATTAGTAGGTATTTCGAAATATTGAATGATGGTCTTCCACAAATATCAGCCTTATCACCACTGCTTTTTGAGCACTGTAATTTTCAAATTTTGAGCCGTAAATGGTCTCAAACTATAGGCTTCGACTCCCTGATGACGTGGTCAAATTCAATTTTATTTGTGGGGCCATCCGTTAGCACAATAACTTGCGAAGGGATTCTCCATGAGACCTGAAATTTTCAGGATGAGTTCGGGTCCCAAATGGCTCGGTGGAGTTCGTTAGCCAGCCAAATCGTATTGTTCTTCGATATCTCAGAAAATCATAACCAATCGGAATGAAATGTTACGGCCAAATGCAAGATGCTGATAACAAGCCTCATGCAAAAGTTCGTGGCCATAGTGTGAACAGAACCATAGAAAATTCAAATGGAATATTGAAAAAAAACTTCATGTTTCCATAAAAAATATCCGATTCGAGTGAATTTTTTTGTGAATGGAGATCGATATACTGAATGTTCATCCAAAATTTAGTGGTCATAGTTTTAACAGAACCATAGAAAATTCAATTAGAATATTGAAAAGAAAAATCCTTATATTTTCATAACAAGATATCCGATTCGAGTGAAATTTATTTTGAGAATGAAAACTACTGTACTGAATATTCATGCAAAATTTCAAGGGGATCGCATCATCAGAACTATAGAATTTAATTTTTGTTGTTTTGTTTTGTTTTTCGATAAAAAAATATCCGATTCGAGTGATTTTTTTTGCGAATGGAGATCGATATTCTGAATGTTCATCCAAAATTAAGTTTCCATAGTTTTAACAGAACCATAAAAAATTCAATTGGAATATTGAAAAGAAAAATCTTTATATTTCCATAACAGGATATCTAATTCGAGTGAAATTTTTTTGTGAATAAAGATTGATATACTGAATTTTCATAAAAAATTTTGTGACCCTAGTCACCCTAAACAAACAGAACCATAGAAATGTCAATTGGAATATTGAAAAGAAAAATTTTCAAATCTCCATAAAAGGACATCCGATTCGAGTGAAATTTTTTCTATGAATAAAGATTGATATACTGAATCTTCATGCAAAAGTTTGTGTCCATAATTCCATTATAGAACTGATCAACTGCACAGCAAATTTTCTCTCTGATGCATTGAATTTCCTATGTTTCCGTTGTGGATTTCCAAACCTGTATATTTACTCATTCAATGATTAATTCTATAGCCGATTTCACCAAAAATATTCGAAAACATCCCACAATCATCATAACTATCGATAAACACAACAATATAATGACAAATGGGCATGGTTACCGAACTCACCAGAATAAAACTACGATTGCTCTGGTGACAGATAATTCACCGAAGTTTCAGGAAATAGTCTCCGTTTTTCAGGAATTTGATATAAGTAATACACGGAACGCTCACTTACTAACCAGAGTGACCAAGTAGATATACAGACCATACCCATATGTATTTATATTTCATAGCAATTCAACAAAATATCTAAAAGAATTGAGGGTATGTACTTGAAAAAAATTAAATGTATTGAATCAATAATGTTTCACAAATTTTGTTAACACTTTCACATAATTTATCTTTGTCTATCAAATCAAAGTGAACTTGGTAGCCAAGGTTTTTTCAGTGAAGTTTAAGACCCTACTAAAATATTTCTTTTTTTTCAGGTTGGAGATCGTGTAATTGCCCTACCAGAGTTTAGGGCATGGGCCGAACTTGTAACAGTTCCCTCCAAATACGTTTTCAAATTGCCAAATAACATCAGTTTCCTAGATGCTGCTGCCATGACAATGAACTATACCGTAGCCTACATTTTACTTTTCGAATTAGCTGGCCTAACCAAGGGAAAAACTGTTCTGGTCAATTCTATTGGCGGTGGTGTGGTAAGTAAAAAAAATTTCATTTTCATCAAATTAGCATGATATAGTGAAGTCAGTCGAAGAACAAGAACGTAAAAATGTGTCAGTAATATACAGGGTGTAACTAAATAAGTATAAAATATTTAAGGAGGTGATTCCTCATCGAAAAAAAGATAGGATCTTTCATATAAAGAACTTCATTGGAGCATCCCTTGTTAAGATACAGCCCATCAAAGGGAGTACATAAAATTTGTATAACAATTTTTTTCACAAGCACCAAAAAAGTTACAATATTGAAATTAACCTGACGTGTTTCCTACTACAATTTGATTACCACTATCGCTAAAAGTGTCCTACTAGATAGATTACTTTCGCATTTATGACGACCTATCTCTGTAGTTGTTCGTAAAATAATTTTTTACTGCGAACTGGTTCATTTTGGGCAAAAAAACTCAGGAGACATTTTTTGTTTAGAATGAAACAAGCTATCGGAAATAAATTTTTAAATGGTAAACAAATAATAAGACAAAAAGTTACATTGGAAATAAACTTTAGGGGTGGCGTTTCCACCCTTACAACCATGGGGTAAACCAAATAAATAACTGGATAAGTGTTTTTGCTAGTAGGAAACGTCAGGTTAATTTCAATATTGTAACTTTTTTGGTGCTTGTGAAAAAAATTGTTCTACAAATTTTATGTACTCCATTTGAGGGGATGTATCTTAACAAGGGATGCTACAATGAAGTTTCTTTATATGAAAGATCCTATCTTTTTTCGATGAGGAATCACCTCCTTAAATATTTTACACTTATTTGGTTACACCCTGTATATTCTTTTGAAATTAAGAGCTAACATAATACAATACATAACACAAAAACAAAAATCCCTAGCTAAGGTTAGTGCAAAACGGGGTACCATACTATTTTTTCGTATGATAGCAGAGCTCAGGGAAAAACCCCAGTTGAAAAAACCCTGTCTCGCCGTTCCAACAGAAAATAACACTTACAAACTATTCGAATACTGAAGAATTTCTTCTTTATTTAGTCCAACCGATAACCCTCTTCTTCGGAATTCTGAATCTGAAACGAAAAAATCAAAGCAGAAAAATAAAATGATTGAAACTCTATTAAATCGATTTAAAATTAACAACCCAATTCAAAAACGACTGTATGTAATATGTGTGTAATATTGGACAATTATTTAGCAGATGTTCTATAGATCTATAGACTCCTCTGCTTCTCCGCATTCGCAACTAGGACTCTCAACTGAATTCCACTTAAAAACATGCTATACAACGGCCATGACCTGTTCTTATACGATTAAGGATAGTCCAAATTTTCCTTGGAAGACCAAATCCAGGAACTTTATTGGAGGGATCAGTTATTAAATCTTTGTTTTGAATATTACATGTGTTCCACTCGCATTGCCAAATTGCTTTATCGATTTCATTCGAGTACAGATAATAATTGGACCAAAATGGTCTACGTGATTTTGATCCTGGAACCTTATTTTCTGGAATATTGGGAAGAATATGTGGAGGAGCGATTTTTGAAAGAATTGGTAAACACGGTGTTGCTGTTGATTTAATTGTTCCAGTTACTTTTCTCATGGCAGCAGCTGACAGCAATTTTTTCGAGTTTACCCGCGGCTTAACTTGACAGTTGTCAAATAAATGCACATACTGCACACTGCAAAGTAATATTTCTTGAAAAGCATTCGTGGTGTTTCAAAAATCCTCGTCTTCGAATTGGATGTTTGGTGCCACCAGGCCCCGTATTCTCGACAAGTGATCTTTCAAATACGAACTTCATTGCGCGGTGTGCATTTTTGCAGGTAAAAGAGGTACTCGCGCAATGAAGTTCGTACACGCATCAAAAGATTACTTGTCCAGAATGCGGGCCTGTTCGTGAGTTCGCTTCACAAAAGCCGCGGTTCAGCCAAATCCTAAAGGGTGCTCCATAAAATATGACAATTCAAAATTTTTCTTCTTCAATATCTCAAACAAAACCAAACCAATCGAAATGAAATTTTGCTTCACAAGCAAGATGCTCATAGCAAAATTTTGTGGGCATGGATAATTCGATTGGAATATTGAAAAGAAGAAACTTCATATTTCCATAACAATAAATTAGATTCGAGTGAAATTTATTTTGTGAATGAAGATTGATTGAATGTTTTATATAGAACTAGGTTTTACCCGCGACTTCGTCCGCATAAGTTTTTTTTTGTTTTCTCCCGGCTGTCCCACTATCGTGTTCCAGTCCTCAACTTCACATCAAACTTGTTCAAAAGCAACCTAAGCTACATAATGGATAGCTCCGAATGTTTCCTTAGTAAATATAAAAAGTAAATAATGTAAATCGGTTTAAAATACTACTAACTACCTACCTGCCAATCCCCGATGTTATACAGTGTGACATCCGCAACATTGTCTGCGTAGGAAGTACTAAATTATGTCGCCAACCGACCCTCTAAGTTAGAAAAGTGATCAAATACTAACTTGAAGTCTTAGTAGCACTCAGTTAAAAAAAAACATCAAAATCATTTCAGTAGCTATGGCGTCATGCGCTTCTTGACACGATCACGCTAGATTTCCGCGGGAATGAGGTATTTTCCGTAAAAAGTAGCCTGTGTTCATGCCTAGGATCCTATCTTTATATTAACCAAGTCTTATAAAAATCCGTTCAGACGTTGAGGCGTGAATGAGGTAAACTTTTAAAAAAAACGATTAAAAATCACTAACTTAATTAGTTTTCTGCCTACTGCCTATGCCTTAAGTACGATAGCATGAATATTAATAGCCCATATCCTTCTCTAGGTTACTATCTATCACCTAATTAAATTTCATCAAAATCCGTTCAGCCGTTTAGGCATGATAGAGCAACACTCCCAGCAAAAACCATAAAAAAATCACTAACTCAATTCAATTTTCTGCCTACTTCCTACCCCCTAAGTACAATGACGTGATCATTTCGATCTTATATCCGTTTTTAGGTAACCATCTATCTTACTCAATTTCATCAAAATCTGTTCAGCCGTTTAGACGTGAAAGAGCAAAAGTCCCAACAAAAACGATTAAAAATCACTAACTCAATTTAGTTATCTGCCTACTGCCTACCCCCTAAGAACGATGGCGTGATTATTTATAGCCTATGACCATTTCTAGGTTATCATCTATCACCATACCAAATTTCATCAAAATCCGTTCAGCCGTTTAGGCGTGAAAGAGTAACAGACAGACAGACAGAGTTACTTTCGCATTTATAATATCAGTATGGGTTTCAAGAGGATCGCATCATCAAGACCATAGAATTTAATTTTTTTAATAATTGATTCGTCACATATTTCATTTTTTTCAATAATTTCCAGAATATAATTCCGATTATGCTGAGATTTTGCATTTGTATACTTAGCATCCATCTCAAGTCCTATTCAAAATTTTGAGGTAATAGCCTAATTGCTCCACCAAAAAACGAACGCTCAAAAGCACCTGCATAGGGCTTTTCTTGAATTTTTTCAAAAATTGTTTCATCCCTATTGTAAAACCCTTCATTTTTTCTACTGGACCAACAAAATCGTTCGGAAGATCAGTTACGGAGCAGCTGTAAGCGTCGGGGCGTAGCGTCTGGACGGTGGTGATGACAAATTCGGAAAGTTGCCCACGTCAGCAACCTGTTGCCAGCGGGCTAGACGCTACTTTCTCGGCTTTCACTTTTTCGGGAGTGAAATTTGGGCGGCGGCCATGAACTTTCCCGGAAAATTTATCGGAAAGATGGATGGGAAAACCGTCTGGAGGCCGCTGAACAAAAGGAACCGATGAACTTCTCGCGGAGCAAATTATAGAATGGACAAAATTCGTTGTCTACTGAAGGGATCTCGAGAACTACAGTAGCTAGAAGAAAACTGATTAAACATTCTACTTGAAAAAAGTTTATTGTTATAAAATATAATATTTGATGAATTTAATGATTGAGAAATACACTGCGCAAAGAATTAACGCACATTCTGAAAATCTCAATTTTAATGAAAGTTAACTCTACATTGACTTTATAACTTATTCTTTATGTTCTCTCGGGAAGGTTTTGAACGAAACAAGACACAATAAATGGAAGAAAAATTCAGGATTTCACCGAATCTTATGTGAAAGAAGATAAATAAACAATTTTCAAAATACTGGAATGCTGATAAGTAATTAAATACTTTGTATTTCCACCCCTTGCGTTAATTACAGCTCGGCAACTACGGTTCATACTCAAAATGAGTGATCTTAAAATGTTCTGATCCAATCCTTCCCAGATTTCTCTGAGTTGGATTCCTAAGTTATTAAGAGTAGCTGGATGATTTTCTGAACTTCTCAGCCTTCTATTGAGCTTGCTGGCCATTTCATTCGAGAGACTTCAACCTCTTCAAGGTACTCCTGAACGATGCGCGCACGATGGGGTCTGGCATTATCGTCCATAAAAACGAAATTTTCACCAATGTATGGGGCAAATAGCACTACATGCCTATCAAGAATGTTCCTTATATACCTATCAGCATTCGTAGCTCCATTATCAACGACCACTAGGTCTGTGCGAGCAGTCAAAGATATTCCACCCCATACCATAATCGATCCTCCCCCGAAACCAGAAGTATTCTGGAAATTGCACTGAGCATATCTTTCATGTGGACGTCTGTATACAAGGGAACGTCGATCACAATGGTTGAAGCAGAATCTAGACTCATCTGTGAAGAGAACTCTTTCACAATCAACCTCTTCCCAATGGATATGTTCTCTCGCAAAATCCAAACGCGCCCTTCGATGGGCTGGGGTAAGAGCTGGGCCTCTTGGTGCGACACGAGGCCTCAAATCGTATTCTCTGAGGCAATTTCTTATTGTCTGAGTGCTAATTTGCACCCCATGAGTTTGCTCAAGCGTTGTCTCAACGAAGAAACTCTCAAGTAACGTTCTTGAATGGCAGTTGTTACCCGTGGTCTACCCTGTCCTGGTCTTCGGAAATTCATACCTGTCTCCCTGAATCACTGCAACATTCTGGACACACTTGTATGGAAAACTCCAAACTTTTCTGCTATTCTTGTGTATGTCCACCCTTCTTCTCGCAAAACAACATTGATTTTGAGGTAATGTAAAAAAGAGTCTACATACAGGTGTAGGTCTTCTACCACTTTGCCGTTCAACTTTTTTCTATGATACTAGTTGTTCTGATGTAAATCCAATAAAGCGTTATTCAACCTAAAAACTTACCCCCTAGCACTTCATGACCTCAGATCGCCAGTAAATTATTTTTCCTTTCATTTTTGTTCTATTCCCTGCTTTCATTTCCAATTCTTTCAACACCACAATGCCCTGGCACCCATAGAGAGTCACCTAAATGCCTCTTGCCAGTTGCTTTATGGTGATACAGCACCGTCGAAAATCATAGTCATCTTATTATTCTTCTGGAAACAGTTTATAACAGCTATGTCCTAAAGTCGGTCCGATATCTTGAAAAATAATTACTTTTTCGGGGGTGGCCCTTATTCCTGTGACAACCGGTATGAACCGTGAATAGGACCTTTCCTTTCAAAAGCAAAAGCAGTTGGATCGATCGAATGAAGAAGATAATGGAAATCATCGAAAACTTTGTGGGGGGACCTGAACAAAGCTTTCATTTTCGAGGAAATTTGTTCAGGACGGCTCCGAATGTTTATTTGCTTTCAGCTTGATTACGATTTACGGAGAAAGCAGGGCAAAGGTTCCGAAGGACGCATATTTGAATTGTAAAGGGTTTTCCAATAAGAGGTGTTCTTTTGAAAACCCGCTATTTCGGTAGATTTCACGTTTGAGGCTGTCATTTCTTGACATTTGACAAGTAGAAACTAGGCCATTAATGAAAATGGAACGATGCACGCTTCAAGGACGCATTGAAATTATTAAAATTTATATTCATAAAATTCATATTACCGAAGTATTTATATAACTGCAACGCCAAAAAACCAAGGTTTTTAAAGGGTTTTCCAATAAGAGGTGTTATTTTGAATAGCCCGCTATTTCGGTAGATGTCACGTTTGAAACTGTCATTTTTGACATTTGACACGTAGAAACTACACCATTAATAAAAATGGAACACTACACGCTTCAAGAATGCATTGAAATTATTAAAATTCACTATGAAAATAGTGAATTTTAATAATTTCAATGCAACTTTTTTGGGTCGTCGTGAAGCACCTTGTCGGACAGCAATAAAGAAATTGGTGACAAAATTCGAGCTGTAGGGACAAATAAGAGATGTGACGAAAAAACCCGTGCACGCCGCTCAAGAACAGCCGAGAATATTGCTGCTGTAGCCGAAAGTGTTGAAGAAAACCCAGGTTTGTACATTCCTCGTCGTTCTTTGGAATTAGGCATTTCACATACGTTCTATGGCCGAAATTGGATAGTATTGATCTGGACAACGTTTATTTTTAACAAAACGATGCTACGTGCCACACAAGCAACGAAACAATTGATCTTGTGCGGGAAAAGTTTCCGGACCGTGTTATCTCTCGAAGAGGTGATCATAATTGGCCACCGAGATCTTGTGATTTAACACCTTGCGACTTCTTTCTTTGGGGTCACGTGAAAGATAAGGTTACGTCAATAGCCCAGCGTCGATTCAAGACCTCAAAGATGGAATTCGTGAGGCTATCGAGGACATAGGCCAGCCACTTTGCGATTTGGTTATGGAAAATTTCATTAAAGGGATATGGTCCTGTAAGCGTGGTCGTGGTGGTTATTCGCTTGATGTAATTTTCCACTATTAACGGCATAGCTTCTTCTTTATAATGAAATAAACATCCGATCATTCATATTGAAAAATGGTATTTTTCTTTGAATATCAATATAACACCTCTTATTGGAAAACCCTTTAACACGTATTTCTGTCAGTATTATTTCCAACACCAACATGCTCAAATAAAAAATTACTGAGTGAACCATTACCAACTTAATGTCAAAATTTCACAGACGCCTGGGAATCCTGGGATGGGATATCAGTCATTCTTGGATGGACTATAAGAAAAAATAAACCTTAGTCTAGCGTTCTTATCGCAATTCATTTTCTTATTTTCTGTGGAAATTCAGCGTATCTCTGAAACGCTAAATCATGTTGGACGTGCTTTCTCAAGAATTCTGTTCGATATGGCGTACAACGGCGTGTAATAACCGTAAGGAAGAATCGCGATAAAACGCGTAGCAGTAACCAAGGAACAAGTCATATTTCCCCGGCGTATTCGTATCTGGTAAACCCAGAATCTAGGGCCAGCAACAGTGACGGATCCACGATTTTCGGGGCCCCTTTACTTTTTCAATCTTTCTCGAAACAATTCACCCCTCAGGTGTCACAAGAAATGAACATCCTACGTTCCAGAAATGAGATGAATTCTTTCCTCTATTTCAACTATGAAGGGTGTTATTTTGAATAGCCCGCTATTTCGGTAGATGTCGCGTTTGAACCTGTCATTTTTTGACATTTGACAAGTAGAAACCACGCAATTAATGAAAATGGAACGATACACGCTTCAAGAACGCTTTGAAATTATTGAAATTCACTATAAAAATGGTGAAAATTTGGCAGAGATGGTTCGTAAAACTCGAAAATTTTCGGGTCTTCGTGGAGCACCTTGTTGAAGTGTTGAAGAAAACCCAGGATTGTCCATTCCTCGTCGTTCTTTGGAATAAGGCATTCCACAAACGCCATTACACCGTATTTTGCATAAAGATTTTGGTCTTAAAGCTTATAAAGTTCAGTTAACACAAGAACTCAAGCCGGCCGATCATCAACAACGTCGTGTCTTTGCTGATTGGGTTGTTGAAATGCATGAATTCCATCGAACAATCATTTTGAGTTATGAGGCCCATTTCCACTTCGGTGGCTTCGTCAACAAGCAGAATTGTAGCATCTGGGGCTCTGAAAACCCAAGAGTTATTGTTGAAAAGCCTCTCTATCCTCAACGTGTGACTGTTTGGTGCGGTTTATCTTTGATTAATTACAATTATTCCACGGCCGAATTCAAACTCAATAGTCCGTATTACCAACTTCTCTTTCGATTAACTGCTTAATACGCCTAGGCATCCTAAGACTAAGGTAATTAGTGACATTTTCAAGCGTTCCATTTTTCCATGAATGCCTGTCACACAAAAACGACTTCAAAAGACCAAGATTCATTGAAATTCCAAAAAAATGAGGTGTCTAAATTAGTTATGAAAATTTTATCATCGTAGGGCATTTTACTGAATTTATCATTCAAAATAAAATCTACTGTATCTTGCGTTTCTTCAAGCTCACTACTTGCGTTATAACTTCCACTTCTTGCTTCCGTTTCAATCTTTCTTGCTGAAATATTCAAATCATACCTACAAACTTTTCGGAAAAATGTCACAAAATCACGAACCGCTCGCTGAGAGCCTAAAAGCGAAAATAATGCTGCGGAGCCGGGCCTCCGACACGTGATCTACAGCTTTAATTTTGAGTGGTTCCCGCACAGTTCATTGAAGAAGTTGATGTTTATTCGCCTCAGTGATCATAAGGTCATATTAGTAGACTTTAAACTTCCAGTTGATCTCCCAATCACCCAACTGGCGAATAAAAATATGTTAGGTTCTTCTCCGGAAAAAGAATGGAGGAGTATGTGGCATCTCTCTCTGCGGTTTGCTTTGATGAAATTTATCGGAACAGTAATGTTGATTCATGCTTTCGAATATTCATGGATGCTATAACCTTTTTGATTGACCGGCATTTTCCTGCCAGGCACATTACCTCTCATAGTAAAAACTGGGTAACCACAGAGGTTAGGCGGGCAAGTCTTCAGTTGAAGGATTTGCATTGGTTTCATTCTGCATTGAAGTGTGTGCATTCTCTTGAGATTTACAAGGAATTCAAAAAGTATTATAATAAACTATTAAAAACAACTAAATCCAACTTTTATGCAAATATAATTGAAAATTCAGCCAACAAAAATAAAAGTATCTGGAGTATTGTCAACCAGGAAACTGGTAGGAAAAATATAAAAGAGAACATATCAATTAATGTACATGGAGTCCTTTGTTCCGAGTCGCCTACAATAGCTGCAGCCTTTGCTGAATATTTTTCTAGCATTACAACTGTTAGCCTTCAGCAGCACTATGGAAATAGTATATCTCCCATTTGCACAACATCTAAGATAGTGTCACATAACTTTTACTTCTATCCAGTTGATTCGGCGGAAGTCATAAATGTCATAAATTCCTTAAAGAATAAAAAGAGCACGGGTACTGACTTAATCTCTTCACGAATATTGAAAGTCTCTGCTGGATGCATTGGAAGTCATCTTGCTCACCTGATAAATCTTTCAATATCATCTGGCATCTTTCCATCTTCACTCAAGATAAGCACTGTCATTCCTGTACACAAACGGAATGATGTGACTGAAATAATTAATTACAGACCAATTTCAATCCTGAGTACTATTTCCAAAATTATTGAAAAAGTAGTATTAAAGCGTATGATAGAATATTTAGATAAGTTCAATATTATCACAAATTGTCAACACGGATTCAGAGTCGGTTGCTCAACTGAGACGGCAGCCGCTTCGTTCATTGAGAGTACTTATGGTTGGTTGGATGATGGTCTCTGTGTCGCTGGTCTGTTCTTCGACCTTTCGCGTGCATTCGATTGTTTGTCTATTCCATTTATAATGAGCAAGCTATATAACTTAGGATTCAGAGGAATCTTCCTGGACTGGTTGCATAGCTTCTTGATTGAGAGATCAATGGTTGTCAGAGTGGGCGACTCATATTCCAGCAAACATAACATCGATATCGGTGTTCCTCAAGGATCGGTACTAGGGCCTCTCCTATTTATATTATTTGTGAATGATTTGCCTGAACACCTTGCTGTCTTCAAATTGATCAAATTGATTTTATTCGCCGATGACACCTCTATTGCTATAGCATCTGGGAATATTGATGAACTTCGTTCGTGCTGTAGCAAACTGATAATGAGCTTTTTAGACTGGTGTAAAGCCAATGCACTAATTGTGAATTTGGAAAAAACCAACCTCATTTCCTTTGGAATCAGAGATTCGCTTCCATTGACTCTCCAGGTGGGTGATGTGATAATTTCTTCTTCGGAAAGTGTGAAATTTTTGGGTGTTCATCTGGACAGCCAAATGAGATGGTGTGAGCATATTGATGTGTTGAGTAAAAAACTGAATACATCCTATTATGCTATAAATAAGCTGAAATTGTGTTTACCTGTTCAATCAATTCTGGATGTGTACTACAGTTTAGTTTACAGTCATTTACAGTTCAACATCATATTGTGGGGAGCTTCTACTGACGTAAACAGAATATTTTTGGCACAAAAAAGGATAATACGTATGATTTTCAATACCAGTCAACTTTCCTCCTGTAGACCACTCTTCATCAAGCATCACATTTTGACGGTCACTTGTATTTATATCTACAAATGCCTGTTATTTATTAAACGAAATCTTAGAAATTTTGTTGGACTGTCACACTTTCATAATTACTGTACGAGGAACTCACGAATGTTATGTCTGCCTCAACATAGAACATCAAAATTTGAACTTTCCCCATCTTATAAGGGCATAACACTCTTCAATAATTTACCAGATGAAATTAAAGGATTAAATGAGTTACAATTTAAAACGACCATAAAACGTATATTAATTAAAAAATCCTACTATAGTATAGCGGAATATTTAGCCGATAGTCATTTCGCATAATTTCTGTATACTTATTTGTGATTAGTATCACAAGATCATTCATTCATTGTATTCATTTTGATTTTTCTTTACTAAGAACTTTTTTTATTTGACCTGTCCTATACATTCTTATTTGTAATGTCAAAGGGATTAATAAAGAATTATTATTATTATTATTACTTTCAGATTTGGATAGTAGATAGAATGATGGAAATAACACAGATATAGAAATGTGATTGTTCTTTATTTGAACTTGAATTTGAGATTGAATAAAATGCAGTGAAATTGGGGGGCCTGGCCTCCACTGCCTCTTCTGAATCTCAGGGCCCTACGGTCGATCGTGCCGGTAAATCCGGCACTGGGCAGCCGGCAGTGCGTCCGGAATGTAGACGGAGGGCGTCGACGGGAAGCATATGGAACAGAGAGAGCGTCGCCCCCGGCTCGACGCGGCGGGTGTGTCTCTGGTCGACGCCGGCGGTCGGCGATCGATACCAGGGAATCCTCGACGGTAGTAGCGTCAAAAGGGGGACCTTCCGTGACTTCGGGCGTTCTGCAACTGGCAGCCGGACGGACGTTGCCAATCTACCTTGGGGTGACTCAGATGGAATTATTTTATCGATTATCAGTCGTCATGAATTAATTAGGATTTACAGACCCGCTATATGTACGAATAATAAAGGGTTTTCCAATAAGAGGTGATATTTTGATATTCAGAAAAAATGCCATTTTTCAATACAAATGATCGGATGTTTGTTTCATTATAAAGAAGAAGTTATGCCATTAATAGTGGAAAATAATATCAGGCCAATGGCCACCACGACCATGCTTACAGGACCATATCCTTTTATGAAATTTTCCATAACCAAATCGCGAAGTGGCTGCCTATGGAAGAAGTCGCAAGGTGTTGAATCTCAAGATCTCGGTGGCCAATTCTGATCACCTCTTCGAGAGATAACACGGTCTGGAAACTTTCCCGCAAAAAAAGACCCAATCAGCAATTGTTGATGATCGGCCGGCTTGAGTTCTTGTGTAACTGAACTTTATAAGCCTTAAGACCCAATCTTCATGCAAAATACGGTGTAATGAGGTTTGTGGAATGCCTAATTCCAAAGAACGACGAGGAATGGACAAACCTGGGTTTTCTTCAACACTTCCGGCTACAGCAGCAATATTCTCGGCTGGTCTTGAGCGACGTGCACGGGTTTTATTCTTCACATCACTAACTTGTCCCAACAGCTCGAATTTTTCCAACAATTTCTTTATTGCGGTCCGGCAAGGTGCTTCACGACGATCCAAAAATGAATGTTCTAGTTTTACGAACCGTCTCTGCCAAATTTTCACCATTTTTATAGTGAATTTTATCATTTCAATGCGTTCTTGAAGCGTGTATCGTTCCATTTTTATTAATGACGTAGCTTCTACTTGTCAAATGTCAAAAAATTACAGCTTCAATCGTGACATCTACCGAAATAGCGGGCTATTCAAAATAACACCTCTTATTGGAAAACCCTTTAAATGAAAAAATCAAGAAAAGCTCTGAGAGGTGCTTTTGAGAGTTCCTTCATTGGTGGAGCAATCACCTGAAAATTTTGTATAGGACTTGAGATTGATACTGAATATATGAATGCGAATTCTCAACACGATCGGAATTATATTCTGGAAATTCTTCAAAAAATGAAATATGCAAAAAACCAATAATTAAAAAATATTGAATTACAGTGGAACTTCCCTATAACGAAAGCGCTAAATCCGCAAAAAATTCGTTATAAAGAAGTTTCGTTATACAGAAAATTTGTTTCTAATAAATTTCAACCGAATCGGATATCTTGTTATGAAAATAGAAAGATTCTTCTTTTCAATATTCCAATTTCATTTTCTATGGTTCTGTTGAAACTTTGGCCACAAAATTTTGCATGAGGCTTATTATGAGCATCTTGCATTTGGCCGCAACATTTCATCTCGATTGGTTTCGTTTTGTCTGAGATATTGAGGAACAAAAATTTTGAATGGCCATATTTTATGGAACACCTTGTACGATTTGGCTTGATGACAAACTTAACAGCGGCATTTGGGAACCGAACTCGCCCTTAAAATCTCAAATCTTCGAGACAACCCTTCGAAAGTTATCGTGCTTACGGCCGGCCCCACGGACAGGATTGTGACCACATAGTCGTCATCAGGAAGTCAAACCCTATCGTTCGTGACTATTTTCGGCTCAAAATTCGAAAATTACAGACGTTTAAATAGAACGAGAGCTCAAAAAGTGTGATAATAATCGTATAAGTTGATATTCCGGTAAATTGAATTTCCATAGAACTTCTCTGAGACGATTTTCCGCTGGGCTATTTCGCATCGGCGGAAAATCCAGATCCGCATAGAAATTACTTCCGACTTGATGAAATTACTCACGCTTTTCGCCAACTCGAAGGCCCCGTTTTCAACCGACAACAAATTAAATTATCATCTTGGGACGAATGAAATTACAAGGCAGATTCTGTTGGTATGCGAAGCTCAACTTTCATTCCACAGGGAACTGCTCAAAAAAATTCTTCAAATCAGTTCGGATTTTATCACGAAGACGATGCATACAAATGAATTTAATGAAAGAAGAATCAACAAGTTGAAAACATGTTCTTTTTTCCGAATCTGGAAACAGAAACGCTTGACACTAATGAAGAATCGGAGGTCAAAATTTATTCTGTCAGAACGGCTGTAAATACGATATGCAAAGGATTTTCCAATAAGAGTTGTTATTTCGAAATTCAAAGAAAAATACCATTTTTCAATATGAATGTTCGCATGTTCATTTCATAATAAAGAAGAAGCTATGCCGTTCATAGTGGAAAATAACATCAGGCAAATGACCACCACGACCACGTTTACAGGACCATATCCTTTTAATGAAATTTTCCATAACCAAATCGCAAAGTGGCTGCCCTTTGTCCACGATAGCCTCACGAGTTTCATCTTTGAGGTCTTGAATCGACTTTGGGCTATTGGCGTAGACCTTCTCTTTAACGTGGCCCCAAAGGAAGAAGTCGCAAGGTGTTAAATCACAAGATCTCGGTGGCCAATTGTGGCCACCTCTTCGAAAGATAGCACGGTCCGGAAAATTTTCCCGCAAAAGATCAATGGTTTCGTTGCTTGTGTCGCACGTAGCGCCGTCTTGTTGGATGTAAACGTTGTCCAGATCAATACTACTCAATTTTTGCCATAAAAAATTATTAATCATCTCTCGATAGCTCAATCCATTCACCGTAACTGTTGTTCCAGCCTCATTTTCGAAAAAGTAAAGTCCAATGACTCCGCCGGACCATAAACCGCTCCAATCAGTCACACGTTGAGGATAGAGAGGCTTTTCAACAATAACTCCTGGGTTTCCCGAGCCCCAGATGCGACAATTTTGATTGTTGACGAAGCCACCGAAGTGGAAATGATCCTCATCACTCAAGATGATTTTTCGATCCTTTTCATGCATTTCAATCAGCAAAGACACGACGTTGTTGATGATCGGCCGGCTTGAGTTCTTGTGTTATCTGAAATTTATAAGCCTTAAAACCCAAATCTTCATGCAAAATACGGTGTAATAACGTTTGTGGAATGCCTTATTCCAAAGAACGACGAGGAATGGACAAACCTGGGTTTTCTTCAACACTTTCGACTCCAGCAGCAATATTCTCGGCTGTTCTAGAGCACGGGTTTTATTCTTCACATCACTAATTTGTCCCAACAGCTCGAATTTTTTCATCAATTTCTTTATTGCAGTCCGACAAGGTGCTTCACGAGTTTTACGAACCTTATCTGCCAAATTTTTACCATTTTTATAGTGAATTTTAATAATTTCAATGCGTTCATGAAGCGTGTATTGTTCCATTTTTATTAATGGCGTAGTTTCTACTTGTGAAATGTCAAAAAATGACAGCTTCAAACGTGACATTTACCGAAATAGCAGGCTATTCAAAATAACACCTCTTTTAGGAAAACCCTTCAATTCTGGAACGGATTAAGTGAGGTGTTTGCAATTTTGGGGATGTGTTTCAAATGGGCCAAATCGGTCCTGTAGTTTCAGACTCGTTAACATTTGGAATTTTTCATTATTTTTCGAAACCACACATCCGATCATTTTGTATTATCTACTTATGTACCTTCGTTATCAGAACTAAAAGTTTGTAGGATCTATGTGATAAAAAAATTATCATTCAATTGAAACCTTAAAATATTTGCGTTTCTTCACTCATGAACAACGGGACAAAATGATTCATCCCCATAAATTTCCCCCTACATCGCAATAAAAAAAAGGAATAAAACTTCTCCATTCCTGAACTTTCTCCGACTATCGATCTGTTTTTTCTACATGAATGATTCAAAACATTAGTCGTCAAAAATTCCGCTTGAGAAAAGCCCTGAGCAAGAACTTTTGAGCGCTCGTTCATTGCATGATGATTCACTTCGCCTATTTACATCCTCAAAATCGATTTCACTTCAATCTTATTCATCGTATTTCATGGCAATATCAGATTTTTTTTAATTTAATGATATACTTTACTGTGGTTGTGTTAACTCCCACAAATTTTTTCGTACTGCTTTGAATTGGCATTGAACATTTTACTTCGAAATTTCAGCCCGATCAAATCGACAAACTCGGAATTATTCGAAAAAATTCATAATTTAGAAAAAATTTAGCTCTATTGTTGAAGAGATCCTCTTGAAACTTTGCACGAACATTCAGTATATCAATCTTCATTCACAAACTAAATTTCACTCGAATCGAATATTTTCTTATGGAAATGCATATAAAGATTCTTCTTTTCAATATTCCAATTGAATTTTCCATGGTTCTTTCAACACTGGCCACAATATTTTGCATGAGGCTTATTATTATGATATTGAGGAACAAAAATTTTGAATGGCCATATTAAATGTAACACCCTGTACGATTTGGTTGGTTAGTGACTTAGACAAAGGAATGTTGGCTTCAACTATTCCAGAATTTATGAATGACATGCCGCGTCTCCTCTTCCTTAGTCTAAGGTTAGCGAACACCGCGGCAGCATTTGCGAATCGAACTCACCATCTAGGACAATCGTTTCGAAAGTTATCGTGCTCGCAGCCGGACGGCCGCATAGACAGAATTCAATTTGACCACGAATTCGTCATCAGGAAGTCGAACCCTATCGTTTGATACCCTTTTCGGCTCAAAATTCGAAAATTGAGACATTTTGGCAAAACGATATAGCACTCGTTTAAGAAGAACGAGCGCTCAAAAAGCTAAGGATAAGGATAAATTGCTTCTGAAATTAAAAATTGATGGGTTCGAGGATTTTCCTGGATAATTCTTCGCACAAGAATTATTGACGAGTTACGTTACTTCTTTGGCAAGCCGTATACAGGATGTCCCGGAAAATGTGGGAAATCTCTCAGATTCAGATAGAACATAAAAAATGAAGATGACAAGTTCCCATAATTTTTTTCCTAGCGGCCCTTCCTACGAAGATACGACCTCCTAAATGACGCCACTTAACCCTTTGACTACCATAATTACAATTTGTTGGTGAATTTTTGAAATCGTCCTGATGTGAGGTTGAAATGACTCAAAAATAATAGTACATACCTATTTTTCCAAAAAAAATATTAGTTTTTGAAAAATTTTGGTGGTTTCACAAAGTAACCACTGGGAGTTTGCGGAAAATATTTTTATTGAATTATTTGGTGTTTTATTTTACAAATCAATTTTTTTTACTTCTGATTGAGGAGCAGATGGTATTTCCTCAATCAAACCAAAAATCTCATCATCGGTCATACTCAAAAGATTATGAAATGACCAACATTTTTTGTTTCCTGGAAAAAAAATATTTCCGATAAGTCCCAGAGGTTTCACAGAGTAACCACAGGAAACGAGCCGCATGATTTCGAAAAATTTGATGATAAATGAAATTTCTCGAGATTATTCAATGCATATATCTCTATTCTATCGATAAAAGTACTCACCATCCATTGCATACGCGAATCATCACTTTATTTTCAAGTAAAACACCGAAAATCGTCCAAAACAACACACGTTACTGTAAACAGTTGAAAATGTGCTGCCTGTGAAAGAATCGACAAATTTTTGGTGCTGCTTTTAATGCTCATCAATAGATGGCGCCACAGGCGAGCAATTTAAACAGCGGTTTCGATGATATACCACTGGTATTTGAGAAACAAATTATCGAATATGCGGTTTCACCGTGAAACCTGTGGTAGCGAAAGTGTTAAAATCCATTTTAGTGGAATAAGTTTCAAACTACAAGATATAATTTGATGAAAATTTGATATGATAAATAGTATTAGGGACCTCTTAAATCACCGCACTCAAATTTCAATTAGCTTGTTCAGTTTACCAGGGGCGGACTGGGTTGTACATTTTAACACCCTGTATGATAAGGTGCTAAAAAACAAATTTGGATACCTTGAACATTAAGCTAAAGAAAAGGTATTCTTATTCAGTGTCGATAAAATGAACCGTTTTCGAAAAAAAAATAATGAAAAAAGTAAGTATTTGAAATTGATTCCACTAAAATGAATTTCCAATGGCGTCATTTAGGAGGTCGTATCTTCGTAGGGAGGGCCGCTAGGAAAAAAAATTATGGGAACTTTTCATCTTATTTTTTTATGTTCTATCTGAATCCGAGAGATTTCCCACATTTTCCGGGACACACTGTATAAATGAAATTCCATATTGTGATGCTCTGTATCTACTCTCTTCTGTTCTCAGGATAATATTCCTGAGAAAATTTGATCACGCAAATAGGGATAATAAAAAGAAAGCTCGCTCTCCATTCAGATTCAATTTGTGAGCCCTTTTTCTCTTGATATATAGGCGCTGTCATTTCACGCGATCCCTTCACATTTGCGGAAGAACATCTGGGCTCCATTTCTGAATTTGGGGTCCTAAAAATAGCGCAAAGAAATATCAGGAGAAGCACTGGCGCAGCCAGGGGGGGGGCTTTGGGGCTGCAGCCCCCCCCCCCCAAAGATTAATTTCTTCGTTTATTTTTTCATCTTTATTTTTTTGCAACTTTCGTTATTTGTTGCATCATCAAAAATTGTTCAGTTCACCCCCCCCCCAAAACAAAATCCTGGCTGCGCCACTGAGGAGAAGAGATATTTATTAATGCGAAGAAATCTCTTCTGATGATTTATTTCTTCTACTAACAGGCAATCTTTCAATTGAATATTGGTTCATGAATACAATTGAAGCATATATTATACAGGATGTTACATCATTAGACTATATACTTAGTCTAAGGTTACATCTCAGACGAGCCAATCCATTTATTTCTTATCCCATAGTGATTGGAAAAATTTCCCGGAACACGTAGAATGGTTTCATTTGGGGACATCTTTTGATGTGTATTTGAGCAAGCCCTAATAGGGGGCGCTTCAACCCCTAGAAATTGAATAGGGAGGATGGGTTGGGTGATACTTCATTTGAAAGGCCTCGGAACTCTTTTTACAAAGGTGTATGAATAACTTAATTTTCATGAACCGTTTTCTCCAAAAAAATTTTTTAGCTCGAATAAACCACCTTGCTATTTTGATTATCTTAGATATAACAATACCCATTTTTGGTCGAGTGATGAGAATATTCCTCTCAAACAATAAATAAAAAGAATCGAAACATTTCTTTGTCTTTCCTTCATTTTTTGTTTCTGAAGGTGTTCATCTGATTTACATTCCTTCGATCATTTATTATAAATTGAGCTGTCGAGTTACTACTTTGCTGATTTGTTTAAAATTCTTTAAAAAAATCATGGTGTTCACATTACAAGAACATGTTGATCTGGTTGGCCCAGAACCCTTCTGTGGTATAGGTGAATGTGAAGAAGGAGTTTTTGGAGAAGGAGAAAGCCGAGAGGGAAAAACTCTGGCGGAATCTCCCAGGAATGGATCATTCCACTTTTGAGACAGCGGGATCCAAAAGATATCTGGATCTTGGTAAGAAGCAATTACACCTCTTCACTGGCTTTCTTACAGGACACTGTCGCCTCAGGAAGCACCTGTTGAGGATGGGATTATCGGACACTGACGAGTGTAGGTTCTGTGGGGAGGAGGAAGAAACCCCCATTCACCTAGTCACGGAATGCTTTGGCATTGCGAGCCTAAGGAGAGAATGCCTTGGGCGAGAAACTTGTAAGAGTGAGGAACTAGCCTCGTTGAAGCCTTCACAGATATTAGATTTCATTAGATCTCTGGAACTGAAGCTGTGAGGGGTGTGGCCAGAACAGCTCTGTAAGAGGGCCCAATAGACCTTGAGGTCACAGTGAACTGTAACCCTTTGTCAAACTAAACTAAACTAACCTGTATCACTAAAATCAAAATTGAATTTTTTGATAAAACCAAAATATTCAAGGATTGATTTTTGGCGAAAATGGTGCATCAACATTACGTTTTTCATAAAACGTTGTGAAAAAGGTTCCAAGGCATTTCAAACGAAGTATCACTCAAACTTTCTTCCCTAGCCAATTTTGACGGTTCGAAGTGCTCCCTCTCAAGGGGTTGCTCTTTATTGCTTTAAAGCTTTGTCATAAGATGTCGGGATATTTCTCCAATCACTATGGGATAGGAAATATACGGGACAGCTCCTCTGAGATGGAACACCCTATATAATTCTTGATAATTGAACAAGATTCATTCTGAAGAAGTATGTCACTTTCTTCACATTCCTCGAGAAATAATCATTCATGACTATTGTTATTTTTCGACTGGCTTCTTCTTCTTCTTCGCGCGATGCCTTTCCGGCCGAACTGAGGCCTAGTGGCCCATTGTTCACCCGCATCGTTCTATAGAGACTCAGCTCCTCAGACACAAAAACAGAAAAGTCGCGAGTCTGCCAGGAATGGTCCCTCTCACCATAGGATTAGTAGGTGTTGGATTTCCTAGGTGTTGACCTAACTCAGTTAGGTTACCACAGTTGAACAAAATATGCTCGACCGTTTCATCAGTGCTCCTGCACCACCGGCATAGGGAGCAGCTCGTTAATCCCATTCACTTCAAATGTTGTTAAACAGGTGACCAGTCAATGCACCAGTCACCAGACTGAGTTGTTTCCTCTCCAGCAGCAGAAGCCTATTGACCTCAGATCGCGAGGACGGTCTCTCAATGAGAATCCTCGACCACCTCAGGCCCACCCCTGCGCTCCATTCCGAGGAAAATTCCCTGTTCAGCCAGCTCCTGAAGAAGCTTCGACTGGCTTACAATAGAGAACAAATCGTTTTTATATGTTTCCATGTTTTTACATGGTCATCTTGTCATCAAACCTATACCCTTCTTAATCTTTATACTTTCAATATTTTTTTCAGGGTCAAGCTCTTGTGCAGCTGGCTAAAACCGTCGAAGATGTTACCATCATCGGCATCTGCTCAAAGAACAAACACGAAACCCTGAAGAATGCGAACTCGCCCATAGATCATCTTTTAGAACGTGGAACTGACTACCCCAGCGAAGTCCGCAAGATTTCTCCAGAAGGAGTTGATATCGTGCTTGACTGCCTATGTGGAGACGAGTGCAACAAGGGTTACAACTTGCTCAAACCAATGGGAAGATATGTACTTTATGGGTCTTCTAACGTAGTTACTGGCGAAACCAAAAGCTTCTTCAGCGCCGCAAGATCGGTAAGTACCTACACATCCTCTTTGAAGTTTGGGTAAATACACTGCGCAAAAAAATTAACGCACATTCTGAAAATCTCAATTTTAATGAAAGTTAACTCTACATTGACTTTAACTTATTTTTATGTCCTCTCGGAAATGTTTTGAACGAAACAAGACACATTAAATGGAAGAAAATTCAGGATTTTACCGAATCTTATGTGAAAGAAGAAGAATAAACAATTTTCAAAATACTGGAAGGCTGATAAGTGATTTAATACTTGGTATTTCCACCCCTTGCGTTAATTACAGCTCGGCAACGACGGTTCATACTCAAAATGAGTGATCTTAAAATGTTCTGATGTAATCCTTCCCAGATTTCTCTGAGTTGGATTCCTAAGTCATTAAGACTAGCTGGATGGTTTTCTGAACTTCTCAGCCTTCTATTGAGGTTGTCCCAAACCTGCTCAATCGGATTGAGACTTCTTGCTGGCCATTTCATTCGAGAGACTTCAACCTCTTCAAGGTACTCTTGAACGATGCTCGATGGGGTCTGGCATTATCGTCCATTAAAACGAAATTTTCACCAATGTATGGGCACTACATGCTCTTCAAGAATGTTTCTTATATACCTATCACCATTCATAGTTCCATTATCAACGATCACTAGGTCTGTATACAAGAGAACGTCGATCACAATGGTAGAGACAGAATCTAGACTCATGTCTGAAGACTCTTTCTCAATCAGCCTCTTCCCAATGGAAATGCTCTCTCGCAAAATCCAAACGCGCCCTTCGATGGGTTGGGGTAAGAGCTGGGCCTCTTGCCGCAACACGAGGCCTTAAATCATATTCTCTGAGGCGATTTCTTATTGTCTGAGTGCTAATTTGCACCCCATGAGTTTGCTCAAGCTGATTTTGAAGGAGGCAAGAGGTTGCAAACCGTTGTCTCAACGAAGAAACTCTCAAGTAACGTTCTTGAATGGCTGTTACCCGTGGTCTACCTTGTCCTGGTCTTCGGACATTATACCTGTCTCCCTGAATCGCTGCAACATTCTGGACACACTTGTATGGGAAATTCCAAAACCTTTCTGCAATTCTTGTGTATGTCCGCCCTTCTTCTCGCAAAACTACCGCTTGGCACATTCCTCTTGGGTCAAATTACGTGTTTCGCGTTGCCTAGCGATCGAGTGTAGAAAATCAAACGAAAGAAAAACTATTGATCACTAGAATTGATCGAGAACAACTGATTGCAGAATGGAGCCAATATACATTCTAAATCTGATAATCTCAATATCTCATCTTGAGATTTCCATAATGTGCGTTAATTTTTTTGCGCAGTGTATTATGCTTTCTGCATAAATGCCTAATATTTATTTATTAGACTACAAGTGAAGATTTCATGAACATTCTTAGAGTAGATTATTAAAGAAAGTATTTTAATTTCAGTGGTGGCAAGTCGACAAGGTGTCCCCTCTGAAACTTTTCGATGAAAACAGAACAATTTCCGGTTTCAACCTGAGACATCTCATGTACCAACAAGGGCAGGTCAAGTTTGTTGGACAATGCATCGAGAAAATATTCACATTTTTCCAAGAGGGTAAAATCAAACTCCTTGTAGATTCTACTTGGGCCCTTGAAGATGTAAGTATAAGGAAAATATAAAATATAAACAGTATAAATTATTTACAACGAAAAATTTTCCAATAAGAAGTGTTATTTTGGATAGACCGCTATTTCGGTAGATGTCACGTTTGAAGCTGTCATTTTTTGGCATTTGGCAAGTAGAAACTGAGTCATTAATAAATATGGAACGATACACGCTTCAAGACCGCGTTGAAATTATTAAAATTCACTATTAAAATGGTGAAAATTTGGCAGAGAAGGTTCGTAAAACTCGAACATTTTTGGGTCGTGAAGGACCGCAATAAAGAAATTGGTGGAAGGTTTGTCCATTCCTCGTTGTTCTTTGGAATTAGGCATTCCACAATCGCCATCACACCGTATTTTGCTTAAAGATTTGGGTCTTAAGGCTTATAAAGTTCAGTTAACACAAGAAGTCAAGCCGGCTGATCATCAACAACTTCGTGTCTTTGCTGATTGGGCCGTTGAAATGCATGAAAATGATCCGGAATTCCATTGAAAAATCATCTTGAGTGATTGGCCACCGAGATCTTGTGATTTCCACCTCGGTGGCTTCGTCAACAAGCAAATTTGTCTCATCTGGGGCTCGGAAAATCCAAGAGTTATTGTTGAAAAGCCTCTCTATCCTCAACTTGTGACTGTTTGGTGCGGTTTATGGTCCGGCGGAGTCATTGGACCTTACTTTTTCGAAAATGAGGCTGGAGCAAAAGTTACGGTAAATGGATTGCGCTATCAAGAGATGGTTAAGGATTTTTTATGGCCGAAATTGGATAGTATTGATCTGGACAACGTTTACTTTCTACAAGACGTCGGGAAAAGTATCCGGACCGTGTTATCTCTCGAAGAGGTGATCACAATTGGCCACCGAGATCTTGTGATTTAACACATTGCGACTTCTTCCTTTGGGGCCACGTGAAAGAGAAGGTCTACGGCAATAGCCCAGCGTCGATTCAAGACCTAAAAGATGGAATTTGTGAGGATATCGAGGACATAGGGCAGCCACTTTGCGATTTGGTTATGGAAAATTTCATTAAATGGATATGGTCCTGTAAGCGTGGTCGTGGTGGTAATTTGCCTGATGTTATTCCCCACTATTAACGGCATAGCTTCTTCTTTATAATGAGATAAACATCCGATCATTTATATTTCAAAATGGCAGTTTTTCTTTGAATATCAAAATAACACCTCTTATTGAAAAACCCTTTATATATAGAGTTATCATCATCGTTTTTATTGGATAAGAAAAATATAACGCCTTATTTTTGGAGGAACAAAGATCCTTTGGGCATTTTACTTTTCTTATCAAATACAATATGGTGGACGACATCAGCTTCAGAGAATTGTTTTTTTAGAAGATCTAATAATTTAAAAACCGTATATGAGTATGCGAAGCTAGCCATTTTCAATACTATTATGTATCCGGAAATGAGTATTTAAAATATAAATTGTTTGCTAGGTTGCCGAGGCAATGCAGAAAATGCACGATCGTAAAAACGTTGGAAAACTACTGCTGGACCCAAGCCTAGAACCGAAACCCAAACCAGCAACACCCGCCAAAGGAAAAGATAAGAAGAAACAATCTTCAGAGGAAAAGAAGGAAGAGAAAGAAAAAGAAAAGGATAAGAAAACCGAAGAAGAAAAGAAGGAAGATAAGAAGGAGGAAAAGAAGGAAGAAGAGAAGGAAGAGAAAAAAGAGGAGAAAAAGGAAGAAAAACCTGAAGAACAGGCGGTAACTAATGGAGAATCAGCAAAAGAAGAGAGTAAATAATCATAATTTCATCTAGGTATTATTTCATTTCAATTCCGATTTTAATTCCTGAAAATGTGTTTAATTAATTTATACCTACATCAGATTTTATCATATAATTTTTATATTTTTTCAATTTATTGACTTATTGTAGAAATCTTTGTATTACTCACTCAATCTAGCATAAGTTGCTTATTGTTGTAGATTCAAAATGGAAACATCCGTTTGAGTCAACCAAGTGCTCTGTTCTTCAAAAGAACCTATACTTTCTCTTACCGTGTTGTAGTTTTAGCTTGTTTGTGTATTTGTTTCGTTTTCATAAATTTTAATTTCAGCATTTTTCAAAATGAATTAGATCTCGACCTGCTGAATGTATACAATTTTAAGCTGTGTTACCAATGTTACTTTAGAAAGTGAAGTTTATAATATGTTCTTGTTTGGGCACTTATTATCTACAATGTTTCGAAGATTTGAATAACTTCGTTTTTATAATCATTCATTTCCAATGAGTATTTCAACGGATTTTTTTGTTGAAGGAACGTATTCCCATAAGGATTAAGCCCACTATTACTGAATTTAAAATGGTGTCATTTTTCTTTATTATTTTATTTGTGATTCAACTTATATTTTATTTACGCTTCATTGCATACACAATCTGAAGCCTAGGAACATATCCTTATGGATCAGACCAAATATACAAATTTTTATAAAAATATATTTTTTCATTATTAGTTAGGCCTTTATAGCTATATTTGTACGCTTAAAACTTTCGAAGATTTGAATCTGGTCACAGGTATTTTGTGAAGCTTGAAAACTATGAGATTAGTCGAAATTAGTTTAATGAGATATTTTTGCTATATAATGTTTTGAAAAGCATATCAGGTTTATGTAAGTAAGTTTTAAGTTAAATCTAGCTTAGTTTCTAAGAAATTTCAGCTAAAACTATCAATATGCCATCTCTTCGTTGGAATCTGCAGTTTATAATGGATCAAAATTAGAAGTATTGGCAGCTTTCTTTAATGTTAAAGCTACGTTACATGGGATACAAAAAATCAAACCACTATAGGATGTATATATTACTATCAAGGCATTAAGGTAAAAGAACCTCCCCTTATTGAATTAATCGATTTAACAAACCAAATTTGGATTCGACCTAATCTTGTCCATTGTATCCACTGTTCTTTTCATGAGAAAATACTGAGCAAAACGAATTTCATTAATTAAGTATTGCCATGTTGAGTAAAATCGTTCGAAATACTATGTGAATTATATTTTTGTTAAGATGATTAACTTGAAAACGATATATATATTTGCTACCATTTGCTTAAAACCCAGTTTTCAAGTATCCTTGGCAACTTTATGAGCAGAACATTATTCTTTAGTTCCAGTGATGCTTGAAAACGGTTATTCTGACTGGAAGACATGCATTTCTACATCAGTTTCAAATTTCAAGTGGATATAAGTTTGTCCGAGAAGTTCTGTGAGATGAAAATGCATGTCTTTTAGGATTATGTGTATATATAAGACTGATGTGAGCGCTATGCATTTTGTTTATATTTTAAGCCTGTAAAATAAATTGAGTAAAAATATTTGTCGAGTATGATTTTATGAATGTTCCTTTGTTGAATCATATCGAAAACTATCAAGTTTGTGTATCTGGAAACCAATTGTGTTCTGAGAAGGTTTGTGACTATGGATAGACTATACCTCAGAGTAAAAAATAAACATAGAAATGCCCCTACGCGTGAATAGGTACTGCATTGTATAATCAACCAAGCTCTAGACCTAGAGAATCATTTTACTGCCGAACTGGGGTGAAGTAGGCAAAAGGTTAGATTTTCATTTCTACAATTTCTGAAAATAACTACAACATTTTGGTAATTTTGCCATAGCTATAATTACCGGAATACCCTTAAGTAACAATAAACTGCTACTAAATCAGTAAAAGAATTCAGTTTATTAACGTCGAATCAAAACCAAAACTAAACACGACCTATCGCATAAATAAACAGAGCGATGTTGCCAAACTGACAGAATTGTCTATAGCAAACGCTAGCTGTTAGTACCTTAGACAAAAGAAAGAGGAGACGCGGTATGCAATGATAATACTGAAGCCAAAATTCCTACCCTCAGAACTGAACTGGACGACTGTATTACTACGGTAATTACGCCAAAATATGCACAACGTTGTCAAGTTTCCGAAGATAGGTATCAGATTTATTACCATCAAATCGCTCAGAAATACTGGAATACCTACAATTATCTAAATTACTGATATATGATATTGATTTTGTAATCGTAAGAAATGAGTACTAATAGAAAAAATGTCTTTCTTTTGTCTAAGGTAGGGGAGCCGTAGACCAATTATCCCAATACGGATAAAGAAACGGCTCAAGTTCGTAACGCCGAATGTTGTTCGCGTTCATAAACAGATTTCACTTGGCCGCGTCAACAAATGCGTGAAGGCATCTTTAGGTTTACTACACAAACTAGGTAATTTAAGCAATGTTTGCAGAAGTTGTGTTCAGATTTTAAGATATTTATCTAGAAATGGGAATTCATTCTTTAATCGCCAATAAATTGCCACCAAATCAGTAAAATAATTCATTATATGAAAGTCAAATCCTATTGAAAATGTTAAACACATTACATCCAGAAAACTTAACACTAATAGACAATGTTGCCAAACTGACTGAATTGTCTATAACAGAAGCAAGCTTGTAGTATCAGAATAGGGGAGCGGTATACAAATTATTAAAATACAGAATAAACATACTGCACGAGTTCGAAACGCCGAAATATTGTTCGCGTGCATAAAAAGATTCTACTTAGCTGCATAACAAATGCGCGAAGGCATCTCTCATTTTACTCTGAGGTCGCTGCGATATCCTTCTAAGGACCAAGGGCGAAGCCAGGGGGGGTTTGGGGGTTCAAACCCCCCCCCTGAAATGTCGGAGTTTTTTTTTGTTGCAAAAATAATCTTTCATTTTGCACTTAAACCAACTTATCTCCGAATATCTAGTTAAAATAATTCATATCACTATGAATTCTTGAAAACAACAAATACTTGCTACAGAAAGCTACCCTCACAATTCCCGGCACCTACAAAGTCAATTGCCAAAATGTCGAACTGTCGCATAAGTGCGATATAGCCATTCACTCAGTTAGTCAAGGTGCTATTTAAGCACTGAGCTCCTACGTCATCGACTCTAAAATGATCTGGGAGTGCCGGAACAACTCAACGAGGTAGCCAAGAAAAATAAGGTCTTTTTAATCTGGGTTTCCGGCCATTCGGGAATCAAAGGAAACGAAGAGGTCAATACACTTGCCAAATAGGGCACGAAGGTCACTCATTGGCCCAGAACCTTGTGTGGTATAGGTAAATGTACCTATAAGGAGTTTCTGGAGAAGGAGAAAGCCGAGAGGGAAAAACTCTGGCGGAATCTCCCATTCCAATAAGTTCTTTCAGGACAAACAGCAATATCCAAAAGATATCTGGATCTTGGTAAGAAACAATTACACCACCTCACTGGCTTTCTTACAGGACACTGTCGCCTCAGGAAGCACCTGTTGAGGGTGGGTTTATCGGACACTGACGAGTGTAGGTTCTGTGGGGAGGAGGAAGAAACCCCCACTAACCTAATCACGGAAAGCTTTGGCATTACGAGCCTAAGGAGAGAATGCCTGGGGTGAGAAACTAGCCTCGTTGAAGCCTTCACAGATATTGGATTTCATCAGATCTCTGGAACTGGAAGGCGAGCTGTAAAGGGTGTGGTGAGAACAGCTCTGTAAGGAGGCACAATATACCTTGAGGTCGCGGTGAACTATAACCCCTCTTCAAACTACAACTAGACTATACCATCAGATTATTTTCGGCAAGTTCTATTTGAAGAACATTGGAAGGGTTTGTGAAGCAAAAACTTATAGTTTTGTAAATTAAGTATAGACCTTGATTGAAACGTAATTTTATTAGAGAAAAAATAAAAATAAATCATCATTTGAAAACAGTAATTTACAGCTACCACAGCTTAGTTATATCAATAAAATTAAAATTTTTCAATTCAACTTTTCACTAGCATTATTCACTTTTTCTTTCAACAATATCTTTTCATCGGTAATACCATTTTGCTGTACAGGATGATCCTTATTCTTCTTTTGGTCGACAGAATCACAAACGTTATTCACAATCTCGTTGAACAATTCTGCTCTTTCAGAATATATGTGATGGCCGGCATTGTCGATATACTAAAATAAAAAGAAGTAATATGTTAGTTGAATATAATATAAGACTCTTCCACTAAAACCAGGGATAAGCTGGAAATCGAGAAAGCAATGAACTAATTGATGCTTCCAGATTTTCTGAGTCTTCAGGAATTCCTTCAAATCACTACTACCATTGTCAGTCCAAAAGTTATGATTAGTCAACTTGATATAAAGGAATCTTTCAAACATTATCTATTTTTTATTATATGTTTACTACTGGTAGGGCTTCAATATTATATTGCAAGGGTAACTATTAACAGTCACATGTCACAACTATAATGGGGTAAAATCAAATTTGATTAATATTAGCACAAGAAGCCACACTTTGAAGGGATGGGTATGCTATCAGTCCAACTAATATCAAGTTGATTATTAAGAAACGATCAACGCGTTACCTGCGATATAGATGAACTAGAAACAGAATAAGAGAAAAATGTGTGTACAATCGCATCGGATTACCTAGAATGTTTGAATAAATGTTCAATAGATTTCCTTTCCTCGAATAACCAATCTTAATTTCTCCGTTGCTAGGAAAAGATATGACTGTTATTACAGACGCCAAACTTGGTATTCTGTGGACTAGTTGTTTTCATTTGGACTATTTCAATTCAGAACATAAACTGGAATTAAGTAACTTTCCATTTGAATCGTGTCATAGTTATTGCAAATGTGTATTATGCGTACTTTGCAACAGATGTTGCTATACTAAAATCGATATGAATTAGATCGATCTGTTTTCAGTTGGCATTCAAGTATGTTTTCTTCTAGGAAATTTTGGATATCCTATATAGCCCTGAATTATGACACCACTTCTCTATACTCTTTCTAACAATGCTGAGGAAAAATACAGCAAAATTTTTGGAGAACTAGTGAATATTTCTTTCAGAAATTTTAGGTGGAGCGTTGAGGATGAAGGAACTCTTCGCCTAAAATATTTTCAAGTCGACAGTGTTGCCACGTCTATCTCAAACACATACCGATTTGGAAATTCACATCGAAAACATACGATATACAATGCATCAGAAAGAGAATTCTTCCCTCCAGTTGCACAGATGAATAGGCGAGATAATCAAGTGCGATAACTGAATGAATTCAACTGTCTTACTGCAATTATCAAGTCTTGTCTCTCTCTTATCGCAGTATGGTAGGGAACCCGCATTACACGTATAGAATTTTTAATTTGTCAGGCTGCCCGTAATACTCGATTCAAGTATTCACTGTTGCCTACCATACTAAAGAATTACGCTCCTCTAAACGATAAGAGAGAGACAAGACTAGAATAATGAAGTAAGACAACTGAATTCAGTGTTACAGCAAGTGATTGTCTAGACTATTCATCTGTGCAACTGGAGGGAAGAATTCTCTGTCTGATGCATTGTATATCGTATATTTCAGATGTGAATTTTCAAACCTGTATATACTTTCTTATTTCAAATGAACTACCTATCGCACACATTTTGGCCTGCATTCTGATACTATTTGCTGACGATGCATCTATAGTAATCAAGGCTGGTAGTCTGCAGGAGCTGAAAAGCCTGTGCGAGTCTATTATTGAATGCTTTCTTGTCTGGTGCCACCGAAACTCCCTGATAGTAAATTTGGGTAAAACCCAAATAATGAAATTTCAAAATCGTTCCACTGACCCAAGTGATGCATTTTCCGTTAAACACCCTGAAGGAAACTTACTTTCAACAGAATACGTCAAATAGGGATGTTGACTCATGTTACGAATTCATATAAATTGAGGTTTTCCCCATAGAAGGAAATTTTTGCAATCCTAAAAAACCATTTTAGTGATCTTATTATTCTCGTTGAATTAAATAAAGCTGATTTAAATTATGTTATTTATTATCAACTATCACGTGACTGCGAACGCCAATCAGAGGTTATCCGTATAGTGACGTCAAACTATCCGTATTGTCATTGCAAATTCGAATGTTCGGTGCTCAGATCAACAAAATACATTCATAGGCGGGTTCCACAAAACTCCAGTCACCTTGATCATTGAAATGTCATCATTTCTCTGAAATTTTCAGTTCATTTTTGACATAAACCATCGACTTACTTGAATATAACGATTTGATTGCCAATCAAGCTTTGTGAAACCCACGGTTCTGTGACTTGAACCATAGTAAAATATAATATATCATATCTATGATTCGAACTTACGAAGTTGAAAGCTGAAAGAGAACAGAATACCTAGTTCGTTACAAGAACGATAATCTACAATTTTCTTTATAATGGAGATAGGATTCATCAAGGGTAATAGTAGTAACTTTTACCGAAGATAAATTCCCTTATGGTCGCAAGTTTCTTTGCTGAAAACAAGGAGCTTAAAAACATGAAATTGTCTTTGTAAGTAGCAGACTTTTAACTCATATTTATTATTACAAATAAAAGAAGCACCTCATTCAGCATTTACAGACCGACCTATTTATTTTGAAGGCTTAGATTGAACTTTTCCACAAGGGATCGGGCAAAATCAGTTCGCTTTGACAGAAGTCAAAGTATGTTCACTGTATTATGACGTAATCATCAGACGTGACAAAATTGAGCATTTCCGCGGGAATTTTGAATTGTCTTTTCATTTACTCATTTTTATTGGCAACTACTATATTTTTAAGGAAAAAGTAATTTTTTCGTGTTTGTATAGGGTTGATCTTTAAAATAAATAAATTCCAAAAAGTAGTCAACATCCCTATTCCTTGGGCTATATGTGGATCGAAATTTGAGGTGGAATTATCAGGTTGATCACGTATGAAAAACGTTAAATAATTCTTTTTATGCGTTATCACGTCTAAGGAAACTACTCCCGATGGATTCACTCCTCGGGATAAATGCTATAGTATGGTGTACAGTCACCTCTGCTATAACGTCGTAATGTGGGGGTCATCTGTTGATGCAACGCGAGTATTTATTTGCCAGAGAAAGATAATAAGAGTAGTATTTGGTGTTAAGCCTCGTGAATCTTGTCGTTCATGTTTCCGAAAGTATAAAATCATGACCTTCCATGTATTTTCATTTTTAATTGTCTTCTATATACAGGGTGTCCCATTACTCGACGTCAACCCGGAACCGGGTGAAAAGGCAACTAATGCTGGTTGTCAGAAAAATATAAAAAATAATCTAAGTTGCATGATTTTAAAATAATGCGCATTTGAAAAAACACGCAGAATTCCACACCCTGTGACAGTCTTTTCGCTCCTGTTGCCACGAATATCAACTTTTTCCAACTTTTCTTTGTTGCTGTGTAACCTTGAATAATGCTTGTCTAAACTGCAATCAAAATTTTGACACCAGCTGCTCTAGGTTTCATAAAAATAGGGCTTACTTCTCAGAAAAAAAATTCCAAATAACAATTGCCTAGTTTCAACTGACTGTATTGAAAAAAAATGTACTACGTAGGTTTGGCATGTTTTTTCAAAAGTTGGCGCATTTAGTAAGGATTCCGAAATGGTATAATACTTGTTTAATTGTAGCTGCCGTAGTTCAAATTTATTTTCGATTTCCTTTGAATACACTTTTTCGTTAACTGCTTCCCAGTAAAAAAGTCCAATGGATTCAAGTCCGGTGAACTGGCCGGCTACGAGATTGGACCAGAACGTCCGATCCATCTTCCGGAAAAAATGTTACCAGAAAAAAAAATTTCAAGAGAAATTTCTCCGGAAAATGTTTTTCTGGAAAAATGATTTTCTCTGGAAAAATTTTTTTCTGATAACATTTTTTCCCGGAAGATGGATCGGACGTTCTGGTCCAATCTCGTGGCCGGCCAGTTCACCGGACTTGAATCCATTGGACTTTTTTACTGGGAAGCAGTTAACGAAAAAGTGTATTCAAAGGAAATCGAAAATAAATTTGAACTACGGCAGCTACATTAAACAAGTATTATACCATTTCGGAATCCTTACTAAATGCCGCCAACTTTTGAAAAAACATGCCAAACCTACGTAGTACATTTTTTTTTCAATACAGTCAGTTGAAACTAGGCAATTGTTTATTTGGAATTTTTTTTCTGAGAAGTGAGCCCGATTTTATGAAACCTAGAGCAGCTGGTGTCAAAATTTTGATTGCAGTTAAGACAAGATTATTCAAGTTTACACAGCAACAAAAAAAAGTTGGAAAAAGTGATATTCGTGGCAACAGGAGCGAAAAAACTGTCACAGGGTGTGGGATTTTGCGTGTTTTTTCAAATGCGCATTATTTTAAAATCATGCAACTTAGATTATTATTAATATTTTTCTGACAACAGCATTAGTTGCCTTTTCACCCGGTTCCGGTTGACGTCGAGTAATGGGACACCCTGTATATCCATCGAAATAAGTGTATTCTAAAGAAATGTTCAGATTTTCACAATTACAGTACTAGGCTTGTGGATGTTATTTGTATTCCTAGACACCACACTAAAAATATGAATCAACACCATCTACTATAGAGTCAAGACTATATAATCATTTGCCAAATGTGTTCAAATCAATGAAAGACATTCAATTTAAGATTAATGTAAAATCTCTCTTAGTGAACAAATGTAACTACAGTGTTGAGGAATACCTTTCTGATAGATCAAATTAACTTTTGATTAGTTTTCTTTTCAGGTTGATTTTTTTGTACTTGTATCTATAAGTTCACTTCAAATGTGTTATTGTTTTTTTTTTCTATTTTGTGACCTGTCCTATGCATTCAATGTCTAAAAGGATTATAAAAATTATTATTATTAAAAATTATTATTATACTTTTATTTATCTATCGATTCAATACCAAATTCGCAGTATAACCTTCTAAGAAAAATTTCTCTGCCATGCACTGTTGCCAAGTTATGCACACATTCTTGAAATTTTTGACATCTGCATTGCAAGTTTGGAAATGTAATATCTCGATTATTTTCTATGCGAACGGAACCAAACTCAGCAGTCTCATAGTAGAGAATCCATGCATTCATGTGGTATATTCAGTATTTTGATACATCGTAAGGTTTTTCGAAAATTTTGCTTTGAAAATGTGGATTTTGTTTTCAATTTGTAATAAAATTGTTTCAAGATATAATTTATAAAGTAGCTGTTAGTAATAAAATTTGAACATTCACCCATTCAACACTTTTGACGCCTCCCTATAGTGGGCTAATACAGTATATTAGCCCTCACTATAGGAATTTTCGTAGAGGAAAAAGTTGGGCGTCTCGTCAAAATGAAGCTACTCACAAATATTCAGATTGTTAGTAATCATTATGAAAAACAGGCTCTGGCCCATGGACTATACCGTAGTCATATTGCTATAGATTTAGGAGATAGCAATATTGCTTGGATAACAAGATTCATAGCAATATGCGAACAGAATCGCACCGAATGTATTGAAGAGTGGTTTGTATATGTCTCTATTTATACTTTCCCCAAAACAATCATATGTTGAAATAATATATTCGAAATAACCGAATCGTAGTTTCTTCAACTTTTGGACTTACTCTGGCGTCAAAGCATTTTCAGAAACAACTTTAAACTTACAAATGTGCTATTTTCTCTTGATTCCTCTCGGGAAACACGTGAGAAAATTAATATGCTAATAAAAAAAATAATTATTAAACATTATATTATTTTTTTGATATAGCTAAAAATTGAGAGTCCTGTAATATATTGTAATTCAATAAGTTCGATTACTCACTCTGAGATCAATAGTATCGGGCCTTATTTCCTTTATTCTTGGTCCAATTGTTTTATCCATCCACGTATTGGTGCCATACAAAATTGTAATGGGTAAATCTTCTCTTAAGTTATTCACTCGTCGAATCATAGGGTTCCTAGCTCTTCCTATTCTCTTTACCATTGTGGTGAAAGCATGTTCCCCCCTAAAATTGAAAGAATCATAATGAGGTTTGAGTTGACTAATCCGCAATGGAAAACATTGAAATTTTCGAGATAAAAGGTTTCCCAATAAGAGGTGTTATTTTGAATAGCCCGCTATTTCGGTAGATGTCACGTTTAAAGCTGTCATTTTTTGACATTTGACCAGTAGAAACTACGCCATTAATAAAAATGGAACGATACACGCTTCAAGAACGCATTGAAATTATTAAAATTCATTATAAAATGGTGAAAATTTGGCAAGAGACGGTTCGTAAAATTCGAACATTTTTGGGTCGTCGTGAAGCACCTTGTCGGACCGCAATAAAGAAATTGGTGGAAAAATTCGAGCTGTTGGGACAAGTTAGTGATGTGAAGAATAAAACCCGTGTACGTCGCTCAAGAACAGCCGAGAATATTGCTGCTGTAGCCGAAAGTGTTGAAGAATAGTTACGGTGAATGGATTGCGCTATCGAGAGATGATTAATGATTTTTTATGGACGAAATTGGAAAGTATTGATCTGGACAACGTTTACTTTCAACTAGACGGCGCTACGTTCCACACAAACAACGAAACCATTGATCTTTTGCGGGAAAAGTTTCCGGACCGTGTTATCTCTCGAAGATGTGATCACAATTGGCCACCGAGATCTTGTGATTTAACACCTTGTGACTTCTTCCTTTGGGGCCACGTGAAAGAGAAGGTCTACGCCAATAGCCCAGCGTCGATTCAAGACCTCAAAGATGGAATTCGTGAAGCTATCGAGGATATAGGGCAGCCACTTTGCGATTTGGTTATGGAAAATTTCATTGAAAGGATATGCTCTTATAAGCGTGTTCGTGGTGGTCATTTACCTGATGTTATTTTCCAGCATTAACAGCATAGCTACTTCTTTATAATGAAATAAACATCCGATCACTTAAATTGAAAAATGGCATTTATTTATATCAGTTAATCGTTATTAAACCCTTTAGATTTAGGGTTCGAATACAAAAGTTGAATTAGTTAATGTCAAAAATTGTACTAAAGATACTCATTGAAATTGAATATGACATTTCGAAAACGGCAAACATTATCGAGTTTTTTCAGGCGTACATTTTTTATGTAAAATTAAATGATGTTTAATTTCACTTGAAATTTTGCTCAATAAATCTAATATTAAAAAAGTTATGTTCAATACTATTTGGTACGAACCAAATTCATTGGATGTACCTACTCCGTTCACGAAAGGTTGAGCACATAGTAGGCGTTTCTTTATTTATCTGAAGTTTGCAGTATTTGCTGTCATAACGTAAAATAAATTCAATGTTGCCGAATGTACCCGGCCTCTTCCGACGAGCTTGAGAGTCATCAGGCAACTCTATGCAATATTGACAACATTGCGTATCAATCTGACAAGAAAATGAACATCATAACCTAAAATTTTAATATACACAGTGGAATATGTCAAATTATCATGGCCAACCGACGGCTCAACCTTTCGTGAACGGACTATATCTGTTTCCAAAACATATTCGTATAAAATTTCATTGCAATGTTGCCAATAGTTTTGGCAAAATCTTAGAAGACGTGTATAATTATGTCATCTTCAACGCCCTGTATCTTGAATACAGATGGCACTACGAAAACTTTTTACTGAACAAACCCCGATTATTTTTCGATTTTCTATCTATCCTAGAGAAAGGATAACCTTTTTTTTTGGAACACCCTGTAACATGACAACGAAGGAACTGGAACACCATGACAAGGAAGGGACTAAGCTGCCTTAAACTGTGTCTAGACAGGGCTGTCCAGACCTGATATGATCCCGGGCCAATACAAATTACTAAATATATTGGAGGGCCGCACAAATAAAAAACGTTCAATATAGTTGATATTTAACTGTTACATTAAATTTCAGGTATTATCATTTTATATCTTTATACAATGGTATTAGTGCTTCAATAATTTATCTTTCACAATCTTTTCAATTTCAATATTAATATTAGTTGTAGCCGGACGCAGTGCGTGTGTGAGTGAATTATCCGATAGTGAGGATCTATAGATTTTATAAAATTCATCGTGGAATCCTCACTTTCACAAAGATAGGTACTGCCCATCATCGAACCCATTTTTAAGCCGAGATTGGTTAATTTAGGGAAGCGATCGCCAAGGAGCTTAAAAAAATCTATTCCAGACTCTGTTCTGTCCTTGTAAAAGGGTCTGATTGTAGGTCGCATAATTCTAATTGATAGTCCTCACACTCTCGATATCAATTGTTAACGGATGAGTAAAAGTGATATATCACTCTCTAATTCTTTAAAATCTATGAATCGCTGCTCAAATTCCACAATTATATCGTCAATATATTTCAGGTGATTGTTCTTTCATTCTAATATTAAAAATATACCACGGGCCGCACAAATATTGACTGCGGGCCGCATGCGGCCCGCGGGCCGTGCTTTGGACAGCCTTGGTCTAGACGATTTTGGAAGTTATCAAAAAATTTCGCAACTCTCTAAGAGGGAAGCGCGAAGACTTGAATGCGCGTTGTACGGGGTACAGTTAAAACAGTGTGTGTATGGCGTAAATTTGGAATGCGCAATTATCTCCGTCGTGTGGCGTGTGCATTCTTCACCGTACGTGGAAGAATGACCAAAAACGACCGTGTATGGGCAACAAGTCTGTGCACGTTTCATATTTTTAGCAATACAGTGTCGGGTTCCCTATTTATACATTGAACATTTTTTCCTAAATAACAACACACGCCACTGCCATTAACATCAGATCTTTTTTCGACGTCATCTCACGCTTGTCGCACATCAAAACCAACACGCAAAAGTGTATGTGTGTGGGAATATGAATGCACACGTTTGCTTTACAGCAAACGTGCAGATACTTAACTACGCATTCTTCCTTCTTAGTGAGTGGGCCCCTTTAGATGAAAAAGCATTTTATTTTTCATCTCGAGTATTCGTCGCAGGTACAAAACTCAGGAACCATTCTCAATGTGAATTATGTGATGATCACGAAAATCATTTTTCCGTCGATCTCAAAATGAAAGGTGATTTTAATATGTATGGAAATGATCATTAATGACCCATTTTAATGCTCAATTTCTGCTATTTCAATGTGCAATGCTCATGACAACCGTTCACAAAGTATTCAGAAGCACTAGGAGAAATGTCAAAACATGGAACATAGAAACATATAAATTATATGATGTCAAATGTAAGTCTCGTACAAAATGAGAATGTATTTCAATCAAGAATTCATCCACAATTCATATTGAGATCGCCGGAAAAATCTTGTAATCAACTCGGTTATTAATCGAGCGACTAATGCATTAGTACCTGTCTTTAATAACCTAGTTGATTAAATAACTATTAAATTTGAAAAACAGCATTGGCGTACTATTTTTTTCACCGAATTCATTCGAACAGAAGTCTGTACGGACTCCGAAAATAAACTGAACCACTCTGTATCTTATTTTTATTAGGAAATAAAACTTCTCGTGACCAAAATTAATTAATTCATTTGGCCAACTCATGGCATCATTAAAATGTAAGATAACATAGAAATACCCAATGTAGGTCTAATCTTATATTTTTTATATCTCATTAACAATTCCAAACATAATTTCGCGTCAAACAAAATAGAAATAAATAAACATATGCAATTAGAACGCAAAAATTTGCTAACCGGATAGTGGTCTGACAGTAATTGATAACCTTTCTTGTCTAGTCTTGATGACTTCCTAAATTCAAAACGCAAGCTTATCATTTATTTAATTATATAAATTAGCAAGTGTTGTTAATGCGCAACCTTTCTATTGGTAAACATTATACCTGATTATCTTCACATCTTGTTTCTTGAATGAAAATACAGTGGAACTTCCCTATAACGAAAGCGCTAAATCCGCAAAAAAAATACGTTATAAAGAAATTTCGTTATACAGAAGATTTGTTTCTATAGTCGGCAATGTCGCGGTCGACTTCACTGATAAATTTGAGTTTATCATTCAAACTGAAGCACTTGCTTTTAGACACTAGCGTAATGATTCGATTGAAACCAAATAGCCAGGGTATTTAAAACTGTTTCAGAAGGATCTCTCTGCCCGCCGTAATGATTTAGTTTAAGGTCAGGATTTATTACGTACGTCCGGAAAAAACCCACCCTTATACCTTCTTACCAATACCCATTCAAAGAGTGATGTTCTTTGAATATTTCGTTATAGAGAGAATTTACTTCGTTTTAGAGGGTGTTTTTAACATGGAATTTGGATTCAAGGTGCAATGTCTTGTACGAAATTCGTTATACAGAGAACTTCGTTATAAAGACGTTCGTTATAGGGAAGTTCCACTGTATTTATCAACATCGAAACAAAATGACTGATGAGAACTCAAGCTTTGAATATGGATTTTCAGCGACTATTTCCCTCGTCGTGGTTTCCACCAATCAGAAACGCGCAATTTTGAATACGCCGGATTTTTGTGACGTCACAAGCTGTCACTGGGTTCCAAACAAACATTGGAATTTGAAAAACCGATTTTTCTATGTACGATTTAGTCGTGTTGAAAACGTTCTTGAGAAGAAAAAAAGCTTATTTTGTGGATTATCGATTCATTGAAACTACAAAATTAACGTGAAAACATAGACATAATTACATAACCTCAACTTAACTTGATTTCCACCTTTTTATTTGCAATATTCATCTACATGATATTTATGACGATTCACAAAATAAGCTTATTTTTATGTTGAAGACGTCTTGAACATGACGAAATCGTACATAGAACAATAGCTAGTTCAAATTCCAGTGTAAATGAGATTTGTTTGGAACGCTGTCTTTGACGTGTGACGTCACCACTAATGCTTCATATTACAAATGGTGTCTATATTCAGTTCACGAAAGTTTGAGCGCATAGTAGGCGTTTGTTTATTTATTTGAAGTTGGCAGTATTTGCTGTCATAACGTAAAATAAAGTCAACGTTGCCAAATGTACCCGGCCTCGTCAGACGAGCTTGCGAGTTATCAGAGAACTCTATGCAATATTGACAACATTGCGTATCAATCTGACAAGAAAATAATCAACATAACCTAAAATTCTAATATGCACAGTGGAATGCCAAATTTCCATGGCCAACCGACGTCTCAAACTTTCGTAAACGAACTATAGGTGCAAAAACTGTTTGGCAGGAGCTGTCAGCAGTTTATTCGAATTTACCATCGGCAAAACTTGAGAGTTGTCAAATTATTATGTATAGTCCGTTCACGAAACTTTGAGCTGTCGGTTGGCCATGACAATTTGGCATATTCCACTATGTATATTGAAATTATAGGTTGTGTTGTTTATTTTTTTCTTGTCAGATTGATACGCAATGTTGTAAATATAACATAGAGTTCTCTGGTAACTCGGAAGCTCGTCGGACAAGGCCGGGTACATTCGGCAAAGTTGACTGTTCATCGTTATGACAGCAAATACTGCCAATCTCAGATAAATAAACAAACACCTACTTTGCGCTCAATAATATGTGAACGGAGTATATACATAATGCATGCAGAATAATCTGTTACTCATGAAATAGTCTTTTCAAATACCGTTCGGGCATTTAATTATTCCTGTGAAAAAAATCTAAAAAACAAAATGCAAAGTAATATTGTCAAAATATTACTTAGTCGGAAAAATTATACGCCCTTATGATATTACTTACGAGTGTAATCTATGACATTCTGAATAGTGCTAGACGTAATGGAATATTTTTGAAATATTTTAACTACGCAAAAGGCCGGTCGTTATTTAACATTTAATTTGCGACATTTTAAATTCATAAGATCGCAAGTATTTTCAATGTTTCAAAACGATAACAAAAATTAAAGGAACAAAAAATTCCACAAATTTTTGAGTGATCTCCAACGATTTCAGTGAAAATGGTAGTGAAATTTTCGAGTGAAAATTTTTAAGAGTTCTGGTTTTCTTGCTTTCTCACCGATGAAGCATCAAGAAAATTTTTGGCGAATTTTGTACTTCCCGTTTTATTCTACGGGCATTAGAAATTCACGTAACCAGTCCGAAAAAAGTGTTTTTTTTGGTAACCGGGAACGGGGTACTTCCTCGACGCAATTTCTTTCAGAAAGTAGCATTTCCATCAAGAATTTCAGGTCAACAAACACTTCATATTAATAAAGGTGAATTTTAAACACTCACGTTGGTTTTTGTGCATTACAATGATAGATGTAATTTGACATAATAGTTCTATCTTCTAAAACACAATTGTAGTTGTCCACTATATCATCGCAAGTTTTTCTAATCCACCAAGGTCCTGTAACGAATTCAACATGAGAAAATTAACTCAAACAGAATGAAAACGAAATTACCTAACCGTCCTAGAGTTCTGAGGAAGTCCAGAGGGCTGATTTTCGAATACAAAAAACAGAGAGCTTTCAGATGTAGATTAGGATAGGTTTTTCTATCACTGAAGCCCCACGGATCGCACAATACTAAGTGTTCTACCCTTTCAGGGTAATCAATAGTATACGCTGTGCAAATGTATCCACCCATACTGTGTCCGACCAGGACAAACTTTTCCAAATTCATTTCTTTTCTCCATTCTTCAATAGAGTCAACGATTTGTTTCTCAGCTTCGAGTCCGTTATCTTCGAATTCTGGCCTCGAAGATCTTCCAAAACCTAAAAAAAAACGAAAAATGAGTGAGTGAATAATGTTTAAAACCAAAAGAGGGTAAATTTTTGAGCTTGGTTTTGGGAATTTTATACAAGGGTACCACCCTGTATGAGTGATTGAAAAAAATTCTCGAAATACTTCGAATGATTTCGTTTGGCGCCATATAGACTACAGGCCCGTGTTGAAAAAATTGTGGGTCATTTGAACCACCAGGTGACCTATCAAGAACGATATAAGAGCATAAAATAATAAGATTCAGCACTATGTCGTCACTTGTAAGCTGTCCAACTGAGTGCAGGTGAGAATTCGAAAGTACAGGTAGAGTGGGTACATTTTGGTCACATATTTTTGTACGGCATTCTTATCATCGATAGTGCCGTGAAAAATAATAAGATAACGCGTAGCGCCGTAAAAAAATGTGGAGCCACAAAGTCGAAATTTTTGTTTTATTTTCCGACAATGACCAGGGTAGGTAAATATGATCATTTGATTTTGCACGGCATCTGTGTCATACTATTTCAATACTGCTTCTAATCCATTATTCCGCAACGCCGGCCGTACAAAAATCGTGCGACAAGGGGAAAAAATCTAGGGTTGCAATCCCCTCTCTTTCCGTAGTCCAGGGGGTGATTTGACACAAGATGAAATTAATTTATTTTGAAAGTATTTTATCCAAAGATAATATTTTTTCATATGCCGTACATTTTCGTTGGTCCAAAGGGGAAAAAAGAACAAATCCATTTATTTGTCCTAATTTTCATAGTATTTTCGTGATTCTAGTTCCTAGTTATACACTATGTTGAACATGGGTTTATATCTTTATTATATTTATACCAAAATATAGACATTTTGTCACTGATAATTCCAAAATACAACATATTTTTGAGAAGTACTTATGACACTGAAGTTTGCGGTACAAAATCATGCGACAAGGGGGTCTGCTAACTTCAGTGTTATGAGTACTTCTCAAAAATATGTTGTATTTTGGAATTATCAGTGACAAAATGTCTATATTTTGGTATAAATGGATAGTATACAAACCCATATTCAACATTGTTTATAACTAGGAACCTAGAATTACGAAAAGACTATGAAAATTAGGACAAATAAATGGATTTGTTCTGTTTTCCCCTTTGGACCAACGAAAATGTACGGCATATGAAAAAATTTTATCTTTGGATAAAATACTTTCAAAATAAATTAATTTCATCTTGTGTCAAATCACCCCCTGGACAACGGAAAGAGAGGGGATTGCAACCCTAGATTTTTTCCCCTTGTCGCATGATTTTTGTACGGCGTTGTGGAATAATGGATTAGAAGCAGTATTGAAATAGTATGACACAGATGCCGTACAAAATCAAATGACCAAATTTACCCGGGTAATTGTAAAAAAATTAAAAAAAAATTTCGACTTTGTGGCTCCACATTTTTTTACGGCGCTACGCGTCGTGAATTACAAAGAAAAATTGAAAACTAAATGAAATTTCCTTCAAGTTTGATGAGCTACAGTGTAAAAAAATGTAGGACGCCCCTGGTAGACATCATCCTAAAAACTTGCTCAGTTATTGCAGATTCCAAAAAGGTATCATAAGCCTAGGCATTCTGTAGTTTTTCATTCTCGTAACAACTTGATTACCAAATAGTCGAAAAATTTCGAAAAACTGTTTTTGTTGTAATCGTTATTCTGAGCTCATGTGTTAAAGTCAGGAGACCATTTTTGTTGGAATCTAGTGGAAAATTACGAAAATTATTTTTATTTTGAAAAAAGCAGTAGCGTATCGTTTCTCTGGTTGAATAGAAATATGGCATTATTTGCATTCAACATCTCGGAAACCTTACCGGACCTAATTGTATTTGACAAAATTTCTTATTTTCTTACATTCTGTAAAGTGTTAAAAGAAAAGTATCAACTTGAAGAATACCCTGTGTTGCTACAATAGAGGTATGTGGAATATTAATTACAAATAAAATAAAACGAATTATTATCAAATTACTATTCGATGGAAAAAATAAAACGAATTAGTACCTTATATTCATTGAAAATGAATAAAGATTTCGAAATCAAACAATTAGTTCAGTCATTCGTAGCTTAAATTTATTCATAAAAAATGAAACTCTGCTTGCATAGAACAATAATAACACAGCTCATTACGCAGTGAGAGTGAGAAATCGCCTGAATGCAAAATACCCTCAAAGGTGGATAGGCCGGTTGGCCTTATTTCATGACCCCCGAGATCACCGGACTTGAACCCCCTGGATTTTTTTATTGGGGGTGCCTAAAAGATCTAGTCTACTCCAAGCCAATATCTTCGATTGAGGAGTTACGGGCTCGTATCCAAAATGCAGCGGCTCAAATTAATACGTCGCATTAAAAGTGCGTTCATTAAAAGGTGTAGAGCGTGTATTAGGACGTATTAGGAGGTATTAGGACGTCAATTTGAACATTTATTATGAATAAATGTTCGATATGAATAATGAACTTATTGTTTCATTTTGCATTCTTCATTTCTTTCCAATGAATATTAATATGGTAATTGTATTAAAGTTTTTTGAAAGATTCATACTTTTGCTATTGAACAATAACCATAAGGTTAAACAAATCAGAATAGCTAGGTATAATCATACATTTACATTAACACATGAGCTCAGCATAACGATTACAACAAAAAAAGTTTTTCGAAATTTTTCGACTATTTGGTAATCAAGTAGTTACGAGAATGAAAAACTACAGAATGCCTAGGCTTATGATACCTTTTTGGAATCTGCAATAACTGAGCAAGTTTTTAAGATGATGTCTACCAGGGGCGTCCTAAATTTTTTGTACACTGTAGCTCATCAAATTTGAAAGAAATTTCATTTAGTTTTCAATTTTTCTTTGTAATTCACGAGTTTCTAACTCTTTACACTAGTTTGACGAATTTAAGTCTTTGTTTCCGATAGCTGAACTATCTCATGTGAAATTAAAAAAACCATATCGAAATACCTCTCCATTTGTAGAAATGGCACGAGAAAAACTAATCGCACTTGGAAACTTTCTGAAAATACGAAAACCATGAATATCTCCGAAACCGTGGAATTTTCATTAAGGTCAAAATTTGGAATGAGTTAGACCACGACAGTGTCTATCTATAGTTGCAGGCTTATCCATTGTTTTCGGGACACCCTGTATATAAAAATCAGCTTTTATACTATATCGTAAGTAGAATTACATATAAGTTAATGAACATTAAGGGTGTCTGGCAAGGGGTTGCCACTATATTAAGTGTCTGGCAATTAATGACGTGATTTTTAATGACATTCTAAAGGTAATACCAAAAAAATCACACTTTATTATTTGACGAATTTAGATCAGTATTTTACACCCCTTTAATACCGTTTACCTGCCAAAGCCAGGGTAACCCAAACTTCAAAATGGTCCATCGTTCTAACCTGTGTTGGGAGCATGCGTAGACAAGTTTTCAGCTTTTATAACGAAGGTCTGGGGTTCACGGGTACTTAGACTAGTAGACCCTCATCTAGAACGCGCGAAGCGAAGAGCAGCGAGGAGGCGAGTCGTTTGACACGTGAATGATCCTTGGGGCATGTGCGCGACAAAGTTCTCGAGGCGGTCCTCAAGTAGGTAGTCGGCGGCAGGAATCGGGTTCGTGAATCAAGTTCGGCGCGCTGTATTCCCAACTCGAGGAAAAAATGCGATTTTTATGTAAATTTTATACTCGAATGATACACACTACACAATTATTTTAGCATTTGTGTGATGAGTTTGTTCTCATTGGCTCATGAGAGTGTTGATTAGAATTTTCTCGATTGAGTTCTGGAAAAACGAATATAATATAAAGGAAATACAAACAACATTTTTGTATTTTGTACAACTGTGAATGCGATTTCAAATCTGACAGATATGTACATATTATGTAAATAAAACAAAATATTGAAATATCCTTCTTCCAAAGAAATTAAAATATCTGATAAAATTGTGGAATAATCCCTGCGAGGGATATATGTAAAGAAATATACTATAATATTATAGTATATTTCTATGAATATAATATGAACAGCAAACATTAAACATGTTCGGAAATGAATGTTGGAAGTCGTTGTTCAAACTATACCATCAATTATCATTCCAATAAATGTGATTTCTTATTATGAATAATAAATTAATTGATAATTGTGTAATGAAGTTCAATTTCATAACTGAGAAATTGATCTTCATTTTAAAATAATTTATCCGAGTTTTCATTTTAAATTCGTGAATTTTTATTCCGTTCAGAATTAATTCAAAACAATCGAAAAAACCGAACATTTAGCGATTGATTTTGTTTTTCATACAGAAAACATCGTAGAACCGTCCGCAAGAACAACGCCGGTCGCCGATAACGCCGTTTTTTGCATATACGTACGATAAGCCAGTTTTAAGATGTTTTTACCGAGGTACTCTCCTGAAAATTTTAACGTTTCTGCGCGCCTACCTTTTCCACCCCCCTCCGGAAGATTATAAAAGGCGGGGTTTCCCTCCATCGGTAATTAGTTCCGAATTAGTTCTGCTTTAGACGTATACCTTATAATTAGTTCCGAATTATTTTCTGCTCTAGACGTATACCTTTTTAATTAGTTCCGAATTATTTTCTGATCTAAACGTTTCTAGATTTTTCTAAGCTTCCGAATTTTCTCATTTTTGCTACCTTTTTAAAGTGAGTGCTAGTGCAATTGAATTGTAAGTACCGAGCCGATTTACTACAGTCCTATTTTTAATCCTCGTTGAGTCTACCTAAAATAGCTGTTCCGTCAGATTCCGTGAAATACCTTTCCTAGTTTGTCCAGGTGCCTGTAGTTAGTCTGTCCTTCATGGTGTGTATACCCATGGTCAGACGGGAAGGCCCAAACGAACCACTGCTATAGTACGTTTGTCTGTACAACCGGTGCCCGTAGTTAGTCCGTCCTTCATGGCGTGTATACCCATGGTCAGACCGGAGGGCTTATGCAAACCAATGCTATAGTACGTTCAACCGAATAACAATCCTGCTCTGTCCCGATCCTTAGTGCCTGTAGTTAGTCTGTCCTTCATGGCGTGTATACCCATGGTCAGACCGGAAGGCATAACCGAACCAATGCTGTAGCACGTTCGACATATCCTGTTCAACCCTCTAATTTCACCTGGCCAAACCCAACCTGTTTAGACGAGAAACAAGCAAAGTGGTAGACAACGTGGTGAATTCTAGGACTGAAAGCATATCGGACAAATATAACCGTTGTGCACTCTTATTCTGACCCCTTTTATCCCTGTTTTCCTGATATTATCATATATTTGAATTCACCGTTTAAATTTAACCTACTTTCTATTCTGGCTGACTCGTACCGGGAAAATATTTGCTTCTTATGAAAGTGCTCGCGGTCAGACAAAACTGACCAATCTTATATTTTGTATTGATTTCATATAGCGTCTTATTTCACTGTATTGTTGTATAACTATTTTCGCTATTTGAATAAACTGTGTAAATTACTCTATTTCTGATTTTCTCTGTTATCGCTAATATCTTAGATAACGAAGAACTCTGTCTCTGACTAGCAGCTGCCCTGGTAGGTTTGCTATTCTCCCTTATAAGAAAAAAGAAAAGCTGGCGCTCGAAGTAAGTTTCACCGAGAAAACCACGTTACAATTGATTGAGTTCTAAATAATTCCTTCATGAAGTATTTTATGTTTATTTAGTGAATTATTTCCGTACGTTGAAAAAGAAGAAATTTTTCGATGTTGTCTTAGAAAAGGGTGTTTTTACTCAAATCACCAGAATGAAGAAATTCGATTACTGTTTACTTTGATTTTTTTAATCGGATAAAGAGAAAAGAAGCATTTCGTATCAATGATTTTATATAATTTCTTTTTTTGTTATTCCTGGATGAAGGTCGAACAACGAGGATTTCACTGAAAAATTCGCAATTAAAACAAGATTTAGCCAAAAACACGGTTCGAACAATAGCTTTACCCTTGTTTTTGCGGGTAGGCGCCATGCAACAAGGGTAATAAAAATTTACATAAATTACAATGTCACAATGTTAATAGTATATTATTCAATGAGCGGTAATGCAGGTCAAAACACACGCAGATGAATTTTGCACCACGAGCCGTCAGGCGAGTGGTGTAATTCATCAAGTGTGTTTTGAGCATTACCGCGAATTGAATACTATACTTTATCCACGACTTCTTCAGTAAAATTCGAATTAATCTGCATTTAAAAAAATTTGAACAGTTGTCAAAAGCGTTGACAACATTTCGTCCAACCGTCAAACCTCTGTACTCTGTGGTCGGGAATCAAATCAGAGTCTCTAACTAATCAAACCAAGTAATTTCGCGGGTGTTATGTGCGGGTGTTATTATAACACACGCTTTTCGGTTCATAGACATGTTATGACTACCATTACACATAGAAATTAGTTTGATGGAGTGGATAAAGGGTTTTATCCACTCCTATAAACTAATTTCTATGTGTAATAGTAGCTAGAACATAGATTTATAATACTAACTAGATAGCGAACATGTCAAAAATTTTGAGGCAAACGGCGGCCATTTGCAGTTTGGAGTGAAATTGACTAATTTGAGAGTTGTCAATTTTTCAACGAACTGAAATATTAGAATTAGCGAGGTTATACCGTTTTTGAGGAATCTATTGTGTATAATCATCATAATGGTACATTATTTTAATAACTAATCACACGAATCGAAAAAAATTATTATTTGATATAGACCGAAATGTCAGTGTTCACAGAACACTAATATACAGAGTTCGTTTTTCATAATTTCTTTCGAAGGAATGTCTATGTTTCAATCAAAATTCGAGCACATATGGCATAAAACATCAAAATATTTGTGATTCACTCCAAACTGCAAATGGCGGCGATTTGCCTCACTTTTTTCTACGTGACAGTTAGGAAGTTCGACGTCCAGTTAGTATTATAGGTCCATGAGCTAGAACACAACCATAGACATGTCTATGAACCGAAAAGCGAGTGTTATAATAACACCCGCCCATAACACCCGCTAATAAAAATACCTAAGAAAAATGAAATTGCTTACAAAAAAAAATAATAAAAAGTAGGATCGATCCGGAAATCTATTTCAGCCATCAAGATAACGTTCTAGCGATTCATTCCAGATTTATTTTTGAAAAACGTAAATTTTTGAAGTTGCGAAAGTACTTGATTTGATTAGTTAGAAACTCTGATATGATTCCCGACCAGAGAGTACGGAGGTTTGACGGTTGGACGAAATGTTGTCAACGCTTTTGACAACTGTTCAAAATTTTTTAAATGCAGATTAATTCGAATTTTACTGAAGAAGTCGTGGATAAAGTATAGTATTCAATTCGCGGTAATGCTCAAAACACACTTGATGAATTACACCACTCGCCTGACGGCTCGTGGTGCAAAATTCATCTGAGTGTGTTTTAACCTGCATTACCGCTCATCGAATAATATACTATTATTCTTCGTTCGTTTCCATTGAATCTTGAATCAGTATAAATCATTTTCGATTTTCATCAACAATCATAACATCCTTTAAATTGATTAGTAACGTCGCATTGGATTCAAGTACGCAACCAATTAATCTCTCGTTGGTATGACAAATACCATTTGTTCCGAATCGCACGGTTGAAAGTGGAAATCAATGCATATTGTGGGAGGATGCACATAAAAACGTATATAGAATACCAAACTTTATCAATAAAATGTTATTTTCCCACCGAAATTGAAGTGATGAGAGAAAATATTATTTGAAAACTTCATCAATTCGACGTGATCCTTCGAAGCAAATTTAAAGGGTTTTTCAATAAGAGGTGTTATTTCGAATAGCCCGCTATATCGGTAGATGTCACGTTTGAAGCTGTCATTTTTTGACATTCACAAGTAGAAACTACGCCATCAATCATAATTGGAAAGATACACGCTTCAAGAACGTATTGAAATTATTAAAATTCACTATAAAAATAGTGAAAATTTGGCAGAGACTGTTCGTAAAACTCGAACATTTTAGGGTCGTCGTGAAGCACCTTGTCGGACAGCAATAAAGGAATTGCTGGAAAAATTCGAGCTGTTGGGAAAAGTTAGTGATGTGAAGAATAAAACCCGTTCACGTCATTCAAGAACAGCCGAGAATATTGCTGCTGTAGCCGAAAATGTTGAAGAACACCCAGGTTTGTCCATTCCCCGTCGTTCTTTGGAATTAGGCATTCCACAAACGTCATTACACCGTGTTTTGCATAAAGATTTTGGTCTTAAGGCTTATAAAGTTCAGTTAACACAAGAACTCAAGCCGGCCGATCATCAACAACGTCGTGTCCTTGCTGATTGGGTCGTTGAAATGCATGTAAAAAATCCAGAATTCTATTGAAAAATCATCTTGAGTGATGAGGCCCATTTCCACCTCGGTGGCTTCGTCAACAAGCATAATTGTCGCATCGGGGGCTCGAAAAACCCAAGAGTTATTGTTGAAAAGCCTCTATATCCCCAACGTGTGACTGTTTGGTGCGGTTTATGGTCCGGCAGAGTCACTTACTTTGTCGAAAGGAGGAAATGCCTTGGACAAGAAACTTGTAAGAGTGAGGAACTAGCCTCGTTGAAGTCTTCACAGTTACTAGATTTCATTAGATCTCTGGAACTGGAAGGCGAGCTGTGAAGGTTTTTGGCCAGAACAGCTCTGTAAGGGGGTACAATAGACCTTAAGGTCGCAGTGGACTGTAACCCCTCTGTAAACTATCAACTATCAACTACTTTGTCGAAAATGAGGCTGGAGCAACAGTTACGGTGAATGGATTGCGCTATCGAGAGATGATTAATGATTTTTTAGGGCTGAAATTGGATAGTTTTGATTTGGACAACGTTTACTTTCAACAAGACGGCGCTACGTACCACACAAGCAACGAAACCATTGATCTCTTGCGGGAAAAGATTCCGGACTGTGTTATCTCTCGAAGAGGTGATCACAATTAGCCACCGAGATCTTGTGATTTAACGCCTTGCGACTTCTTCCTTTGAGGCCACGTGAAAGAGAAGGTCTACGCCAATAGCCCAGCGTCGATTCAAGATCTCAAAGATGGCATTCGTGAGGCTATCGAGGACATAGGGAAGCCACTTTGCGATTTGGTTATGGAAAATTTCATTAAAAGGATATGGTCCTGTAAGCGTGTTCGTGGTGGTCATTTGCCTGATGTTATTTTCCACTATTTACCGCATAGATTCTTCCTTATAATGAAATAAACATCTAATCATTAATATGTATTGAAAAATGGTATTTTTCTTTGAATATCTCTTATTGGAAAACCCTATATATCTCGGTTTATCTGAATTTTTAGTGAATACTTTTACGCAAGAAAAGACGACCGGCTCCTAATCTTTGAAAAATTATTCATTGGGTATTTAGGGTCAAGTAGTTTTCACAAAATAAATTATTTTGGATAACGAAGCAGAAGATTTCAAAAATATTGAAAAATCCCCATATCTTCGACTTGACGCAATTCGCTACAAATGACGTCGAATTACCACCCTATATAGCCGTCTGTTATCGTTGAATAATACATTATTTACCCAAAATTTTCATTAGTTATTGCAGTTTCTAAGTTGACAATTCGATTTCATCTCGAATGAGTAATTTTTTATCATAAATTACGTGAAAAATATAGGTCATAATTTGTATGATACAAAAATATTTACGTCAAGAAAAACCAGTTTGAAATTCTACTAATTTATGAATAATTTTTATGATAAACTTTGAGATATTTTGTAATTTGGAGTGTGACGATGTATATCCTGTTTCTTATCACTCATATCTGTTAATATTCCAGTTTCTCAACTTAGTTTTGTTTATTTTCCTTCATTACAATTTAATGCGTAACGGAATTCGTCGTTTAATATGAAAATGAAAAAAATATTCAGTAAAAAAATCGTTTTGAATTTTTAAACTCTTTTTCATTGTTCTAATTAAGTAATGAATCATTCTTTCTATTGCATAAGCATATCCAATCATCAGTAGATATAGATTTTTCTGAATATGTCAAACACTGATAATAATTGTAAATTTGTTTACTTCAAACTGAGAATCTTGAAAATCGTGCTATTTTTAATTACCAGATTTATTGATGAAAAGTTTGAAAATGCCATGGGATGAAGTTGGAAACTTTGGTGCGCTCATAAACATTGGAAAAACGGTTATTTATATTGAAATATTGTGGAACTATTTCATTTATGAACATAATGAAAGCAATATACAGGGTGGTCCAGATCGAAGCAAGAAATTTTAACCACTTATTCTACATCAAAAATAAGCCCTAGTTGTAAATATAAACATATGTCGAGAAATGTTTCCTCTCCGAGATACGGGGTGTTAAAATTATAGAAAAAAAATGTTTTTCTCCAACCATCAAAAAATTATGACATTTTTGTACTATTTTCAGGTGCAAAAGTCATAAATTCTCTTACCGTACAAAAATTTGCTCGTTGCTTAGCAACACTTTTAATCCTAGGATTAAAAACGCTACTTTTAATCCCTGAATTAAAAGTAATTGCATTTGACGTCTACTTGACAATCAATATTCACCAACAATACCAGATATCCCTGACTACCGACTTGCTATCGCCAAATTTATTTTAATTTTGGCTTGGTTGGAGAAAAAATAGTATATATTATACGGACTAAAAGTGCCTATTTTTACTTGCAATTTTGCATTCGCTCGGCTCCGCCTCGCAACTGCAAATATTGCTCGTAAAAAAAATATGCACTTTTAATCCTTATAATATAATATACTATTTTCTCCAACCATCAAAAAATGTTGACATTTTTGTACTATTTTCAGGCGCAAAAGTCATAAATTCCCTTACCGTACAAAAATTTACTTGTTACTTAGCAACATTTAATCCTAGGATTAAAAACGCTACTTTTAATCCTTGGATTAAAAGTAATGGCATTCGACGTCTAGTTGACAATCACTGTCATTAGCATGTGTTCAAATTTATAACCAAATTATTAACGATTCTTGACTGAAACCAATTTTATTGTAATTTTGACTTGGTTGGAGAAAAAATAGTATATATTATTCGGATTAAAAGTGCCTATTTTAACTCGCAATTTTGCATTCGCTCGGCTGCGCCTCGCAACTGCAAATATTGCTCGTAAAAAAAATGTGCACTTTTAATCCTTATAATATAATATACTATTTTACGAAATTACTTTTTTTTCCTGTAAAAAAATGATTCTCCATGTAGCCGGGAGAAAAGTACTCGCTTTTTCCCGGGGAAAAAAAGTAATTTCGTGAACAGTTATATTTCTTTCACTATTGAATGGTCGTTTTTCCTGTCACAGAAAAAAATAGTGTATTATACACGGGAAAAATATTAGATTTTAGCTCTCGGCTTTTGTCTCCCGACACGAAGCGGAGACATAACCTCGAGCTAAAATCTAATACTTTTTTCCCTTGTATAATAAATAATATTTTTATATCTTTCGAGCACTTTTTGCTTAATATCATTTCTTCTCTTTTACCAGTGGCGTCCGTACTGCAGCCAGACTGACTATTTTCAGATGAAAAAATTATACGCCACTGGTTTTTCCGACAATAAAAATTACTATTTAAATCCTTATTTAATTTGGAGCCAATTCAGTCTGGTGACTTTTTGCTGTACGAGGACCGTTTCCGGTTAAAACAATAAAACGCATTCTCATGCATGAAGAAATCGCCAAATACTTGGTTAAAATTTCTTTGTTATGATCTGGACCACCCTGTATGCAAAATATTCAAATTTGAATTTATCGTTTTTAATATGAAGTGTGCAGAAGTTTCCAATTGTTTTTACGATCCAAATTGATTCCTTCTGCATACAATAGAGTCTCTTATGCCATTTAAAATATAGTCCCTTCACGAAAGATTGAGCGCCTAGTAGGCGTTTCTTTATTTATCTGAAGTTGGTAGTATTTCCTGTCATAATGTAAAATGAAGTCAACGTTGCCAAATGTACCCGGCCTCGTCCAACAAGCTTTCGAGTTTAGATCAGAGAACTCCGCGATTTATGCAACTTTTTCGTGACATTGACAACATTGCGTATCAATCTGACAATAAAATAAAAAACAAAACCTAAAATTTTAATATACACAGTGGAATATGCCAAATTGTCATGGCCAACCGACGGCTCAACCTTTCGTGAACAGAGTATACTTTCTGGTTGAACTTTTCACCTTATCTCAAAGCTGAGATTTTGGCTGTATGGAACACCCCTATATATTTCCTCAGTTCTGTTGCGCAGACTTTTTGTTAGTAAACAATCAACTGATTGAACAAAAATCTACAATATCAATAGTCATGTTTCTGCAAATAACCGTTTCTCAAGTAGCTGAAGGTAGTAGTTACGATAATTTGTTCATCCTAACGTTTTACTGATGGAATTCACTTCACAAAAAAAGCAGGAACGAAAGCAATAATTATACCATTATATTCTGTGCAATTGAATGATATAGGCAATGTACGGTGGCTGCTATTGAATATTGAACTTACCAATAATATCCAATGCGTAAACAGGTCTATTCTTAGCTAAAGCATCAAAATTGAGCAACCAGAAACAGCTTCCTGCTGCGAATCCATGAATTAAAAGGACTGGGGTATTTTTAGATTCAGTATTGAAAGAAATTGTCCATACTTTTTCGCTTGAACCACTGGGCAGTTTTATTGGCACGTAAAATGTTTTATGAGGAGTTTTCAGAGCTGAAATCATATTGTTATCAATTCATGAATAAAATTAAAACTGAACAACTTACTTGATAACATTCGCTTTTCAGCTTTCACTAGTTTTTCTTCTGAATATGGGTACTCTTCCGTAGTATTATGTGACATCTTGTGTTTTAAGAGATCAGAGGAAGACGGACACTACACCAAAACTTGAGGATTTCAAAAATTCAAACTGTATTCATACTTTAAAGCTTGTTGACCTACAAAAAACACAAAGCTAATATAACAAACAAGCATACATGGTATATGTCAGAAACTAAAACATGAATGAACCCTGTGTGAGAGAAGTGAACTCAAAAATCACAAAGGACACAATTGAAAGATTCACACATGATGGGATAATTGATTCACTTAATTAAATTAGAAAAACCTTATTTTATAACTCACCTAAATATATTTATTTATAAATATGTATTAACAAATTTGGTAACATATACTTATCCTTTGAAAGAGTGTCATGAAATTGAGGTATCAAGTGTTGGTTTGATCTTACTAAGCATTCACAAATATTTTTCTCCCTTGTCTATTGCCATACACTTATTCTATAATAGTGCAAAATTAAGTGTCTTATCTTGGTTAAATGATATCATTAGCCGAAGTTAATCCCCTCCTGTTCTGTATGAATCATGTCACTTTTTCGGTTCTTTTATCTGAAAGAAGTTAAGATGGATGATTATCCATTAGATTACTTTTCGATAATTAATCGAATCGAAATACAATTGAATAGAGTTCAATTATAATATCAAATAAATTCACCTGTCGCTCTTTATCGACTATGTTAAATTAACAATTTGCATTTCCATAATAAAACTGTCAACCTGCCACTGGAAATAAATATCTGACAATCTGAAATCTGACAACTCCCTTCAAAAAATCACAAAAAGCGCCACCTTCAAATAGTGGCATGCGCACGAACCAATAAACACAGAACAAACTGAGTGAACTTGAAATAATTTTATGGCCTACTATCTCTGAACATATTTCATTGATAAATTCATTGTTTCAACAATGGTAAATAGTATTACATTTTCTGTATTGGTATGCTTATTTTCAATTGTATAAAATACAACGCGTGTCAAAATTAATGAACAAATTCATTTTCTCAGAAGAAAAAAATTTGGCAACAAAATCCTGAAACAGATGAATTTTCGTTTCACTTTCACCAAATTTGTATGCATTTTTGAAGGATTTTTTTGCACCCTGTGCCATCTGCATCACCTTCTGAATTTTTTGAACAGGGAAGTGCATCATGTGGGACTTTTTTGGCAAAGTCTCCGAATATCGTCTTTACGGGCGTGCAGAAATTTTCAAGAAAAAAACAAACTGCGCAAATAAATTAACGCACATTATGGAAATCTCAAATTTATTCTACAACTGAAGGTGTTCTCAATGATAATTATTTTTATCAGAATTATGCATGCATATGTTATCCACTTTCAATGTTTTTCTTCAATACAGATGTTTTTTCCCAGCAGGAATAAAAAAAGATGAGATTATCAGATTTTGAATGTATATTGGCACCATTCTGCAATCAGTTGTTCTCGATCAATTCTAGTGATCAATAGTTTTTCTTTCGTTTGATTTTCTACACTCGATCGCTACGCAACGCGAAACACGCAATTTGACCCAAGAGGAATGTGCCCAAGCGGTAGTTTTGCGAGAAAAAGGGTGGACATACACAAGAATTGCAGAAAGGTTTGGAGTTTCCCATACAAGTGTGTTCAGAATATTGCAGCGATTCAGGGAGACAGGAATGAATGTCCAAATACCAGGACAGGGTAGACCACGGGTAACAAATGCCATCAAGAAAGTTACTTGAGAGTTTCTTCGTTGAGACAACGGTTTGTAACCGCTCGCCTCCTTCAAAATCAGCTTGAGCAAACTCATGGGGTGCAAATTAGCACTCAGACAATAAGAAATCGCCTCAGAGAATATGATTTAAGGTTCTCGTGTCGCGGCAAGAGGCCCAGCCCAGCTCTTACCCTAGCCATCGAAGGGCGCGTTTGGATTTTGCGAGAGAGCATATACATCGGGAAGAGGCTGATTGGGAAATAGTTCTCTCACAGATGAGTCTAGATTCTGCCTCTACCATTGTGATCGACGTTCCCTTGTATACAGACGTCCACATGAAAGATATGCTCAGTGCAATTTCCTGAATACTACTGGTATCGGGGGAGGATCGATTATGGTATGGGGTGGAATATCTTTGACTGCTCGCACAGACCTAGTGGTCGTTGATAATGGAGCTATGAATGCTGATAGGTATATAAGGAACATTTTGAAGAGCATGTAGTGCCATTTGCCCCATACATTGGTGGAAATTCATTTTAATGGACGATAATGCCAGACCCTCAGAGGAAGAAGTTTACTTCTTCCTCTGAGGCCAGACCCCATCGTGCGCGCATCGTTCAGGAGTACCCACAGAACATAAAATATAGGAGTACCTTGAAGAGGTTGAAGTCTCTCGAATGGAATGGCCAGCTAGAAGCATAGACAAATAAGAGTTTATTTATCTATGGCTAGAAGTCCAGATCTCAATCCGATTGAGCAGGTTGGGACAACCTCAATAGAAGGCTGACAAGTTCAGAAAATCATCCAGCTACTCCTAATGACTTAGGAATCCAACTCAGAGAAATCTGGGAAGGATTAGATCAGAACATTTTAAGATCACTCATTTTGAGTATGAAACGTCGTTGCCGAGCTGTAATTGACGCAAGGGGTGGAAATACCAAGTATTAAATCACTTATCAGCATTCCAGTATTTTGAAAATTGTTTATAGTATAACTAATAGTATTTACCTAGTTTTGTATATGTATCGATCGTTGTGTTGGGTTTCTAGGTTATGAAAATTGTTGAAAAAATTTTATGTATAAACGTTTCGGCTTTTTAGCCTTCATCAGTATACATACATTATATATTAATATCACAGTTCTAGTTCTGTCGTCCCGCCATTTAATTTTTTCAAAAATTTTCATAACCTAGAAACCCAACACAACGATCGATACATGAGAATTGTTTATTTCTTTTCTTCACATAAGATTCGGTGAAATCTAATTCCTAATTCCGTATTATCAACCGAACTGAATAGATCACGAAATATAGAAAATACCAGAAATGGGATACGATTATTATTCCGGAAAATCGAACTTCATTACAGTAGAAAAGTTTATTTATATTAAATTGGTTTTTTTTACCAATGAAATATCTCGATTTTACAAATGAGAATGAGAAATATCTCGATCTATAATCCAGTCGAATTGTGCTTTTAGCAGGAAAGTTTTGGGGTAGTTTTGATTTTTTTTCGATTTTTTATTGTTTTTTGGGGTGCTGAATCCGAATCTGAGATTTGCTAACAAAATTTCGTGAGGGAACATATAGAAAAAAATACGAAAGAAGATGAAAAATCTCATTCTTGGTCAGTTTGTTACTTATTACTCGAAAACTATCAACTTTTCGTGAGAAATACCTTTCCATAGAAATGAAAGTACATGAAATTTCTTGAAAATTGTACTACCACAGCTTGTTCTGGGACAACCTGTTCTGGCTCAAATTATAATTTAAAATGAGGTATTTTCTATGACTCATGAATGAAAAAAAATTAAATTCTATGGTTCCGATGATGCGATCCTCTTTAATTTTGCATGAATCTTCAGTATATCAGTCTCGATTCACAAAAAAAATTTCAACCGAATCGGATATCTTGTTATGGAAATATAAAGATTCTACTTCTCAAAATTCCAATTGAATTTTCTATGGTTCTGTTCACACTATGGTCACACAATTTTGAATAAGGCTTATTATGAGCATCCTGCATTTGCCGCAATATTTCATTTCGATTGGTTCCGTTTTGTCTGATATATTGAGGAACAAAAATTTTGAATTTTGTTTTGTCTGAGATATTGAGGAACGAAAATTTGAATTTTTTTCCTCGATATCTCAGACAAAACAAAACCCATCGAAATGAAATGTTGCGGCAGATTGAAACAGTAATAGTTATTTAATCAACTAGGTTATTAAAGACTGCGACTAATGGTCGATATATATTAATGCGTGAACGAAGCGAACGCGTTAATACTTCGAGACCATTAGTCGCTCGATCAATAACCGAGTTGATTACAAGATTTTTCCGACGATCTCAATATGAATTGTGTATGAATTCTTGATTGAAATACATTCTCATTTTGCACAAGACTTAGATTTGACATAATAAAATTTCTATGTATCTATGTTCTAGTAGAGTTTTGACATTTCTCGTAGTGCTTCTGAATACTTTGTGAACGGTTGCCATGAGGATTGCACATTAAAAAAGCAGAAATTGATCATTAAAATGGGTCATTAATGATTAATTTAGTACATATTTTATAATGCGTCAGAATACGACAATTTTATCATAAAATAAGAGGATTTCTTTATGGCGTTTGTGCATACGTTCTCAGAACTCATATCATACGATAAATAAAGAGTTTGAGTGCCTAGATATGCGGGCCTTCATTCGATTCAATGCTAACTTCTAAAGTGAGCGTCAACCTTTAAGCGTACCGGTAAATCCGCCACTGCATAGACCTCTTGCTATTGGAAATGGAAAAAAAAAATCAGAAAATCAGTCACTTGTTCACTTGTCAAAGTTTTATTTGAATAAATTATCATAATATTTTTAAATTCATAACATAGGTTATCTTACTTCAGGTATTTTCTTACAATTTTGGAGAGCTCTTCTTTTGGTCAGCGAATCGACAAGCATTTATTACCACTTCATTGAATTGATCCGCGTTTTCTGAATATATGTGATGACCTGCGTTCTCTATTATCTGAAAGAAAATAATTAATTACATGTTATATTCTCATTAGTTTCATTCATTCCATTGTCAATATTTATGTATTTACATGTATACAGGGTGTTTCTGAATTGATGCGAAAGATTCAAGGGGATGATTCCTCAGAATATTTTATGAAAGAAAGTTCCCATAAATGTAGTTCCGGAAATGCATTGTTTCCAAGATACAGGGTGTTGAAGTTCTACTTAAAAACTGACTGAAAAGTGGTACGCCACTGAGATTTTTTGAACTTACATCTATTTTTGAATTATTCGTTCAATTTATGACGAAAATTCTCTCAAGCGTTTTTTTCGTGTGCTCCGTTTTTACGTAAAAAAATAAAACATCTTGACGTTGTATCTCTACTACATACAGGGTGCTCTGATTTGTTTCCGACAAACTGAAATGGGTGATAGATCACATCATTTCAAGCAAAAAAGTTCCCATGAACATGGGTCCAAAAATGCTTCGTTTCCGATATAAAGGGTGTCAAAGTTACAAAAATAACTCGCGTTTCATTTAATATGTTTTGACTGCTTTGAAATCCTTTCATGAAATTTCGTATACAGGGGTTTTTTGGGACGATAAATTCAAATTTGTGGTCGATTTAGTTGTATTTTTTAGAGGGCGCCACCGGCAACCATTTAAACCCATGTAAACCGTTGCAACTTCTTTGTGCTACCCTGTACACCATTTTGGACTTAAAAAATCGATTCTCTCATACTTTTTACTTAAAAAAGGTATATCTCATGGAAGTCGCTAGGAGTAATCGTTTCAGAGAAAAATGCATTTAAAGCCAAAGGGTCCCTAAACGGTTTAAAGGGGACGGAAGATTGCCAGTGACGCCCTCTAGAAAATACAACCAAATCGATCACAAATTTTAATTTCTCAACTCAAAAAGCCCTATATACCAACTTTCATGCAATTATTAGGAAATCAGTCGAAAGACATTAAAGAAAACGCGAATTATTTTTTCAAATTTAACACCCTGTATCTCGGAAACGAAGCATTTCCGGACCCATGTTCATAGAAACTTTTTTGCTTAAAATGATGTGATCTATCACCCATTTCAGTTTGTCGGAAACAAATCAGAACACCCTGTATGTGTTGAAGTAACGATAAATATGAGTTAAAAGGTTTAAACCCCACACGGAAAAAAGCAGAAGAGATTTTTTCATCACAAATTGAACGAAGAATTCAAAAATAATTGTTAGTTTAAAATATCTCAGTGGCGTACCTACCACTTTTCAGTCGATTTTTAAGTAAAACTTCAACACCCTGTATCTTGGAAACAATGCATTTCCGGAACTACATTTATGGGAACTTTCCTTCATAAAATATTCTGAGGAATCATCCCCTTAAATATTTCGCATCAATTCAGAAACACCCTGTATAATTAAAGTAGTTATTTAATCAACTAGTAACAAGTTTATTAATCGCTAGATTAATGACTTTTAGTAGATGATCGAATTAAGCTTGATATGATATCATATTTACATGTATATCTACGAAAGAATCTGGTCTCAGTTCCTTGATCCTTTGGCCCATAGCTGTATCCATCCAAGTGTGTGAACCATACATAAATGTTATGGAAATATCTTTGTCCAGTTTAAGTCTCTTGATTAATGGACATTTTGCCCATCCAACTCCGAGGACCATATTATAAAATGCCTTTTCGCCACTGTAAGACAAATATTTAATAGTGAGCAAAGATTCAAATAATCAATATCTTAGCAGGGTTTTCCAAAATGAGTGAATCAACGGTCTAGTGTAGATTTGTAATGAAAAATAATATTTTTTTCTTTTCCGACTCCCCTGGGTGTTTGTTTCAGAGATAGGTATATACACACATAGTCACTAATAATAATTACTTTCTTGAACATCACTAGGTTTCATTAGACGTTTTACACCCCAACTTTTACACCACTGGACAAATTAGCATTTCAAAGCGAATTATGATGCTATTTTTTATGAGAAATCTACAGTTTACCGTTAACACACTTATTTAGAAGCATCTTGTATAAAAAGAAAGGTTTTCCAATAAAAGGTGTTATTTTGATATTCAAAGAAAAAATAATTTTTCAATATAAATGATCGGATGTTTATTTCATTATAAAGAAGAAGCTATGCCGTTAATAGTGGAAAAATAACATCAGGCATACAGAACCAAATCCTTTTAATGAAATTTTCCATAACCAAATCGCAAAGTGGCTGTAATATGTCCTCGATATCCTCACGAATTCCATCTATAAGGTCTTGAATCGACGCTGGGCTATTGGCGTAGACCTTCTCCTTCACGTGTCCCCCAAAGAAGAACTCTCGTAAGTGGTTAAATCGCAAGATCTCGGTGGCCAATTGTGATCACCTCTTCGAGAGATAACACGATCCGGAAACTTTTCCGCAAAAGATCAATTGTTTCGTTGCTTGTGAGGCACGTAGCGCCCGTCTCGTGAGAATAAACGTTTGTCCAGATCAATACTATCCCATTTCGGCCATAAAAAATCATTAATCATATCTCGATAGCGCAATCCATCACCGTAACGGTTGCTCCAGCCTCATTTTCGAAAAGTAGGTCCAATTACTCCGCCGGACCATAAACCGCACCAAACAGTCACACGTTGTTTCAACAAAACTCTTGGGTCTCTCGAGCCCCAGATGCGACAATTTTGCTTGTTGACGAAGCCACAAGGTGAAAATGGGTCTCATCACTCAAGATGATTTTTCGATGGAATCCGGATCATTTTCATGCATTTCAACGACCCAATCAGCTAAGACACGACGTTGTTGATGATCGGCCGGCTTGACCTAAATCTTCATGCACAATACGTTTTAATGACGTTTGTGGAATGCCTAATTCCAAAGAACGAGAGGAATGGACCAACCTGGGTTTTCTTCACCACTTTCGGCTACAGCAGCAATATTCTCGGCTGTTCTTGAGCGACGTGCACGGGTTTTATTCTTTACATGCACAACAGCTCGATTTTTCCACCAATTTCTTTATTGCGGTCCGACAAGGTGCTTCATGACGACCCAAAAATGTTTGAAATTTTACGAACCGTCTCTGCCAAATTTTCACTATTTTCATAGTGAATTTAATAATTTCAATGCGTTCTTGAAGCATGTATCGTTCCATTTTTATCAATGGCGATGTTTCTACTTGTCGAATGTCCAAAAATGACAGCTTCAAAAGAGACATCTACCGAATATGCGGGCTATTCAAAATAACACCTCTTATTGGAAAACCCTTTACAAACCTTGGTTTCTTGGCTGCGTTGCAGTAATAAAAATACTTTGGTAATATGGTTTGGTCATTCAGTTTATCTCCAATTTTGCCGAATATATCACGTCTTGTTTTCTGCATCAAAAATGGACCTAAAAATAAAATTAATATAAATTGGGAAGGTCGATTTGATGGAGTTTCATTTCATTTTATTGTTGAGGAAGAGGGATTATTATTTTAGTTATTTGATCTAGGGTCGTTATGGTTAGTAAATAGTAAGCTTTTTTATTAAAAAATTTACAATGACCATTATTGCACCAAATACTTTGCAACTTTTCAATATAATCAATAAGTTGCACGAAACGCATTCATAATTGAAAAATACAATGTGAGAAGTCATCAAGTGTATAGTGAAAGGTACTCCGCAGAAATTAAATGTTGAGAGAAATGTTCTGCAACATGACTACTTTTCACTTTTGAAATTTGTCAGAATGCAAAGCGTGAAGTGAAAATGCAAAGTATTTTGGTGCAATAGGCCTCAGTTCTCCAAAAATTTCTATATTATGTCAACTTGACTTTTTCCACGCTAGTCATAGTAGTGTCTTGTCGCGGTCGCCAAATGTTAAAATCTTCAAGAAATATATATTCAGTAGTCGTGGATAAAGTATAGTATGCTACTCGCGTATAATGGCTGTTATTCACTCGGTGATTTGGGCGAATAATAGCTATCATTATACGCTCGTTGCATAATATACTTATTTATTTTGTTTACTGATTACTGAAATCTTGCGCTTCTAATGAAATACTCTTTATTAGAATTATAGTTATTACCCTCAGATCAATGAATTTTTTTGTTGTTCTGAGTTCTTACCCCAATGTGGTCCAAGTGTTCGAATGAATCCAATTGGATCGAATTTGTAGAAAATGATAGAGAGAAACCTCAAAAAAAGTGGAGGCTCGTCATATTTATCTGTATAACCCCATTCGTCAGCAAGGATTAAATGTTGGATCCTTTCAGGATAGGACATGGCATACAGGCCAGATAAATATGCTCCCATACTGTGTCCCAACAATATCATTTTCTTTATTCCCATCTGACTTCTCCACGCTTCGATAGCTTCTATCATCTGTTTTTTCAGCTTCCAAATTATCCTCACTGAAATCAGGTCTGGAAGATCTTCCAAAACCTGGAATTAAAAATTTAAGGGTAAAATATCTATGTTACCGATTTTCAAAATATTTGGCATATTGTTTTGTTGTGATGCCACAGCTCTAATTTGAGCACATGCAAATCAATATTTCCTGGGAAATCGAAACCTTTTGGGTCGTCGTGAAGCACTGGTAGGACCGCAATAAAGAAATGGTGAAAAAATTCGAGCTATTGGGACAAGTTAGTGATGTGGAGAATAAAACCTGTGCACGTCGCTCAAGAACAGCCGATAATGTTGCTGCTGTAGCCGAAAGTGTTCAAAAAAACCTGGTTTGTCCATTCCTCGTCGTTCTTTGGAATTAGGCATTCCACAAACTACATAACACCATATTAAGATTTGGGTCTTAAGGCTTATAAAGTTCAGTTAACACAAGAACTCAAGCCTGCCGATCATCAACAACGTCGTGTCTTAGCAGATTGGGTCGTTGAAATGCATGAAAATGATCCGGACCGTGTTATCTCTCGAAGAGGTGATCAGAATTGGCCACCGAGATTTATTGATTTAACACCTGCGACTTCTTCCTTTGAGGCCACGTGAAAGAGAAGGTCTACGCCAATAGCCGAGCGTCGATTCAAGACGTCAAAGATGGAATTCGTGAGGCTATCGAGGACAAAGGGCAGCCACTTTGCGATTTGGTTATGGAAAATTTCATTATAAGGGTATGATCCTGTAAGCGTGGTCGTGGTGGTCATTTGCCTGATGTTATTTTCCACTAGCATAGCTTCTTTTAATGATGAAATAAACATTCGATCATTTATATTGAAAATGGCATTTTTCTTTGAATATCAAAATAACACCTCTTATTGGAAAACCCTTTACTTCTACTCACCAAGAAGATCAATAGCATAGAGTGGCCTATCTTTGGATAGTGATTCGTAGTTCAAACACCAAAACCCTAGTGATGCAGCAAAACCATGTAACAACACTAAGGGTGTATTTTGTGACTCAGTGTTCACGGATACTGTCCATATTTTCTCATCAGTACCAAAACTCGTTTCTATTGGAACGAATTCGCCCTTATATGATGGGATAACTGAAATTAAAATTAAAGTGAAGAAGCGATAGGTTATGAGTACGCATCAAAACAAGTTTTTTTTCAATTCAAATTATTTTCAATTTTCACCATTGGACTTCAATCCGAATAATAATTCTTATTTTTTGGAGAGAGAACTGTTTTAAAAACATGTTTTTCGAAATAAGCTCCTAAAATATGCTTATTTAAAGTAGTTGTGGTGTCCGTATCACATGCTCGGTTACTGCAACTAAATGAGGTAGGCAAGAAAAATAAGGTCTTTTTAATTCTGGGTTCCCGGCCATCGGGAAACAGAGGAAACGAAGAGGCCAATACACTTGCCAAAGAGGGCGCACGAATTGTACTCATTGCCCCAGAACCCGTCTGGTATAGGTAAATGTACCTATAAGAAGTTTATGGAGAGAAGAAGAAAGCCGAGAAGGAAAAACTTTGGCGGAATCTCCCAGGGATGGATCATTCTACTAAGTTCCCTCGGAACTTTTTAAACAGCAGATCCAAAAGATATCTGGATTTTGGAAAGAAGCAATTACACCTCCTCAATGGCTTTCTCACAGGACCCCGTCACCTCAGGAAGTACCTGTTGAGGATAGTATTATCGGACAGTGACGAGTGTAGGTTCTGTGGGGAGGAGGAAGAAAACCTATTCACCTAGTCCCGGAATGCTTTTGCATTGCGAGCCTAAGGAGAGAATGCTTTGGGCGAGAAACTTGTAAGAGTGAGGAACTAGCCTCGTTGAAGCTTCCAAGATATTAGATTTTATTAGATCTCTGGAATTAGAAGTCGAGCTGTGAAGGGTGTGGCCAGAACAGCTCTGTAAGGGGGCACAATAGACTTGAGGTCGCAGTAAACTATAAAACCCTTTTTAAACTAAACTAAACTTAACTAACTACTACTGTAAGTTATGTGCAATTCAGATGTTTTGCTAATGCTCATCATTCAAGAATTAGTAAAAGAATAATGTGAAGGAAATCAAAATCCACAATTTTGGGATGATCTCATAAATCAATCAGTTATGAGCATGCATGAAGAAAATAGCATGATGATATGTCGGAAGCGTCTGACTGACAGATTCAGCAATTTTCCATTACCAGATAATATTTTCTTCTCCACTTCAACAAGTTTATAGGCAAAAAATGGCCTGTTTTTCATCCATGTTATTTAAATAAAAAATGTACTAATTAGAATTGATATAAAAACGAAAATGAAATTGAGAGGTACTAAAAAGGTTGTTACACATCAAATAGAATATCGAAAACTAATCGATATGATTTTTGACCCCGGAATAGTAATTATCATGAAACATGAAATATTTCGCAACACAGTGCCGGAGATCAATCTTCGCTACTTTCACTGACTTTCAAAATATACAGAGTTTTGATAGTATAGTAAGTAAGTAATCTCAGCACAATCGTAATTTTATTCTGGAAATTATTCAAAAAATGAAATATATAAGAAATAAATAATAAAAAAATCAATTTATATAGTTTGATGATGCGATCCCCTTGAAATTTGGCATGAACATTCAGTATATCAGTGTTGATTCATGAAATAAATTTCACTTGAATCGGTTATCCGGTTATGGAAATATAGGGATTCTTTTTTTCAATATTCGAATTGAATTTTTTATGATTCTGTTCACACTATAGCCACAAAATTGTAATCGGCATCTTGCATTTGGCCGTAACATTTCATTTCGATTGGTTTCGTATTTTCTGAGATATCGAACAATCATTTTGAATGGACATATTTTATGGACACCCTGTACGATTTGGCTGGTTAACGAACCAGCCATTTGGGAATCTAACCCACCCTGAAAATTTCAAGTCTCTAGGTCAGACTCTTCGAAAGTTTTTGTGGTAACGGACGGCCGGAGCCCCACGGAGAATTGAATTTGACCACGAATTCGTCATCTGGGAGTCCAAAGGTGCTATTCCACTGCGCGAAATTGACTCGCGCAACCGTTTCGCGAGGGTGACTCGCGAGTCGCTGTCCTGTTTCGGCCTGATACATTACATGACGCGAACCTTTCGCGAAAATGGGGAGCCGCCAGTTTTCCAGGACAAGTATGCCGTCCGTACTTACGACTGAAGCCTCAGCATTTGCTATAATTGTAATGGTTATGTGAGGAATAAAAATAAAAAACAAAGAAAACATCAATGGTGGACCTGTGGATCAGAGAAATATTTCGTCGGTGATTGCAAACTGGAAATCAGCTGCTAAGGAATTTAGTAGCGGAATCCATCGAGGCTCCGATCAGGAGTTTCACCTGGATGACGTCAGAAGACTTTGAATACCTCTCGTCACAGGTTCATCCTAAAATAGGAAGAATATAGGCATTCCACAAAAATCGGTAGGCCTGATGAAGCTGGATTAGATGAATGCACTCGTCTTGATTCATAATTTCAGCGTTTCCTCGACGCGAAATGAATACCTCGAGTCTCTTTAACTCGCTTCAAAAAAACCGACTGGCATCGTGGCATCGGCTCAACGCGAAACTTTCGATTCATTAGGTGGTGAGTTATTGTGTTAAGAGTTTTTTCCATTTCATTTTCATAACAAGGATCAAAAACAATTTCGTGTTTTGATTTACACTGCTTCCTGATGGGAAAAAATACCGTTCAAGCAAAGCAATGCTTGATAAGTGTTATGGGGACTCCGCTCCATCAGAAACAAACAATCAAACGTTGGTTTGCTGACTTCAAACGTGGTCGTAGAGACCACGATGATGCAGAACGCTGTGGACGTCCAAATGAGGTGGTAACACCAGAAAACATCAAGAAAATCCACAAAATCGTTTTGAATGATCGGAAAGTGAAGTTACGTGAGTTAGCTGACATCGTGAAGATATCGAAAGAACGTGTTGGCTTTATATTACATGAGCATTTGAATATGAGAAAGCTGTGTTCAAAGTGGGTGCCGCGTTTGCTCACTGTCGACCAAAAACAAGAACGTGTTCATGCTTCTGAGCAGTGTTTGGCCATGTTTGAATGTAACAAACCGGAATTTTTGCGTCGATATGTTACAATGGATGAAACATGGATCCATCTCTTCACTCCGGAATCAAAACGATCTTCATCTGAGTGGACAGCAACTGGTGAACCTCGTCCAAAGCGCCCGAAAGCACAACAATCGGCTGGAAAGGTCCATGGCCCCGGAATTTGGGATGTGCGTGGGTGTAATATTCGTCGACTATCTTGAGAAAGGAAATACCATCAACAGTGAATATATTATAGCGTTTTTGGAGCGTTTTGAAGGCCGAAATTGCAAAGAAACGACCGCATATGGCAAAGAAAAAATTTTGTTTCATCAGGACAATGCACGGGTCACAAATCGATCAAAACAATGGCAAAAAATACGTGAATTGCTTCTTCATCCACCGTATTCGCCAGATTTGGCTCCCAGCGACTACTGGCTGTTCACACAGACCTGAAAAAAAATGCTCGCCGGTAAGAAATTTCGAACGAATGAAGAGGTTATTGATGAAACTTAGGCCTATTTTGAGGCAAAAGATAAATCGTTACAAGAGTGGTATTGAAATGTTAGAGCGACGCTGGAATGATTGCGTTGCTCTTGATGGAGATACCTGATGAATAAAGCTAATTTTGAACCAAAAAAATTGTGTTTTCTTTGTTAGGCCCGGGACTTTTCAGCCCATGTGTTAGTAGAATCCATCGTGTCCAAAATTCGAATATCTCTACCAATGAACCTACGTCTATGACCACTCGCTGATTAATCCGATTATTTTTGACCTTTACATCAGAGGAGATAGAGAATCCCCATTTCCTGGATCATGAAAACTATGACAAAATGTTATAGCTCACTCGAAGGCAAAATTTTTCTATATACGGATGTATACAGGGTGCGCATTTCAAAACGGAATACAGTGGAACTTCCGGAAAAAATTCGTTTTAAAGAAATTTCGTTGAAATTTGTTTCTATAGTCGGCAGTGTCGCGGTCGACTTCACTGATAAATTTAGGTTTATCATTCAAACTCACTTGCTTTTAGACATTTTCGCACAACTTTTCACACTAGCTATCGTAATGGTTAGATGAAACCGAACAGCCAGGGGTGTATTTAAAACTGTTTCAGAAGGATCTCTCTGCCCGCCGTAATGATTCAGTTTAAGGTAGGGATTTACTACTACACACGTCCAGAAAAATTTCGGAAAAAAACCCACTCTTATTCCGTCTTACCAATACCCATGTGCAAACGGAGTACCATACAATTTTTTTTGTTGATACCAGAGCTCAGGGAAAAACTCCGTAGAAAAAAACCTTGTCCCGCCGTTCCAACAAAAATAACACTTAAAAACTATTCGAATATTGAAGAATTTCTTCTTTATTTAGTCCAACCAATAACCCTCTCCAAGATGCCTTCGGAATTCTGAATCTGAAACGAAAAAAAAGAAGCAGAAAATGGAACGAAAAATAAAATGTTTGAAACTCTATTAAATCGATTCAAAATTAACAACCCAATCCAAAAACGACTCCGTAACTTCATGTATAGCCCTTAAGCCATCCTGAAATTTAAATATTAAACAATTATTTATCAGATGTTCCTACAGTCTCCTCTGCTTCTCCGCATTCGCAACTAGGACTCTCAACTGAATTCCACTTGAAAAGCATGCTATTACAACGGCCATGAAAGTAATTCAATTAAACATAGAGCACTATGGATGGAAGGTGATAAAGAACGGAAAATTGAATAGTACAACGAAAATTTTATTTTCACATTTAATATAAAAAATATTGGAAACAAAAAATCAACAATACGTATCAGCTCCATGCTCAGTGATGGGCAAAGTTTGAGTTAGGTCTTCGAAATTTCCATTCAACTATGAAGCACCATCAGTAACATCATTAGAATTACATGCTTCTACCACAAATTCGTTGAACACATCAGCTTGTTCGGAATAAAGGTGATGTCCCGCACCATCTATTATCTGTAACATAAAAATTCAGAAACTGTACGTTTTCGAATATACAGGTTCGAAAATTCACATCGGAAACATACGATATTCAATGGATTAGAGAGAGTAGTTTGCCGTCCACTTGAACAGTGGTATATTCGACAGATTTACGTGCTATGTTTCTGACGAGATGGATGGTCCAATGAACGAATAATACGTTTGTCTCTCTCAAATAGAGTAAATATTGAGTAAATGCGTTAGGCCGCGCGTAATATTCGATTCGACTACTTTAATGCCTAATAGGGCCCACACACTAAGAAGGAAGCGCGAAGGCTTCAATGCGCGTGGTACGGGGTACAGTGAAAATAGTGTGTGTATGGTGTTCCGCGGTTCGAAATTTGGAATGCGTTCTCACCTTAATATCTACTGGAGAATTTTTTCTTAAATCTTTTATTTTTTGTCCTATTGATATATCCATCCATGTATTTGATCCAAATAAAAAGGATACTGGAACATCTTCATCCAATTTATCTATTCTGTGAATCATTGGGTTTTTTGACCAACCGTGACCCCATATCATTGAGTATACTGCTCTCTCTCCTCTGAAATGAAGTTAAAAATGATTCCAATCATGAATGGAAGTTTTGAATAACAAATATAATTGATAAAGATTAAATTTTCCGAGATTACCCGAAAAATTATGACGGCGTATTAGTGCCACTGCGATGAAATGAAAATCTGTCAATTGACAGATTTAATCTGTCAATTGACACTTTCTAATCTGTCAATTGACAGATTTAATCTGGCAATCCAACAATGCTCAAGTTTGATAACCGTAATCTTTTCTCTCTGTCTTTGCCTACGAGAATGTAGGATCCTCTTTTTCTATAACTCATAGTTTTTCATTATGCTTTTATATTTAATGGAAAACTGGAATTTCAAACTTGAAATTATTTTCACGAAATTCGAATATGTTGGTGTGGACTGTGAAGTGTGTAATTCTCGAATTTTGAGTCGAAAATGGTCTCAAACGATAGGGTTCGACTTCTGACTTGAACTTCTGCATGAACAGTCGGTATATCAATCTTCATTCACAAAAAATTTCACTCGAATCGGATGTCTCGTTATGACAATATAAAATTCCAATATTCCAATAAAATTTTCTATAGTTCTGTTAACACTATGAAACAATTTTCGGCTCAAAATTCGAAAATTACAGACATTTGGGCAAAACGATATGGCACTCGTTTAAGTAGAACGAGCGCTCAAAAAGTCTATATAACACTATATTTTGAATATTTGGTATACGGATGTCATTAGAGTTAGTTCAAAAGAATACCTGGTAGAACTTTTTACCATAGATTTATATATAGGTCCATGCTTTTTACAGATTAAATCACAGAACATAAATATTAAATATAGGTTTGGTCATGTCAGGTAGTCCTGGTTTATGTGCGGTGAATTTAAATTTTTTCGAAAATTCTTCTGAAATTTTTGTACTCAGCTACAAATCTATACACTGTTCAATTATAATAAAAATAAATATTAAAACTGGGAAAATTTATTTATTTATTTTTATTATAAGTGAACAGTGTATAGATTTGTAGCTAGTACAAATCTATACATCTATATATTAAATTTATATCTATATATTAAATTTATAAGGAATATGCACTTACGTAGGATTTTGTGCATTACACTGGTAAATGTAATTGGAAATTATAGACTTGTCCTCCAGTATACTCTCGAAATTTGTAGCAATATCAGACCTTGCGTTTTGTATCAACCACGGACCTAGAAATATTCAATATGAACACAATATACAGGTTTGGAAATTCACATCGGAAATATGCATCAGATAGAGAATTTAGTATTTAATTATCCACCTCAAAAAAGAATTAAATACTGAACTAAAACAGAGCCATCTATTTATCTGTACCGCGTCCATAAATGGGACTAAAGACATAATTTCAATTGAATGAAGAAATATTTTGCAAAGACCATTATCTATACTTGATCGATTCAAACTACACCCAATTTTTCTAGGAAGATTGAAATCATCGAATAATTCTTCTGTCGACCTCAAAATAAAAGGTGATTTTAATGTGTACGAAAATGAACATTCATGACCTATTTCAATGTTCAATTTATGATATTTTTCCGCCGACCTCGAAGTAAAAGGTGATTTTAATGTGTACGAAATTGAGCATTAATGACCCATTTTAATGCTCAATTTTTAGCCATTTTAATGTGCAATCCTCAGGGCAACCGTACACAAAGTATTTAGAAGCACTACGAGAAATGTCCAAACTCTACTGGAACATAGATACATAGAAATTCCGTTATGTCAAATGTATGTCTTGTGCAAATGAGATGAATGTATTTGAATCAAGAATTTATACACTATTTATGTTGAGATCGTCGAAAAAATCTTGTAATCAACACGGTTATTAATGTAGCGACTAATGGTCTCGAACTATTAACCGTGAGCGGAGCAAACTAGTTAATCTATCAAAATATCTTGACCATTAGTCGCTGTCTTCATTAACCTTGTTGATTAAATAACTATTTCCGCCGACCTCGAAATAAAAGGTGCTTTTAATGTGTACGAAATTGAGCATTAATGACCCATTTTAATGCTCAATTTTTTTAGCCATTTTAATGATCAATCCTCATGGCAACCGTACACAAAGTATTCAGAAGCACTACGAGAAATGTCAAAACTCAACAGTTACTGGAACATAGAAACATAGAAATTCCTTTACGTCAAATCTACGTCTTGTGCGAATTGAGAATGTATTTCAATCAAGAATTTATACACTATTCATGTTGAAATCGTCGGAAAAATCTTGTAATAAACTCGGTTATTAATCGAGCGACTAATGGTCTCGAACTATTAACGCGTTCGCTCCGCTCACGCATTAAAATATCTTGACCATTAGTCGCTGTCTTTAATAACCTAGTTCATTAAATAACTATTTCTGCAGGATCACGAATCAAACCTTTATTAAAATCTATGCATACGCACGTAGTGCATTTGTTTATAGTTGAGAGTTTTAGTTTTCCACGGTGCTTCGAGTGTAGTGTAGTGATCTTTTCACCGATTGTTTTGACAGATATAAGTGTAAATTAGATATCACGGATGAGTTTCAAGTTGAGAAACAAAAGCGTTTGGTAGTACGTTTGTTTTGTAGTTGTTTCAAGAATAATTTTTATTTCTTTATATTTTTGACTATTTCAGAGCATGTAAACAAATTTTTTCTTATTCTTCATGGCACGCTACCGCTGCCACTCGCGCTGCCCTTCGCTTCCTAATTTGGCGGTTTTTCGTTTGGAAGTCGAAGGACCGGAAGCGCGAGCGGAAGTAAGTGATTACAATTAAGTAGGTTGCTGTGGAATTTCTTTGTCAGTCATTGACGAAATTCGGTCGAGAGAGAAATGTTGCAGCAGACGGTTACGCTCACTGCCGCGGAAGTATTTCGGGAATTATTTCAGGCTGCGCGAGCGGCTGTGACTGAGTGTAATTGATGCTGAACTTTATGAAAACATCACATAAATTACAATCTGATCTGCTCATTTCACTGACAGTTGTATTGAAATACATATATAGTCCATTCACGAAGGTTGAGCCGTCGGTTGGCCATGGAAATTTGGCATATTCCAGTGTGTATATTAAAATTTTAGGTTATGTTAATTATTTTCTTGTCAGATTGATACGCAATGTTGTCAATATTGCATAGAGTTCTCTGATAACTCGCAAGCTCGTCGGACGAGGACGGGTACATTCAGCAACGTTGACTTTATTTTACGTTATGTCAGCAAATACCGCCAACTTCAGATAAATAAACAAACGCCTACTATGCGCTCAACCTTTCGTGAACGGACTATATTAATATTTGCTTTATCATGAAAGAAGAGAACTGTTGAACTTACCGAAAGGTCCTATCGCCCTTACGATCTCCAATGGTCTAACATGAACAATTGTGGATATAAGATTCGTCAAGAAACTTGTTTTCTCTTCTATGTGATCTGTAAAACCCCAGGGATCTGCAAGAAGAAGATGGACAACCCTTTCCGGATAACAAATGGTGTATGATGTCGTCAGAAATCCCCCCAAACTATGACCCAGTAGATGAAATTCCTCCAACTTCATCTGTTTCCTCCATTGCTCAATACCTTCAACCATTTGGTTTTCTACTTCAACAGGATCATAGCTGAAAGTTGGTCTTGATGATCGACCAAATCCTGAAAATATGTACTGGGAGGTCAAATTTCGATGATACAGCACAAAATCTCCTAAATTAAAAGAGAAAGGAGAGCCCTGAGCAGGTGATTTTGAGCGCTCGTTTATTGGTGGCGCAATAATGCTATTACCTCAAAATTTTGTATATGATTTGAGATTCATGATAAGTATATGAATGCAAAATCTCAGCACGATCGGAATTATATTCTGGAAATTATTAAAAAAAATAAATATGTGAAAATCGATAGTTAAAAAAAATGAAATTCTATGGTTCTGATGATACAATCCTCTTGAAATTTCGCATGAACATTCAGTATATGAATCTTTATTCACAAAATAAATTTCACTCTAATTGGTTATCTTATTATGAAAATATACAGATTCTTCTTTTCAATATTCTAATTGAATTTTTTATGGTTCACAGTGGCGGCGATTGGGCGTAAGAAGGCAAAGCGGAATATAAGACTAAAAATGTAAGAAACTGCTTTATGTGTCTTATTATATAAATCAATTTCATATGCCTAAGAAAGTCGGGTGGCAACTGTCCCCCCTGGCCCACCCTAATCGCCGCCACTGACGGTACAGATAATGCGATCTTCTTGAAATTCCGCATGAACATTCAGTATATCAATCTCCATTCACAAAATGAATTTCACTCGGGTCGGATGTATTGTTCTGGAAATACGTAGTTTCTTCTTTTCAATATCTAATTGAATTTTCTATGGTTCTGTAACACTATGGCCAGAAAATTTTACATGAGGCTTACTAGGAGCATCTTGCATGTGATCGCAAAATTTTATTCGATTGATTTCGTTTTGTCTGAGATATTGAGGAACAAAAATTTTGAAATGCCATATTTTATGGAAGACCCTGTACGATTTGGCTGGTTAACGAACTTAAGCAAGGCTATTGGGAAACGAACTCTGAAAATATCAAGTCCCTATAGGACAATCTCTTCGAAAGTTATCGTTCTAACGGACGGACGGACGGCCCAACGGACAGAATTGAATTTGAACACGAATTCGTCATCGGGAAGTCGAACCATTGTGAGTGAGAGTGAGACCATATTCGGGTCAAATTGCGAAAATTACAGACATTTGGGCCAAAACATATAACACTCGTTTAAGTAGAACGAGCTGCTTTTTTCGAAGTTTGGACCAGGAGAGGTATTAAGGTTGACGCTCACTTGGACGAGACGAGACGAGACGAAGCGACGCGTTAGTTAGTTAGATTCTGATCTTCGCTTCGCGCCTCCCAAGTAAGCGTCTACCCATTTGATTCAGTGCAAATCGTGCCCTGCGGAAAACAACTCTTCACTTCGTCTCGTCTCGCTCGTCCAAGTGAGCGTCAACCTTTAAAGGACTAGGTTGGACCTACTGATGAAGAATCCGTGGTCAATAAAAATTCTGTCCGGTCGTGAACACGATAACCTTCGAACGGATTGAGTTAGGAGCTCCAGTAATTTTGGAGTTATTGACATTTGATTTTTTTATTAATTTCCCGATATTTCCGAATCACACATCCGATATTTCCTAATTTGGAATTTTGAGCGAGAATAATGAAGCACGAACTTTTGCAAAATTTGGTGAAAACGGGTCAGCAGTTTTTCAAAAAATATTTCGTCTGTACATGATATGGGGTGTTTTTGAACTCAGAATACTCAGATCAATGATCTCTATCATTGTTTAAGGACTTAAACAATGTCTCTATTTATGGTTTCCAATTGTCCGTTCACTCGTGAATTAAGCAACCGGTATTTATCTATATAAATGCAGCTCTCTTATACAAATCTCAGATCTTATATCAAAAGTTTGAAGCACTAGAGTTGTATATCCTGACTTTCATTAATTTTATCCATTGAAAACTATTCTTCAAAAATTTCCTTATTCCACACACTCAATTCGAATACAGTGGAACTACCCTACAACGAAAGCGCTAAATCCGCAAAAAAATTCGTTACAAAGAAACTTCATGATACAGAAAGTTTGTTTCTATAGTCGGCAATGTCGCGGTCGACTTCACTGATAGATTTAAGTTTATCATTCAAACTTAAGCACTTCACTTTAGACATTTTCGCACAACTTTCACACTAGCGTAATGGTTAGATTGAAACCAAACAGCAGGGGTGTTAAAAAACTGTTTCAGAAGGATCTCTCTGCTTGCCGTATTGATTTAGTTTAAGGTCGGGATTTATTACGTAAGTCCGGAAAAAATTCACCCATATACCGTCTTACCAATACCCATTCAAAGAGCGATGTTCTTTCAATATTTCGTTATAGCGAGAACTTACTTCGTTTCAGAGGGTGTTTTTAACATGGAATTTGGATTCAAGGTGCAATGTCTTGTACGAAATTCGTAAACAGAGAGAAATTCGTAATACAGAGAAATTCGTAATACAGAGAAATTCGTTATACAGGCGTTCCACTGTACTTGAGATACGTGCAATTTCTCATAAGATTAAAATTAAACGACATATCAAAAAAACCTCACCCAGAAGGTCCATAGCATAAACAGGTCTGTTCTTAGATAGCTCATCCAAATTCCGACTCCAAAATCCTATTCCCGCTGCAAAGCCATGTACTAAAACTAGTGGGGTATTTTTTGATTCCGTATTCAAACTGATTGTCCATATTTTCTCTTTGGAACCCCATGAAGTCTCAATTGGAACATAAAATGTTTCATAAGGTGAAGTCAGAGCTGAAATAAAAAATTATGAAGAAAGCCCTCTGAGCAGGTGCTTTTGGGCGCTCGTTCATTGGCGGAGCAATAAGACCATTACCTTGATTTTGTAAAGTGCTTGAGATTTATGCTAAGTATATGAATGCAGAATCTAAGAACGATCGCAGTTATATTCTGGAAATTATTGAAAAAATGAAATGAGTAAAAAAATTAAAAATTGAAAACAATTAAATTCTATGGTTCAGATGATGCGACCTTGAAATTTTGCATGAATATTCATTCAATCAATCTTCATTCACAAAATAAATTTCACTCGAATTGGATATCATTCTTTGGAAATATAGAGATTCTTCTTTCCAATATTCCAATTGAATTTTCTATGGTTCTATTAACACTATGACTACAAAATTTTGCATGATTTGCAAAATTTCAATTAGATTGGTTTCGTTTTGTCTGAGTTATTGAGTAACAATAATCTTTAATGGCCATATTTCATGGAACACCCTGTACGATTTGGCTGGTTAACGAACTTAACCGCTACATTTGGAAACCGAAGTCACCCTGAAAATCTCAAGTCTCTGGGACCCTATTGTTTGAGACCATTTTCGGCTCAAAATTATAGACATTTGGGCAAAACGATATAACACTCGTTTAAGTAGAACGAGCGCTCAAAAAGACCATCCTCACAAGAGTTTTTGGTTTTGGTTTTATGGTTTTTTTTTAATTTCCAATTGAGTAAGTAGCCGCAGTGGGCGCAGCCAGGATTTTATTTTGGGGGAGGCTGAACTGAAAAATTTTTTGATGATACAGTGAATAACGAAAGTTGCAAAAAATAAAGAAGAAGAAAGAAATAACGAAAAAATTAATCTTTGGGGGGGGCTGCAGCCCCAAATCCCCCCCCCTGGCTCCGCCAGTGAGTAGCCAATTTGACATTCATCTCAGGACAAAAGTTCAAACAATTTGAATGAATGAATATATTCCGATTAAAGCGAACATAAATTAATAAATTATAAGAACAAAAGAAAAGTTATACATTGCAGTTGAATTAATTTGGAGAATATTAAATTGTAGAATATTTATGAGAAAAGAAAGTGAAGAAGAATGGACTGGAACAGAATAAAGATGGAATGAAAGAAGAAAAAATTTTTTGAGATGTTTTTTTTGAGCGCTCATTCTACTTAAACGAGTGCTATATCGTTTTGCCCAAATGTCTGTAATTTTCTGAGCCGAAAATGGTCTGTCTCAAACGATAGGGTTCAACTTCCTGATGACGTATTCGTGTTCAAATTCAATTATGTCCGTGGGGCCGTCCGTCCGTCCGTTAGCACAATAACTTTCGAAGGGACTGTCCTAGAGACCTAAAATTTTCAGGATGTGTTTGGGCTCCAAATGGCTGTTTTAAATTAGTTAACCAGCCAAATCGTACAGGGTGTTCCATAAAATATGATCATTCAAAATTTTCGTTCCTCAATATCTCAGAAAATACAAAACCAATCGGAATGAAATGTTACGGTCAACTGTAAGATGCTGATAACAAACCTCATGCAAAATTTTGTGGCCATAGTATGAACAGAACCATAAAAAATTTAATTGGAATATTGAAAAAAAACTTCATATTTCCATAAAAAGATATCCGATTAGAGTGAATTTTTTTGTGAATTTAGATCGATATTCTGAATGTTCATCCAAAATTTCGTGACCATAGTGTACCCAGAACCATAGAAAATTGAATTGGAATCTTGAAAGAAGAATCTTCATGTTTCCAAAACATAATATCCGATTCGGGTGAAATTTATTTTGAGAATGAAAACTACTATACTGAATGTCCATGCAAAATTTCAAGAGGATCGCATCATCAGAACCATATAAATTAATTGTTATAAATATTTATTTTTTATATATTTCGTTTTTTGAATAATTTCCAGAATATAATTTCGATTGTGCTGAGATACTGCATTTGTAATATTTGGTATCAATCTCAAATCCCATATAAAATTTTGAGGTAATAGTCTTATTATTGCTCCGCCAAAGAACGAGCGCTCAAAAGCTCTTGCTCAGGTTTCTTTTTAGAGTTTTTTGAAAATTGCTTCACAATCAATGAATAACCCCTTTTTTCAAAATTCAATTCAATAAACTCTGGGAGCACATCCTTCCTACTTGAAATGAATCAAATTTTTAGTAATTTTTGACACTTACTTGCTAGAATGAGTCGCTCAAGTCCATCCAATTTTTTTTCAGAGAATTGATTCCAAGACATCATCTGCTGGTCATAACTAAACAGTCGCTAACTATTAAGTCATTATATCATCGGAAATATATTTATTATTATATCTTATAAGGAAACACCAATTCTACTTGTCTCACTGTCACTATAAAACTCACGACTATAAAAACAGAATTGCTCAAAATAGCTCCATTAAGGTAGGCATATATTTTAAATTATCGTTCAAGGTCAGAAAGATGCTACACCAGGTGAAGGTACCGTAACAGAGTATTTTGCTACTATCTAGATAAGATACAATCTTGAAAAATAAATGGAGATATTTTTATCTTCAATGTTTTTGAATTTGAAATAGATACCTAGACTTTTTGTCGATGCGTATCAACTAGAATTCAGAGAATTGATTTTGAAAAAAATATCAATTTATCAGGATTATACAGGATGTTCCATGAGTAGTTATCCATAGAATAGTTTTAAGTGTAGGTCATTCAGACCATAGACTAACTAAACGGAGAATAGATGAGACACTAGTAGTAGAGCACTAGAAAGATAGGTATGCCAGACAGGCTGACTGGGTCCAACCATAGACTCGAAAATTACAGATGGTAATGTCAATTTCTCAGTTATTGTGCTCTATTGTTAGTTGCGTGCTTTTTTTGGAGAATAGTTAATAGAAAGTATTGATTTTTTATTCAAAACAATGAAGTTGGAGACTAGATAGGTAAGCATAAGCATTTATTCGATTACAGATTTCATTTCATTCGAATTGTTCTGTAATTTTCGGGTCTGTGGTTGGACCCAGCATGGCTGTCTGGTATACTCCCCTTTTTAGAGCCTTACTAGTAGAACAAGCTTCAACGCCATCTGTTTTGGTTGAACATTACTAATTCGTGAAAAAAGCTCAATTGAAAAAGGAATCTGTATCGTAAGCTGCCTCAGAAAGAATTCTGTAGTGCACATTTTGAATAGGTAGGTAGGTACATATACAAGAGGCAAAAAGTTTTTGAAATTCAATTTCCAAAAGGAAATCAGAAATGGATTTGTGCAAGTTATCGATGAGTGAGAAAATTTATTTTCATGAAAATAATACCTGCAACGAACTTTCATCTGATTTTCTTTCCGAATCGAGAAATGAGGATCAATAATCAAATTCTAGATAGAATAAAAATTTATTAACTGAAATATCACCAATTGAAAATACAGATATAGAAATATCTAATCAATAAACTAATAATTGCATTGAAAACATTCTCAAAAACTAACAATAATGAATTCAATAATACAAAATATGAGTATTACCTACTAAACTTATTCCATACATGAAAATCTTAATCTTAATTCTTATAGGTAACAGAATATACAGGGTGTCCCGTAAATACCACGCGAAAGTGACACTGGAGATAGATTGACATTAGGTCTTTCAGATAGCATCAACATGACCTCAGTAAAAGTCCGCTGGTTTTCGAGATATAACCACTTTGTGTTTTTTTGAAAATCTCCAATTTTCGGTCTTCAAACTCATGTTTTTTTTTACCTATTCTACCCTGAATAGTTGCTTTAAACAATGAAGTAATAACTTCACCGAGAACAAGAACAAAATCCTTTAAAAAAATGTCTAACTTTTGTATTTTATGACGAAGTTAAAACGTTAACTTAAGTTTGACTGACTGATGTGAAAAAAAATCAGACTGAATTGACAAATAATCGTAAAAACTGGTCCATTTCCAGCACTTTTCAAAATGATACAACACTACCAATTTTTTTCTGTCAAAACCTTAGAAATTATAATTTTGTCGCGAGAGATGTGTTTATGCCGAAATAATTAAAAATTAGGAAAATGCACAAGTATCACCTGTTGCCAAATTACATGTTGCTTGATATTCTTTCCTCGCTCACCGTTTCAAACAACCATTATTTTTGCTCTTCTTTCTCTTTTATCTCACTTTCTCTTTCATTTTTTGTTTGCAAAAGTGGTGATATCTCGAAAACCAGCGGACTTTTACTGAGGTCATGTTGATGCTATCTGATAGACCTAATGCCAATCCAAATACCACTTTCGCGTGGTATTTACGGGACACCCTGTATACAGGGTGATTTTTTTAAGTGTTTCATTAGACGTTTTCGAGGAAGGAATTGTAATACAGATTCAAGATTCTGGATTTTCGTTTTAGAGTACATGAACTTTAATTGTAAATATTTTCAAGAAGAATCTACTTCCGGTTTCACCGGAAACGAATGTATCTTCGTTATTTCAAATGCAACACCTGTATATTATACATATTCGAATTCTTCGTTCAATTCTACACTGATTTGATGTATGATATGTGCAACCACTCAATCGTTCTTGAATTATAGCCTGATTATCAAATTTTTTGAAAAAAAGGTTGTCACAAATTAGTGTCCATATCTTCAAAATCCCTCATTACAAGAATTTCTTTTTGCGAAAGTGAAACAAAAGAAAATACGCTGATACTGTTTCTTGTATAACTTATGCGGAAATATTATACAGGGTGTCTGAAAAAGGGCCCCAAAGTGAGCCTCAATAAAATTATGAAATCTCACTTTTTTCAAATGGCAACCCTATAAGTTTGTAATTCCAATCGATTGCTCGTCAAAAACCGTTATGGTGTTCCGAACATTTTATGCCTCTAAAATCAGTATTTTTGCCGTTATTCAATAAAATTCTAATTTCACGATTAAGATAGGTTTCGCACAGTTTGTAAGCTGGCATTTTTGAAGTAGGCTATGTTAGGAACTGTCATTCTTACTTTTTCTTACAGATCAAGCACTAAGCAAAACATGCAATAATATTTCACTGGAATGATATATCAAGGTATGTTCTTTATTTGCGGCAAATGTAACAATTCCTAGAAAAGGTTAATTAGAAATTCAACGAACGAAATTCACATTTACTGACTTTTTTTGTTAAAGGTGGTAAATGTGGATTTCTTTCGTTAAAAGTTCTGACTGCCCTTTCTAATATTTTGTTACATTCACCATAAATGAAGAACATATTCAATCAATACATCACTGTTACTGTAATTCATATTTTGCATAGTGACCGATTAATCAGAAAAGTATAAATGATAGTTCTCTGAAATGCATTATAGATCAACAGACATAGCCTTCTTGAAAACTTCTATCCTAATAAATCTATGGTTAGACTAAAAAATCTTGATTCAATCCTGAAATTCGAATTTTATTCAATAACGGCAAAACTACTGATTTTAGAGGCATGAAATGTTCGGGACACCCTAACTGGTTTTTGACGAGCCATCGATTGGAATAATAAAATTATAGGGTTGCCACTTGAAAAAAGTGAGATTTCATAGTTTTATTGAGGCTCACTTTGGGGCCCTTTTCAGGCACCCTGTAAATATTTCCTCATAAGTTATACAAGAAACAGTATCAGCGTACTTTCTTTTGTTCCACTTTCGCAAAAGAAATTCTTGTAATGAGGGATTTTGAAGATATGGACACTAATTTGTGACAACCTTTTTTTAAAAAAATTTGATAATCAGGCTATATTCAAGAACCGCTTGAGTGGTTGCACATATCATACATCATATCAGTGTAGAATTGAACGAAGAATTCGAATATGTATAAATATACAGGGTGTTGCATTTGAAATAACGAAGTTACATTCGTTTCCGGTGAAACCGGAAGTAGATTCTTCTTGAAAATATTTTACAATTAAAGTTCATGTACTCTAAAACCAAAATCCAAAATCTTGAATCTGTATTACAATTCCTTCCTCGAAAACGTCTAATGAAACACTTAAAAAAATCACCCTGTATAATATATATTTTATAATTACCTTCATGCATCTCGATTTTCACATCCAATAACACAGCACGTCTTCACTCTTGCAGGCATATCGAAATTTATTATATTTCAAAAAGAACGTGTCAAACCACTCCTTGTGTCAGTTGACAATTCAAAGGTTTTTTGATAATAATGATTTTACCTACTTACTATTTTCTCGATAGGATTTCCATGAATGCAACGACATCTAACTATCAAATTGAAAATAATTTTTTCGTGTACTAGTGTCCAACTCTGATAGATGGCGCGGAAAGAGTGGCTCATCTATTTTTTTAGTTTGTCTATGATTCAGACCGTTTGGAAAATCTGCCAATCTATTGTATTTTAAACCTGGTTTTCACGAAACTCAGGCCCGTTGCCAGGAATTTTTTTCGGGGGATAACATTTTTTCGGGGGGCTAACTTGAGTACAATAATAATTCATGATTTTCACAACGTATAACTGAACACATGCTTATTGACATATTAATAATTTCGGGTGGGGGCTTCAGCCCCTTAGCCCATCCCCTAGCTACGTGTCTGACGAAACTCCAATCAACTTTGTAAAGAATAGTTATTTATTATACAAGGAAAAAAGTATCAAATTTTAGCTCGAGGTTATGTTGACGAAAAACCGAGAGCTAAAAACTAATATTTTTCAGGTGTATGATACACTATGTTTTTCTGTGACAGGAATAACGACCATTTACTAGTGAAAGAAATATAATTTTTCACGAAATTACTTTTTTCAAAAGTGCCTATGTATCCGGGAATAAAGTATAGTCCGTTCACGAAAGGTTGAGCTGTCGGTTGGCCTTAACAATTTGGCATATTCCACTGTGTATATTAAAATTTAAGGTTATGTTGTTTATTTTCTTGTCAGATTGATAAGCAATGTTGTCAATATAACATAAAGTTCTCTGATAACTCGAAAGCTCGTCGGACGAGGCCGGGTACATTCGGCAACGTTGACTTTAATTTACTTTATGACAGCAAATACTGCCAACTTCAGATAAATAAACGAACGCCTACTATGCGCTCAAACTTTCGTGAACGGACTATACTCCCCTTTTTCATTTTTTGACAGGGAAAAAAGTAATTTCGTAAAAAGTTATATTTTGTGACCTGTCAAGAGATATAAAATGTCAAAAATTTTTTCCAGTCACAGAAAAAATGTTATTATTTCTATGCAAATTTCAATTTGAAAGAGATTGTTCCAGCCATAAAATGTAATCTGATGAGTAAATCCTGTCAAATTTGAATGCAATTTGGTATTTTTCGTTAGTTCGAATAACTGCAGCTATAATTTTCCAAATTATTAGATAATTTATTTTCAAAAAGAAAATATTGAACATTATTCGTTAAATGAAATGAAAATCTGATTAATTAACGTAGCACATAATGAGCATCTGTAAAATTTAACCAGTTTTTTGTAGGAGCATTTAAAGCATCATCCTTGAGCAATTCGGTTACACAATTTTTCATTTAACAAACACATAATTATGAATTCGCTTATATCATTATATTCTTTAGTCGAATTTTGGCGAGCTATGGTTACATGTAACTATCTAACTATCACGTGATCATTTGACATTTAATACACGTATTTTCTGTCAAATGATCACGTGATAGTTAGATAGTTACATGTAACCACAGCTCGCCAAAATTCGACTTTTGTTTCACTGTACTAAAAACGAACCAGGGATTTGTTAATTAAAAAATTGGTGAATAAAAGAAGTAAAATGTATTCAATTCTCGAATGTATTGCAAAATACATAACATCAAAATTTATAATCAAATATACATAACAATGAATTTTTGAATATTCATCATATATTTTTCTTTCATAAATCATGAGCAACTCGAACGAACAAGCAACTGAATCAGCCTAATTACTCAACTCATTGATGTATAAAAGAAAAAAACGAACAAAAACTTTGCTTACACTCTTAGGTGATACAATCAAAAAAGAAGCACATCACAGTATTAGTTTTTTTTTCTCTCCACTGAGAGGTATATTATGTAATTTTATTTTAACAAAAAAGTATTGGAGTTTATTCGTTACCATAAACAATTACTGTATGGAATCAGAATAAATATTAAAATCTGATTAATTCATGTAACACATAATGAATATCTGTCCAATTAGACCTTGATCAATTCGGTTACACATTTTTCATTTCATCTATACATTATCATGATTTTTTTTAATATCATTATTTCTTTGTTTCAATGTACTAAGAACAAACCTAGGATTTCTTAATTCAAGCAAAGAATTTATAAGAAATAAAATTCTATTCTCTCCTCAAATATAATGCAGAATATACAGGGTGGCCCACCACTGACGCGATCATTTTGAGGGTGTAATTGATGTTATTTTGAAAGTCAAAATTTACCTATAAAACTTTTGACCTCTGAAATTTTGACCTCAAAAAATTTTGACCTAAGAAAATTTTCTGCCACAAAAATTTCTCTCTTTGACCACAGAAAATTTTGACCTGAAAAAAATTTCTCCCAAAAGAAATTTCGACCTCAGAAAATTCTTTCCCGAAAAAACTTTCGACCTCAGAATTTTTTTTCCGAAAATTTTGACATCAAAAAATTTTCTTCCGAAAAAATTATGACCTCTAAAATTATCCTCTTTGACCTCAAAAATTTTTACCTAAAAAAATTTTCTTCCGCAAAAATTTTATCTTTGACCTCAGAAAATTTTGACCTGAAAAAAATTTCAAAATTTTTCGGAAGAAAATTTTCTGAGGTCATAATTTTTTTCGAGAGAAAATTTTCTTCTTTGACCTCAAAAATTTTTATCTTTGACCTCAGAAAAATTTTAAGGTCAAAATTTTTTCGGATGAAAGTTTTTTGTGGTCAATTTTTTTTCGGAAAAAATTTTTTTCGGAAAAAATTTTCCAAAAATATTTCTCGGAAAAAAAATTACTGAGGTCGAAATTTTTTTGGAAAAAAATTTTGTGAGACAAAATTCCTTTCGGACGAAAATTTTTTCAGGTCAAAAATTTTCTGAGGTCAAAGAGGAAACTTTCAAATGTCAAAATTTTTTCGGATGAAAGTTTTTTGAGGTCAATTTTATTTCGGGAAAAAATTTTCTGAGGTCAAAATTTTCTTCCAAAAATATTTCTCGGAAAAAAAATTACTGAGGTCGAAATTTTTTCGGAAAAAAATTTTGTGAGGCAAAATTCCTTTCGGACGAAAATTTTTTCAGGTCAAAAATTTTCTGAGGTCAAAGAGGAAAATTTTCTCTGGAAGAAAATTTTTTCGGGAGAAAAGTTTTCTGAGGTCAAAGGAATGTTTTTGGAAGAAAATTTTCTGAGGCCAAAATTTTTTTCGGAAGAAATTTTTTTCAGGTCAAAATTTTCTTAGGTCAAAGAGGTTCAAAGTTATGTTATATGAAACTTTATTGTACATAATCAATGTTTCTCTGAGATCTCATTTACAATTACCTGCAGGTTCATACTGGTTCTTTTTTTACATTTAAATGTACCCCTTCTACATGTCTTTTCAGGTTGTTTTTCACCTTCGATGCATAATCACAAAATTCACATTCATATTGTTTCGAACTCAAATGAACAGCGTTCATATGTTTTCTGATATTGGCTTTCTTATTTGCAGAATAGTCGCACAAGTCACATTTCAATAGTTTCAACTTTAAATGTACTGCTTCTATATGCTGCTTCAGATCCCTTTTATGATCAACAGAGTATTCACAAAGGTGACATTTATGTTTCTTAATGTTCAAATGAACCTTGTTTACATGATTCTTCAGATAGATTTCCTGATTAGCTGCATAATCGCAAAGCGTACATTTAAATTTTTTCAACATCAAATGTATAGAATCCATATGTTTTTGGAGACGTGCTTTATTATGTGCAGAGTAATCGCAAAGCGAACATTTATGTTCTCTTAACTTCATATGTACCGCTTCAACATGTATTCTGACACTGAATTTGTGACTTGTAGCATAATCACAAAGGTCACATTTAAATTGTTTCAAATTAATATGAACGGTTTCGACGTGCCTTTGGATATCCGCTTCGCAACTAGCTGTATATTTGCAGAGGTGACATGCATGGTCCTTTAGATTCAGATGTACTCGTTTTATATGTCGTTTTAGGGAGTTTGCCAGATGTGTAGCGTAATCACAATGCGCACATTGGTGCTGTTTCAATTTTAAATGAACGGAATCTACGTGTTCTCTCAGAGAATGCTTATGATTTGCGGCATAATCGCATGAGTTACATTTGAATTTTTTCAAATTCAAATGAACAGCATTAATATGTCTTTGAAGTTCAGAATTGCTATCGGTCGCGTAACTACACAGATGACACACATGTTCCTTTTTGTTTAGGTGAATTCTATTCAAATGCTGTTGAAGATGGCATTTTTGATAAGCTGCGTAATCACAAAACTGGCATTTATGTTGCTTCAAATTCAAATGTGCCTTATCAATATGATGTTCCAGATAACATTTTTGATTGGCAGCGTAATCACAATGGTTACATTTGAATTGTTTCAAATTCAAATGTATACAGTCTATGTGCCTTTTGAGTTCTGCTTTACCATGAAATGCATAATTGCATAGATGGCATTTGTGTCTTTTTATGTTGAGGTGTACTGTTTGTACATGTCTTGTCATGCAGCTTTCCCGATTCGCAGAGTAATCGCACAACTCACATTTAAGTTTCTTCAAATTCACATTGACATTGCCTATATTATCACCACTATTTGAATCACTTTGGTCATGATAAGGGTTGTCATCACTCTTGAAAGACTCGTCCACATCATTTAGTTGTTCAGGCAGGAGATGACTTTCTTTATCATACATACATTGTTCCGAAATGTTGATATCTTCAGATTTCACCTCTTCAATTTTAACGATTTTCTGATCTAGATGGAAGTCTCTAAAAAGTGAATTAAAGTTGAATGGCCAGTATTCTAACAGTTATTTTATTTCATAATATATTGAACGTTGTTTCATAACATAGCAGAAGAAGTAAAGTAAGTCATACAAAAATCCATAAACTAACAATTCTGTAAAGTTCTTCGACTTATCATTATCTAGAGATATCAACTTGAAAATTTAATGGGAAAATTATAAACCCTGTCGATTACAATGGGAAATGCTGATTTTGTGTGTTTGTTCATCAAAATCCAAGAGTGAAAATAATAAATTCTTACCGATTATTTGTGGAAATATCTGTATAGTCTATTTCTTCAGCTTCAGTCATTTTGGAGTTTACATTGTCTTTTTCAATATCCATTTCAGAATCTTCATTGGTATCCAATTTTGTACCATTAATTTTCAGGAATCAGAATGAAAATATGAGCTCTGATATGAGTTATGACAGTACATGCTACATGGGTTAAGTTGTCAAAAACAAAACAAAAAAATCTGACAGGAGAACCGAAGATTCCCGAGCTGCAGCGAGGATCAGTGGCGTGGGTACGAATTGGTACAGGAAATACCTTACCGATTAAAATCGTTTAATAGGACAGAGAAGTAGAAATAATTGGAAATGAATAAAACATTTTCGAAGGCTACGAAACAAATCTTGTTAATTGACAAGTCATGAAATAGTTATTTAATTAACTAGTTTATTGATGACAGCGATTAATGGTAGAGAAAAATGTTCGAGACACTTTTCGTCGACCTCATTATGAATTGAGTATGAATTTTTGATTGGTTGATTGGTGTATATCTTTATTCACAACTGTTGTATGATCAACCCATTATATGTGTGTTTGCTCGGCCATAATAATACCCATTAATGACAAGTGAATAATGAGTTATTATTCACTGCTCTCAGATACTTCATAGATTTAGATTCAATATTATATTTTTTAAATTGATATTACTTCAGTATTCTAAAGTACTCCAACTAACAAATATGGGTATACCTGGTCAATTGAAGGCCAAATACTATATTATGCAACGAGAGGATAGCTATTATACATGGGATGAAGTTTAGGCTACGAGACGTAGGCGAGTGGCCCAAATCGCCGAGTGAATAATAGCCATTATATGGGAGTAGCATACTACACTTTATTACATCAATTAATAGTTATTTTATCAACTATAGGTTATTAATGATAGCGACAAATGGTCAAAATATTTGAATTTAATACTTCGAGACCATTAGTCGTTACCATTAATAAGCTAGTTGATTAAATATCTTATTATTATTGTCTACAAAGATATATTGTAGAATATCTTTGATTGTCTACTGAATCGTGTTTTTTTGGTATGCCTTATAATTAATTTGAGTATTATAATTTTTTTGAAAGATTATTTGGGCTGTTACCATTATCTTGGATTGTTCTAACCAACGTTTCGGCAAGCATTCGCCAGCCGTCTTCAGGAAAATCGCAAAATTAAACTTAAAATTCATCAAAGTTAATGCGACTAGCTTCTGACATCAGTTGTCAGAATAGTTATTTAATCAACTAGGTTTAAAGACAGCGACTAATGGTCGAGATATTTTAATGCGTGAGCGAAGCGAACGCGTTAATAGTTCGAGACCATTAGTCGCTCGATTAATAACCGAGTTGATTACAAGATTTTTCCGACGATCTCAATATGATTTCTGTATGAATTCTTGATTGAAATACATTTCCATTCTGCACAAGACTTACATTTGACATCATAAAATTTCTATGTATCTATGTTCCAGTAGAGTTTTGACATTTCTCGTAGTGCTTCTGAATAATTTGTGAACGGTTGTCATGAGGATTGCACATTAAAATAGCCAAAAAATTGAGCATTAAAATGGGTCATTAATGATCAATTTCGTACACATTAAAATCACCTTTTATTTCGAGGTCGGCGGAAATAGTTATTTAATAAACTAGGTTATTAAAGACAGCGACTAATGGTCAAGATATTTTAATGCGTGAGCGGAGCGAACGCGTTAATAGTTCGAGACCATTAGTCGCTCGATTAATAACCGAGTTTATTACAAGATTTTTCCGACGATCTCAACATGAATAGTGTATAAGTTCTTGATTAAAATACATTCTCAATTCGCACAAGACATACATTTGACGTAAAGGAATTTCTATGTTTCTTATGTCCAGTAGAGTTTTGACATTTCTCGTAGTGCTTCTGAAATTGAATACTTTGTGTGCGGTTGCCATGAGGATTGCACATTAAAATGGCTAAAAAAATTGAGCATTAAAATGGGTCATTAATGCTCAATTTCGTACACATTAAAAGCACCTTTTATTTCGAGGTCGGCGGAAAAATTAATTTTCTGGCAAATAATCTTTTAACTTATGAGCCTTTATCAAGAAAACCTTTTTGGTCAAATCATTTTCTGAACTCAAATGAAAGTGATAAAGCAATTTGGCAATCCGAGTGGAACTCATGTATTATACAGAACAAAGATTTAATAACTGATCCCTCGAATAAAGTTCCTGGATTTGATCTTCCAAGGAAAATATGGACTGTTCTTAATCGTATAAGACAGGTCATGGACGTTGCAATAGTATGCTTTTCAAATGGAATTCAGTTGAGAGTCCTAGTTGCGAATGCGGAGAAGCAGAGGAGACAATTGAACACCTGATAAATAATTGTTCCATATATAAATTTCAGGATGGCTTGAGAGCTATACATGAAATTACCGAGTCGTTTTTGAATTGGGTTGTTAATTTTAAATCGATTTAATAGAGTTTTAATCATTTAATTTTTCTGTTTCTTTTTTCTGCTTTGATTTTTTCGTTTCAGATTCAGAATTCCGAAGGCATCCTGGAGAGGGATATCGTTCATTTGGACTAAATAAAGAAGAAAACCTTCAATATTCTAATAGTTTTCAAGTGTTATTTTTGTTGAAACGGCGAGACAGGGTTTTTTTTCCCTGAGCTCTGGTATCATACGAAAAAATAGTATGGTTCCCCGTTTTGCACCAACCTCAGTTAGGGATTTTTATTTTTGTTTTATGTATTGTATTATGTTAGCTCTTAATTTCAAAAGAATATATATATATATATATATCAAGAACTTCTGGTTCACAATTATAAATTTTTGTTGGATATAAATTACGATAATAGACTTACAGAATTTCGGGTATAGTTATTTCTCTTTAAGATATTCCCAAGTGAAGTTTTTATTCTTTCTTAGAGTCTTCTTTGGATAAGTGAATAGAAAATACAAGAATTTTTCGGGAGAAAATTTATTGCAAATCAAGAATTATGGAATGTATAGTATATAAATTGATTGATTATGTTAATTAAAATCTATGAGTACAATAATAATTTCTAACTCCTGTAATACTAGTTGAATGTCACATTTCTCTGTTGACTTGTATAATTCGAGTATAATGCCGACTTTCTCTTCTGAAAACTCAGTTACTTGTTCATCCGATCTACCAATATGAGTTTTAGGGTCTAAAAAATGATCCAAATCATTCAATATTGGTGTGAAATAAGGATCAATTCTAACTTTATTGAAGAAATCATTCTCCTTGTCATATTGCTCAACCTGTGGTCCTGATTTTTGGGTAAGAACTCAAAACTTTTCATGACATACTTGGCTATCTGCAACTCTTTTAACCATATCCATGATTATTTTTTCTGTTGACATAAGAGGTAATTCTTGGGAGATCTCTTTTCGATCACTCTAGGATATACGAACCACGGCCTTCTAAACCTTTTTTTTTTTGTCTTTAGAAGGCCGTGTACGAACTAACCCTTAAGTTATATTGGCAAGAACCATAAAAACTGCATCGGCTGCTAAAAATACTTCAGTTAGCCGAGTCGTCAGCGTTCTCTCCAACCACTGGACTGCATGTATGAAAAACATTTGTTGACAGTCATAAGATGTCTTGCCAAGACATAGCATCTTTAAGAACGCACGGGGTTTGTCTTATAAGGCATGACAGAACTACCAATCTGACTCTTTTCAAAAGGTTCTTCTACCTCTTTCACATTTGCTAATATTCTTCTATCATTGCACATCTCATAAGCTGAAGAACCAAGTGACGATAAAGCATTCAATATCAACTTTTCTGTTATAGGTCTGACCTTCAACCTGATATGTTTTCTTAAAACTTAGCAACAAATTCATCTAGTGTTTCGACCTCTTCAAGTCTCCATCGAATAGCTGTAAGAAAGAAGTATGGGTACCTGTTGTGACTTTAGCACCACACATCTTAGAGTAGAGTATCTTCAAGTTTTCTAAGTGCTTTCTCATCCATTAAAAAATTGAACAGCCACATAGAAGCTCTCTTTCCAACTGTTGTGAGTTCAGCTGGTGGCAAATGTGTGAAACCTGATGTAGGTACATACTAATTTATATTCTTCTGCAAATGATTCGAAATTCTTCATAACATAAGCTAATTTAGGCAATAATGAATTCACACCTTCCTACAATATCATAAGGTCTGTATTATGGCCAACGAAACATAATGTAGCTCATAAATGTATACTAGGTGTTGCCTTTGGGCACTGCTTGGCAAAAACATGTACATGGGCCATTACATCATGCTAGTCAAAGTATCCTCTGCTGCTTGAAAATCTTCATCATTCATTACATTAATTTGATCTTGCGATAAATTTTATGCAAGCTCTTTTTCAGCTGTTGCCTTGTCAATCCATAACTTCCTCCATGTAGAAAATTTTTTCTGATCGCTAAATAAATATTGCATTTCTTTGATGGCATAGCATGTGCTTTGGGTAGAAGCAGATCTAAGGTGTTGCATTGAGGTCTTACAGTAGGAGGTTGAGTAATTCATACTTTATAAATAGCAAGGAAACTGAAACAAATAGAGATTTATGAAAATTTTCTGTTCCATTTCATCGAATGCAATTTTCAAGATGAAAAACCATTCTTGGTTTGAAAAACCCTCCTTATTGAAAATGTTAAAAGGATTTGAAGGACAACAGATGTAATTTGACTGTAATTTTTGTTACATATGTGATATTTATATTACTTGATGTTTTCTCTTTGTTTTTCATCGTGTTTTAGGTATATGCAAAATTTGTCTTGATTGAATATTAAGAAACAAGACTCACCTCAGGAACCACTTTCGTTCTGATCTACCAATATAAGTTTTAGGGTCTAAAAAATTATCCAAATCATTCAATATTGGTGTGAAATAAGGATCACTTCTAACTTTATTGAAGAAATCATTGTCCTTGTCATATTGCTCAACGCATGGGGTTTGACTTATAAGACATTACAGAACTACCAATCTGACGCTTTTCAAGAGGTTTCTATCTCTTTCACATTTGCTAAAATTCTTTTGCCATTGCACATCTTATAAGCTGAAGAACCAAGTGACGATAAAGCATTCAATATCAACTTTTCTGTTATAGGTCTGACCTATCGAATAGCTGTAAGAAAGAAGTATGTGCACCTGTTGTCCTGTTGTGTCTTTAGAACCACAACATCTTAGGGTAGACTATCTTCAAGTTCTCTAAGTGCTTTCTCATCCATTAAAAAATTGAACAGCCACATAGAAGCTGTCTTTTCAACTGTTGTGAGTTCAGCTGGTGGCAAATGTGTGAAACCTGATGTTGGTACTGATTTATATTCTTCTGCAAATGATTGTTCATTCCTCATAACATAAGCTAATTTAGGCAATAATAAATTCAAACCTTCCTACAACATCATAAGGTCTGTATTATGGCCAACGAAACATAATGTAGCTCATAAATGTATACTAGGTGCTGTCTTGGGCACTGCTTGGCAAAAACATGTACATGGGCCATTACATCATGCCAGTCAAAGCATCCTCTGCTGCTAGGAATTCTACATTATTGATACTGCGTTTCATTTCATTAATTTGATCTTATGATAAATTTAATGCTAGCTCTTTTTCAGCTGTTGCCAGGTCAATCCATAACTCGCTCCATGTAGAAAATTTTTTTTGATCGCTAAATAAATATTGCATCTCTTTGATGGCATAGCATATGCTTTGGGTAGAAGCAGATCAAATGTGTTGCATTGAGGTTTTACAGTCGGAGGTTGAGTAATTCATACTTTACAAACAGCAAGGAAACTAAAACAAATAGAGATTTATGAAAATTTTCTGTTCCATTTCATCAAATGAATTTTCAAAATGAAAAACCATTTTTGGTTTGAAAAACCCTCCTTATTGAAAATGTAAAAAGGATTTGAAGGACAACAGATGTAATTTGACTGTAATTTTGGTACATATGTGATATTATATTACTTGATGTTTACATCTTTGTTTTAGGTATATGCAAAATTTGTCTTGATTGAATATTTAAGAAACAAGACTCACCTCAGGAACCACTTTCGTTCTGATCTACCAATATAAGTTTTAGGGTCTAAAAAATGATCCAAATCATTCAATATTGGTGTGAAATAAGGATCACTTCTAACTTTATTGAAGAAATCATTGTCCTTGTCATATTGCTCAACCTGTGTTCCTGATTCTTGGTAAGAACGCAAAACTTTTCATGACATACTCGGCTATCTGGACCTCTTTTAACCATTTCCATGATTATTTTTCGGTCACTCTAGGATATACACACTAAACCTTGACTTATATTGGCAAGAACTATAAGAACTGCATCGGCTGCTAAAAATATTTGAGTTAGTGTGATCTTCTGTTAACCAAGGTCCAGGGTTCTCTCCAGCCACTGGACTGCATGTGTATGAAAAGCATTTGTTGACAAAGTCATAAGAGGTCTTGCCAAGACATAGCATCTTTAAGAACACACGGGGTTTGTCTTATAAGGCATGACAGAACTACCAATCTGACTCTTTTCAAAAGGTTCTTCTACCTCTTTTGCATTTGCTAAAATTCTTTTGTCATTGCACATCCTATAAGCTGAAGAACCAAGTGAGGATAAGCATTCAATATCAACTTTTCTGTTATAGGTCTGACCTTCAACCAGATATGTTTTCTTAAAACTTAACAACAAATTCATCTAGTTCTTCGACTTCTTCGAATCTCCATCGAATCGCTGTAAGAAAGAAGTTTGGACACCAGTTGTGACTTTAGCACCACAACATCTTAGAGTTACACTATCTTCAAGTTCTCTAAGTGCTTTCTCATCCATTAAAAAATCAAACAGCCACATAAAAGCCCACTTTCCAACTGTTGTGAATTCAGCTGGTGGCAAATGTGTGAAACCTGATGTTGGTACTGATTTATTTTCTTCTGCAAATGATTCTAAATTCCTCATAACATAAGCTAAATTAGGCAATAATAAATTCACACCTTCCTACAATATCATAAGGTCTGGATTATGGCCAACGAAACATAATGTAGCTCATAAATGTATACTAGGTGTTGCCTTTGGGCACTGCTTGGCAAAAACATGTACATGGGCCATTACATCATGCTAGTCAAAGTATCCTCTGCTGCTTGATAATCTACATCATTCATTACCTTAATTTGATCTTGCGATAAATTTAATGCTAGCTCTTTTTCAGCTGTTGCCAGGTCAATCCATAACTCGCACCATGTAAAACATTTTTTTTGATCGCTAAATAAATATTGCATTTCTTTGATGGCATAGCATGTGCTTTGGGTAGAAGCAGATCAAATGTGTTGCCTTGAGGTCTTACAGTAGGAGGTTGAGTAATTCATACTTTATGAACAGCAAGGAAACTAAAACAAATAGAGATTTATGAAAATTTTCTGCTCCATTTCATCAAATGAATTTTCAAAATGAAAAACCATTTTTGGTTTGAAAAACCCTCCTTATTGAAAATGTAAAAAGGATTTGAAGGACAACAGATGTAATTTGATTGATTTTTGGTACATATGTGATATTTATATTACTTGATGTTTTCTCTTGGTTTTTTCATCTTTGTTTTAGGTATATGCAAAATTTGTCTTGATTGAATATTTAAGAAACAAGACTCACCTCAGGAACCACTTTCGTTCTGATCTACCAATATAAGTTTTAGGGTCTAAAAAATGATCCAAATCATTCAATATTGGTGTGAAATAAGGATCACTTCTAACTTTATTGAAGAAATCATTGTCCTTGCCATATTGCTCAACCTGTGTTCCTGTTTCTTGGGTAAGAACTCAAAACTTTTCATGACATACTCGTACTTGGCTATCTGCACCTCTTTTAACCATTTCCATGATTATTTTTTGGTCACTCTAGGATATACAAACTAAACCTTAAGTTATATTGGCAAGAACCATAAGAACTGCATCGGCTGCTAAAAATACTTCAGTTAGTGTGATCTTCTGTTAGCCTAGCTGTTCAGCGTTCTCTCCAGCCACTGGACTGCATGTGTATGAAAAGCATTTGTTGACAAAGTCATAAGATGTCTTGCCAAGGTTCTTCTACCTCTTTTGCATTTGCTAAAATTCTTTTGTCATTGCACATTCTATAAACTGAAGAACCAAGTGAGGATAAGCATTCAATATCAACTTTTCTGTTATAGGTCTGACCTTCAACCAGATATGTTTTCTTAAAACTTAACAACAAATTCATCTAGTTCTTCGACTTCTTCGAATCTCCATCGAATCGCTGTAAGAAAGAAGTTTGGACACCAGTTGTGACTTTAGCACCACAACATCTTAGAGTTAGACTATCTTCAAGTTCTCTAAGTGCTTTCTCATCCATTAAAAAATCAAACAGCCACATAAAAGCCTTCTTTCCAACTGTTGTGAGTTCAGCTGGTGGCAAATGTGTGAAACCTGATGTTGGTACTGATTTATATTATTCTGCAAATGATTCTAAATTCCCCATAACATAAGCTAATTTAGGCAATAATAAATTCACACCTTCCTACAATATCATAAGGTCTGTATTATGGCCAACGAAACATAATGTAGCTCATAAATGTATACTAGGTGCTGGCTTTGGGCACTGCTTGGCAAAAACATGTACATGGGCCATTACATCATGCTAGTCAAAGTATCCTCTGCTGCTTGATAATCTACATCATTCATTACATTAATTTAATCTTGCGATAAATTTTATGCTAGCTCATTTTCAGCTGTTGACAGGTCAATCCATAACTTCTTCCATGTAGAAAATTTTTTCTGATCGCTAAATAAATATTGCATTTCTTTGATAATTACAGGTATCTTCTCTGAATCTATGAATCAGCAGTCCTTCCAACAAAATTGATTAGTATGTATCAACTTCATCAAAACTATTGATAACTGATATCTTCACATATCGAAACCTGTCTCAGATTCTTTTTGGCATAGCATGTGCTTTCGGTAGAAGCAGATCTAAGGTGTTGCATTGAGGTCGAGGTTGAGTAATTCATACTTAATGAACAGCAAGGAAACTGAAACAAAGACAGATTTATTATAATTTGCTGTTCTGTTTTATCAAATAAAGGGTTTTCCAGTAAGTGTTATTTTGAATAGCTCGCTATTTCGGTAGATGTCACGTTTGAAGCTGTCATTTTTTGACATTTGACAAGTAGAAACTACGCCATCAATAAAAATGGAACGATACACGCTTCAAGAACGCATTAAAATTATTAAAATTCACTATAAAAATGGGTAAAATTTGGTAGAGACGGTTCGTCCAACTCGAACATTTTTGGGTGGACCTTGTCGGACCGCCATGAAGAAATTGGGACAAGTTAGTTATGTGAAGAATGAAACCCGTGCACGTCGCTCAAGAACAGCCGAGAATATTGCTGCTGTATCCAAAAGTGTTGAAGAACAGTTATGGTGAATGGATTGCGCTATCGAGAGATGATTAATGATTTTTTATGGGCGAAATTGGATAGTATTGATCTGAACAACGTTTACTTTCAACAAGACGGCGCTACGTGCCACACAAGCAACGAAACCATTGATCTTTGGCGGGAAAAGTTTCCGGACCGTGTTATCTCTCGAGGAGGTGATCACAATTGGCCACCGAGATTATACACCTTGCGACTTCTTCCTTTGAGGCCACGTGAAAGAGAAGGTCTACGCCAATAGCCCAGCGTCGATTCAAGACCTCTAAGATGGAATTGGTGAGGCTATCGAGGACATAGGGCAGCCACTTTGCGATTTTGTTATGGAAAATTTCATTGCAAGGATATGTTCCTGCAAGCGTGGTCGTGGTGGTCATTTGCCTGAAGTATATTCCACTATTAACGGCATAGCTTCTTCTTTATAATAAACATCCGACATCCGATCATTTATACGGAAAAATAGCATTTTTCTTCGAATATCAAAATAACATCTTTTATTGGAAAATTCTTTACAATTTTAAAGACGAAATACCATTCTTGATTTGATTGTGAATGTAGAAAGGTTTTGAAGGACAAGAGATGTAAATTGACTGTAGTTTTTGGTGCAAATGTGATATTTATATTGACTCACCTAAGGAACCAGTTTTGTTTTTTTTGGGTTGAAGTAATATGTATTACTAATTAATAATTCTTTTCCTTTCTTCACAATTCAAGTAGAGAATAGTTTTTTTTTCAAATCTTCAAAAAATTTCCGTTAATTCCTTCAGCTTCTATTTAAAATTTGTTCATATGAAACAACATCTCGGAAGCTTTTTCAAATCCTGTATCCAATTAAATATCAGCCATACTGCATACTACAAGTTCGGTGATTCAGTAAACCTTCATCTGGTCAGGAATCTTCACTTTTGCGTCTGTTGGATGAACAATTTGTTTTTCTGTCTTGTTACGATTGCCTGAGGGACCAACACAGTCACTTGAAGTTACTTCGGAACTGTCTCGTGTTTAGCATACCTTGTAAACCTTGCAATGAGGCTTTTATCACCTTGCTTGGTAGTACCGGCCATTTGAAAAGCCAAGGCATTTTTAGAAACAACTCTATCGTTATCCCTGTTATCTGTGGCCAGATGTTTCATCACCAACGGCAATTTATTCTCATGTTGGTGCTGTAACCATATATAATATATATATTTATATAGGCTGAAGGACTTCGGTCGCGGCCTATGACTCAGGTGGTCAATAAATTACTGTTATTATTATTATATTTATATTTATTTAATTTACTCGTCCAAGATCAGCTGTTGGCTCAAGAGTTGCATATGATGACATATAATTAGAGGTATCTTCTCTGAATCCATTAATCAGAGTCCTTCCAACAAAATTGATTAATATCAAATTCATCAAAACTATTAATAACTGGTTTCTTCACATAACCAAAACTGTCTCAGATTCTTCTCGATTTTGCACAATTGAAATTGATATTCCATATCTAAGAAATACTTTGCAATCAACGACAGGCAAACATTATTTGTTGATGGGTCCCAATGAAGTATAAATTCAAATTTCAATTTTTATAGACATGTTTTCACTCTTTCATAGAACTGTATACTCATCTCATCAAACATCAGTGTTTGTCCTGTAGTCAGACAAGTTTTTTATTTCAACTGTGAATAAGAAGAATTTTTTATTCAGACCTGGTTACGTTAGTAACTTGTTTTTTATCCGAAGCTTTTAAACAGGCATTGTTAACTAAACACTGCAAATCAGCTTTCAATTTAGGTTTAATCGTTCCTGTGACATCGTTTAAAGCTTGTATTTGAATTCCCAAATTTATTGCAAATTTTATGTCGGGATGGTTCAAATCGAACTCTCTCATATGCTCCGTTTTTCTACTAGGGCCAGCAATAGTAGGTACTTTAGTAACTGTAATATAAAATATTTCAAAAACTATAGTTGAAAATTGAATACATTAATATTGAAGAATTCAATTGTATATTCTAGTGATTTATGTGCTACATAAATAAATGAATATTATTTTTATTGCCTCAATTACACTCAGCCCTCCTCACTGCCACTCGCGTTGTCGGCAATAATTCCCGAAATACTCTGCAGCAGTTTCGAAGACAGTATCAGTGTTGTCCTGGCTGCACGATTGTACACTTTGACGCCCTTTTTGAGCTAAGTGCGCACTGCAGTACCACTTTACGTATTTTCTTAAAAAGTGCACCTTTTAATTTTCCTTGAAACTTTCTACGAATAATTTAATAGATTGTACTCAAATATGAAGAAATAGTTATAAAATCTGTGGAATGAAGTAGAAGAAAATATTTAAGATCTGTGTTTCGTTCTTTCATCTTTAAATTAATTTCTTGAGTCTGATACAAGCTGAATTTCATTATGTCTAGTCAATATTTTGCCTACCCCGCCATATTGAATTATTGATTTGACACATCGTTGGATTGCCGAATAAAAAAAATACACGGTTATCATAAAACATGCGTATTCAGCATAGATTTATAATACTAACTAGATAGCGAACATGTCAAAAATTTTGAGGCAAACGGCGGCCATTTGCAGTTTGGAGTGAAATTGACTAATTTGAGAGTTGTCAATTTTTCAACGAACTGAAATATCAGAATTAGCGAGGTTATACCGTTTTTGAGGAATCTATTGTGTATAATCATCATAATGGTACATTATTTTAATAAAACTAATCACACGAATCGAAAAAAATTATTATTTGATATAGACCGAAATGTCAGTGTTCACAGAACACTAATATACAGAGTTCGTTTTTCATCATTTCTTTCAAAGTAACGTCTATGTCTCAATCAAAATTCGAGCACATATAGCATAAAACATCAAAATATTCGTGGTTCACTCCAAACTGCAAATGGCGGCGATTTGCCTCACTTTTTTCTACGTGACAGTAAGGAAGTTCGACGTCCAGTTAGTATTATAGGTCCATGGTATTCAGCGTCTGAATCATAGATAAATAACCTTATTTTTTGTCCATGATCTGAATATTTTCCTTTCTATTCATTGCTCTATGGTTCGTGTTCTGTGGTGCACCTTTGACATCTAAAGTGCACTTTTCATCCGACAAAGAGCGCACAAAAAAAAACGACCCTGGAACAACACTGGACAGTATGCATTTACACTCAGCCGCAGCATTGCCCTCGTGACCACGGTTCGACAATGACGGACGAAGAAATTCTAGCCTCAGCGCTTTGTCTCGTTGATTTATATACAGGGTTGGGATAAAGTTTGGCACCAAGTTAATATCTTTAAAACGAAACGGGTGATATTTTTGAAATTTGGCAGCTGAGTTAATGGACCACAATGCATCTGATGAGCATATTTTCATTAATGAGATACTTTCGGTTTAACCGGAAATGACTAATTTTTTTTTATTTAAATGGAACACCCTGTATATTTCTGCAGATTCTGAAAGTGCACCTTGTTTCGGATCTGTCCATATCGTGTTAGATGTAAAATTCTCTGTGAAAAGAAGAAATTCAGTCTTTTTGTACATTTGAGAAAATCCATTCAAATAAATTAATCGTTGTTATTTGTATCAATAGAGAGAAATAAAACGAACTTCTTTGTAGTAGATAACTCTTTCTGCTTTTCATGACGTATTTTTCATGAAAATCTATAAAAAGAAGAAATACACTTAAATAGGCTTTACTATAGTCTATCCAAATCCGAGAGGCCAGCGTAAACAAACTAGAAACGCATTAGGTCGCTCTTATTGGTCTAAAGTGGGCGTTCTTGAAGCTTCGACCAATAAGAGCGACCTAATCGCGTTTCTAGTTTGTTTACGCTGGCCTCTCGGATTTGGATAGACTTTAGTAAAAAAATTTATTAAAAATAATTTTTTGAAAAAATCATTTTGAATGTTCGAAGTGGTTGCCATTCACCTCCTGACAATATGCCAGTCTATTAACAAATTCTTGAGTAACTTTTCTCAAGATTTCTCCATGTATTAATGCACATTCATCAAGAATCCGTTGTCTCAATTTTCTTTTTATAGATAATTTTTACATGGTACCTGGTATGGACAGATCCGAAACAAAGTGCTCTTTCAGAATCTGCAGAAATATACAGTTGGTCATTTCCGGTTAAACCGGAAGTATCTCATTAATGAAAATATGCTCATCAAATGCATTGTAGTCCATTACACTCAGCTGCCAAATTTCAAGATTATCGTCCGTTCCGTTTTAAATATATTAATTTGGTGCCAAACTTTATCCCAACCCTGTATAAATATGTGTCTTGAAAACATGTCGAGAAAAGAAGAAAGTTAGTCCCTCAGTACAAATTTGCCGTTTTTCTATCTATTCAAACAAAAATAGTTCTAAATATTATTATATTATTCCAATTTGTGATTACAACTACAATTATTATTCGATGTTTCGTATACATGAATGGGATGGAAAGTTTTTTGAATGAAATGACTTGTGAAGGATCTGGAGAATTTATCAATTTTTGTAGAATGTCACCTGCAGATTTTGAATTTCTCTTGAACAAAATTCAACCCCCAAAATTTAGATTGGCGATAACTTTGCGATTCTTGGCTACAAAATATAAGTTTACTATCTATTCAAAGTTTCAGAATCTCAATTATTGTCCCTGAACTGGGCAAAGCTATTAACATTGTTGAAGAGTAACGTCCATGATGATAAATATTGAATCAATTGAAGTCAATTCTGATGTGACCACATCAGAATTGACTTTCAACGAGAAACGAACAAATAAATATTATGACGATATTTTGATTGAAACGAATATCGAGCCTTGAGGAAGAATCACGAAAGATTCGAAACGTTGGCACAATTTAAGAAATCAAAATAAAATCTAGTCCAAATACCTGTAAACAATTCATTCGCTATTAACATTGTTCACAGTGATCTTATCAAGGTAACAAATACAGATAAAAAGCGTGAATATAATTCTCACTTCAACAATTGAAATTGAATAAAAAAAGGAAAATATATTTTTTCACGAGCTATTCATAGCCTTTTTTATTTTCATTACTCATTCCATCGTGGACATTTTTCGATAATAATAAAAACAGTAGTTTCGTAAAAATTATTAAATTTCGTGAGAGCGTATGGCGATCTTTTGTCAGCGCAGCCACAGCAACCTAGCTGAATGTAATCACTCACTGCGCCCGTATTGCCAGTCCCTTTGACTTCCGTCCGAAAAACCGACATGCAGCAGGGAAGTATAGTGATTACATTCAGCCGCTGCCCACTTTCCTGCAACATGCCGTGGAAGTGAGCTGAGTGTAAATGGGGTGTATTATTTTGTATGAACTAATTCCAGATTTTTTGAACGGTTAAAGAAAATACATAATTATGTACTCACTTGAAAAATTTCTATTGCATTTTGGTCCCTCGACTCCATGGATTCAGTTTGTGGAGATTCATCAATGTACAAAGGATCTGAAACTTGATATTTCAATTTAAGGTCCCAGCAGATATCGATCAGATATTGGTCTCATTGTATTCATATCTGTTGCCAGAACAATATTAGAGTCCATAAATTTTCAAAAATGTTCCATCTTCAGGCCACTTTTCCCACAATGAAAACACAGAATTACTACTTCTATCTTCTTCTTCGCGCGGTGCCTTTCTGGCCGAACTGAGGCCTAGTGGCCGATTGTTCACCCGCATCGTTCTATAGAGACTCAGCTCCTCAGACACAAAGACAGAAATGTCGCGAGTCTGCCAGAAGTGGTCCCTCTCACCATAGGAATAGTAGGTGTTGGATTTCCTAGGTGAGTTGACCTTAAGTCAGTTAAGTTGCCACAGTTGAACAGAATATGCTCAACCGTTTCATCAGTACTCCTGCACCACCGGCATAGGGAGCAGCTCGTTAATCCCATTCTCTTCAAATGTTTGTTAAAGAGGTGACCAGTCAATGCACCAGTCACCAGACCGAGTTGTTTCCTCTCCAGCAACAGAAGTCTATTGACCTCAGGTCGCGAGGACGGTCTCTCAATGAGAATCCTCGACCACCTCAGGCCCACCCCGCGCTCCATTCCGAGGAAAATTTCTGTTCAGCCAGCTCCTGAACAAGCTTCTGACAGATGTGCGACAGATTGGCAGCGCAGGCTCCGGACCAACAAATGCTAATCTGGCTCCCCGCCTAGCCAGTTCATCTGCCATGACGTTACCAGGTATATCCGCATAAGCCGGACACCAGATTACTTTCAAAAAGTTATCAAAGCCTAGCCCACGCAGAGCTTTCCTGCATTCTTCTACCAAAAGAGAGTCAACTCTAACATCAGATAGAGATTTCAGAGTTCCCTGACTGTCGCAACATATGTAAATGTGCTGGCCAGAGTATCCCCTGCGAATATTTTCTAGTGCGCAGACAAGAACCGCAAATAGCTCAGCCTGCACAATGGAACAAGTCCTGCTTCTTTAGAGTTTGAACTTGAAATTTTTCGGGTATATGATAAGAACATGTTATAAAACCCTCACATATTCAAAAATTCACCATAGCTACTAGCTACATTCATTTCAACTTCTGAAGTCACATGTTTGTTAACATGTGACATTGTATATAAGGTAAACCAAATAAGAATACAGATAACACTCTGTTTTTTTAAATGCAGACATATGAAGCACTTAAACATGTGACAATTAACTCACCTGGTATTTTAATGATGGTACAGCTGATTTTAATAGGACACTGTTGGGTCCCATATCACTTTCAACAAAATGATCCCCACAAACGCGACAGTTTTCATAAACTTTTTCAGGAGGTTTTTCCAGTAATTCCTTGTTTCCAACAAGTGATAACCACTTTTTAAATCTCTGCATATCTTTCTTCGGGTTAGGAAACCTATGTTTTTTGGTTTCCCAAAATAGCAAGTATGAACAGCACAATTTGATCCACCCATAATGAGAAAAATAGGAAAATTTACCTACTTTTTCTTACTATCTCACTGCTTCCACCCACCTCGAGAGAGAATAAAAGAAAAAAAGAATTTGAAATTCAAATTTTTAAAGCATAACCACAGGTTCACAGAACATAATAGAGAGCATAGAGAGTTGAAGTTGCTGCGGGCTGCCAAGGACGTAGACGTAAACGTTACAATTGACATGTGCTCATGCGCACTCGTCAGTTTCTTACGTATTATATGTTCTGTGGGTTTAGTAGGCAGATCGCACTTCTTATATTTTATGTTCTGTGCAGACAACTCTATGCAATATTGGCAACATTGCGTATCAATCTGACAAGAAAATAAACATCATAACCTAAAATTTCAATATACACATGGAATATGTCAGGATGAAAGAAAAACGCGATTTATTAAGTTTTTCGATGAATTTGAATTTTACCTATCGAAAGAATAGGACAGATATTAATGTTCTGTGATGCCTATTTTTACTCGCAATTTTGCATTCGCTCGGCTGCGCTGAGCTCCGCCTCGCAACTGCAAATATTGCTCGTAAAAAATATGCACTTTTGATCCTTATTTCCTTATAATACAATATACTATTTTTTTGTCAAGCGAAGTGTGGATTGGAACTTGAAGCATAACAATTTACATTTGCAAATCGAATTTCGTATTTATTGCATAAATCATAAAAAAATATAACCTATATTGACAAATAACCAAAAACCGCATTCAAGAGCCGAGGGCTGGCTAGGACAAAAAGAGAATAACCAAGGACTGAACCAATGATAACCGCAGTTATCCGCTTGAAATTAATTATTGACAACCTTGCGTATGAATCTGCCATGGAATTTTGGCATATTTCACTGTGTATATTGAAATTTTAGGTTATGTTCTTTATTTTCTTGTCAGATTGATACGCAATGTTGTCAATATTGCATAGAGTTGTCTGACAACTCGCAAGCTCGTCGGATGAGTCCGGGTACCTTCGGCAACGTTGACTTTATTTATGTTATGACAGCATATACTGCCAACTTCAGATAAATAAAGACACGCCTACTATGCGCTCAACCTTTCGTGAACGGACTATACACAGTGGAATCTGCCAAATTGTCATGGCCAACCAACAGCTGAAACTTTCGTGAACGGACTATATTTCAATCAAAATTTATTCACAATTCATGTTGAGATCGTCGGAAAATCTTGTAATTAACTCGGTTATTAATCTAGCGACTAATGGTCAAGATATTTTACGCGTGAGTGGAGCGAACGAGTTAATAGTTCGAGACCAGTAGTCGCTGTCTTTAGTAATCTAGATTCTAGTTGACTAAATAACTATATGATCAAGCCTTCTACATTCTTCCTATCACATGTCAATTATTGAAATTTGTCAATTTTATATTAAGTGACAACACTAAATTATTGATAAGAGTTTCCGTTTTTTTTTGCCATTTTTAAAAATTTTTCTGACGAAAGTTTTGAACACTGTTACACCTTTACCCTTATGAGAGTTTTAAATTATAGCATCCTGATGAAGGTTCAAATACAAGGACCGAATATAGATGTAAAGGAACAATAGTTGTTTGAATTGAATGTTTATGAATAAAGTTTATATTCTGTTCAATAAAATTTTTTATAACATATCCTCATAACTTGATATCTATTGAAATGAAAGGAAAACAATAAGATGTAGATAATAGAATTAAATTCATGGACTTTGAAACCTAATCACCACATTTGCAATATACTTTTAGACTTAGTTACAGGAAAAAATAATATATAATATAATATAGGTAAAGTGAAAGCAGAGAACAATATTAATCGATATAAATCAACCAATATTAAACTCATACTTCTGAGCTAACTTCGACTTCGCTCGAGACAAAATGCAAGGAAGTAGTATCAATCAGAGCACCTATGGATGGCCATTTCGTCCTTATTAGGACTCATCAGCAAAGGATAGCTCTGAATGATAGAAAGTATTTCTTGGAACTTAAAGCAAACATTTCGCTACTTCGTTCGAGATACATGCTATGGAAGAGGGTTTTCGTATGGAACAAGAGATGGTATTTTTTAACATGCATTCAGTGTTACTGTTATGGCATTGTTGTGTGGGATAATACCTTAAAGAGGACGCCGTTTCGCTTTAAGTTCCAAGAAATACCTTCTGTCATTCAGAGCTATCCTATGCTGATGAGTCCTAATAAGGAAATGGCCATCCATAGGTGCTCTGATTGATACTACTTCCTTGCATTTTGTCTCGAGCGAAGTCGAAGTTAGCTCAGAAGTATGAGTTTAATATTGGTTGATTATATCGGTTGATATTGTTTTTTGCTTTCACTTATTGTTATTCATGGCGATGTACGCGTTAAACTTCTTTCTATAATATAGTATATATATAATATATAAATAATAAAATACAAGGCCTTTTGCCTGAAGCTTAGAACCACTCTTGAAATTCTCGCAGATATATCCTATTAATCATAATATTAAAATACATGTTTCTTATATCATCCTATTAATTATAGTTTATGCTATGGAATGCTTGTTCATATTTGAGAAACAATAGTTAGAAATTGAATAATCTTTTTCCAATACTAAGAACTAATAAGCTTCTGACTTCAAGTCAATTTTATTTATTAGGTAGTTAAGGTTTATTTAGTTCTAACAACCAGGCTTGTAATAATACTCTCAAACTTAAAAGAAATGGACATTTAATATGTGATCTTTAAGATTAGCTAAACATGATTCTGTTTGTTTACATAAGGAACACTGATGTTTAATTTTTGTATGATTTGATTGTATATGAATTTTCATGTTTTCTTTTTGACTTGTTTTTTATTTCACATAAATTACACTGAAATTTCCTTAAATTCAAATGAACAGCTTCTACGTGTCTTTTTAGTTGTATCTTTCTATTTGCTTTATATTCACATAATTACACTGAAATTTCCTTAAATTCAAATGCACAGCTTTTACGTGTCTTTTTAGGTTACTATTAGAATTTGATTTATATTCACATAAACTACACTGAAATTTCCTTGAATTCAAATGAACAGCTTCTACGTGACTTTTTAGATGTATCTTATTATTTACTTTATGTTCACATAAATTACACTGAATTTCCTTAAATTCAAATGAATAGCTTCTACATGTAATTTTAGCTTAGCTTTTGTACTTGATTTATATTCACATGAATTACACTGAATTTCCTTATTAAATGAATACTTATTCATATTCTAATCATTGAATTGAATTTTTAAATTCTGTACTTGATTTATATTCACATAAATTACACTGAAATTTCCTTATATTCAAATGAAAAGCTTCTACGTGCCTTTTTAGATGACTCTTATTACTTGTTTTATATTCACATAAATTACACTGAAATTTCCTTAAATTTAAATGAACAGCTTCTACGTGATCTTTTAGGTGTATCTTTCTATTTGCTTTATATTCACATAAATTACACTGAAATTTCCTTAAATTCAAATGCACAGCTTTTACGTGACTTTTTAGGTTACCATTAGAACTTGATGTATATTCACATGAATTACACTGAAATTTTCCTCAAATTCAAATGAAAAGCTTCTACGTGCCTTTTTAGGCTACTCTTTATACTTGTTTCATATTCACATAAACTACACTGAAATTTCCTTAAATTTAAATGAATAGCTTCTACATGTAATTTTAGCTTAGCTTTTGTACTTGATTTATATTCACATAAATTACACTGAAATTTCCTTAAATTCAAATGCACAACATTTACGTGACTTTTTAGGTGACTATTAGAACTTGATGTATATTCACATAAATTACACTGAAATTTCCTTAAATTCAAATGCACAGCTTTTACGTGACTTTTTAGATGTGTCTTTCTATTTGCTTTATATTCACATAAACTACACTGAAATTTCCTTACATTCAAATGAACAGCTTCTTCATGCCGTTTTAGGTCCCTCTTAACATCTGTTTTATATTCACATGCATCACACTGAAATTTTTTCAAGTTATTTTGAATTTTATCCAAAAATTTACATCTCTTATGAAGGCCTTCATCTAGCAATTGTTCCTCAACGTCAATGTCTTCCTTCACCATTTCATCTTTAGGAGAACTGAAAATAAACGCCGTCGGAATTTAATGTTGTATTATAATTTTTTGCATTTAATATTTTCAAACGAAAATCTCAATTCTTAAGATTTTAATTGAAAAAAATGTGACAGGGCTTAGGAGGCGATGCCCTGTCATAGGAAATGCTACAGCTCGTCAGGAAGAATCTAGAAGACAAGCAACAGCAACCCTGTAGAAAGTTAACTGCCACAGTACAAGATTTAATCATTTATTCTTGTAACAGGCCCTGCGCCAGAATTTGTGATCCCTGAACTACAACATTCCGACAATATATATATATATATTTTTTTTTTCGTTGTTTAGTTTTCTTGTGCTCTTTAATTTATAAATTGTTAATTGAGGTTTCTTGGGTTTTTTAGCACTAAGTTTCACCAGTAAATAGTTATTTACTTTTAATAAAATATTTGACATATGTTTCGGCCTTATTATGGCCTTTTTCAAGGATAGTACAACCATCAATAATTCTATTTTCGTCAAAATACTACGTTTTCATCAGTAAAAATATAAAACACAATACACATTTTCACAGATATGACACAAACAAAATGACATTGGTACCTTATAATATATATATATATACAGGGTTTTTAAAAAAAAATTCTCTACTATGCACTGTTGCCAAGTTATTCACAAATTCCTGAAACTTTTGACATTTGCATTGCCAGTTTGGAAATTCAATATCTCGATTATTTTTTATGCGAACAGAACCAAACTCCGCAAGCTCATAGTAAAGATTCCATGCATTCATGTGGTATATTCAGTATTTTGATACATCTTAAGGTTTTCCGGAGATATTGCTGCAAAAATGTGAAACTCAAAATTGAAATATTTCGAGAATTTCAAATGGCAACCCCATATTTATTTTACAGCATTCGATTCGAAATGAAAAATGAATGGCACTCTCCTTTTACACTAATTATTTATTTTGGATAGTTTTCGAATGAGATGAAAAATACTAAAATTTTTCAGTATTTATAGTTCATGATCTATGGTTCTGTTTACGATGAAATGGTTCTATGATTATGGCGTGAATCTTTAAAGTAGATTCTATGGTTGAAATCATAAAAAGTATTCGCTGATCACGGATGTCATAGAAAAAAGTTTTTCCCATATTATTCAAACACGATTCAGGTTGTTTCACAATTCACGGGAAATGACAAAAAATTATTGAAAGGACCTGTAGGACCTTTAACAATCGTTATTCACAATTAGCACGAATGATCGAAAAGAAATTCCGAAAATTGTTTAGGCTTTCTGAAATCCTGGCCCTATGTTCATGACTTCAACAATAGGATTCATTCCGATAATTCACTTTATAAAGGGGCCCACTCACTAAGAAGGAAGAATGCGCAGTTAAGTATCTGCACGTTTGCTGTAACGCAAACGTGTGCATTCATATTTCCCACACACATACACTTTTGCGTGTTGGTTTGGATGTGCGACAAGCGTGAGATGACGTCGAAAAAAGATCTGATGTTAATGGCAGTGGCGTGTGTTGTTATTAAGGAAAAAATGTCCAAGGTATAAATATCGAACCCGACACTGTGTTGCTAAACATATGAAACGTGCAGAGACTTGTTGCCCATACACAGTCGTTTTTGGTCATTCTTCCACGTACGGTGAAGAATGATGCACACGCCACACGACGGAGATGATTGCGCATTCCAAATTTACGCCATACACCACACTGTTTTAACTGTACCCTGTACAACGCGCATTCAAGTCTTCGCACTTCCTTCTTAGTAAGTGGGCCTTAAATCACAAAGCATTATGTCCATTGAACATGACTATAAATACTGAAAAATTTCAGTATTTTTCATCTCATTTGAAAACTGTCCAAAATAAAATAATAGTGATTATAAGGCCAGTATTACAGAAAGCCTAAACAATTTTTGGAATTTCTTTCAAGTCATTCTTGCAAAATGTGAATAACGATTGTTAAGGTCCTACAGGTCCTTTCAATGATTTTTTGGCATTCCCCGTGAATTGTGAAACAACTCGAATCGTGTTTGAATAATATGGGAAAAACTTTTTTCTATGACATCCGTGATCAGCGAATACTTTTTATGATTTCAACCATAGAATCTACTTCAAAGATTCACGCCATAATCATAGAACCATTTCATCGTAAACAGAACCATAGATCATGAACTATAAATACTGAAAATTTTTAGTGTTTTTCATCTCATTCGAAAACTATCCAAAATAAATAATTAGTGTAAAAGGAGAGTGCCATTCATTTTTCATTTCGAATCGAATGCTGTAAAATAAATATGGGGTTGCCATTTGAAAATCTCGAAATATTTCAATTTTGAGTTTCACATTTTTGCAGCAATATCTCCGGAAAACCTTAAGATGTATCAAAATACTGAATATACCACATGAATGCATGAATCTTTACTATGAGATTGCTGAGTTTGGTTCCGTTCGCATAAAAAATAATCGAGATATATTGCATTCCAAACTGGCAATGCAAATGTCAAAAGTTTCAGGAATTTGTGAATAATTTGGCAACAGTGCATAGCAGAGAAATTTTTTTTAGTGGGTTATATACTGCAAATTTGGTATTGAATCGATACATAATTGAAAATATAGGTAGTTCCATTTGAAATAAGAAAGTAGATATGCGTTTGAGATAGACGTGGCAACACTGTCGACTTGAAAATATTTAGACGAAGAGTTCCTTCACCCTCAAGGCTGCACCTAAAATTTCAGAACGAAATATTCACTAGTTCTCCTAAAACGTCTAATAGGCCAACTTAAAAGAAAAACCCTGTATATTATATAATTTGTACGAATTTACACATTGCCATATCCTAATTAAGGATCTAATTGTACCTCTTGAGTATGATGTGTGAGTTTTGTGTATTTACAAGGAGTCTTCCATATAAGTATTCACTTTTACTGCGGCTTATATACCTTCAGTGTTGATCTGTCATACTCATGGGGCTGATTATTAAGTGGCTAATAAAAGATAGAGATAACATACCAATGGGACATTTTGAGAAACTCATTATGTCGTCAACCTCATTGCTGTATCCTCTTTTGTTTTCGAGTTATAAGCCAAAATTGATATTTAGACAATTTCAACTTGGTCATTATGTTCGTTCATGTTTGTGCTATAAACTTTGATTGGAACAATAACATTATAAAAATGCTTATTGATAAAAATCTTTTGCTGATGTGTTCGTTTTCGGATGTATTACATAAAGTTTTGTTTATGAATAATCTATTCATTTTTATAAATAGTTAGTTATATAGCCCTCATATCAGTGGCGACGCTGCGGGGGGAAGGGAGGTGAGGTTTTGTGTGGGCCAGACTTTTCAGTGGACGTATCGTCGCGAATTGATTGTTACAATTTTGTGAAGCATAATAACAATAATTTAAGAGGAGCTGGGATGCTGTGCCACCACTTGCCCCTTCCTAGTGTCGTCACTGATGACATGTTATATTTTTTGATCATGAAAAATACAGTGATTTATTTCAAGTAACATGAATATTTTCTTCATAAGATAATAGTTATTTATTATACAAGGGAAAAAAGTATTAGATTTTAGCTCGAGGTTATGTTGGCTCCTGACGCGAAGCAGAGGAAGACAAAAAGCCAAGAGCTAAAATCTAATATTTTTCCCGTGTATAATCACTATTATTTTCTGTGACAGAAAAACGACCATTTAATAGTGAAAGAAATATAACTGTTTACGAAATTAATTTTTTTCCCCCGGAAAAAAGTGAGTACTACTACATACTACATAGAGGATCAATATTTTTGACAGGGAAAAAAATAATTTCTTAAAGATCCTATTTTGTGACCTGTCAAGAGATTTAATATGTCACATTTTTTTCCAGTCACAGAAAAATAGTAATTTACATAAAGTCTGAAAAGTAGGATTTTTATGGACAAATAAACAAAATTCTAGTACAAGTCGTAGGTGAGTCAAAAAAACCATTTTCGGACGTGTTGCGAACACTATTCCTTTGGCAATCGTGAAGAAACACCATAAAAGTAATGAATTATTGCGAATTGAGATACAAAACATGCCAACTTTCGACTACTTATTTTAGATGAACTGTCAGCCTTATATCGTTGCTATGTGGGTGATCAACTGCGTTCATTAAAATCATAATCATCCTGGCCTAGTCCCGAAAAACAAGTTTAGGTAATTAATTAGGAAGGAAACTCCTCAGAAATTTCAATGTTGGCTTATATCTTGAGAACGAGAGACAATAGGGCAACGCATAATGAGTTTCCGGAGAAAGATGACTGCAATGTGCCATTCATCTTTCTCCACCTCATAGGCAATCCTGAACTTACATTTTTTACATAGCCAAAGAAAATGGAAATGTAGTTATTGAAACTCGTATCATGTATCTCGTTTTCTCATTGATTTTTAATTTCAGTGCTCTCAATTGGATAGTTTTCTGGGCGAGAGATATTGATCACCAATTCTGGTCACCCTGTATATGATTATTTGCGGTACATGCAAAGAAATTAGTGAAATAATGAAATATATATTTAAGTAGAGTTATCTCATTCTGGGTCATTATCGAGCATCTATGACTAAACCCGTTGTACCTATATCAGTGGTAAAAGAGTTTGAATATAATATGATAAGGTCTATCTTTACACAACTTTACAAATTTGAGTTGAATACAGGTATACCTACTAACCAATCAAAAAACGAAGTATCTGGGCCGTTTAGTTTTTCTCCTTCCTTTCGGGTAATCTCACAATTTTCAGTTTTTACTTCCATTTCGCAATTTCCTTCGTACACATCCAGTTTTGTACAGGGTTTCTATAAATGATTGTAACAGCGCAGTTGGCTTTGGATTATTTTCATTTTGGTCGTTTCCAATGCAAACCACAGAATTCTGTGATAATGCTATGCTCTGATTGGTTAAAGATTGGTATTTTGTAATCCAAAGCCAACTGCGCTGTTACAATCATTTATAAAAACCCTGTATATCCCAGAAGAGAACATAAGAATATCCATTAATTACTCCATTTTGTTGATTTCACCATTCCTTAAACACAGGGTTCTTGATTTCTTGAATGTTTGAAATTAGTGATGGGCCATTCGAATGCAAAATCGAATGCAGCATTCGATTCTTGAAAGTATTCGTTGCATTCGAATGCAATATTTCAGCAATTCGAATGATTTTGCATTCGGTTTGGAGCGACACCTATCATAAAAATCAGGTACTATGTCGTTAAGGTTCAATTTTCAGCCTTTGCGTGCTTTTTTTAGGAAAATGAACTCTATTGCCATTCATTCGGTCCAAATTTCGAATGAATCATTCGTTTTGCATTCGGTTTCGGGCGGCATCTACCTGAAATTGTAGTTACTATGTCCGTAAGGCTCAATATCTATGTCATTGCGTGCTATTTCTTAGGGAGGTTTTTGAAATGAGCTCTATTGGCAATTCATTCGGTCTAAATTTCGAATGAATCATTCGCTTTGCATTCGGTTTCGGGCGGCATCTACCTGAAATTTAGTTACTATGTCCGTAAGGCTCAATATCTATGTCATTACGTACTATTTCTTAGGGAGGTTTTTGAAACTGAACTCTATTGCAATTCATTCGGTCTAAATTTCGAATTCGTTTTTCATTCGGTTGGGGGTGGCATCTCGCATCTAGCAGAATATCAGACACTATAATTAATAAGGCCCAATATTTCTGCGTTTGCATGTTATTCTTATGGAGGTTTTGGAAATTGAACTCTATTGGAATTCATTCGTTGAAAATTTCGAATGAATCATTCGTTTTGCGTTCGGTTTTGGGTAGCATCTAGCAGAAATATTATATACTATATATTATAGGCCCAATATTTCTGCCTTTGTGTGCTATTCTTACGGAGGTTTTTGAAATTGAACTCTTTTGAAAATTCATGTAATGGTTTCAAGCATATAAGTTTTTATGAGATGTTAGCTCATCGAAGAAAAATTAAACTTCAATGTGCAAGTTCTTGTACCATTGCGGATTTATTAGGAAATCAGTACTTACATTTTTTCACTAACATTTTTTTAAGAATTTTCCTATGACATCACTAAGTTGAATGTTTTCATATTGTTTCGCTTTAATAAAAGATGATACTACCATCTTTCAAAAAACATTTTTTTTCAAATCAGTAGGACCTTATGTCCAAGAAATCGATATTATTTAGAAGGGTCAACTAAAATAAAAAAAAAAGTAAATTTAAAATGGGGGCCACTCCAAAACTGACGAATGAATTTCAATAGAGTTCAATTTCCAAAACCTCCATAAGAAATAGCATGCAAACGCTGAAATATTGGGCCTTATTGATTTCTGCTATTTGCCACCCCAAACCGAATGCAAAACGAATGATTCATTCGAAATTCAGACCGAATGAATTCAATAGAGTTCAATTTCAAAAACCTCCATAAGAAATAGCACGTAATGACATAGATATTGAGCCTTACGGACATAGTAACTAAAATTTCAGGTAGATGCCCCCTGAATTCCGAAACCGAATGCAAAACGAATGATTCATTCGAAATTTGGACCGAATGAATGGCAATAGAGTTCATTTTCTAAAAAGGCAGACAAATGCTGAGATATTGAACCTTAACGACATAGTTCCTGATTTTTATTGTAGGTGTCGCCTCAAACCGAATGCAAAATCATTCGAATGATCATTCGATTCTCAAATTCATTCGTTCATTCGGTTTTCGATTTTTGAAAGAATTCGGTTTTGCCCATCTAGTTGAAATCTTAATCACATGTTCTGTGTTTCAACTCTCTAACATTATATGTTCTGTGACATAACCTTTCTTCTTCAGTCATAAAAAAATCTCTCTTTATCTTTCGAATGGCCTCGGTAACTAACACTGGATTGAAAAAAAAGGCCTCAGTCGGTAATTTTCTCGTCATAAATTTTTTGGCCTAAAAAATATGACTTCACGTAAAACGAAATGTGTCGAAGATTTTATCAGTGTTTAATATTTATGTTCTGTGGTTTAAACTATGATTTTATGATACAAAAAATTCAACTTGCGAGAAACATGTTTTGAAATGGGAAAACCAAATGACCTCTGAAGAATTTGTACATTTTCTCATTATGAAGAAACTTTAGATTTCATTATTTTCTGAAAAATTTTCTTCATAGAATGTTATTAAGACCTAAGTGGGTAGTTTTTCTGAAAGCAGTGGCAAATTAAAGGCGGTAATCCATCGGTTTAGGCATGTAAGATGGCGGCGGTCCGCCGAGTGACAGCAACGTTGCCACGTACGACGATTACTCTTGTATTCGAAGAATCGTTGGAATTTCCTTTCGATTTGTTATATCGGGGTTCGACACTACAATTCAAATTAATTTTTACTCTAAAATAAATCAATTGAATGGTTTTTTTGATTTCTTTCCATATAGTGAATAATCCTGAAAATTCTAATTGAAAAGATTACATTTATTAATTACTTTATCACCTATGTGAAGAATAAAATATAGATACATATATGTAGTGCAATTTACAATTATATTTCAAAATGTGGCTTGATTATATTTCAATTTTAAATTATTTGTTATCAGGTTGTAACAAAAAGAAGATTCCGAACTCTCTGAATATTGAAAAATTTTGAGTAATAGCGTAATTATGTTAATTTTTGGATATAACTAATCGTGTTTGTTTCCTTCTTAAATCTTCCATTCAGCAATAATTGCGCAGATCATCTGAATAGACAATATTCTTTAAAACTAATTCTAAAATTTCCTCTAAAAAGAATTAATAAATCTTAGTTATAAGTCAACATTCGATTCCAAAGATATTTCTTTTGCACAATCTGGCAACCAAACAACGTTTGTACTCTATGCGCATGCGTCATTCCGTTGTCAAACGCCGCCATCTTACATGCCTAAACCGATGGTTTACCTTAAAGGCAATTGAAAAAACATTTTATTTAAAATATCACATGCAAGAACTGTTACAGTAAACTTATTGCTCTTATTTATTTATTCTACGAACGGTTCTATTTCAAATTGGTCTCCATATCACTCTTTTTGTCATCAGCAACTCGACATTATTTTGTTCATTTCTATCAGGTTATACTTTCCATTTTTAGGGCTGAGACTTTGCGTAGTATCATCTTCGTCATCCACACTTTGGCAGGCTCTATTATGACGTTATTGAAATCCTCATTTTGATCTGCATATATGTGATGTCCAGAATCCTTTATGACCTGAAAATTGAGATTAATTTCAATTCTTTTCATAAACACTAAATTCAGGTCTTTTTATTGAGAGTGTTACGTGAAAAGTTTTATACATAGAATTTGACCTAATCCTTGAGTTTCAATGAACATGTTTTTCCGCGACTATTATATCATCCACCCATTATACATCTGTGTGCTCGACTATAATAACACCCATTAATCACAAGTGAATAATGAGTTATTATTCACTGCTGTCAGTGCTTCATAGATTTAGCATTAAAATTATATTCTTCAAATTGATATTTCTTCAGTATTCTAAAGTACTCCAACTAACAAATATGGGCATACCTTGTCAATCGAGAATCTAATATACTTTTATTACATCAATTAAAGCAATTTTCATTTCAAAATATACAATGACAAGTTCTCCAAAAATGTCTCATGTTTCAACTTGACCCTTTTCTACACTTGTAAAAGAAGGGTCTTGTCACGGTGGTTACATGTTAAAATCTTCAAGAAATAGTAGTGTTCTTTCGTACTGATTGAACTGATGGAACTTATTCCGCGATTAGATTATATTCAGTAGTCGTGGATAAGGTATAGTATACTACTCGCGTATAATGGATATTATTCACTCGGTGATTTGGGCCACTCGCCTGCTGCTCGTAGCAAAACTTAGCCGTTTCCTAAGAATATTACTATAAGGTATTATGACTATTATGAGTTGAGGTTTCATAATTCCTTCTAGTGAAAGAGAGCATATATTAGACCTCACTTTTTCCTAGCCAATGAGATTACCGGAGGTGTGGTCTATTCGGCGCGAATTCAAATTTCGTATGCTCTGATATCAATGAATATCTTGAATTATAAAAGCGCTACATACTTATATTCAAATGAAATAGTTCATATCAAAATATTGATTTATAATTATTCAGATTATACAGGGTGTTTCATCATAAACTGGACAAACATATATTTTCGTGTAGAGGACATCGGGAGAATCATTTTGCCTTATACAATATATCCCGTTTTAGAAGCATAAGCGAGATACAGGGTGTCAAACGTCATTTTTGAGCAAGATTCTTATGAGTGTGGTCAGTATGTATAACACTCGGTGTAATGGTTTTTGGTCAGATCTCAGTATTTTTGGGTCCTCTATTCAGTTGAAGAACTCCGAAAAAAAATTTACAAAATGGCGGAGACCTGCAATATTCCAAATTTTTTTAGCGGTTGTCAAATTGACTTTTGTTTTCTGAATGAACACAATTTTCTAAGACTTTCTGTGAAAAATTTTTTCAAAAATCGAACACAATTTTTTTTACATGTCTACAGCGATGAAAAAATTTCACTCGAAACGGATGAAATTTTGTACAATTGTACTTTTTGAATTATCAATCACGAATATGAAAACAGAATCGTAAAATATCGAACGGTTTCGTTACTACAGTCATTCAAATGTTTCGTTCGGACCTCTGAATATTGAAAATAAAATTGTTTTGGGTTCTGGAATCAAAATAGTTAAATTATTGGCATGTCTTAACATTTTAGATGAATTTAAACGAAAAAAATCAGTGAAACTTAGTTGGGACTCGAAACGACGTAGGTATTAAATAGGGAAATGGCACTTCTAAGGATATTAATATTCGTTGCCAGGCAACGGTAGTTCGTAGTTCATAGAGTTTGACTACTGGCTAAATTACATTCACTGAAATTAAAATACCAGTCCAGCTCTATGAACTACGAACTACTGTTGCCTGGCAACGAATATTAATATCCTTAGAACAGTGTCATTTCCCTATTTAATACCTACGTCGTTTCGAGTCCCAACTAAGTTTCACTGAATTTTTTCTTATAAATTCATCTTGAATGTTTAAACATGCAATAATTAATTATTTTGATTCTAGAACCCAAAACAATTTTATTTTCAATATTTCAGAGGTCTGAACGAAACATTTGAATGACTGTAGTAACGAAACCGTTCGATATTTACAATTCTGTTTTCATATTCGTGATTGATAATTCAAGAAGTACAATTGTACAAATTTTCATCCAATTCGAGTGAAATTTTTTCATCGCTGTAGACATGTAAAAAAAATTTGTGTTTGATTTTTAAAAACTTTTTTCACAGAAATTCTAAGAAAATTAGTTCATTCAGAAAATAAAAGTCAATTTGACAACCGCAAAAAAAAATTTGGAACATTGCAGGTCTTCCGCCATTTTGTAAATTTTTTTTCGGAGTTCGTCAACTTTTCTGAATAGAGGACCCAAAAATATTGAGATTTGACCAAAAACCATTACACCAAGTGTTATACATAACTGACCACCTCATAAGAATCTTGCTCAAAAATGACGTTTGACACCCTGTATCTCGCTTATGCTTCGAAAACGGGATATATTCTATAAGGCAAAAATGATTCTCCCGATGTCCTCTACACGAAAATATATGTTTGTCCAGTTTATGATGAAACACCCTGTATACTTTTATGACGGAAGCGTTCGACGAGAAAAAATGGTGAATTTCAAATGATAGATATTGAACTTCATAATTATTATTTTTCATTCTAATTCAAACTGGTATATCGAAATTAAAGCGACCATAGAACTTTGTGATATTATTTATGATGATCTTGAATGAAGGAAGATATTGAGTGAGTAGGCAAAATATAGACAGTGGGAAAAACTCATAGCATTTCAAGCGATGAATGCATTACTGATGGTGAAAATAAAAAAATTACATTATTTCAAAAAGGTATAGTCCATGGGCCATCGCCTGTTATTTATAATGATTACTAACAATCTGAATATTTGTGAGTAGCTTCATTTTTACGAGACGCTCAACTTTTTCCTCTACGAAAATTCTCGATATAGTGAGGGCTGATACAGTATGGAGGCGTCAAAAGTGTTTAATGAGGGAATGTTCAAATTTTATTACTAACAGCTACTTTATAAATTAAATCTTGAAACAATTTTATTACAAATTGAAAACAATATTTGTCCTACAAAAATGATGATTCTATCAAAGTGTCTCCCGCTCCCAACATATATCAACAACTAGGTCTAAAAAAATTATTACTAACCGGCTGTTTTTTCACTGTTGCTTACCAAATATTTTCTTTATGACTATTGTCCTATAAATTGAGTGGTACGTTTTTCCAGTCCTACGCTCGGAAATTGTCAATTGTTAGTAATCATTTTTAATTGTGGGTTCTGTGATACAATTTCTGAGGTAGGACTGGAAAATCGTACCACTCAATTTGTAGGACAATGTGACCAGTTCATAAAGGAAATATTTGCTAAGCAACAGTGAAAAAATCAGCCGGTTAGTAATGATTTTTTTAAACCTATACTCCGTTCACGAAAGGTTGAGCACATAGTAGGCGTTTCTTTATTTATCTGAAGTTGGCAGTATTTGCTGTCATAACGTAAAATAAATTCAATGTTGCCGAATGTACCCGGCCTCGTCCGACGAGCTGGCGAGTTATCAGACAACTCTATGCCATATTGACAACATTGCGTATCAATCTGACAAGAAAATAAACATCATAACCTAAAATTTTAATATACACAGTGGAATATGTCAAATTATCATGGCCAACCGACGGCTCAACCTTTCGTGAACGGACTATAGTTGTTGATATATGTTCTGAGTGGGGGACACTTTGATGGAATCATCATTTTTGTAGGACAATTATTGTTTTCAATTTGTAATAAAATTGTTTCAAGATTTAATTTATAAAGTATCTGTTAGTAATAAAATTTGAACATTCAACCATGTAACACTTTTGACGCCTCCATACTGTATTAGCCCTCAGTATCGAGAATTTTCTTGGAGGAAAAAGTTGGGCGTCTCGTCAAAATGAAGCTACTCTCAAATATTCAGATTGTTAGTAATCATTATGAAAAACAGGCGCTGGCCCATGGACTAGTATAATAAGTAGAATAAATTACCTGATAGTCCACGAAGCCACCGGACCTCGCTTCCCTTATTCTTGAAGCCATTGTTCGTTCCTGATCCATCCACGAATCAGAACCATTCATATAAGTTATCGGAATTTCTTTTTTCAAATTAGGAATCCTGTGAATCATTGGATTTCGAGCCCAACCAAATCCATGTATCATATGATGGAATGCCGTTTCCCCTCTTAAAATATATTAATATGGGTTTAGATTCAGAATTTTAAAAGAAGTATTGATTGGAATATTTCACTTGGAAGAACAAAATATTACGAAGATCTTGAGGAGATTTACACAACATTTCAAATGCAATTGAAGACCATAATGCAAAAAGCTGTTAACTCATTTTCTTTCAAATTTTAGATTTTGCTCGCAAAGAGTTTTCTATTTGTTGGTAAATTAGACTACAGGCCCGTGTTGAAAAAATTATGGGTCATTTGAACCACCAGGTGACCTATCTAGAACGATATTAGGGCATAAAATAAAAGATTCAGCACTATGCCGTCACTTGTAAGCTGTCCAACTGAGTGCAGGTGAGAATTTGAAAGTAAGGTAGAGTGGGTATATTTTGGTCACATATTTTTGTACGGCATTCTAATCATCGATAGATCCGTGAAAAATAATAAGAAAACGCGTAGCGCCGTAAAATACTTTCAAAATAAATTTATTTCATGTTGTGTCAAATCACCCCCTGGAGTGCGGAAAGAGAGGGGATTGCAACCTTAGATTTTTTCCCCATGTCGCATGATTTTTGTACGGCGTTGCGGATAATGGATTAGAAGGAGTATTGAAATAGTATGACACAGATGCCGTACAAAATCAAATGACCAAATTTACACTTGTAATTGTCGGAAAATAAAAAAAAATTCGACTCTATGGCTCCACATTTTTTTACGGCGCTACGCGTTTTCTTATTATTTTTCACGGATCTATCGATGGTAAGAATGCCGTACAAAAATATGTGACCAAAATATACCCACTCTACCTCTACTTTCAAATTCTCACCTGTACTCAGTTGGACAGCTTACAAGTGACGGCATAGTGCTGAATCTTATTATTTTATGCTCTTGTATCGTTCTAGATAGGTCAACTGGTGGGTCAAATGACCCATAATTTTTTCAATACGGGCCAGTAGTCTAAATCTTCTGAATCATAGATTGGACGCCCATCTATGATTAGGAAGATTTACTAACAAATGCAAAACTGAGTTAACACCTCAGAGTAAGAAATAAACAGAGATGCCCCTACACGTGAAAAGTACTGCATTGCAATGAACCAAGCATTAGAGTGAGATGGAAAGAATGTCAATGCCTCACTGGAGTGAAGTAAAAATAGGTTAGATTTTCATTTCTACAATTTCTGAATATAATACAACATTTTCGTAATTTTTCCATAGCTATAATTACCGGAATACCCTTAAGCAACAATGAATTTCCACCAAATCATTAAAATAATTCAGTTTATGAACGTCAAATAAAAGCGAAAATGTAAACACACGACGTATCGAGTAGCTGAACACTAACAGAAGGTGTTGTCAAACTGACAGAATTGTCTGTAACAGACGCTAGCCGTTAGTATCAGAATAGTGGAGCGGTTGACCAATTATCCCAATACGGAATAAACATATGGCACGAGTTCGCAACGCCGGAATATGGTTCGCGTGCATAAACAGATTCTACTTGGCTGCATAAAAAATGCGCTAAGGCATCTCTAGGTTTACTTATTAGTCTGAGGTAAACACCTTTTTGCAAGCATAATCTAAAATTTTAAAGAAAGTGAGTTACACTTTTTTGCATTATGGACTTCAATTGCAATCACATATTGCGCTTGTTTTAAAATTAACATATATGCACATGGAATCAAGAGAGCATGATCATTTTAATTTTAATTTTTAAGCATGATATATTGAGCATTCAGATGGAAAAATAGCGATGTGTATAGTTATCAACATACGTTGGATTTTGAGCATTACAGAGATAGATATAGTTGGGAATAATACTTTTATCTTCGAAAATATCATCAAACTTGTTCGTTTATCACCTCTCTTTTCTGAATCAACCATGGCCCTGAGAAAGAGGAAACATGAATTATTCACTCAGACGTAGATTTCATGGAATTTCTTACCAAACGGCCCTAATGCTCTAACAGATGCCAAAGGGTTCAAGTTTGTGAAAGGATAAAGAACCACTCCAAGTACTTTGATAAAGAGTGGAGGGTTTCTTCGGGGCGCTTGAGCTTTATCTTCGAATCCCCAAGGATCGGCAAGGATCAAATGCTTGACCCTTTCGGGATATGAAAGCGCATATGATGTAGCCAAATAACCCCCCATACTATGTCCTAAAAGTATGAATTGTTCTAACTGCAGTTGTTTTCTCCAAGCTTCTATTGAATCCACCATTTGACGTTCAGCTTCTGAACAATCTGTACTATATTCAGGTCTAGAGGAACGCCCAAATCCTACCGTTTAAAATACAAAAATTAATTTTTTCACTAAACACATAGTTACACTTAATTAGAGACCGGATTATATGCAACAAAAACGTTGTTATATGCATGAAAAATGCAATATTCAATAATGAATTTGGGGAATTCAAAAAAAAGAAAAGTCATTTTTATTTCAAAATCAATATATCAATAACTCTTAACAATATGGTATTAAAATTTAATTCAATGTTTTTATACACATTTACAATTAAATATTGTTTCAAATAATAGAAGAGGTTCAACGCGTAACATCGCCATGAATATTAATATTATTCTCTGCTTTCACTTTATTGTTTCAAATGTTCAATTGTTAATTTTGTCTTCGATCATTTTGAATATTTTTGTATGTGGAAAAGATTCGCTCCACATCCACGGACGTAACTGGTGAGAATTTGAACCTTGGTGCTATGTTCTCCCTTATGGTTTCAGGTAAAACTTCTGCTGTTCCATTAATAAAACTCTTGATAAAAGACAATTCTTGGAAACCTGGATTTCCTTTCGAACTTTTTAGTATTATTACTCAATAGACCAATAGAATTTGGTCGGATCATAATCATAACTGGATCTTAGTGAAACAACGTATGCAAATACCGCCAAAAACGTCTTAAATATGCGAATGCATATTCAAATGCATATAATCCGGTCTCTACACATGCTTCAAGAGTACCAAAATTGTAATGAACTTAGACTAAGTAAGGGATATAGTCTAAGGTAATGAACAATCAAATTGATGCTTTAGTCCGTTCACGAGAGTTTGAGCGCATAGTACGCGTTTGTTTATTTATCTGAAGTTGGCAGTATTTGCTGTCATAACGTAAAATAAAGTCAACGTTGCCGAATGTACCCGGCCTTGCCCGAAGAGCTCGCGAGTTATCAGAGAACTCTATGCAATATTGACAATTGGCCATGGAAATTTGGCATAATTCGCTCGTCGGACGAGACCGGGTACATTCGGCAACGTTGACTTTATTTTACGTTATGACAGCAAATACTGCCAACTTCAGACTTCAGTATACACTATGCAGTTCTGAAATCTGAAGGCAGGTAAAAAGAATTTTGGCCCAGTTTTATAGACATCTGCTCTTTGTGTTTATAAACTAGTGCCTTAAATTCAGAACCACATAAAATTAATGGTTCATTGATTGTGGAGCAAATCTTTTTGAGCGCTCTTTCTACTTAAACGAGTGCTATATCATTTTACCCAAATGTCTATAATTTTAGAATTTTGTGCCGAAAATGGTCTCATATAATAGGATTCGACGTCCTGATGAAGAATCCGTGGTCAAACTCAATTCTGTCCGTGGGGCCGGCCGTCCGGATGTTAGCACAATAACTTTCGAAGGGATTGTCCGAGAGACTTGAAATTTTCAGGGTGTGTTCGGGTCCTAAATGCCTCAGTTAAATTAATTAACCAGCCAAATCGTACAGGGTGTTCCATAAAATATGGTGATTCATAATTTTTGTTCCTCAATATCTCAGTCAAAACGAAACCAATCGAGATGAAATGTTGCGGCCAAATGCAAGATACTCATAATAAGCCTCTTTCAAAATTTTGTAGCCATAGTGTGAACAAAACCATAGAAAATTCAATTGAAATATTGAAAAGAACAATCTTCATATTTCCATAAAAAGATATCCGATTCGATTGAAATTCATTTTGTGAATGCAAATCGGTATACTGAATGTTCATCCAAAATTTCGTGGCCATAGTGTTAACAGAACTATAGAAAATTCAATTGGAATATTGAAAGAAGAATATTTCCATACCAAGATATCATATCATTTTTTGAATGAAAACCGATATACTGAATCTTCATGCAAAATTTCAAGATGATCGTATCATGAAAACCATAGAATTAAATTTTTTTTACATTTTTCATTTTATGAATAATTTCCAGATTAGTTCCATATAAAATTTTGAGGCAATAGTCTTATGGCCCCACCAATGACGAGCGATCAAAAGCTCCAGCTCTGGGCCTTTCTTAAACTTTTTGTCTTAAAAATCCAATTTTTTCTTAATATAGCTTTTCAGGACTCTTTGATCTATCTTGAGTTGATTGTTGATTTTGGGTTATCGTAAAGATATGTCTGATGTGATGAACCTACTGTTTCAGGCTCACTCAATGTCAGTTCTTTCTAATATATTTGCAATACCATAATGCCAAGGCAGTAAAATAGACTTATGTTAACCATTACTTATGAACCTTCGTTGAACGAGAATCATCAATGTAATCTGATCTGGGACCCAACTTAGTGAGTACAATTATTTTCACATCTCCGACACGATTCTTTTAGTTCTAAATAATTACCATCATTTCAAATCTGGATGGACATACCAAGTAATCCATAGCGTAAACTGGCCTATCCTTTGATATTGAATCTAAATTCTTCACCCAAAATCCAATGCCTGCAGCAAATCCATGCATAGAACTAGTGGAGTATTTTTCGACTCCGTGTTCAAGGATATAGTCCATATCTTTTCATCGGTACCTGTTCTCCCATTTGATTCTAACGAATCTAGTTACATATTTGGATTTCAAAACTGAAATGAATATTTTGGTTAAAGCTCTGTATGAAATAGTCCACAACTGCCTCACCGGATAAAATTTTTTGTTCCACACTCAAAAGTTTACTTTCAGAATATTGATTCCAGGACCAGGAAGTCGTCATTGTTATATCATTCGCTCTAAAGACGGAAGTTTTAATCGGAGGTACCAGAAAATGACTTGTAATTTTGAAAATTATCCGCAGGCAGGTATATTTGACCTTGTTTTTAATTTTATGATGAGCCATGAACTATCCAGGGAGATCTGTTTGTGCTATGTCATCCTTATGAAATATTACGGTTAAGTAGACAAAAAATGTGTCTCATCTCACAACCCGATAATTTTTGACAAAACCATATCATTACGAATTATATTTTCCTTTCATTTCCACTCAAAATCAAAACATATCAGCCGCACTGACCTGACAGATCGCATTAACCTGGATCAATGAACAATGTTAACTACCGCGATTACATGAATTTTAGAACTACAAACTGTAAAAAAAATCATTTGAATTCTAAAAATAATTCGCGAAAATATTTTCCTTTGTAAATTCAGGCGGCTTTTAGAGTGTTCATCGTCAACCTTGTGTCGATCTCTTGATGATTAGCAAATTAGCAATTATCTCTAAATAGTCCCCATTGGATAGAATGTGAGTTTTCATTTCATTTTGAACTTTGCAATTCGCATTATTGCATATTGCAGAATATCATCAGAAAAATTGCACAATGTAAATCTAATCCAATCCAAAGTCTAAATAGGTCCTAGGTATAATTTTGATTGAACATGTTTCGAGATTTCGTTTCACAAATGGATTTATTTAGATATTCAAAAGATAATGAATTGCTATCAATGAAATTGTGCCTCGCTTTTGTATCTAGAATAGGTATCTAGATGAACTGATATTATCTCAGAGAATGATTTCTGCTAGTAAAGTAATATGTTTATTCAGCATATCCCGTATTTATTTTTGTGATTCAAAGTTGGCACACATATCAATGATAATTAATGAGTAAATATAAGAACGATGGACTTAAGTAGCGAAGAAAATGTTGTATCGAAATCTGGGTAATAATTCATTGATAATAGCATTCATTTACAATAAAAGAGCTTACATTCTTGAAGAAAAACGCAGAATTAGGCATGATTTCATATTCATTCTAGGTACTCTGCTTTGTTTGCGCTCGTTCCTAATAGGCGGTTGATTTTGTACCTATATATTTCAAACGAGTAGATTGAAAAACTTTGAATATTCAAAGAAGTAGATATAATGCGCGTCAAACTTATGAAAACAAATTCATTTTCACAAAAGAAAAATTTCGTCAACAAAATCCTGCAACCAGTGAACATGAGATGTGTATGAAACGTTTCAATATTCCTTTAATTTCGAATATCCGAAACATAATAATGATATATTTCAGAAATGTTCCAAAAAATATTAACATTTCAGAAACATCTCGGAATCATATGAAATGAAATATTCGAAAAATTATATCTTTGTCAATATTAGAAACGTTTCAGAATGACCTCAATATCGAATCTTTGAAACATTATTTTGTAACATTTCATGAATGTTTTGAAAACATACTTTTCAAAACCTTTGAGAGTTACTATTTTTATGAACTATGGGAACGTTTCAGAATGACCTCATTTATGAAAGTTGGAAACAAAAATATTGGAATATTTGAGAAATATCCCTGAATCGGATATGAAGGAATATTTCAGGGTTGCTCTTAAAAGGAATATCCGAAACGTTTCAGAATGACCTCAATTGCGAATCTTTGGAACATTATATACTGCAACATTTCATAAATATTTTAGAATCACATATTTCAAAATATTTCAAGGTTACTGTTTTTATGAACATTAAAAACGTTTCAGAATTACCTCATTCATGAAGCTCTGCAACATCAATTTTGGCATATTTGAGAAATATCTCCGAATTATATATTTGGAATTTGGAAATATTATAAATATTTGAAACGTTTCAGAATGATATTACTTGTGAATGTTTGAAATATTCTTTGGCTACATTGAAGAAATATCTTGGACACATACATTTCCAACATTCAGAGTTATATAAGTACTGTTGTATTTGATACAAAAATGTAGGTATGAATAGAAACATTCCAAAAATATCACTGAAATGTTTCATTAGAAACGGTTTGAAATCACCCGAGTGTAATATATTTAAGTATGTATCGTTTTTCCTCGAAAGTAAAAGTTATTTCAATTTTGAATATATATACCTCAGCGCTTTCAAGTTTTGAAAACCATTTTCGAGACTCTTGTAATGCAAGCGATCTGTGACTGTATCTATGGTTGGGAGATTTTGAGGTTAGGGTTGAATGAACCGGGAAAATGTGCCGCGAAAGCGAATTCCGTTAACGGCGTTAACTGTAACGGACATTGAAGAACACAGTGTGTTTCGTGCTTTTCTATACCTAATAGTTTGCTTGGAATTCCATAAAGATGAGTAGGTAGGTGAAAATAGAAACATCTTATTATATCGATTAATAAATCATTCCCATTTTGGTTTTTTTATGGGTAGTGTGAGAGATTTATAAGAGAAAATCAGATTGGAAAGAGGATTTTTAAAACGAAAAGACATATTCGGAGGTTGATTAAGAGTGAAATAATGAAAGAAAAAGCTTCACTCAGTGTGAATAAATCTATATGTGCAAATGTTGATAACAAAAAGACATGTGAAAATCAAATTACTGGTTTGGGGGAGCTTCCAGATTTGAGGAACAGTGTGCACACTAATATCCATGGTTTCACTCTGGCAGAGAAAAATTTGTCTCTGACTCAGGCATCAATAGAAGATACAGTGCAGAATTCTTTCACCAACGACGTTTTGAATTTCATGCTCAATGATAAGTATACATTACCTTTCCCAGAACATACTAATAACAATCCTCAAATAAATAACGATCATCGGCCATCAAAAACTAATGATTTTGTTTCTTCAATAAAAATGTGGGTTCTAAAATACAGACATTTATTATCTCAACAGGCAATTAATGAATTATTATCAATTTGTATATTAGAGGGATTTGATGTGCCAAAAGACACCAGGACATTTCTTAAAACACCGACTAAATGTAATGTAATGCAAATCGAAAATGGGAATTATAGTCACTTAGGAATTGAGAATGGACTCCGTAAAATTTTTTCAAAACACAAAACTAATTTCAAACCCGATAATTTGATTACAGTTAGCTTAAATATAGATGGTTTACCACTCGCAAAAAGTTCAAGCAGTCAATTTTGGCCAATACTCATATCGGTAGATTCAACAGAAAGGAGTGTTAATGAACCTTTTGTGGCAGGTTTATATCATGGCATTCAAAAGCCTGAAAATGTGAACACCTTTTTGAGTAAGTCCATTGAAGAGTTGAAATCATTAGGAGTGAATGGTTTTGATCTGAATGGTTCTAACATTAGGGTAAAATTGAGCAAAATAATTTGTGACGCTCCTGCAAAATCATTTGTTTTGTGTGTCAAAGGTCACACTGGATATCATTCCTGCACTAAATGCATTGAAGAGGGAGACTTCATAAATTCACGGCTATCTTTTTTGAATACGGACGCTACTAGAAGGACAGATGACAGTTTCAAAAATAAAATGGATGAATATTATCATGTAGGTGTCAGTCCTTTTGAAGATCTTGCGGTTGGACTTGTGTCACAGGTTCCATTAGATTATATGCACTTGGTATGTTTGGGGGTAATGAAAAAACTAATGGTATTTTGGGTGAAAGGAAAAAAAAACATTAGAATAAATAATGAGGATTTAAAAAAACTTACGGATAAATATTTGTCACTCAAACCATTCATTCCAAAAGAATTTGCAAGATCTCCTCGATCATTTCAAGAACTAGATCGTTTCAAAGCCACAGAATTCAGACAAATACTTTTATATACTGGACCCGTTATCTTCAAAAATATTCTCTCTAATGATCAGTATACACACTTCATGACACTGCACTGTGCAATTCGTATTTTATGTTCTCCTGATCTTTATTTGAAATACAATGAATATGCAAAGGAATTACTTCACCATTTTGTGAGGAATTATGGTCACTTATACGGATTTGAATACATTTCTCACAATATTCATAATTTAATTCATTTACCCGATGATTGTAAGTTACATGGTCCTTTAGACAACTTTAGTGCTTTCAAATTTGAGAATTATTTGCAGAAAATTAAATCTATTATAAAATCTTCTAGAAACCCCTTGCAACAGGTCATTTATAGATTAGAAGAAAAAATAAACCTTACTCAAGAAAATGATCCTATTTACCCTCAATTGAAAAATGAGACGGAATGTCATAATAACAATCTTAGACTCCTTGAAAATGATACTTTCTATAAAACATTGACACTTAAAGATTTTACGATAATAGTCAATAATAAAGACAATTGCGTTATTTTGAAAAATGGAAAAATTTTTTTAATCAATTCTATTTTCGCTACATCATCGAAGGAAATACATCTGATAGGAAAAACCTTTTTGAATTCCCGGTCTCTATATTCAGAGCCATGCGATTCAAAACTTTTTGATATAAAATATGTTGATAATACATTTTCTGATTGTTATCGTGTATCTGTGAATGATATAAGACAAAAATGTATTAATTATCCCATAGACCAAACGAATTCAATTGTTATACCGCTTCTACATTATGAGAAACATGATTGAATTTAAATTAGAGCAAGAACGAAGGGCTGCCAGACATTACTTATTTTCTGATGGATGAAATAAACATGCGATATAATATATTCATTCAACATATCTAGTAGAGATTGTCATCAATTTTTCAATTCCCAATATCTAGAAAAGTGCACAATTTCAGAAATATAAATACTGCTTCTAGTTAACTTTGACACCCGGTATCTATGAATTGGCCGACAAGGATGCAGGTATGACCATACTCATTATCAATATCAGTTAATATTAATACTACCCAATCATGTCTGTTTCATCCATCAGAAAATAAGTAAAGTCTGGCGGCCCTGAGCTCTTGGACTTGCTCAGACTAGAATCTCAAATGCATTTTGTAATTACAACATAAAATCCGTTTGTGTGAAAATAAAATATTCAACTTCAAGCGTATACATTTCAAATATTTTAATAATATTTGAATAATTTTAATTAGAATAAATGTATGTTCTTTTCATTTTATAGTGGGCTGTAGTACAGTTCGAGGATGAAATGAATTCAATTTCTACAGTACCCCACTCATGGGTGGTACAAAATGACAACATAATTTCATGCCATTGGCCTGACGCTAAAGTCAGGAAACATATAGCTAGTTGTAGCGCACCGAACGAAAATTGGAAACTTTACAGAGTTCTCGCCATTTTAAAAGAATTTGGTAAGTTATCTTGTTGAATGAATAGCTGGTACTTGGTAAAGTAAATTAGTACCGAATATAGTTTCATTTTCTTCATATAATTCCATTTGTTGAATTTTCCTTCCAGATAAATATGAAGAAGCTTTAGAATTCGAAAAAACGAAGGAGGTATCTTCCAATTCAGAAAGCGAAACAAATAGATTTGGAAGAAAGCAAACAAAAAAACATCTGCATGAGGAATTTGCCTACAGTGGGGGTGGAGGACTAATTGATAGTCCTCCAAAATTGAATGACATAGAAATAACAGAATGTGATACAGGTAACTGAATACACTTCATTTACATTCAATTTGCACTTTTCTCTTTTTAGACAGCTTCGATGAGGATATGGCACTTATGCCTCCTCCTATTTCAGTCAATATTCCCAAAAAAAACAACCGACAAGTATGTATCACCTACTATTATTTGGATTTCTAATTAAGTTTGATAATATTTTATAGCAAATGAAACCTCTATTGAAGATAAAGTCAATGACGAAATAATGGCAGATACATATCTCAAAAAATTATCTAATATCAACAATACAAGAGGTGGTGAGTTATTCTTCTTCATCTTATTTATATCTTCAGTATCGCGACCAATTCAATAATAGCTAAGTGTTTATACTGCCAAAGAAGTGAGTATATTTGAACAATCAAATATGAATTGGCCCCTTAGCTAGAGCTCCGCAAATTTCATTTACAGATAAAAGTTCTGGACAGTACAAGAGATGATTCAATTTGTATACTTAATTCAGTAAATTGTCAAACTTGCTTACAGCAAAAAAAATAGAATTCAGTAGCAATGCAACTTGCATCTCTTTTGTTCCACTCCACTCCGTGGCATTCATGTATTATAATATTTACTTTAAAAACCATTTTTCAGAAGGTTGCTGTGAACATGCTGGCATGCTCGATGCAATTTTTGAAAATATTGTCTCAATTAAAACAATATTGAGGGAGCAACAAAAGGCTATAGAGGACATAATAATATGCCAATCAAACAAGGAGAATAATCAGTTGAATACATCGAATAATTTGGAATCTATTCCAAAAAAACCTTTCAAAAAAATAGAGAAATTACTGGAATTTGATGAGAAATTGAAGAATTTCGAAGAGGGTAAAAAGCAATTGGTAAATGTTTGGAAAATTAAATCACATATCTTTAATTAATTCATTAATTCTTTAGGGAATCATGTTTTATATGTGCGGAGGAAGAGACAGTAGGGAATCCATAAGGAGGGGCATGGCAAAAATTTTTGCCGATAATCTAGCCAGAAAATGTTCCCTAACTGGTAGGAAAGGCAATCATCCAATAAAGAATTTGACGATTTTATCTGTTTTGAAAGGTGAGTTCACACTCTCCATTTAAAGTTGGATTTAAATATTTGATCATATATTTAAGATGCAACAATGAAGAGGTTTCACTATGCATCATCGGATAAAGAATTTGATACCAACGTGGCTGCCTGGTTACGCCAGAGCCAATTGAGGTATGAACGCCAGAAATTGAGGAAAAAGAGCGATGCTAGTAGCACTTGAATTATATGGATTGTCTTCAATTTAAGTCGAACTTGTTATTTGTTTATTGTTAGATAGGCGAATTATAAATGTTAAATTCAAAAGATGATAGAATACAGGTTGTCCCAAGTTCGATTGCCTATTATACGTTTCTGGAGAACCGGACATATTTAAAATCTGAAAATTTGGATTATAATAATGTTCAAAATTCTCCACTGAGCTATAAAATATTTTTAGTGCCTGAGCACTTCCGGCTATACTGGGAGTGAAAATAAATTTGTTCAAATTTTTTCCTCTCTGATATGCTTGATCATTCCATTTTGAATACATTTCTGTTAAAATCATTGTACCTTTTCTATAACTTTTCGAAATATCGAGAAAAAAATATAAAACAGTCAAATATACGTAGTCGGTATTAGGTTCATTTTTCTTATTCTCAACATCTTGAGCCTGAGCCGTTCTCATAACATCAAAGCAGAATAATGTGGAAAGGTCATGCATCTTTTGAATTTCAGAAATATCCTCACAGGGTGTTAAAAAATTTTGTGTCGAAAACTGTAATCGGACATTGACCATAACTTCTGTTTTTCCAATTAGAACCCTTTTTTTATGATTGCGTTGGATTCTGGAAAGAAAAATAATGATATCACTGTAATAGAAATAAAAAATAAAATGAAAAAATTTAAATTAAAAAAAAAAAAAATTCAGAGTACTATCATCATTTTTCTATGAGAATTCAGCGCAATCATAAAAATGGGGTTCAAATTTGAAAAATAGGGCCCAATTTTCGATCACAGTTTTCGACACGAAATTTGAAACACCCTGTGAGGGTTATTTCTGAAATTCACAGATACATAACCTTTCCACATTCTTCTACTTTGAGGTTATCAGAACGGCCCCCCTCATTTGTTGAGAATAAGAAAATCCTAATGCCATTACGCTAAAAATCGTTAAATCAGAACATGAACGTGCCGATAAATTGCTACGTGTATGTGATAAAACTGTGCAGTTTCGCACGATTTGTTGAGACTGTACAGTCGATAACAGTTTTTCAATTCAGATATCGAATCGACGAACTGTATGATCGAACGTTATGCCTCGTGTAGTTTGGTCGATAGATATAGTACGTATCGTGAATCATTCTTAAAAATCCAGTCTTTTGGAAATAGCTTAAACTTCACATGAGAATGAACTCTTCAAGCATTCTTCACACCTACTTTACTTTTTGAGGCGATATTAATTCAGCTAACCGTCGTTCGACTCCATCACTACAGTTGCCGCTTCTTTACCGTCTGATCGCAACGATTTCTCGTAGCGTGTATAGATAAAAAACTGCATTAACTGTACAGTCATCGTAACGATTTCTCGTAGCGTATATGGCCACCATAATACTGATGATTTTACTCTTTTTAGAGTTTTTTTCTCGATATCTTGAAAAGTCATGAAAGTACAAATTATTTAACATAATGTATTCAGAATGAAATACTCAAGCATGTCAGAGAAAAAAAATTAACTAATTTATTTTCGCTCCCTGTATAACCGGAAGTGCTCAGGCTTCAAAAATATTTTAGCTTAGTAGAGAATTTCGTACATGTTATAATTCCAATTTACCGATTTCAAATATGTCCAGTTCTCCAGAAACGTCTAATAGGCACTCGAACTCGAGAGACCCTGTATATAAATTATAGTGATGTTGTCTTAAACAAATGTGTTCTCATTATTTTATTTTTGTATTTTATTAGAATATATTTTGTTCTGTTTTTTGAATTTTATATTTGTTTTAGACAATAAATCTTTGTATGAGTTATAATATGAAAGTATTTATTTATTTTTGTAGCTGAAAGTTTTGGAATTGTATATTTTACACAAATATTTTGTTATACTTCGATTATTATTCCATTAAAACATATTTTGTTTTTTGAATTTTTCATATTTTTTTATTAGATAATAAATCCTCGTATAAATTGATAAAAGTATTTATTTATTCATAGTTGTACCTGAAAGTTTGATACACTTTCGGAATATGTATTGTATGTGTTATAGAAACATTCTTTTATGCCACACTCCAGAAATAATTTTGAATTTGTATTTTCAAAATAACCTTGAATGCTCTTAATTCAATGTGATATTTTTTATGCTGATTTTATCAATTGCCTTCATTATACATATTAATTATATTACATATATATGATAAACGTTTGCCTGCTACTTCCATAATACATGTAGTCCAAGAGCTGGCCGCAAAAAACCTGGCCTATCGAGTTACCTGATGAATTATTTTTCGAATGATCCTACTTACTGTAATTATTGGAATAATCATTTCATACCAGGGCAAAAAATATGGTGCAGAAGTCGTAAAAAAGATTTTTGTTTTTTGCTGATATCCCAAAAAGTATGCATGCACTTTAGGAAAAAAGTTTCAAATGAAAATGGAAGCCTATGTAATTCTGAAAAGGTCTCGTACATTTTTGTTGAGTTCCTGACGGATTTTGAGATATAGGTACGTCATTGGAAACCGATAATTTCATAATGTTTGATTCAATAATTTCCCAGAAACGTTGGCGTTGTCTGGTAATTAATTTTAGGAAGTTCAATTTTTTTCAATTATGTCACTCTTTCTGTCTATCCGTTTGAAAGTTATCAGTTCTCAATTACTCATATCTCAAAAACAGTCAAGAATTCGACAAAAATGTACGAGTCCTTTTTTCTGGAGAATTAGACAGCCTTCAATTTTCATTTGAAACTTTTTTTTTCCAAAGTGCATACTTTTTGAGATATCTGCAAAAAATTGTTTTTTTACGACTTAAGCGGCCATTTTCGCCTTTCAGGCACCATAGTTGTCCTGGTAGTAAATGTTTTTTTAAATAGTTACAGTGAGTAGTATCATTCAAAAAATAATTAACTCGATAGGTCAGGTATTTTGCAGCCAGCTCTCGCTCTAATGTATGTGTGTAGCAGCAATGTGTGTAATACGTTTCTTAATATTTCTGAAACATTTCAAAGGAAATTAATAATGTTTCTAGAACATTGCATTACAATTATTTCGCGGAAGTATCTCGAGAGAACACTTCAGATATTTTGCAGAAACATACCTGAATGGTTTCAATGCATGTATCAAAACGTTATTTCTCAAACATCACAATGAAACATATCTGAGGGCGGATATTTTTGGTTTCACAGATGTTTCTGAAATATTCAGGAAACTTTGAATGTGACGTTTTATACTCAAATTCTTTTGCAGAAATATCCCAGAATTGTTTCAATGCATGTTTCATAAACGTTACTTCTCAAACATCACAATGAAACATCTGTGAGGGGAGACATCTTTGGTTTCACAGATATTTCTGAAACATTCAGGAAACTTTGTGTGTAATGTTTCGTCATTGCATTTTTATTTATTTCTGAAATATCCCTGAGTTGTTTCACTGCATGTATCAGATACCTTCCTTGTGAAACATCACAATGAAACATATCTGAGGGCGGACATCTTTGGTTTCTGAAATGTTTCTGAAACATTCGTGAAAGATTGAGAGCAATGTTTCATCGTAAAATGGATACATTTCAGAAACATATCAGGGATGAAAAAATGTTTACTGGGATAGGTCGATTTTTTGTTTCACTTTATTATATTTTTATGAATTTTTGAGGATTTTTGTTGCAACCTTATGCCATCCCCATCAACCCTCTGAATTTTTTTAATAGGGAAAGTGGTACATGTGGTACTTTTTTGGCAAGGTCTTTGTATCTTCTTTAAGGAAGCGCGAAGGCTTCAATGCGCTTGGTACGGGGTACAGTGAAAACAGTGGTGTATGGCGTTCGCCGTTCGAAATTTGGAATGCGCAATTATCTCCGTCGGAACATTGAGTTTAAAAATTATTTATTATTTAATAAACTCAATGTCGGAATCCAGATAGTTTCGATTTTTAGCGAGTACCAAGAAAGACCTGTATGGGCAACAAGTATATGCACGTTTCATCATATTTTTAGCAATACAGTGTCGGGTTCGCTATTTATAGATTGGACATTTTCCGCAACAACACACACCGCCACTGCCATTAACATCAGATCTTTTTTTTCGACGTCATCTCACGCTTGTCGCACATCCTCACTGAACAAGTAAAGTGTCTGTGTGTGGGAAAAATGAATGTACACGTTTACTTCACAGCTAACGTGCAGATACTTAGCTGCGCATTCTTCCTTCCTAGTGAGTGGGCCCCTTTACAGGCTTGCAGAATTTTTTTTTCTTTGAAAAATAGTTAGTTCAAAGAGGTTTTCAGTGTGTGCACTTTGTCATGGCCCATTTACTTTGAGACTATGGTACCTGATGAAATTTGCCACCGAATGAAAGTTGACCATTACAGTTCATCAGGTAGCATCGTCTAAATGTTCATGATACATAAAAAAGTGCTAAGTGCACACACTGAAAACTCTCTTTTGAACGAACTAATAAGAACTTCTTAAACTGACTATAAAAATGGTACGGCACTGAAATATTTTAAGCTTACAATTATTTTAAATACCGTTTTTAGTAAAAAATTAAAACATATATTGACGTAACGTTCTACTACAAATGGGCATTAAGATGTTTCATTTTTGGCACCTCCTTTTACTTAAACGAATGCTATATCGTTTTGCCCAAAGGTCTGTAATTTTCGAATTTCGAGCCGAAAATGGTCTCATATGATAGGATTCGACGTCCTGATGAAGAATCCGTGGTCAAACTCAATTCTGTCCGTGAGGCCGGCCGTCCGGATGTTAGCACAATAACTTTCGAAGGGATTGTCCTAGAGACTTGAAATTTTCAGGGTGTGTTGGGTCCCGAATGCCTCAGTTAAGTTACTTAACCAGCCAAATCGTACAAGGTGTTCCATAAAATATGGTGATTCAAAATTTTTGTTCCTCAATATCTCAGACAAAATGAAACCAATCGAGATGAAATGTTGCGGCCAAATGCAAGATACTCATAATAAGCCTCATGCAAAATTTTGTGGCCATAGTGTGAACAAAACCATAGAAAGTTCAATTGAAATATTGAAAAGAACAATCTTCATATTTCCATAAAAAGATATCCGATTCGATTGAAATTCATTTTGTGAATGCAAATCGATATACTGAATGTTCATCCAAAATTTCGTGGCTATAGTGTTAACAGAACCATAGAAAATTCAATTGGAATATTGAAAGAAGAATATTTCCATACCAAGATATCCGATTCAAGTGAAATTCATTTTTTGAATGAAAACCGATATACTGAATCTTCATGGAAAATTTCAAGATGATCCTATCATGAAAACCATAGAATTCAATTTTTTTTACATATTTCATTTTCTGAATAATTTCCAGAATATAGTTCCATATAAAATTTTGAGGCAATAGTCTTATGGCCCCACCAATCAACGAGCAATCAAAAGCTCCAGCTCTGAGCCTTTCTTAAATTTTTTGTCTAAAAAATCCAATTTTTGTTTAATATAAGCTTTTCAGGACTCTTTGATCTATCTTGAGTTGATTATTGATTTTCGGTTATCGTAAAGATATGTCTGTGATGAACCTACTCTTCAAGCTCACTCAGTGTCAGTTCTTTCTAAAATATATTTGCAATTACATACTGCCAAGGCAGTAAAATAAACTTGTGTTAACCATTACTTATGAACCTTCGTTGAACGACAATCATCAATGTAATCTGGGACCCAAACTTAGTGAGTACAATTATTTTCACATCTCCGACACGATTCTTTTAGTTCTAAATAATTACCATCATTTCAAATCTTGATGGACATACCAAGTAAATCCATAGCGTAAACTGGCCTATCCTTTGATATTGAATCTAAATTCTTCACCCAAAATCCAATGCCTGCAGCAAATCCATGCAATAGAACTAGTGGAGTGTTTTTAGACTCCGTGTTCAAGGATATAGTCCATATCTTTTCATCGGTTCCTGTCTCCCATTTGATTTTAACGAATCTAGTTACATATTTGGATTTCAAAACTGAAATGAATATTTTGGTTAAAGCTCTGTATGAAATAGCTCACAACTGCCTCACCGGATAAAATTTTTTGTTCCACACTCAAAAGTTTACTTTCAGAATATTGATTCCAAGACCAGGAAGTCGTCATTGTTATATCATTCGCTCAAAAGACGGAAGTTTTAATCGGAGGTACCAGAAAATGACTTGTACTTTTGAGGAATTATCTGCAGGCAGGTATATTTGACCTTGTTTTTAATTTTATGATGAGCCAATGAAACTATCCAGGGAGATCTGTTTGTGCTATGTCATCCTTATGAAATATTACGGTTAAGTAGACAAAAAATGTGTCTCATCTCACAACCCGATAATTTTGACAAAACCATATCATTACGAATTATATTTTCCCTTTCATTTCCACTCAAAATCAAAACAGTATCAGCTGCACTGACCTGACAGATCGCATTAACCTGGGTCCTGGATCAATGTTAACTACCCCGATTACATGAATGTTAGAACTACAAACTGTAAAAAAATCATTTGAATTCTAAAAATAATTCGCGAAAATATTTTCCTTTGTAAATTCAGCAGACAGCTTTTAGAGTGTTCTTCGTCAACCTTGTGTAGATCTCTTGATGATTAGCAATTATCTCTAAATTAGTCACCCATTGGATAGAATGTGAGTTTTCATTTCATTTTGAACTTTGCAATTCGCATTATTGCAGAAAAATTGCACAATGTAAATCTAATCCAAAGTCTAATATAGGTCCTAGGTATAATTTTGATTGAACATGTTTCGAGATTTCGTTTCACAAATGGATTTATTTAGATATTCAAAAGATAATGAATTGCTATCAATGAAATTGTGCCTCGCTTTTGTATCTAGAATAGGTATCTAGATGAACTGATATTATCTCAGAGAATGATTTCTGCTAGTAAAGTAATATGTATTCAGCATATTATTCCGTATTTATTTTTGTGATTCAAAGTTGGCACACATATCAATGATAATTAATGAGTAAATATAAGAACGATGGACTTAAGTAGCGAAGAAAATGTTGTATCGAAATCTGGGTAAGTTATTCATTTGATTCGATGATTCATTCATAACAATAATAGAGCTTACATTCTTGAAGAAAAACGGAAAAATATGTGCGATTTTATATTCAATTTATTCTGCTTTGTTAGCGCTTGGGATTAACTGTATTATATACATACCTATTTTGCCAAACGAAGAGATTTGAAAACTTTAAATTTTCAAAGAAGGTAGTGCGCGTCAAAGTTATGAAAATTCATTTTCTCCCATCAACCCTCTAAGTTTTTGAATAGGGATAAAGTGGGTCATGTGGTACTTTTTTGGCAAGGTCTTTGTATCTTCTTTAAGGAAGCGCAAGGCTTCAATGCGCTTGGTACGGGTAAACATTGAAAACAGGTTGTATGGCGTTCCGCCGTTCGAAATTTGAATGCGCAATTATCTCCTCCGTCGAACATGAGTTTAAAAATTTTTATTATTTTATAAACTCAATGGTCGGAATCCAGATAGTTTCGATTTTTAGCGAGTACCAAGAAAGACCTGTATGGCAACAAGTATATGCACTTTTCATAGTTTTAGCATACAGTGTCGGGTTCGCTATTTATAGATTGGACATTTTTTCCGCAATACAACACACGCCACTGCCATTAACATCAGATCTTTTTTTTCGACGTCATCTCACGCTTGTCGCACATCCTCACTGAACAAGTAAAGTGTCTGTGTGTGGGAAAATGAATGTACACGTTTTCACTTCACAGCTAACGTGCAGATACTTAGCTGCGCATTCTTCCTTCCTAGTGAGTGGGCCCCTTTACAGGCTTGCAGAATTTTTTTTTCTTTGAAAAATTAGTTAGTTCAAAGAGGTTTTCATCAGTATATACAGGGTGTTTCGTCATAAACTGGACAAACATATATTTTCGTGTAGAGGACATCGGGAGTATCATTTTTGCCTTATACAATATAGGTATCCGTTTTCGAAGCATAAGCGTCGTTTTTGAGCAAGATTCTTATGAGTGTGGTCAGTTATGTATAACACTTAAAGTAACGGTTTTTGGTCAAATCTCGGTATTTTTGGGTCCTCTATTCAGAAAAGTTGACGAACTCCGAAAAAAAGTTTACAGAATGGCGGAAGACCTGCAATGTTCCAATTTTTTTAGCGGTTGTCAAATTGACTTTTATTTTCTGAATGAACACAATTTCTAAGAATTTCTGTGAAAAATTTTTTCAAAAATCGAACACAATTTTTTTTTACATGTCTACAGCGATGAAAAAATTTCACTCGAAATGGATGAAATTTTGTACAATTGTACTTCTTGAATTATCAATCACGAATATGAAAACAAAATTGTAAAATATCGAACGGTTTCGTTACTACAGTCATTCAAATGTTTCGTTCAGACCTCTGAAATAATGAAATAAAATTTGTATCGAGTTCTAGAGTCAAAATAATTAAATTATTGGCGTGTACAAACATTCTAGATGAATTTATATAAAAAAAATCAGTGAACCTAGGTTGGGACTCGAACCGACGTAGGTATTAAATAGGGAAATGGCACTGTTCTAAGGATATTAATATTCGTTGCCAGGCAACAGTAGTTCGTAGTTCATAGAGTTGGACATTTATTTTAATTTCAGTGAATATAATTTAGCCAGTAGTCAAACTCTATGAACTACGAACTACCGTTGCCTGGCAACGAATATTAATATCCTTAAAACAGTGCCATTTCCCTATTTAATACCTACCTCGATTAGAGTCCCAACTAAGTTTCACTGATTTTTTTTTGTATAAATTCATCTAGAATGTTTGTACATGCCAATAATTTAATTATTTTGACTCTAGAACTCGATACAAATTTTATTTCATTATTTCAGAGGTCTGAACGAAACATTTGAATGACTGTAGTAACGAAACGGATCGGACGTTCCGGTCCAATTCCGTGGCCGGCCCGTTCACCGGACTTGAATCCATTGGACTTATTTTACTGGGAAGCAGTTAAAGAAAAAGTATATTCAAAGGCAATCGAAAGCGAATTCGAACTACGGCAGCTACACCAAGTATTATACCATTTTGGAATCCAACTTTTGACAAAAAACATGCCAAACTTGCGTAGTACATTTTTTTTCAATACAGTCAGTTGAAACTAGGCAATTGTTCATTTTGATTTTTTTCTGAGAAGTTAGCGCTATTTTTATGAAACCAGAGCAGCTGGCATCAAAATTTTGATAACAGTTTAGACAAGCATTATTGAGGGTTACACTGCAAAAAAAAAGTTTATATTTGTGGCAACAGGAGTGAAAAGACTGTCACAGGGTGAGGGTGTGGAATTTTGCATGTTTTTTTAAATGCCTATTATTTTAAAATCATGCAGTTAGACTTCTTTAATTTTTTGACAACCAGCATTACTTGCCTTTTCACCCGGTTCCGGGTTGACGTCGAGTTTTGGACACCCTGTATAGTAAGCACGATAACTTTCGAAGGGATTGTCCTAGAGACTTGAGATTTTCGGATGAGTTCGGGTTACCAAATACCTCGGTGAGTTCGTTAACCAATCAAATCGTTCCATAAATGTGGTCATTTAAAATCTTTGTTCCTCAATATCTCAGAAAGAACGAAACCAATCGAAATTAAGTTTTACGGACATATCATGCAAGATGCTCATAATAAGCATCATGCAAAATTTTGTGGCATTGTCCTTAAACAATGTTTGTGGTCATAGTGTTAACAGAACCATATGAAATTCAATTGAAATATTGAAAGGGAGAGTCTTTATTATTCCATAACAAAATAACCGTTTTTTATTTTGTGTATGACGATTAAATACTGAATGTTCATGCAAAATTTCAAGAGGATCCATTGAATAAAGTATTCTTATTGATTATTATTGAGAGGATCGCATTATCCGGTCCGAACCATAGAATTTCTTTTTTTTAGTTATTGATTTTCTCATTTCATTTTTTGAATAATTCCGATCCTGCTGAGATTTTGCATTCATACTTGGCGTGAATCTCAAGTCGTATACAAAATTTTGGGGTAATTATAGTATTACTGCTCCACCAATGAACGGGCGCTCAAAAGCACCTGCTGGATTTTCTTGAATTTTTCATTTGCGAGTCGACAGAATAGAAATCTGGAGACATATGATATGGGACTTAGTTTTGTTATCTCAAGAAAACTAGTAGAAAATGACCGTGTATAACGAGCTATCTTTCAATTTTAAAACTACTGTGCTGATTTAGAACAGTAATCTTCTCATCTTTATCAAATAACGCACATGTGTTTATTTAAAGTCGAACTCGAAGCAATCTATGGGAACCGATAAGGAAGTTGCGGTGCGTATATAAACAAAAGTTTGAATAAATAATATGTAATTAACCCAACATATGGTCAAGGGTCAAGGACCATTACAATAGGAAAAGAAAGAGAAACTATTTCTTTCCTTTTATCTAGTTTTGTGGACAAACCAGAGAACATTTTGTACTTCGTGGAATACAGCTGAAATAATAACATTGGGTAATAAAAAAGAGTTCGATTTATTAATGTATCACAAGAATGGCAACAACTGTTTATTATAAATTTACATTCAAAGTATTTAACAACGTTGTTGTTAAACCCACACTATTTTATTATAAATGTGCTGGAGTTGTAATAGGGTATGTTTTCTTTCTGTTAACCTAAAAAAGTGTTGTCTTGTTTGAATTATATCAAAATATTTGTTACAGCTGGTTGAAGCCAAATTGGTTTACATGGAATAAATTTTCGGAGCCAATGTTAAGGACTCTAGAGAAGAAAATATTCTCAGGTGGGTCTACAATATATAATTTTCACTTTTGTTTGACTGAAACTATTTTTTTATTGATCCAGTCTTGAAAACCACCTACAGAGGCTGGTATGTGGATATAGGTCCTATTGTGGGTCCTGCAGATAAAATATGGACAATTTCTCTGAATACAGAATCCAAAAATACACCTCTGGTGTTGATACATGGCTTAGGCGCTGGTATAGCAATGTGGTGCCTTAATTTAGATGCCTTCGCAAATACTAGACCAGTATATGCTTTCGATTTATTAGGTAAGTGGCATTTCCATCAACCTTTGATTGAAAATTTTTCATGTTGAACTTTTGAATATCTTGAAAATCATAATGATGAAATTCCTAAATTCAGTCTACAGCTAAGCGAGTAGATAAATAAAAGAGAATTCAAAAAATTCACCTCTTCTTTCAATTCTACTTTTTAAACAATCAATTGTTAAGGATAATAGGAAGAATATTCGTTTCTGTTTTTCTAATCAACATAAGCAAAACCACCGTATATTTCAGATATTGCTATCTGTCCATGTTATGTTATTATTTTTTCAATCAATTCTTAATACTTTTTGTACATCGAATGATTAATGTAATTTGTGGAAAGATGCATAAATTGTAATGAATTAGGGTTCTTTATTATATATTGACAATGAATTCTTCAGAATGTTTTCATTGTTTAGATCAAGAAATAAATACAAAAACTCGGTGGATTGATTTAGCCTGTTCATTTCCTCGAATGACTCTAACAGTTATTATTGACATTGTAGTAAGCTATTAATCAAGGTGTTAACATACAGGGTTTTCCTCTTAAGTTGGCCTATTAGACGTTGCTGAGTATTGATTGGGTGAAGAAACTCTTCGCCTAAAATTATTTTATCGCCCATGTTATTCATACACGATTCAGGTTTTTTCACAATTCACAGGGAATGCCAAAAATCATTGAAGTGACCTGTAGGACTTTCAACAATCTTATCCACATTTAGCAAAAATGACTGGAAAGAAATTCCGAAAATTGTTTTGGCTTTTTGTAATCTTGATTATTCACCTTAAAATCACACAGCATAATGTCCATAGATCATGACTATAAATACTGAAAAATTTCAGTATTTTTCATCTTATTCGAAAACTATCCAAAATAAATAATTAGTGTAAAAGGAGACTGCCATTCATTTTTATTTCGAATGGAATGCTGTAAAATAAATGTGGGGTTGCCATTTGGAAATCTCGAAATATTTCAATTTTGAGTTCCACATTTTCGGAGCAATATCTTCGAAAAACCTTACGATGTATAGAAATACAGAATGTACCACATGAATGCACTCTTTCTCTACTATGAGTTAGCTGAGTTTGGTTCGGTTCGCAATGAAAATAATCGAGATATTGCATTTCCAAACTGGCAATGCAGATGTCAAAAATTTCAAGAATTCATGCATAACTTGGCAACAGTGCATGGCAGAGGAACTTTTTTAAGTATGTTTTACTGAGAATTTGGTATTGAATCGATACACAAATGAAAATATAGGTAGTCCCATTCGAAATAAGAAAGTGGATATGTGTTTGAGATAGACGTGGCAACACTGTCGACTTGAAAATATTTCAGGCGAAGAGTTCCTTCATCCTCAAGGCTCCACCTAAAATTTCAGAACGAAAATCCACTAGTTCTCCAAAAACGTCTAATAGCCAACTTAAAAGGAAAACCTTGTATATTAGGACATTAAGAAATGATTTTAAGTAGTGTCCACAATTTTTAGATCATATTTAGAAAATTAGGCTTAGGTTAATTGTGAATAAAATGTTTATAATGTATATGAAGTATACTATCAATTGATATTTTTATATATGTGAAATAAAATATTAAAAATTGAAATTTTTTTTTCAGGTTTTGGTAGAAGCAGTAGGCCAACTTTTAGCACTGATAGTTTAGAAGCTGAACAGCAGTTGGTTAATTCGATAGAGGAATGGAGGAAAGAAATGAAATTAGATCAGTTTATTTGTTTGGGACATAGTTTGGGCGGTTTCTTAGCAACCTCTTATGCAATATCCTATCCAGAGAGGGTTAAACATTTAATTCTTGCAGATCCTTGGGGTTTCCCTGAAAGACCGCAGGATTTACGTGATCTTCCCTTATGGGTTCGAGCATTATCAACTGTTTTAACCCCATTCAATCCATTATCTGGAATAAGAGCTGCTGGTCCAGTAGGTGAGAAAAGTATTTGATCATTATTATCGACTTGAGCCTATTAGCGTAGAAAGGGTGTGATTTTTCACACCCCCTAGCGATCGGCTATCACACTCCCTACTAAGGGGAACATTCACTCATCCCGGATAGCAAGTATCAGGGGGATTGAGCTCTGAGGTCTTCGGTGTTCTTCTTCTCCTGGGTCCTGGGTTGTTCGTCCTTCGTTGCTTGGTCCTGGATCTCTCGGTTGATGTCGTGGTAGTTGGTTTTGCAATGTTTCCCTCCATGGTTGTTCCTGGTGTCCATCGTGACCTACAAACTTCCTTACCGTTCTAGCAGTACCAAGAAGTACTGCTTTTTGCATTACTTTAAACAGGTTTTCATCCAATCTAGCTCCTTGAGGTTGGACTTGAGGCTCTTAGGAATAATTCCTGTGGTTGATATGAGAATGGGAATGGTTCTGGTACTAGACATTCCCCACTGCCTTTTAATCTGAAGTTCAAGCTCTCGATATTTCGATATTTTTTCAGCATATTTTTGACGTAGATTGTTGTTGTTCGGGATGGCTACGTCTATAAGTATTGCTCTCTTCTCTTTTTTCTTCACTAAGATTATATCTGGCCTGTTATTAGCAACTGTTAAATTTGTAAGTACTGTGCGGTCCCAGTATAACCTGTAAAGGTTGTTCTCCAGTATTACTTCAGGCTGATATTATATATTATTATTATTATTTTATTATTCCAAATTTCCATCATGATAAGCTCATTTAATTCCAGTTTTTGCTTATGCACAAGAAATATTGCGATCATTAGAACTATATAATATAATATATAGAACTATTAATACTTTGTCAATGCTCTGAAAATCCTAGGATATTTAAGTGTCGGACAACATCTTGGCGAATCAATATCGTAGGGATCTTATCAAGCAATAGTTGCAAGTTGCACAAACTGAAATTCCAGAGCCAATAAAATCATATTCATATATATATACCCTTTGGTTTCCCTTTTTGTTAAAAGTTAGAATAAAAATCACAAAGTTGAAAATTGAAAGTATCTTCTTCTTTCTTTATGCTTTTTTGTATTGGTAAATATTTGAATTTTGGGGTAAAAAAGTATTGATCAGTTGGTTTCACAGATTTTGGTGTCTGGTGACTCCAGAAGTTCTTAATTTTTTCGAATTTGAGGTTATGGAACCTCGATGTTTGTTTATTTCATGAAATATAACTGAAAATAAATGCATCCAATCTTTATGTGAATGCCCAAATAGGATTTATAAACCGAAACGAAACAGTATTTCAGTGTTTTTATTGTGGAAAAGGTTACATTCCCTACAAAATAAATCGTTCACTTTTCGCTTTCCGCCACTGTATTTTATGTGCGCTTGTAAAAAAATGCATTTTATGTTATGAACATCATTTTCAGGACCTTGGTTCATCAATATTATTCGCCCTGATATAACCAAGAAGTATGCTGGTACCCTTGATGAAGATCTGATGCCCAACTATATTTACCAGTGTAATTCACAGACTCCAAGGTAATTAATCCTTATGATTTGAAATTTGCTTATCTTTTATATTTCTTAGAGAAATAGCTGATAGTGAAATTTCTTGAAGTCAAAGCCTTTCATCTTTCAACATTAGAAACGGTTTTACCACTACTTCACTAACGAACTTTTCAATTTCTATCCTTATCACCACTATCATTCAAAGTTTCTTGTTTCTACAAAATAACAAAAAATTATATAACTATAGCTTTACTTCAAACAGAAAACTGAATTCTACTGAATCTTTTGAAACTGGGATTATTATTATTATTTCATTTTGTAAAGTGAGGTTAGGTTAGCTGTCAGTACTTCAGGGTTTCAACCGGCGGATGACCGACTAACCGATTCCTTTTCTATGGTTGACTCAATCGATGGTTCAACTGGTCATTCGACGTTTATAATACGGAATTAATAGTCGACTAACGGTTCAGACTCATCCAGGGGTCAACTGTCACCGAGTCACTCGGTCAGTTGCAACAACTTCAACTATATATTATTGAAATTACCTCATCACGCTATCCTGTTATCCGAAATTTTCGGAAAATTGTTTTTAATGGAGCATAGATTGTTTGATTAAAATAGATTATACTATAGTCCGTTCACAAAAGTTCGAGCCATCGGTTGGCCATGGAAATTTGGCATATTACACCGTGTATATTAAAATTTTAGGTTATGTGTTTATTTTCTTGTCAGATTGATACGCAATGTTGCCAATGGGTACGTTCAGAAGCACTCAACTGTTGTCAACAGTTGAGTAAGTTGAGAAAGCGATAGCGTTCAGTAAAATCGCTGACAAAGCGATGTTTCTCAGCAGATGTCGATTTCTGGCAGCGGTAAAAATTTACGCTTTATAATTCATCTGACCGCTGAGAAATGCGCATTTACCTACTATTTTGTGATTTGTTTATGTTTAGGGTTTTTAGTTGAAGTTTATTAAGAAGTATTTTGCTTACTGGCGTATTTCGAAAATGTTTATCAAAAAATTATTGTCTGGCTACAATTTAGGTCTGTCAGAAGAAAACCAACAACTTGTTGTTGAATAAAAAATAAGGTTATGTATCATGATATGTCAGATTTGTAAATCACTCAGCGAAGCGTTCAAAAGATTTTCATCCGCCGAAACTCAACTCTACTCAGCTGATTTTTGCTTTATGCCAACAGTTGAGTGCTTCTGAACGTACCCAATATTGCATAGATTTCTCTGATAACTAGCAAGCTCGTCGGACGAGGCCGGATATATTCAGCAACATTGATTTTATTTTACGTAATGACAGCAAATACTACCAACTTCAGATAAATAAAAAAACGCCCACTATGCGCTCAAACTTTCGTGAACGGACTATATATCTATAGTCCGTTCACGAAGGTTTATGCCGTCGGTGGCCTTGGAAATTTGGAATATGTACTTTTAGGTTATGTTGTTTATTTTCTTGTCAAGATTGATACGCAATGTTAATAGGTCATAGAGTTCTCTGATAACTCGGAAGTTCGTCGGACGAGGCCGGGTACATTCGGCAACGTTGACTTTATTTTACGTTATGAAAGCAAATACTGCTAACTTCAGATAAACAAACAAACGCCTACTATGCGCTCAAACTTTGGTGAACGGACTATACCTTTCTATAGAGTCAAGGTCATTGCTCAAAGTATTCCTTCTTATAGCGGAGAAAGTGCTTACCATTGTATGATGTCCGGATTTGGTTGGGCCAAAAATCCCATGGTAAACCGTATCGATCAACTGAGAGAAGATGTGCCGATAACACTACTATATGGATCGAGATCATGGGTAGATCATTCAGCTACAGGTGTTATCAAACAAAAAAGATATCAGTCTTACTTCAGATTGAAGGTTATTCCTGGAGCTGGTCATCATGTTTATGCAGACAAACCAGAAATTTTCAATCAGATTGTTGTTGAATGCTGTGATGTTGCCGATGGAGGAAATGTACAACTTGCAATCGAAGACAATCCTCAAGACGAGGAAATTGCCACAAAATATGTCTTTACTTCTTTCGATAGTGAAAAAGGCAGAGATCATTAATATTATCCTTCAATACTTGAAGATATTTATTTATTCATAATTTACTTCTCATATAATACAGTTAAACATTGGTTTAAAAACATGAGGGAGATTTTCAATTTGGAAGATCTGAATTTTTTTAAATTACTTTGTTTGTTCTGTATTTAATAAAATATGAGCGAACATAGTTCGGTGTCTATGAAGTATGGTTGTATTAATAATCTGCATGTCATTTTTTCATTAAATTATTTAGATTCAAGTTTGTATGATACAATCAACTTTTCCCGATTCAATCACAATAGTATTCTCCTTAACTTACTTAATTCTAGGAAATTTGGGGTATGGTAACCAAGGTTGTACTGTATTGTGATGGTTTTTAGTACAATTGTTCCAGTCAATTAAAAAATGTTTCGTTATTGCTGGACTACTAATATTAGAATATGTTGAAATGATTTGAAAATGTATTTTTGTTGTTCGTTTACTTTAGCAACATGTATTTTATTACTGTGACATGTCAGTATCATTCTGTGATATTTGTTGTAAAGTTAATATTCAATTTGACATATTTATCATCAATCGTTTGATTGTACTCATTATATTTTTTGAATGGTTCTTTATAAGAGTTAATCGGTAAATAAATAAACAGTTAAAATAATAAAAATCCGTCTTTTTACTGACAATTAGAATCTTAGAGTTCTGAATAAATTCAATTTCGAGTCAATTATATTGAAGAGCCATTGTTCAATGAATTCGAATTGTCCTGCTCTGTACACACTGCTAGATCCTTCAAACTGGAGAGTAACCTGAAGATAAAAATGAATAAATAGGTAGATTGGATCAGCTCTGTTCACCAAAGTACAAATAAGTACCTATAGTCCGTTCACGAAAGTTTGAGCCGTCGGTTGGCCATGGAAGTTTGGCATATTCCACTGTCACACTGTGTATATTAAAATTTTAGGTTATGTTCTTTATTTTCTTGTCAGATTGATACGCAATGTTGTCAATATTGCATAGAGTTCTCTGACAACTCGCAAGCTCGTCGGACGAGGCCGGGTACATTCGGCAACGTTGACTTTATTTTACGTTATGACAGCATCAAATACTGCCAATTTCAGATAAATAAAGAAACGCCTACTATGCGCTCAACCTTTCGTGAACGGACTATAGGAGGATATGAGGATGTGGTAACTTACATTGACTAAGCAAAATTTGGGTTTCACTCTCGAAACTTCAATTGTGAAGAAAATCGAAGCTGTAGCTTGAGCTATTGGATATTCCTTTGTGGGAATTGACCACATTCCCTGAAAATAACAGAAGATAAAGTATTGCTTTCCTTCCTGAATGTTTCAACAAATACAGGGTGTTTCAGAATAATGCTCCAATAATTCGGGATCTAAGCTTTTTATTTCTCATCTAAGAAAGTATTCGTCGCAGGTGAAAAACCCAAGTAACCATTCTCACTTTGAATTATGTGGTGATTACGAAAATAATTTAAAATTTGAAAAAAAGCATAGGCGTACCATTTTTAATAATTTATTCGCATGTGTTTTTTATGCGTAGGTTAGGTACTCATAACCTACCAAAACGCAAAGAAAAACCGTGTACGGCGTCGAAAATATTTTCGGAAAACAAATTTTTCCTTTAGATTTCAACACCCCGTATATCAGAAACAATGTGTCGGAGACTAAAGGCGGGGACACACCTGTCATGCAGCCTTCCGATCCGACTCCGGTCCGATATTGCTTAAAGGGAAGTAGGACGGGTCGCGTGTCGGACAGGTGAGACCTACTGCATTCCAAACCATTGTTTATTCCCATATCATACAGTCGTCCCGCTGTATGACTGTAGTCGGATCGGAAGGCTGCATGACAGGTGTGTCCCGGCCTTATTAGTCCATATGAACTTTATGTCATAAAATCATCTGAGGCTCAGAGAAAAAAATAAACTTTACTTTACTTTTTACTCTGATATCTGAATATTAAGATCCCGTATTTTATGGTGCCTTATTCTGAAACACCCTGTATACCTAGTACAGTTTAGGAGAATTAAGTAGGCATACCTGAAATAAATGATAATCTGAAACGGTATCGCTATAACTGGCTATGAAATGAACGGTATATTTCCAATCCTCTTTGAAGTACCATTGTCCCATGAACTCCAGTATTTTCTTTTTAGCACCGTCTACGCTGAAGTGATTGATGGTGGGCCAGCCTGAGAACTGTTTCTTCTCTACCGATGATAAACTCAAATGATCTCCCACGCTGGCTTTAGAGCTTTCTACAACAGATTCGCCAACATCGCAGATGCATGGAACTTCTGTCACGAATCTGTCTTCGCCCTCACCACCGATTGCAGCATTGCACAGATTTTCACATACGTCTGGTTCAATGAAAAGAAGGATTCAATGATAATGTAATAATATTATTACACTCAGCTACTTCCAGTGTCTCTCGCTCTGCCTGAAATAAGTCTCGAAATATTTCTACGGCAGTATCGAGGGCAGTGAGCGAGTGAGCATTCACACTCTGCTGTAACAGTTCTCTCGCGACCAAATTCCGGCAATAACGGACCGATGGACGAAAAAAATTCCACAGCTACCTAGTTGAATGTAAGCACATATACTGCCGCTCGCGCTGCCGGTCCTTTGACTTCCGTACGAAAAATCGACAATTTGGGGTCGATTCACACATTTCAGTGACGTGAAGTACCGTGGAAGGACATTCTATGAAAAACTATATCGAAAAATACAAGTGTTTATTTGAAATGAAGGGAAAAGATGGTGTGTATTCGAACATGTCCGATGCAGTGATATTCCTGCGATCACGCTACCCACCTACCTGCTCAATTCCCTGCGCCTTGCCCAGAAAGTGAGCAGGGAATTGAGCAGGGGAGTGGGCAGCGCGAGAATGTAATCACTACACATCCCTGCTGCCTCTCATTGCCACTCGTGCTGCTCTACGCTCCCTGAATTGGCAATTTTCGTTCGGAAGTCAAAGGACTGGCAGCGTGAACCACTTTAAGTGATTAAATTTAACTAAGTTGCTGTGGAATTTCTTCGTCCGTCGCGAAGGAAATGTTGCAGCAGAGTGTGAATGCTCACTGCTTTCGATACTGTCGCAGAAGTATTTCGGGAATTATTATTGCCGACAACGCGAGTGGCAGTAGAAAGGGGGGCTGAGTGTAATTGAGGCTTTAGATTCCCTTTCTACTGCCACACTCGTGTTGTCGGCAATACTTTTTTTTCACTCAAGGACTAAAGTGGTACTTTGAAACTCTCCGGTCGAGCCAGTGGCGTAACTACAGGGTGGCAGGGGTGGCAAAATGCCACGGGCCCCCAAACAAGGGGGCCCCGGCACAAGGGCCGCGAGCTCAAAAATATTTTTTTACACTGTACCTAAGTATTTTATTTTAGTTGAAAAGTCTATTTTTATAAGTTCTGCTCAAAATCCAAAGTGAAACAACCAAAGACCATAATACAATTTTAAGTTCATCGTTAAGCATTTCAACCAACCTAAATAAAAAGATGTTGATTCATTCTTAGAGGTGTTCACGTTACCCGTGGTTTCTATAGTCCGTTCACGAAATGTTTGAGCCGTCGGTTGGCCATGGAAATTTGGCATATTCCACTGTGTATATTGAAATTTTAGGTTATGTTGTTCATTTTCTTGTCAGATTGATACGCAATGTTGTCAATATTGTATAGAGTTCTCTGATAACTCGGAAGCTCGTTGGACGAGGCCGGGTACATTCGGTAATGTTGACTTTATTATACGTTATGACAGACAAATACTGCCAACTTCAGATAAATAAACAAACGCTTACTACCCGCTCAAACTTTCGTGAACGGACTATACATATTTTGTCACGATACGTTGGCAGCGCGGGTTAGCATTGACGTTCGGGGAATTCCCCATTCTGTTTTCACTTTTTTCGTGACGCTGCTGCCAAAAGTGAAAAATTGGACCTTACTAAAAGTATAATACCAGAATTATCAGATGCAGCACCCAACACTAGTGACTATCCAGATGTATTAGAGACCTTGCTGATTTATTAATAATAAAAAATCATTTTATGTCCTGCAGCTTTCCTGAAGTATGCATTGCATTTATGTTATTTCTAACAATTCCTGTGACTACAGCTAGTACTGAAAGATCATTTTCAAAACTAAAATTGATAAAACCCTATTCAAGAAATTCTATGGGACAAGAAAGGTTATGTAACTGTCTATTGAAAATTCTATGGCCCGATCTTTAAACTTTGAAGATGTTATAGACACTTTGCGGAACAGAAAGCTCGAAGAAAAGATTTTTCTTATTAAATATCTTATTGAAATTGAATTGTTATTTTTATTTAATTGTAAATGTATGCAGGTTCCTCACGATGTTGTTCCTTCACGGAAAAGCTAGCGAATAGATGATGAATGCTTCGAGATATTATGTTATATGGGATGAATGTGAACTCTCCAATACAACATATACAACGTGTAATTGAGTACGCTGAAAATCTCTAAGTTTATTAAAATTACTGAGTACAACGTGACGATTTTTACTGATAGGGCCCCATCAAAAGAATTTGCCACGGGCCCCAGATGGTATAGTTACGCCACTGGGTCGAGCTACAATTCGCTGAGGGATTGAGAGAACTTATACATTTTTTTATACACTTAAAGACCTGAAAAACTGAAAAGATAGTAATCTCGTACTCGTATTCCGTGAAAAAATCAACAAAAGCCCTGAGCATGAGCTTTGGAGTGTTCGTTCATTGATGGAGCAAACTTTTTATATGGACTTGAGATTGATAACGATTATATAAATGCAGAATCAGCATAATCGGAATTATATTCTGGAAATGATTCAAAGATTTAAATATTCTAGGTTGATTTTGGTTGATGATGGTTCTGTTAACATTTAAAGTATTCGTTTCGAAGACTTTCGGCCCCTGAGCTGTTCCAGTACTTGTGCGCAACCAATGGCAACCCGTATTTCGAGCTTTTGCGTTACTTAGTAGTGCGAAACTCTTCAAAACGAATAGGCTAATTGTGACCACAAAATTTTGCATGAAGCCGCAAAATTCCATTTTGATTGGTTTCGTTCTGTCAGAAATATAGAGGAACAAATATTTTGAATAAACATATTTTATTATGGTACACCCTGTACGATTTGTTTGAACATAACCGCGGCATTTGGAACCAAAGAGCGTGTCGCTACAGATTTTGACAACCAGAAACCAAAAGGAGGGGGTCAGGGGAAGTTTTGTTGATATTCTCTGATTGGTGGAATACCGCGAGCTCCACGTCGAAGCTCTGAGAACCAGGCTTAAATTATCTTGAAAATATCAAGTCTCTAAGGACAATCCCTTCGAAAGTTATTGTACTTACGATCGGACGACCCCACGGACAGAATTGAATCTGACCACGAATTCGTCATCAGGGAGTCGAACCTAATCGTTTGAGACCATTGTCTGCTCGAAATTCGAAAATAAGTAAAACGATCGCTCAAAAACTGTCGACTTTTATGAGATCCACCATTGAGAGCGCGGTTATCAACTCACCCACAGAAATGTCAATGATTTCATCGACGAACATTTCAGCGAAAAATTCTATATTCGAGAATTTGATGCAGCGTATTTTATCTGGGATAGACACTTCAGAAACTGGTTCTTCAATGCTCTCACTGCCTTCACTTTCCTTATCTTCGCTCTGGTCAGTTTCTTTCTTCTTGTGAGAAGCCTCAACGTGTTCGGGAAGAGCCTCTGTCTCGGGAAGCCAGTTACCACAAACTTTTCTCATTAGGGAGGCTATAGAAGCAACAGATTTCCTATTGCCATATCTGGTGCCCAGCATTACCATGTAGGTAAGTTCGTCTATGTCTTCTAACGAACGGTTTCTAGCTGCAGGACGATGAGACATCGTCTTTTTGCGATCCTTACTGACTCTATTGGCCAAATACATTTTGTCGAGCAAGGCGAGAGACTGCTTAAGGAAAATTAGTACTGACTGTTTGAATCAACAGGAGAAATATTTCTGATGGGACAAATGTGACAGGTTTGATTGATATGTCACTTGATTTGAGGGGAAAACTGGAAAATGTACAGAAAACGAGTTGAAATTCTTGACATCTCTAGTTTACTAGTTGCTCTAATTTTTAGATAGAGAAATGGGGTCGAGCAGCACCTTGTTGGAAAGGCAATTCAATTTCCTGCATGAGTTGTTTTTTTTCATCGCTTTATTCATAGAGTAACTCAGTATCCCATCATTACTTCCACACGTCGAATTTGGGATCTTTGGGATGGGAAAACACTCGATCAAGTCAAATTTCATTTACAGGAGGACATGTTAGAGTGTTGAAATGAGTTTGATATCACTAACCCTCAAGCCGCTACCCTAACAGCAATTATTTCAATTTAAACGAAAGCGCATGATTTACTTTGAAAAAAAAGTACACTCATGAAGGAAATTGAATTGCCTTTCCAACAAGGTGGTGCTATATTCCTTTTCCCTATTCAAAAATAACTCATTTGAAGACCCTTATTTGTCCACAAAATTGTCAACAAAATTTGACCTGTCTGAGCGTTTTTTCGTTATTCCATCCCAAAGCTCAAAATTAGGGGTGAAAGTTATGGATGGCCCACCCAGTGTCTCCACTGTACGTAACAAGTCCAGAAAGGAGGATTTTTTTGGTCCAGTAGAGTTCTATAGGACGAGTCATATAGGCGATGGAATTCTACGAGTCCAAAAAAAATTTTCGGGCGTGTTACGTACACTATTTTGTCGTCAAGCAGGAAGAAACACAATCGAATTGATGAATTATTGCGAATTGCTATAAAAACATGCCAACTTTCTAGAACTGATTTTGTATGAACTGTCAGCTGTTATATCGTTGCTATGGGCTGATCAACTGTATTCATTAAAATCATATTTACTTCTCGGCCTAGGGGACAAGTGCAACTTTCTCAGAAAAAAAGGTTTGGGACGGTTGCCGAAAAAATAATAATTCGAGAAGTTGGGGGGGGGTTGAAGTTTCAAAGTGTAAAAACGGTTCATTCCGACATAACATCAAGTTTTTATAGAAAAAAGTTGATTGGCAAAGTTGTTGGTCTTAAAAGAAGACCTACAACTTTCGTTCCCACTCACACCGCTGCACTTTTCAACATAACTCCAAAATTCTGTTCTGAAAAATGCTAAAAACGAAATTTTTGATTCTTTATCTTTCACCAAAAAAATTACCTCACTTTAATTTTTTAGATCTAGAATATTCATTTTTTTTACCTTACATTGACTTAAAATGATTTGTCTTCAAACATATGAGGAAATTAACCAAACAACTGCACATTATAATTTTCACCACATATACTCCGTTCACGAAAGGTTGAGCAGTCGGTTGGCCATGGAAATTTGGCATATTCCACTGTGTATATTAAAATTTTAGCTTTATTTTCTTGTCAGATTGATACGCAATGTTGTCAATACTGCATAGAGTTCTCTGATAACTCGCAAGCTCGTCGGACGAGGCCGAGTACATTCGGCAACGTTGACTTTATTTTACTTTATGACAGTAAATACTGCCAACTTCAGATAAATAAAGATACGCCTAGTATGCGCTCAACCTTTCGTGAACGGACTATATCTATTTCCTGCCCTTGTCACAGGAGTGACAATTACAGAGAACACCTGATATACTTCAATTAACAGAATTAAATAGAAATAATGAATTTCATAAGATATTTTTATTCATAGTACAAACCAAAACATAAGGCTACCCCAAACATATCACTCGTTTCATGTGAGAACATGGCAAACCGATCTCTTTCAATATCCCAAAGAAATCTACAGGCAATCATCACATCCTGGTTATGCTTCTCTCCAATGGTCACAATGCACACCAATTTATACCTGAAAAGTAACTTATGCAATATCACTCAAGATAATGAATCAGTAGCAAAATTTACTAATCACAAGAGACCGGATTATAAGCAATTGCATATTTGCATATGCAATTGCATAATATTTGCATATTTTAGACATCTTCAGCGGTATTTGCATATTTTAGCTAAGATCCAGTTATGATGCATATCCCAGTTAACACAGGATATCTTATGGTTGTCCATTTCAAGTCCTATTCAAGGCGGGATATCCGTGGACATAAACCGTATATCCATAGGATATCCTATTGCAGATATATTTAGGATATCCGAAACGAACTTCTTGGATACATCCATAGGACATCCAAATAAGTTTCATTCTAGATATCCATATCAGGTAACATCTCGGCATCCATAAGATATCCATAAGAAATCAACAATGGATATATCATCTATGGAGATCAATACATATACATATCAAGTTATAAGTGAGAAAAATTAAAGTAACTTTCGGTCTGTTAATGAATAATTTTTTAACGGTTGAACGCATGAATCCTAGGCCAAATTAATTCAACACTACTTTTATTTTATTCTTTTGTCAACGCTTAGGTTCTATATTTATAAAACCCTACAATTACTATCCGACATTAACTAACTCAATCATAATCATTAGAAACACCGTGAGATGTCGTAACATTTTTATAGTCAAATGCCAATCAGCTCCCAAAATTTATCAATTTCGTAGTGCTTCTTGTCTATGTTTCATATTATGAATTCATTCAACACCGCTGAATGACCCCGGTGGTGCAGTGGGTATGACTCCTGGCCGTGGTGCCGGTGGTCCCGGGTTCGAATCCTGGTGAGGGCATGGACGTTTGTGTGTGTGTTTGTGCACTAAAATAAAATTGTCTAGTCCTAAAAACAACTGGAATCTGGGTACATGTCATTAAATAGAAAAAAAATTCAAAACCGCAGAGAATTTAAAAATCACAAATCTACAGTGTTTAATTAAGTCACCATCCATTCGGATGTACGAAGGGTGGCCAGACATATGTCAAAAACTGTCGTCCCAAGATTTGTATCTTGTATAGAGAACTACTTGTTCTATGATTTGTATGTTTCCTTTTACTTTTTTGAAAAGAAACAGAAATTGCAATAAAAAATTGGATATCCTGAAGACATACATAGTATATGCTAACTCTTGCGAATGTCCGTAGTTGATATCTCATGAATATCCATAATGGATATCTATAAGACATCCAAAAAGGTCACACTGTCCCATTCTATGGACGTCCATAGGATATACCAGAGCCTTTTCGGTTATCTTATGGACATCCCCAATATCCATGATGGATATCCATAGCATATCCATAAGATAAACTTGTGCTAACTGGGTTTTCAGTACATATTTTCTTCCCTGCGTTCCGAAATGAAATAAAAGTGATGATTTCGCTCGAAACCGATCAAATTCCACAAAATATGAATATAATTATGAAAGGATATTAAAAGGAAATCCAGGGCTTATTGCACCAAAATATTTTGCAACTTTTCACTTTGCACTTTGAATTCTGACAAATTCCGAAAGTGAAAATAAATTATACTGCACAACATTTCTCCCAACATTTAATTCCACTTTGCACTTTTCAATTATGAATGCGTTTTGTGCAACGTAATTCATTGGAAAGTGCAAAGTGATAAGTTGCAAAGTATTTGGTGCAATAGACCCCACGTTTCGAAGATTTGTGTCTTATCTTGAGTCTATCATTGTATAATTACAATAGTTCTATTAATATGTAGGACGGCAGAAGTTTTACCTGACACTAGGAAGAACACAGCACCAAGGTTCAAATTCTCACTACGTCCGTGATGTGAAGCGAACCTTTTTCACATACAAAAATATTTTTAATGATCGAAGACAAAATTTAACAATTGGACATTTGAAAAACAATTTCAATTGTAAAAGTTTACAAAAACGTTAAATTAAAAAAATTCTAATAACATATCATTAAGAGTTTTGATTTTGAAATAAGAATTACTTTTCTTTTTTTTAAGTTCCTAAAATTTATTATTCAATTTTGCATATTCTGCATATTTTCGTGCATATTTCGTCTATTTTTGTGCATATTTCAAGCATTTTTTATGCATATTTGCATGCATATAACAACGGTTTTATGTTGCATATATTATAGTCCGGTTTATACTAATCACATTCCCCTTAATGATGTTGCGATGAGGAATAGGCACTTTAATAGCCAATTTGAAAAAAGGAAAAAGAAGAAGAATACATCGTGGGTGCCCAACTTATTATAGGTAGGTACTTTTTTAACTTTTTTGAAAGACTACAATTTTTTCTGTAGTTTTTTTAACCTTTCCAAACATATTTACATAATGTAAACAATCTTTACAATAAAATGTTCTTCTTCGTATGGTATCTCGTATACAATTTGATTATCTTGTACTTAATTTTATAAAGATGAAATTTACCTTTCAAAATCCAATTCTTTGATTTTTGCTCGAATAGCGGCAGATGCTTGTTTAGCCTTCAATGGGCACTTCACCTCATCATATGGACCTTCGAGAGCTTCGAGCAAAATTTCTTCCAAGATTTTCTTTACTTTTTCAGGATTGAATGGTCTGTCAGAGTCCAGTTTATAACTGTTCATAAAACGGGCAGCCTGGAAGAGGAATTTCAGAAAATATATATTGACTTAATCAGAATATAAAGTGAATGAAGTTTGAAAAAAACCAAAATTTCGTATAGGACACGAGATTTTCACTAATTACCTATAAAAATGAAAAATCTCAGCACGATCGGAATAATATTCTGGAAATTATTCAAAAACTGAAATATGTACAAACTTGACAATTTAAAAAATTGAATTATATGGTTCTGATGATGCAAATTTCTTGAAATTTTGCAGGAGCATTCAGTATATCAATCTGCATTCACAAAATAAATGTTACTCGAATCGGACGGCCGCCCCACGGACGGCTGACCCCACTGACAGAAATTGAATTGACTACGAATTCGTCATCAGGAGTAGAACCCTATAGTTTGAGACCATTTGTTAGAATTTAATTTGTGTAATGATTTATTTTTTATATGTTTAATTCTTTACATATTTTATTTTTTGAATAGTTCCCAGAATATAATTCCGATTGTGCTGAGATTCTGCATTTATATATTTGGTATTAATCTCAAAATTTTGAGGTGAAAGTTTATTGCTCCACCAAAGAACGAGCGCTCAAAGCTCCTGCTCAGGGCTTCTCTTCATTTTTCTATAATTTCTAATGGCACGTTCCTCACGAAATTGTCTCGTTTTCTCGTCATTATTCTAATTCAAAGTATAGGCATTTAATAATAATTAATATAAGTATTCTCAAAATATACATACAGTTTGTTCGGTCTTGACTCAGCAATAATTTAAGGGCATCAAATTTATCTAATTTTATCGACAAAAACACCCACATTGGGAAGTTTAACCCCTTAGTTTTGGAGTAGCCCCATTTTAAATTTACTTTTTTATTTTCGTTTACCCTTCCAAATAATATCGATTTCTTTGGACATAAAGGTTCTACAGATGTGAAAAAAATGTTTTTTGAATGATGATACTACAACCGTTTATTAAAGTAGAACCATATGAAAATTTAATTTGAAAATGCCATAAAAAAATTCTTCAAAAAATTTTAGTAAAAAATTTACCGATTTTCTAAGTAAATCCGCAATAGCACAAGAAATAGCGCATTAGAGTATAATTTTTTTCAATGATTCAACACGCAAGGATTAGCTACAAAACAACATCTACATCATTTCTGCAAGTTAAATAATTCGAGAGTTATTGCTGTTCAAAACATGACACTACTACGCGAGCGCCCCAAAAATTTTTTTTGCTTCTACAGGTCGTCATGAGGGCCACTGCCTGTCTACAAAGCAGAGGCGTCCATTTTGATCAATTCTTATGATTAATTTGTTTGTTTAATCATTAAAAATTTTCGAAAGTACAGTACTGAGTTTTATTTTGTTTTATCAATTTTCATAAGGATCATGTTCGAACAGCAATTACTTTCTAATAATGTAACTCATAGAAATTATGTTGGTATCGTTTTGTAGCAATATCCTTGCGTGTTAGCTCATTGAAAAAAATTATACTTCAATGTGCTAGTTCTTGTACTATTGCGGATTTACTAAGAAAATTAGTACATTTTTATCCTAAAAATTTTTTTAAAGATCTTTTTTTATGGTATTTCTGAGTTGAATGTTTCCATATTTTATTGTTCATTTTAATAAAAGGTGGTAGTATCATCTTTCAAAAAATATTTTTTTCACATCTGTAGGACCATTATGTCCAAAGGAATCGATTTTATTTAGAAGGATCAATTAAAATAAAAAGTAAATTTAAAATGGAAGCCACCCCAGAACTGAGGGGGTAAACTTCCCAATGTGGGTGTTTTTGTCAATAAAATTAGGTATATTGGATGCCCTTATATTATCGCTAAGTCGTGACCAAACACAATGTATATCATGCATTTTCAGAAAATTTTCAAAATCTAACCCAACTCAAATTTTGAAAAAAAAAAATATCGGATATAGTTTTGAGGGCCGGTAGTTGCACGGAAAATTGAAATATCGCGTCAACTAAAATAGTGCAAACAATATTATAGAAAACTTTACCTCTATCTCATTCTTTTGTTCGGAACACATTATCTCGACAATCTCACCATTCCTAATCGTATTCAGATGTGAATAATGATGATAAAACTTATTATCGATTTTTCGGAGACTGGTACGAATTCTTACGAATGTTTATCGAACGCGTTAGGCATATCAATGAAGAAAAGTTTTTCATTCGTCGTGGAGCTGGCATATACAGGGTGAGGAAAATATCGTAGTAACAAATCCGTTGTGCAGTGCAACTTCAGAACCTATATAATCAATCTCAAGTCCTATACCAAATTTTGAGGTAATAGCCTCATATTTCACCAATGAACGAGCGCTCAAAAGCACCTGCTCAACTTTGAACGGCAAAGTTCTAAACGTTTGCAGATATCGATTCGAACGTATTTATTTTTGATTCAGTCAATCGATTCATTAGACCGAGCTTAATGATTGTAAGTGATAATCGTTTCTGTAGATCTTACAGAATTTTAGCAAGAAGGTGAAATATAGCGTTTTAGGGGGGGTCAAACACTTTTAGCTAATTTTCGTCAAAAATTTCAGATGATCATTTTATGTGCTCATTTTGAAGTGGAATACAGAATGAAAAAGAATATGTAGTCTATATTTGATTCCAGCTGTTCAAACGTAAATTATGAGAGGTTGAGATATCCAGTTTTGGAAATAATGGAAATTTGAACGGCAAAATTCTAAACGCTTGCAGATATCGTTTCGAATTTTTTTTTTGATTCAGCTACCTCGGAAACCTAGAAAAATACCTATACCAAAAACAATAGTCTGCCATACTTTCCAAATAAATTGAGTTTATATATTTTGCATTTTTCATTTTCGAGTTGCGTTCGAGAGCGTATGCGTGATGCAGTTCGCTACGAATCGATGTATTTTTACTTCAATGGATTGATTAGAGCGATCTTAATAATTGTCAGTAATAACCGTTCTGTAGGTCCTACATTGTAAAAAGTTGAAATATAGCGTTTTAGTTTAATTGATCTCGGCTGTTCGAACGAAAATTATGAATGTTTGAAATATCGGGTTTTGGAGAAAATGCCATTTGAACGACCAAATTCCGAATGCTTCTATATATCGATTAATAAGTATTTTTCTCTGATTCAGCTACACAGAAAATTTATATATAAAAACATACCAAAACATAAAGTCAGCCATACTTTCGAAATAAATTCAGTTTTGATTTTGCGACCACATGTAAAATTTTGTGGCCATAGCGATAATAGAACCAAAGAAAATTCAATTGGAATATTATACGATGAAGACTGATACCTATACTGAATGTTCATGCAAAATCCATGGAATTAAATTTTTTTCAATTATTTATTTTCTATATAGGTATTTAATTTTTTGAATAATCTTATTCTTATTGCTCCACCAATGAATGAGCACTCAAAAGCTCCTGCTCAGGGCTTTTCTAAAAATTTATCTTGTTGGCATTGATCGAATTATTATTTTTTTTTATTTTCCATCGAATTTATAAAGGACCCCTCACATTTTGTATGAGAATTGGCTCCCGGTGGATTTGGCTGAAAATTGATATGATGTTCTACTAATCCTTCTGATCAAATGTCTTTACAGTCACGAAGCTGAAAAATGCATACTTCTAGGAGTTTTTAGCGATTTTTTGTATCCATTATGGTTCACGTATTACCGTTCACACAGAAATGTTTGAGAATATTTCGTGATTATTGAAAGCAGATTCTGTCAATTCGAAATATTTTCAAACATTTCTGTGTGAACGGTAATACGTAAGCCATAATGGATACAAAAAATCGCTAAAAACTCCTAGAAGTATGCATTTTTCAGCTTCGTGACTGTGGAGACATTTGATCAGAAGGATTAGTAGAACATCAAATAAAATTTTCAGCCAAATCCACCGGGAGCCAATTCCCATAATACGTGAGCCATAATGAATACAAAAAATCACTAAAAACTCCTAGAAGTATGCATTTTTCAGCTTCGTGACTGTTTAGACATTTGATCAGAAGGATTAGTAGAACATCATATCAAATTTCAGCCAAATCCACCGGGAGCCAATTCCCATACAAAATGTGCGGGGTCCTTTCAAACTATTTATAATTAAAATATTCGTTTTCCATGTGTGAAACAACTTGTATATCGTCAGGTATTTAATTTTTTGAATAATCTTATTTTATTGCTCCACCAATGAATGAGCACTCAAAAGCTACTGCTCAGGGCTTTTCTTAAATGTTATTCTTGTTGTCATTGATCGAATTATTATTTTTTTTATTCTCCATCAGTTTAATAAATTTCAAACTATTTCTAATCAAAATGTTCGTTTTCCATGTGAAACAGCCTGTATATCGTCAGGGGGTCAGGGAAACGCCGAATGCAAGGGAAGTTACATAATTATTTTGTGTAATATCATGAATCAGGTATATCACTGACCAGTTGATGACCAGTACTGAGATGAATCAGTCTATCGCGAACAGGGGACACGTACGGTTCCTAGAATATACCCCTACTCGAGGAAAATTTTTCGAAAATTATTCGAGTGTTCGTGAAGTGTATATCGGAATTTTGAAAATAGTGAATTCGTGCGATTAAATTTTTGGCGTGAAGTGCTCGTGTGAAATTTTTCTGACCTAAAAGTATTTATTTAATATTATAATTAATAATAATAATTAATTATAATATTATAATAATAATAATAATTAATAATAAAATCTCAAAAAACGAGAGAGAAGAAAAAAAAAAAAAATAATTAATAATAATTAATAATTATTTTTTCATAACAAATCAAGTGAGTTTACTTGGAAAATTTATGGAAAAGACAAAGTAAGTGGCATTTTTATTTCAATACGGACAAATTATAATTTCAATATTTTCATTTCGGAAAATTTATTTCAGACATTTTGGGTATAGCTAACCTTCACGTACTTAATACGTTCATAATATGAAATATTTTTATTATTATCATCGATACGGCCCACATAGGTAGTAAGGGGAACTTATGAACTGATACTCGAAATTTTCCAAATTCGGGCATTCTAGTCAATATGTTGTTGAATTTTCCAACTCAAACTAACGTTCGAACACACGTCGGCCTAAAAATTTTCGAAATTGATTTTTCTCATTTGCTGCATTTTAGGATTTCTGTTGATATTTTGAACAGTGCAATATTATTGAAATAAAAACGAATTATTCTATTAATTATTATCAGTGGCGGCTATTCGGTTAAGGTGTTTATAAACTTTTACTAAAAATTCACCAAATTTGAAAATTCTAGTCGAAACTCTACTGTCGAAATACACTATGGAAAAAATTAAAGGATTAAAAAAAATTCCAAATTTTTCGGCAATTTTCAACATGTCGTAACTTTGAAAGGAATGGTCGTACAAGGAATTTAAAAAGGAAATTGTAGCTCAAGTGTTAGTTTTTGGATTAGAACTCTCAAAATTTCAAGTTTTTGTGGTTTTCGAGTAATGATAGAAAAATCAGCTACAAAAATTCTCAAAATTTTACACCTTTTTTTCTTGTCTATACGAGCGTGGAAATTTTATTTTTGCATAATCGTTATAATGATGGGATACTTTGTTAATTCAGCTTTAATTTATTTTTATTGACCTAAATACGTCCTTTTCTCGCCGAGATATCGGTCTTCAAATGGAAAAGGATCCATTTGTCTTTGATATCGATTTCTCAGCAACCAATGATCGCACAGAAAATTGAAGGAGGGTTTCAAGACCTTAAGTGAACTCCCATCATGAAAAACCATGCTTATTCATAGAATTTTTTTTTTTTCATGTCGCATCAATATGAAAAATTTAACAAAAAAAGGGCTTTTGGTGGTTTTGGAAAATCAACCGCTGGATCGAAAATGTGAGGAAACCAATAATGTTAAGTGTGACTTTCACAGTTCAATATGTTCATAAAACCTTACGAAGAGCCAACTCAATCCATCGAGCCGTTTTTTGTTTGAATGGATTGCATTTTTGAAAAAATAAGGATCACGTTTTTTGCTCTGAGAAGCTCATAATCTTAAAAAAGGCAAAAAAGAATTTCACGAGCTTTTTCCACATTTTAATTGCATTGGTACATAAATTTCAAAAAAGAAAAATAAATAAACTAACAAATAAAATTTTTATTAATTTAATAACGGGTATTGCCAACCCTGTTTTCCATTGAAGACCGATATCGCGGCGAGAAAAGGACGTATTGAGGTCAATAAAAAAATAAATTAAAGCTGAATTGACAAAGTATCCCATCATTATAACGATTATGCAAAAATAGAATTTCCACGCTCGTAGACAAGAAAAAAAGGTGGTAAACTTTTGAGAATTTTTGTAGGTGATTTTTCCATCATTACTCGAAAACCACTGAAACTTAAATTTTTGGAGTTCTAATCCAAAAACTAGACACTTGGAGCTACAATTTCCTTTTTTTAAATTCCTTGTACGATAATTCCTTTCAAAGTTACGGCATGTTGAAAATTGCCGAAAAATTTGGAATTTTTTTTTGATCCTTTAATTTTTCCAGTAGTGTATATTTTATCTTTTCAATTCAAACTAAGGGTGGAACGAACGTCGGCCAAAAATTATTCAAAATCGATTTTTCTTGTTTACTGCGTTTCGGGATTATGTTGATACTCAGTTAAAATAATGCGATAGGTAGTATTGAAATGGGAGTGAATCATTTTAATCGTTAATTAGTATTAATAGAGGATAATTAGTAAGGGTGATGAAAACCTTACAGACGATCATGTACCTACTCAAAATTTACCAGATGCGAAGTTTCTAGTCGAAATTTATTCCAAATTTTTCGGTTCAAACTAACTTTGAAAAACACCTCGGCATGAAATTATTCGAAATCGATTTTTCTAATAGAAATATTCCACAATTATAAACTGGTCATTGACGTATGGTTCGTAGAATGTACTTCCTGCGCCAGGAAAATTTTCCGAAAATATATTCGAGTTTTCGTCATGTGTATATCATTATTTTGAAAATAATGATTTCGTGTTAATAAATTTTCCAATTTTCCGTCTAAAAAGTTAGCGATTGAAATTTAACGAGTGTGATACGGAAAAGTGCGCCAGTGAAAAATTTTTCGGGTGTGAGATATACATAACTTGCGCGGAATGAAAAATATTTAAAGTAATTTCCATATTTTCATTTGGGTGATTAAGAACGAATACTGAAAATTCTGTCGATTTAAACAAACGTTGGAGCGCGCGTGGCTACAAAATTATTCGAAATCGTTTTTTTCTCATTAATTGTGCGATTTCATTAAAATGAAAAAGTCATTTTATTAATTAGTGTTAATAAGGGCTAATTAGTTACGACGATAATAAACTTATAAAATATTCCCCAAAATTCAACAACTTCGGAGAGATTCTAGTCGAAGAGATTCAATTAAAATTAAGGCGGCACAAAATTGAACGAAATCTTAAAATTTACCGAATTGGGCGATTCTATTTTACATTCATCAGAATTTTTCAATTGTAACCAACGTATGGAAACACCCAGCACAATATAACTTGAAATCAATTTTTTTTGTTTTACTGCATTATGAGATTTCTGTTGATTATTTGAATTGGCAGTGCACTATTATAATTATTATCGGCTAATCATTAGAGTGGTTATAAACTTATACTATTTAACGCAAAATTCACGTTGTTCTAGTCAGAATTAATTCGAATTTTTCAATTCAAACTAATGTTGGAAAACGTGGAATCATGTAAACGAAATTATTCGAAATCAAATTTTCCTCTTTGAGCGCTGTTCTACTTAAACGAGTGCTATATCGTTTTGTCCAAATGTCTGTAATTTTTGAAATGATAGGTCTCGACTCCCTGATGATGAATTCGTGGTCAACTTCAATTCTGCCCGTGTGGCCGTCCGTCCGTTAGCACGATAACTTTCGGAGGAATTGTCGTGAAGACTTGAGATTTTCAGGGCGAGTTCGTTTCCAAAATGCCTAGCCAAATCATACAGGGTGTTCCATAAAATATGGCCCTTCAAAATTTTGTTCCTCAATATCTGAGACAAAACAAAACCAATCGAAATGAAATTTTGCGGTCAGATGCAAGTACTCATAGTAAGCCTATTGCAAAATCGTGGTCTTAGAGTTAACAGAACCATATAAAATTCAATTGGAATTTCGAAAAGAAGGCACTTCATATTTCCATAACGAGATATCCGATTCTAGTCAAAATTATTTTGTGAATGAAGACTAATATGCTGAATGTTCATGCAAAATTTCAAGAAGATCGCATCATCTGAACCATAGAAAATTTAATTGGAATATTGAAAAGAAGAATCTCTTTGTTCCCATAACAAGATAAACGATTCGAATGAGATTCATTTTGTGTATAAAGATTGATATACTGAATGTTCATGTGAAATTTCAAGAGTTTCGCATCATCAGAACCATAGATTTAATTTTTTTAATTGTCAAGTTTTTACATATTTTAAGTTTTCAAATAATTTCCAGAATATTTTACGGTCTAGCTGAAATTTTGCATTTATATATTTAGTATCAATTTCAAGTCCTATAAAAAATTTTGAAGTAATAGTCTCATTGATCTACCAATGAACGAGCGCTCAAAAGCACTTGCTCGGGCTTTCTTAAATTTTTATCATCAATTCACTTTTCAGTATGATTTTGCCCACCTAATATGAATGTTCAAATCGATATTTTATACGAGGTTTGTGGTGGTTATGGTCAGTTCTTTTAGTGTAAAAAGTGTAGGCAGGAAGTCATAACCACAATAAGAAAATTCAAGTGACACTTTGAATGAGGAAGTCAGTTCCCGAAGTGCTCAAAATTGCAACAGAACGATGTAACAGTGAATTGGTAATCTGAACATGAGGAGATATTACAGAGATGCAACGAATTTCTTCGTGAGGCTTGCCACAATTTCGGTCGATATTGATAAACATGATGATATTTTCCTTTTCTGAAGGATACCAAACAACCAATGAAACCTACATTTTGATCTCAGTGATTACATCATTAAATGGTTCTTGACTTTCATGATTTTTCAGGCCAAAGAGCACATATGATTAACCGCACACAATCACTTATTGGGACAAGAACTTTTCTGTTGTAGGCGTTGCGCTGACTAAAAGTTCTTGTCTCAATAGATGATTGTGTGCGTTAATCATATGTGCCTTTAGGCCCAAAAATAATTGAAAGTTAAGAACCATTTAATCGGTGTCATCACTGATATCGAACTGTAGGTTTTGTTGCTTGTTTGATATCGTTCAGAAGGTGAGAATATCTGAATGTTCCTCAATATTGATTGAAAATGTGGCTAGCCTCACGTAGATTTTCATTGCATCTCTGTAATATTTCTTCATGCCCAGATTACCAATTTACTGTTGAATCGTTCTGTTGCACTTTCAACCACTTCAGGAACTGACCTTCTCCTTAGAAGTGTCACTTGGATTAACTTATTGTGGTTATGACTATCTGCCTACACTTTATATACTGGAAAAAGTGACCTTAACTACCTCAAAACTCATGTAGAATATCAATTCAAAAATTCAACGTTGGGAGAACGAAATTGAACTGACAAGCACAAAATGAAGTGAATAGATGATAAAAAACATAAAACAATATATATCATAGTGTCGGTTAACATTACATTCAGAAATCATACAGTTATACAAGAGAAGACCAAGAAAGGCAAACCGCGGTCATGTTTACTACAGTGACTTTATACAAGACAGTGGCGACACGGAGCCGAAATCCGCCATTAAGAGGCTAATGTCAGATTATTGGAGGTTAAAATTCACTAAATTCTAACCTAACAAGTTATAATTTCTATGGTTCTGTGCACAGAACACTAATATCTGTTCTGTTCTGTGCTTCCAAAACACCATTAGCCTCTTAATGGCGGAATTCACCAAGTGATTTCCAACTACCAATAGAAATTGAGACATGAGCGTTGTCGCCACTGTCTTGTATAAAGTCACTGTATGTTTACTATCGGAAAATCATTTGATACTGCTAAGTTTTGATTGATATGGAACAATTGAAAAATTACAATGTCAGCTCTGTGTTGCCTTCAATAAAATTAATAAGAATTCTCAAACTTTTGAGCAAGAGAACACATTCAGCAACCATAATGCAATCACTTATTGTATAAGGACATTCAGTTAGTGCAACACCTAGTACTGAATAAGGGGACTTGTTTGGATAGGTAGTTGTTTTCAGTTTCTAGTATGTGGCTCTCTTGAATGAAGGTTCATAAAAGTCAAAAAACTTTTTGTTGCAGCAACCACGAAGATCAAATTGTAATTTCTTAGGAACTTTATAGGTTTTCACTCCCAGTCTCTGAAAAATAAATAATTAAAAAATGTTTGATTAAGGTGAAGTGCTCCTGCGAAAATCTTTGCACTTATTTGTCAGGAGCAAATTGGTCTTGAAAATTGTTAGATGAAACAACTATTTATGATGATAATACTAAATTAACTGCTGATAATATAATAGAAATGTTAGATGTTTGCCTAAATTCAACATATTTTCAATTAGACGATGTTTTCTATAAACAGAAATTCGGAATGGCCATGGGTTCTCCTTTATCTCCTATTATGAGCAATATATTCATGGAATATTCGAAGAAAAATATGTAGAAACATATTCCAAAAACCAAAGACTTGGTGGCGATGTAGACGATATTTTTGTAATTTGGCAACACGGCAAAGAGGAATTAAATAAGTTTTTTGATTATATCAATAATAAAGAACCAACCATTAAATTCACGATGGAATTAGAGCACAATAATCAAATTTCTTTTCTAGATGTTCTAATAAGAAAATTTATAGATCATTATGAAACAAGTGTATTTCGGAAGCAAACACACACTAATAGATACCTAAATTTTTTTCCAATCATCAATTAAATGTAAAAACAGGTATTATAAAAACACTTTATGATAGGGCTTTTTTGATTTCATCTACACCTGAAATTAGAAATAATGAAATTTCTTTCATTAAAGAGTTCCTACTAGATATCATACCCACCCAAATTTTATAGAAAGAACAATTTCAAATTTAGAACGAAAAATATCTAATCGAAATTCTAATGATGATCAGGTACAACAGAAAACCGTCAAGAACAACCAAATTTGTTGAACGTCATTCCTTATATTCCTGGCCTATCAGAGAAAATAAGAAGAATTGGTTTCCAAATTCAACATAAGAACTGTTTTCAAAACACAAAATGATTTGAGATCCATTCTAACTAGAACAAAACCAATGAATGAGACACAAAAATCAAAAAATTGTGTTTACAATATTCCCTGTATATGTGGAAAATCTTATACAGGGGAGACATCAAGACCTTTAGAAATAAGAAAACGGGAATAAGAATAACATCAGGAATAGAGACATCACAGATCACAAATTGCTGATCATATATGTTCAATTGTCCCTTATATACAACAAGTCCATGAATTCACATAGTCTCCCAGGAAATTGGCTCGTTTCCTCTATAACACCTATTTTCAAGAAGGGGGATAAACTATTGCCCGAAAATTACAGACCAATCAGTCTCACTTCAGTGGCGTCTAAAATTTGCGAAAAGATAATTGCCGAACACATACTCAACTTTGCGAGAGACAACAAACTTCTTCCTTCAAATCAACACGGCTTTATCCCTGGGCGTTCTGTGATAACAAATCTTTTGCAGTGTATTAACGACTGGACATTGGCATATGATGCGGGAAAACCTGTAGACGTAATTACTTAGATTTTTCGAAAGCTTTTGATAAGGTACCACACAGGCGACTACTTTACAAATTAGAAAAACTTGGTATCAGGTGATTTACTTATGTGGATCTCCTCATTCCTGAATAACCGAAGTTATAGGGTGAGAGTTGGTGATTCGTTTTCCAGTTCAAGATCAGTTACGAGTGGAGTCCCCCAGGGCTCTGTTCTTGGCCCACTTCTCTTCCTTTTGTACACCTCTGACTTGAACCATCATCTTTCGTCCTCATCTTCTTTTTTGCTGACGATGCGAAGATCTACAACTACCCACTGTCAAATACCAACACACTGCAACGTGACCTGGATAAAGTGTCCCAGTGGTGTACTGATTGGCTTCTTCCACTGAACGTTCAGAAGTGTTCAGTCTTACACATTGGTAAGAATAATCCTAAGAGGGAGTATTTTTTGGGCGCAGTTCGGCTTGTGAGTAAGAGATGTCAGGAGGATCGGGGGTAACCATCACGCACGACTTAACATGGTCAGATCATATCCACAAGATTCATTCAAAGGCTTCCCGTCTGATATATCTCTTCCAACGTTCATTCAGGGGATGTGATGCGAAGACGTGTTCAGTTTTGTACAAAACCTACATCCGACCCATTATGGAATATGCAGGCCCTGTTTGGAGTCCCACACTTATAGGCGATTCTGTTTTGCTTGAGTCGGTCCAGCGCCGTGCTACAAGAATCCCATATGGTCGAGTACGCCCCTGTTATGAAACTCGAATGGAAATGCTCCAACTGACCCCTTTCGCTGACCGTAGATTGCGTGGGGATTTGATAATGACGTACAGAGCACTGAGGAATTTCCTTGGTTGTGATATGTCCCACCTTTTCCAACTGAGCCACAATTTGAATCTACGGGGACACTCCTTGAAGTTATACAGAGAGAATTCAGAACTACTCAAAGGCAACATTACTTCAGCAACAGAGTGTTTGACATGTGGAATAGGTTACCACAAACTGTGGTGAATTCAAGTACTGTTAACTGCTTCAAGAATTCTCTAGATGCCTGGTTTGCTTCTATTCTCTAGTGCGGGATACATGCAGGCTTTTAAACTTTTTTTGTTCGTGTTTTTCCTGTGGTTTATTCGTCTTATAGGACAGGTGCAGTGAGAGACAGATCTTAGTTTTTGTTTCCGGTTTACGAATTTATATTGTTTTTTTTCCATATTGTTTTTTTTTACCGATTATTTAACATGTGCACCATGTAGATGTATTATGTATATGAGTCATAATAGGCCTTTGTGCCTTGACTCTAATTGTTTTGCTAATAATAATAATAATAATAATAAATAGCGGAGATCATATGATGAACTGGAACCACACAAAGATCCTCATGACGGAACCTGATAATTATAAAAGGAAAATTAAGGAATCTACATGTATTTTGTTGGATGAAGTGAATAATTTGGCAAATTGTTCTGTTGGAATAGATCGAATTTGGATTGATTTATTGAGGAAGGAAGTGACATCAGGAATTTCAAAATCAAATAAATCAACATCTCTATAGATTGACAACTATCAATGTCAATCAGATTACGAATGAGAAAACACACAATTCTGAAGAATTTTAGAGTTTGTCCGAAGAAGGTGTCTGATATAGCCACCGAAACGTTACAATATCCTTTTAATTTGTTTCATTTTTCATTTACTGTTAGGCAACAATTTTTTTTCAAGACCAATTTGCTCCTGACAAATAAGTGCAAAGATTTTCGCAGGAGCACTTCACCTTAATCAAACATTTTTTAATTATTTATTTTTCAGAGACTGGGAGTGAAAACCTATAAAGTTCCTAAGAAATGCAGAATCCTCCCAGAATATATTTCAATCGATATCAAATTGTAAGTTTCACTGTTTGAGTGACTTCATTCTGAAAATGAAAATATCCGTATGCTTTTCAATATTGACCAAGGATATGGCTAGCTTTGATAGTCTTTCAATATATTTCCATTAAATCTTCTTCTTCATAGTTATAAATTCAACATTAAATAATGGTATTACAATTTAAATCTGCCTGAAATTCAACTTTCGTCTTTATAGTGTCGCTTCAAATTCCTCATTGTGATTATGACTTTCTGTCTACACCTTATGTACTCTAGAAAAAAACATAACTCCCACAAACCACATATAGATTATTAAAAATATAAGAAAGCCCTGGGCAGGCGCTTTCGAGCGCTCGTTCATTGATGGAGCAATGGGGCTATTACCTCAAAATTTTGTATAGGACATGAGATATTCTGGAAATTATCCAAAATTGAAATATGTAAAAGCTTGACAAGTAAAAAATTAAATCCTTTGTTTCTAATGATACGATCCTTTTGAAATATGAATGAATATACAGTGATCTTCATACATAAAATGAATTTCACTCCAATCGGATATGTTGTTATGAAAATATAGAGGTTCTTCTTTTCAATATTCCAATTGAATTTTCTATGGTTCGATCTTCTTGAAATTTCGCACGAACATTCAGTGTATTAATTTTCATTCATGAAATGAATTTCACTCGAATCGGATATCTCGTTGTGAAATATAAAGTTTCTTCGTTTCAATATTCTAATCGAATTTGATATTTCGATATTTAGGATGAAATACCACTATTTATTTAAATCTATGGGAGATGATTACCCTTCAGTAGGGTCCTGTAGCGGTCTTAGAAGAACAGAAGATTCGAAAATCATCACTTGGAACGCCAGACCTGGTTTAAAACACCCTCCTGGCCCAAGAGCAAGAATTACGTATTTTGTATCTGAATATTGAAAGTATTTATTCGAATAGTTTTAAGTTTCAATTTTGTAAAAACGGCGAGGCAGGGTTTTTTCTACTGAGGTTTTTCCCTGTGCTCTGGTATCATACGACAGAATAGTATGGTACCCCGTTTTGCATCAACCTCAGCTAGGGACTTTTTTGTTTCATGTATTGTATTTTGTTAGCTCTCAATTCAAAAGAATATATATAATCGAATTTGCTATGATTTTCTTCACATTATTGCCACAAAATTTTGCATGAGGCTAATTATGATCATCTTGCATGTGCCATTCCGATTAGTTTCGTTTTGTCTAATATATTGAGCAATGAAAATTTTGGATGGCCATATTTATGAAACTGTATGCACGATTTGGCTGGTTAACGAACTTAACCGAGTCATTTGGGCACCGAATACACCCTGAAAATCTCAAGTCTCTAGGACAATCCATTCGAAAGTTATCGTGTTAACGGACGGGCGGTCCCACGGACAGAATTGAATTTGACTACGAATTCGTCATCAGGGAGTCGAACCCTATCGTTTGAGACCATTTTAGACTCAAAATTTAAAATTGCAGATTTACAATAAATAAACGGCAGATTTATTTCACGTACCTTGCCTTTTTCACCTCCTAGATCACCAACAGTATCAGATTTCTTGATGGATATTATACTTCCTAAAACTAGCTTTGCTCTGCTGTTCAGGGAATCTGTTCTCTGAAATTAACATGTTTAGATTAAATTTTATCAAAGCAAAATGATGATTTTTCTCAGGTTATCCACACTCCGGAGAAGACCATACTTAATAATAAATGAAAATTCATGCGTTAAAGAGTAACGCGGGCATAATATAAACAATGAAAGAGGAGAATAATATTAATCGATTTAAAATCAACCAATATTAAACCCACACTTCGGAACTAATCCCGTCAACGCACAAAGAACATGCATAGTGGTAATATCAAACAGAGCATCCATAAATAGCTATTTCGCCCTATTTGGGGCTCTTCAGTATGGAGGAGCTCCGTCTGAAAGGCATTCTAGGTTCCCTTATTTGAAGAAATGTCGCCTAGCTCTGAGAATAACAGAACCAAAACGCCATCTCTTGGGATCCTTACGAACACCTACCTCCGATGCATGTTTATACCATACTTAATCTTCGTAACAATTTAACAAAATATTAAACCGTTTTCAATTAACATCAAAATAATATAGGTACTTACTTCTCTCAATGAACCTCTTTTGCCTCTGAAACAAATGAAAGGTGGTCTAACTATAGGACTACTATCAATATCATGCAATAAATTTTACAAAATAGGATAATTATCATCAAAATGTAAATTAACAAACGCTGAGACGACTTTAGAATAGGTTCAGGGAGACAGGTTTCGTGTTGAAAAGACCAAGGCTTGGTGGGTGACGAAAAACAACACCTGCTCAGGATCGTTTCTTCACCGTTTCGGCGAGAAGGAACCCTACATCTAATCTACTTGTACAATGCTACGGAATACTATCCTTCGAGTTTCCATCGAAATCATCAGACGAAGTTTGAGAGAGATGAATCTAGGTCCTAGACGTCCATTAATAGGAGTTCCATTAACACGTGACCATAAGCGTCAAAGACTGGAATGGGCAAGGGCAAGGCAACATATCAATTGAAACGATCAATGGCGTAGTGTCCTTTTTACTGATGAATCCAGATATGCACGATTTTCAGATTCTCTAAGAATAAGGCTATGGACAATCCCACGCATCAGTGGCGGCTTTTCAGGTGAAGGGAGTGAAGTGGCTCTTCACCTAAAAATTCCTAGGCTCAGGGTCACCTAAAATGTTCATTGAGGATGATTATTATTATTCACTATTTATACAATAATTTAATCGTTCATAAGCTCCATGTCAGAACTCAGGAGACGTTTATTATCGAGATTATTATCGAATCACGAAAATCATTATAAATATCTTGTCGCTTCCGCATCGAGTGAAGAGGTTTGTCACGGAACTTGCACCTCGATCGCTCGAGCAGACTACGTTGCTATGGTAACGGGTGACGTCACCGGGGCTTTCTATTACGTTTTCTCGCTGCAGTGAAGAGCTCCAGTAACCCTCTGCACCTGTTACGTTCGTCGGTGTGTCGCTCCAGTGAGAACGTCTGACCGTTGTTTACTTTAAGTGCTTCGGCTTCGATATTAAAAATGAACCCCATTAATGACATTTGTGCAGTTTATTAGAAACTCCGTTTCATCGTTGGAAAGACGAAGACAAAAAGGACATCTTAAATGAAGTCGGCCTACTGTTAACTTGAAAATTTCTACAAGAAAAGAAATGAAAAATGGCAAATCATATAAAATTAATTTCAAATCATCTTGGTGAGTTACATAAAAAAGATGTTATTCTAGATTTTTCTGCTTGTTTAGCTCTTCACCTCTTTTTTCACCCACGATCCGCCACTGCCACGCATACCACGAAATCGTCCAAGAATTCCATCCATCCGAGGAAGTAGTGTTATGGTATGAGCCGGGAAATGTTTCAACGGACGCACAGATCTACACATTTGTCGGGAGTATGACCGCCTTACACTATAGGGAGCATATCATTGATAATGTTGTGCTAAATTTTCACGCTGCTAATTGGTGAAACTTTTCAATTTCTAGACGATAACTCTAGACCGCACCGTGCAGCCATAGTTGAGAATGCGCTCTAGAAGCTTGGTATTCCACATTTACCAATACCTCCACACTCACCAGATTTGAATTTCATAGAAAATGCACGGGATATGCTCCAAAGAAGATTAGATAATCATCAACCCACCCTAGAATCCTTAAATGATCTGAGAGAGCTTTTGCCTCGTTTATGGAACCAAATTCCTCACGAAATGTTCAACAAGCTCGTGTGTAGTATGCAAAGAAGATGTCAAACTGTTATCGATCCCCGTGAGACCATACATTGTATTGATAGTCTCAAAATGCTTGAATACTCTGGGAATAAAATTTCGTTATTTTACTCGATTTTTCTTAGCCACCCTGTATACGCTGTAGACCTACAGGTTATTTTCTGCAACTTTTTCTTATTTTTCGCGTCAGTTCTGAACCATTCACGATACTAAATACTATGAATTTCAAATGTTGAAAAATGCCAATCTATACTAATCTATGCTAATATTATAAAGAGGAAAGATTTGTATGTTTGTGGGTTTGTGGCGTTGATACGAGTTAACTCATAAGCTACTAGACCGATTTCAATAATTCTTTCACCCTTAGAATGCTACACTATCACCGAGTAACATAGGCTATACTTTTTACCCGAGAAAATTAAGGAAACCTACTATAACGTCAATGATAAAAAATATGAGTACCAAAATCAGCTATTTTCAGGTGCGCTGCAAAAACCGTAAGGCGTACAATGTATGACGGAAATGTGCCTCTTCAATAGTTCTACAAAAAAGTCCGCGATAGCATATATCTATCTTTCAAGGTTTACTCGGTATCACCTTTTAAGTTTTCCGAATGTTTCTCAAAATTATGCATTATTTGGGAGTATTTTTTATGAATACGCTATTGATCCTTATCCAATTTAATACGTCGTTCATACCCAGTATTTAATTTAGAACGAAATTGCCTTTTACATCATTCAATTATGATGAATACATCAAAAGATATGGCAGGTTGAAGATGAAATAGCACCAAAATGCGTCTCCGAGGTAGGCACTAGGCGGATAGGAGAAGGTACCGAAGTGTGAGAGATGTATGAATGTATTTTGGATTGCCTGATGCCCGTATGTTTATGATCACAAATCAGATCAACAGATAGCACTGTAGTCATTATTTAGGTTATTCATCTACTCTGCAGCTAAACGGCTGGATCGAATTGAATGAATTTTGGGTCTGCTAACAACAGACGTTGTTCTGTATAGAGGTACATGCAGGAGAAAAGAAGCATCCTAAACAACTTTGTCAATCGGATTTTCTTTCTCATTTTACGTATGAAATTCAATGTTTTATTCGCATAAGAAATGCTGTTAATTTATTTAGTGCACAACATACTCCATTGATTCCTTCCTTTTCTCCTCAGCACTTCTCTTTCTTCCTGCTAATTCTAGAGTATCTGTCTTAACTTCGGGGGGTGAGCTGAAAAATATTTAAAAAAATAAGAAAAGCCCTGAGCAGGTGCTTTTGAGCACTTGTTCATCGGTGGAGCAATGAACATATAGTATATAGTAGAATTTTGTATAGGTTTGAGTTGAGATTGATACTAAATATATAAATGCAAAATCTCAGCATGATAGGAATAAAATTCTGGGAATAATTCCAACACTGACATACTTATGTGAAATTGACCGTTGCAAAATTTAATTCTTTGGTTCTGATAATGCAATCCTCTTGAATCAGATGTCTCGTTATGGAAATATAAAATTTCTTTTTTTCAATATTACAATAAAATTTCCTATGGTTCTGTTGACACTATGGTGACATGATTTTGCATAAGGCTCACAGTAAGCATCTTGCATGTAGCCGCATAATTACATTTCGATTCGTTCCGTTTTGTCTGAGATATTGGGGACAAAAATTTTGAATGGCCATATGTCATGGAACACCCTATACGATATGGTTGGTTAACGAACTTAACAGAGGCATTCGAGAACAAAACTCACCCTGATAATTTCAAGTCTGTAGGACAATGCCTTCGAAAGTTATTGTTCTAACGGCTCCACAGAGTACAGACAGAATTGAATTTGACCACGAATTTGTCATCAGGGAGTCGAACCCGTTTGAGACCATTTTCGGCTCAAAATTCGAAAATTTCAAACATCTGTGCAAACGATATTGCACTCGTTTAAGTAGAACGAGCGCACAAAATAGTTATTTTTGTATCTAGTGCGCGAAATGCTACTTTGGTGATCGATTACTGATTTTTTTAACGAGGCGCAGCCGAGTTAAAAAAAAATAGTCGAGATCACCAAAATATTTCGCGCATGAGATGCAAACAAATTTTTTCTACAAACGCTTAGCTTAATATGAAAAAAAAATATTGAACTGGTTTGAACTGTTTTTTCCAAATCAAGTAATTAGGTATTATAACTATGGGCAATATATTCTATGTTGAAAGCAACACTAAATGTTAAAGAAAACGTGGATTTCAAGAAATTTACCAAGTTAAAATATAAAAATCCCATATAGTTTACATGCAGTGTGCGAAGTAAGTATTTCGCACACTACTTCGCGCACGGTGTCATAGTAACGAAGGAAATGAAAAAAAGGGTCACTTCGCATATTCTTGCCAATGCGCGAACCTTGTCATTTTTTGACGTTTGTGGAAAAAGACTATATAACTACAAATTGCAGCACATTCGCCATTTTGCGATTTGAAGTGAAATTTTTGGTGTCCCAGGATATTCGATTTCAGACAATAAACAAACATCAAGACGCATTGTAACATGATGAACAACTTCATAATCAAAATTATTAAATGTGTCAGTCAAAACAAGGTGGATATGTAAGAAAAATTAAAAAATCACTTTCACTGAGAATCGTTTAAAGAAGATCCAAAAATTTTTGCTATATGGAAATCTCAAATTTATTCTACAACTGAAGGAGTTCTCAATGATAATTATTTTTCAGATTATGCATGCATATGTTATCCACTTTCAACGTTTTCTTCAATACAGATGTTTTTTCCCAGCAGGAATAAATAAGATGAATTATCGATTTTGATGTTTGGCTCCATTCTGAAATCAGTTGTTCTTGATCTATTCTTATTTATTATTTATTTATTTATTTGAACCAGTAAATTACATCAGTCGGTGCAAAATCCCACAGAGATAAACATAGTTATCTGTTGGTGGGGCTGGTTACATAATTACCTATATCTAACTTATATCTAAATATATCATTTTTTATTTTTTTTTTATATTTTTTTATATTTTAAGTAACAACAGTTGCATAGTAACATTTATAATTTTCCTAGTGATGTCATCTACAATATCTCCAAAGTTAATAATTTTATTTTGTATATATTAATTTTTTATATGTCCTCTATTCATTGCACGTTGACCACAATCCATTCTTTCAGTATTTTTTTCACATTTTTTCCTTGTATCTTCTTTAGGTTGATTGGCAGACTATTAAATAATTTTATTGCTTTGATATAGCTACTCTTTTCACTAATAGTTTTTTCTCTTTTTGGTATCTGTATACTTTTGTTTCTTGTTACACTATCAGATGTCATAAACTTGTTTTTGAGGCTTTCATAGTGGTAGTACAATGCTTCCACAGCATATACTTGATCGATATTCAGTGGGTTATTAATGCTTACAGGTGTGTTCTTATTAATTATCTTCAGTAACCTTCTTTGAATATTTCTTAGTAAATTTAAAACATTGGAATATGCTCCTCCCCATGCTATTATTGCATAACCGACGACGCTGTTAAATAGAGCATAATATATCGTTCTTAAGGCTTTAGGGTTCATGATTTTAGACAATTTATAGATAAGAAATATCAAATATTTGGTTTTATCTATTAGAAAATTTATGTGTTTCTCCCACTTCATATTACAGTCAAAAACAATGCCGAGATATTTGTAACTATCCACTCTATTCAAAATTCTTGAACCCACTCTTATCTCTAGTTTCTTTGGTATACTATCACAATAATTTCCAAAAGTCATGTATGCTGTTTTATCTAAATTTAGCGATAATCTGTTTACTGCAAACCAATTTGACATCAACTTTAAATCTTCATTCATCTTTCTTTCTATTCCAGTCCATGTTTCATCTTCTACTATTATCGCTGTATCGTCTGCGTATGATATAACGTTGTCTCTTAACATATCATTTACATATAGTATAAATAGTAATGGACCTAAAATTGTTCCTTGTGGCACTCCCGTTTTTAGGGTCATGTTGGTACTAACGCTATCATTAATTCTAACTCTTTGCTTCCTGTTCTGTAAATAATCTGTCATCAGTGAGTATGCTTTACCTCTAATTCCGTAGTTATACAGTTTTTGCATTAAGATCTTATGGTCCACTGTGTCGAAAGCCTTCCTTAAATCTAGAAATGCTATGGCAATTGGTTTACTCCTATCTAAACTTTCATATATAACTTGTGTTATCTTATATATTGCATCCTTTGTGCCCTTATTTTTAACGAAACCATATTGATTTTTAGATAGTATATTGCATTTATCCACAAAGTTATAAAGCCTAACATATATAATTTTTTCAAAAATCTTGGCTAGATTAGATATCAAAGATATTGGTCTATAGTTCTCTGCATAGTTTTTGTTATTGGCTTTATAAATAGGTATAATTTCTGCAGCTTTTAACGCATCAGGCCATATAGCCTTTTCGATACATAAGTTGAAAATGTAGACTAGTGGATTCAAAAGGAAGGCTGATACGATCTTAATTGTTTTGGCATTTATGTCATCAATACCACCGTTTTTTAATTTCATATTTCTAATAATGTTAGATATCTCATAACTATCTGTTGGTTGTAGGAAGATCGATTTATCATTCATTTTAGGCAATTTCAGTCCAGTAGTGGGTTGTTGAATTTTTTCACTTAGTTCTTTGCCAATATTACTGAAAAATGAGTTCATTGTATCTGCTATAGTTTTAGGGTCTTTGATTATCTGTTTGTTTTTATCATGAATTTGTGTGATTGAAGCTTTTTGTTTTCCATTTTTGCCCAATTTTTGGTTTATTATTTTCCATAGATTCCTAATACTATTGCTATTTTTTTCTAATTGTTGACAATCATACATCATTTTGGCATTCTTGATAATTTTGTTTAATATTTTCTCGTAGTTTTTGTATTCTTGTTTTGCCCTTTCATTTTCTGGTCGCATTTTCCAAATTTTGTATAATATTTCCTTTTTATTACAGGAGATCATTATGCCTTTCGTAATCCAACCTTTTCTTGGTTTCGTATTTCCCTGTCTTTTATTGAAGTTTTTAGTTATTGTTGATCTTTTTACACATTTCTTTATTTTTGCAATCAGTAAGTTCATAGCAATGTTTGGATCTTGTATAGTCTGTATCTCATCCCAGTTTTCCTTTGAAGCCAGCTTTTTCAAACAATTGTAATTTATACCATTCACCTTTTTATTCCAGTTACTCTTTCTAAATTTTTGGACTGTTAAAAATAATGGATAATGATCAGTTATTGTATTAAGTAGTTTGCATGTTTCAGTTTTTATTTTTGAAGTTTTAATGAATATGTTGTCTATGCAGGATCCATCGTTTTTTGCGTTTATGTTAGCTGGTCTAGTAACTGTTTGAAAACCTGGTGTATAGCCCTTTTCAAGGAGGTTATTCAGAAACTCTTGGCCAATGGAATCCAGATTTAGAATATCGATATTAAAATCGCCTATGATGAAATGGTTTTTAACATTTTGTTTTCCTTTCAAAAATTCATTTAGGTTCATTGTAAATTCCGTTTTAGCCATATCGTGTGATCTATATAAGGCAGAAACTTGTATTTCTTCCTCATCTGCCACTTTAAAACAAGTATTCAAGATGTTTAGTCTTCCTATCTGTAGTACTTCTGTATGTTCATTCAGATAATCTGCTATATACACAACTACACCATCACATTGATTAATCCTACTATTGTTGTAATATATTTTATCCTGGAATTGAGTAGAATTTGCAGTAATCTAATATTCTTGTTTCAACGCATACAATCATGAGAGGCTTACTGTCCAGACTCTCAATAAGAATTTGTAATTTATTAAAGTTGGCATTTAAACTTCTAATATTCACGTACATAATATTTTCTTCGTGTGTCTTGAAAAATCTATTTATTTCATCGTATGTTTCACAAATATGTTCTTGTTTTATAAGATCATTTTGTATGTTTTTAATTATTTCTATGTTGTTATTCATAATTATTTTACGGAATTTATTGTGTTGCTGGACGAAGCGGACCGTAGAGAAGCGATTCTACTTTCATTTGTCGTTACCTTCCGAGGTTTGTCTTTTGCAACGTTATATTACCTACATACCTTTTAATCGTTGGACGTAGCGGGTAATCTGTGCTATTTATACATTTCTTTATTTTGTTTTTTAACACTTGACAGAACTCAGTATCGTTTGCCTCGTGTTGAGTATTATATTTGGTTTTGAATTTCTCGTTGTGGTATAAACAATTGACACAGCATAAATTTGTATTTGCTTTGCAATTGATTGTGTTGTGTGGACCAGCACACTTTAAACATATTTTTTCATTATTGCATTTATTTCCACTGTGCCCAAATCTACCACAATTATAACATGGTCTAACGTTGATGTCGTCATACACTTTGCAATTCTGATACCCAATGAAAACTCTATTTTTGTTTTCTTTTACGTATTTGTAAATTTCCGAGGAAACCTCTATTAAAATACTTGTCTGTTTACTTTTTAGATTCTCATAGTGATGTAACACTACACATTCTGATTTGAAATTTTTGAAATTTCTTTCATTTATATCAGCTTCTAGAGCTTTTTGGTCCAATTTCTCAAAGTTATCAACACCTACTATCTTCATTCTTGGCTTCTTAATTTCTTCTTTTTCAATTTTGCAATATGTCAATTTCTCTTTTAGGGTTTCTTCAGCTTCACTCATACTTATTTCATTCATACAGTCTATATGCACTTCATTGTCATTCTTAAAAAATATCTTTTTCGTTTGAATAGTTTTCTTTTTGTTTAAGTAGTGAGTAACACTCTTTTTCAAATCGTTTGCGTCGTCACTATTTTTCTTTTTGATTATTATTTTTGGAATTCTTTTTGGTTTTGTATTTACTGTAGATACTACTTTAGCGTATGTTGGTTTATTTGTAATTCCTCCTTTTCATTGTTGATTTTGAAGATTTTTAGTAAATTATTTTTTTCTTTCATTTCAGTAATCAGCTGTTTCAATAAAGCATTTTCTAATTGCAATCTCTCGATATCAGAGCAACCTGTTTCGCCTAAATCGATTTTTTTCGTATTATTAATATGTCACTTAAGTATTCCTCTCTAATTTCTTCCGATTGCTTCAATTTAATTTGTGTTATTATTTCTTTCATGGTAGAATTCATTGTTACGTCTTCCGTTTTTGAGGTTATGTTCAGTCCTGGATGTTCGGGACAAATTACGAAAACATCACTAATTTTCCTCGTATTATTTAATCTTTCAAAGTCACTTTGATGATACACAGTTTCACATATTAAGCAAACCACTGTTGTTACTTTCTGTTTCGGATGGCATTTATAATAAATTTCAGCACTCGGATCGGGAGGTTGTTTACCTCCCGGCGCCATTTTCGGTGATTAGTGATTAATATTTTTTCTTTCGTTTGATTTTCTACACTCGATCGCTATGCAACGCGAAACACGCAATTTGGCCCAAGAGGAATGTGCCCACAAGCGGTAGTTATGCGAGAAGAAGGGTGGACATACACAAGAATTGCAGAAAGGTTTGGAGTTTCCCATACAGGTGTGTCCAGAATGTTGCACCGATTCAGGGAGACAGGTATGAAAGTTCGAATAACAGGACAGGGTAGACCACGGGTAACAACTGCCATTCAAGAACGTTACTTGAGAGTTTCTTCGTTGAGACAACGGTTTGCAACCGCTCGCCTCCTTCAAAATCAGCTTGAGCAAACTCATGGGGTGCAAATTAGCACTCAGACAATAAGAAATCGCCTCAGAGAATATGATTTAAGGCATCGTGTCGCGGCAAGAGGCCCAGCTCTTACCCAGCCCATCGAAGGGCGCGTTTGGATTTTGCGAGAGAGCATATCCATTGGGAAGAGGCTGATTGGGAAAGAGTTCTCTTCACAGATGAGTCTAGATTCTGCCTCTACCATTGTGATCGACGTTCCCTTGTATACAGACGTCCACATGAAAGATATGCTCAGTGCAATTTACTGAATACTATACTGGTTTCGCGGGAGGATCGATTATGGTATGGGGGTGGAATATCTTTGACTGCTCGCATAGACCTAGTGATCGTAGATAATGGAGCTAGGAATGCTGATAGGCATATAAGGAATATTCTTGAAGAGCATGTAGTGCCATTTGCCCATTACATTGGTGAAAATTTCATTTTTATGGACGATAATGCCAGACCCCATCGTGCGCGCATCGTTCAGGAAGAGGTTGAAGCAAGAAGTCCAGATCTCAATCCGATTGAGCAGGTTTGGGACAACCTCAATAGAAGGCCTACCCTACCTATTCTGCCGCGTTCACGATAGAAAGGTCTTAGCGATAGAAGGGGCTAATAGGTTTTCTTCACTTCATACTCTCCTGAAATAGACTGTAGAGCTACAATAAAAAAATGTGAAGACTTACGTTTTTCCTGATGTTCTTCGTTTTTCAAAGGCTGTACATGGTCTTGCACGTTTGTTTCTGTTTGGGAAACCACTGGTGCTGTTGGAACAGGAACCGGTTGTTCATTCCCTTCTGCTAGTGGAGCACCTGCAGGTACGCTATCTTCGGCCATTATGAATCTGATATTTTATGACAATAGAATATATTTGACAAATAGAATAATCAAATTGATTTATATTTGTGGATATTTATTCTGGACTAACGGGTTGGCTTGAATTTATAGGTATATGCATATCATACTGAAAAACAAGAAAACTATTACTGTATCTATGAATATATGATTTTAAGGTTATGTTATTTGCTGTCATGTCAAATTCAAAAATGATTTGAATAATTAAAATATTTTCAAACAATGAACTATGATAATTCTGAACTTGATGTGACTTACCATTATATAATGCTATAATATATAATTGACCATTAAAACATGTCACTGATAATTTGCAACTTTCGCAACTATGTGAAGTAAATGAATGATTGTAGGGTCTTCTGATGTATGTTATTATTCCTCTTTTTTTCTAGGTACAATGCATTTTTCAAAAATTCCTACATAAAATTCTATACTAGAGCACATCATGTAACTCGGACAAATACTCCAAATTTATTTAAAAAATGTTCTACAATAGGGTTATGTTTGAGCGGTGGAAGTATCGCTGCTATATTAATCAGGAATAACAGGGTATTATGTGAGAAAAAAACTAGATTAGCAGGATATAGAGACACAAGTACCAAAAATGTTCCTTTTAATTGGAAGAAATTGTGGAAATACCTAAAACCACATATCTTTTACTTTTTAGCTGCTGTAGCTGTAAGTTTACATCGTTAAATTGCAGCATTTTCTTCATGAGATAATCATCAAATTACATTTCATAACACATGTTATTAACAAGTTTCGTTTCCTTCAGGAAGATCATATCTATTAAATTTTTAGGGAGCCTTAATAGTTGCTATTCTAAATATTCAAATACCCCTAGTGATAGGAAATATAATAAATATTGTTTCTAGATTTGGAGAAACAAAGAATAGCAAATTATTTTTCGATGAAATGAAAGTGCCCAGTATGAAAATTATATTAATGTATGGAATGCAGGTTAGTTTCACAAAGATTAATTTTTCTCATTCTTGTATTATGTGCAAGACAGGTATATTTCATTAACGATTGCTGTGATTATAAAGGCAAAAAATATATGAAGATTTTCGATCACGCTGAAACCAATAGTTTTTTACCTACAAATAATTGTTTTCTGTGAATTAAGAAAATAGTATATTATGCAATGAGCGGATAATGATAGCTCATTATTCACCGAGCCATTATACGCAAGTAGCATAATATACTTTATCCACAACTACTGAATATATTTTCAACATTTGGCGCCCTTCTATGACAAGCGTGGAAAAAGTCAAGTTGTAGTTGGAGAACTGGTAATTGTATATTTTGTAATAATAAAGTAAATTGGGCCCTCGATTGAGAGGTATACCCATATTTGTTAGTTGGAGTACTTTAGAATAGTGAAGAAATACCAATTTAAAGAATATTATATCAAAGCTAAATCTATGAAGCATCTGACAGCAGTGATTAATATCTCATTAATCACTTGTGATTAATGGATATTATTTTGGCCGAGCACACAGACGTAAAATGGCTAGATTATATGGAATAATGGATAAACAAATTTATACTGCATATGAAATGAAGAATAAGAGCAAGACACCATTGACACCAAGCTCAGCTGATATTTTCCAGGATATTTGAATATGAATATTGCATGATGAAAATCATATTTTTTAAGTTAACATTCGAGAAAATTCAATTTGATGAATATAAAAGTAGAATTGTTTGTGCCGTTTTTCAATTAAAAAGTTAGGAAATAATTTACAAATTGTGATTGGAGAGTATTGCAATCAGACCATTGTTTTGTAACTGATTATTAAGGAAAATCCACGAATCCATGGATTTGTAATTTTGAATGCATCATAGGTCATCCTATGATTGTTTGAATTCGAAACCGACCAAATGTTACACCCCCAGCACATTATTGATCCACCTTGGAGGGGCACGACTTCCTGGGCCAAATTGAGTCGCTCTAGTCTGCCTTTACCTCTCCAATTTTTTTTTTGCCTATCACTTTGTGAACTTGTCCGAAAAAGTACATGGTGCTATTGTGGTATAGGCCAGACTGGGTGTGTTCTGCCCATTTCTGAAGGGTAGCTCTATCTAGGTGATATCCACGCTAATCTTGAAGGTCTTCTTGCCTTAAATTTGAAGAATGCAATCATCTCCTCATGGTACTTGTTGAGAATACCCATCAATAAGTCATCAAAAAAATACTTAGAGTAGTAGAAGGTTTTCCAATAAGAGGTGTTATCTTGGATAGTCCGCTTCAACGCATAGAAATTATTAAAATTCATTATAAAAATGGTGAAAATTTGGCAGAGACGGTTCGTGAAACTCGGAACATTTTTGGGTCGTCGTGAAGCACCTTGTCGGACCGCAATAAAGAAATTGGTGGAAAAATTCGAGCTGTTGGGACAAGTTAGCGATGTGAAGAATAAAACCCGTGCACGTCGCTCAAGAACAGCCGAGAATATTGCTGCTGTAGCCGAAAGTGTTGAAGAAAACCCAGGCATGTCCATTCCTCGTTGTTCTTTGGAATTAGGCATTCCACGAACGTCAATACACCGTATTCTGCATAAAGATTTGGGTCTCAAGGCTTATGAAGTTCAGTTAACACAAGAACGCACACAAGCAACGAAACCATTGCTCTTTTGCGGGAAATTTCCGGACCGTGTTATCTCTCGAAGGGGTGATCACAATTGGCCATCGAGATCTTGTGATTTAACACCTTGCGACTTCTTCCTTTGGGGCCACGTGAATGAGAAGGTCTACCCCAATAGCCCAGCATCGATTCAAGACCTCAAAGATGGAATTCGTGAGGCTATCGAGGACATAGAGCAGCCACTTTGCGATTTGGTTATGGAAAATTTCATTAAAAGGATATGGTCCTGTAACGTGGTCGTGGTGGTGATTTGCCTGATGTTATTTTCCATCTTCTTTATAATGAAATAAACATCCGATCATTTATATTGGAAAATGGGATTTTTCTTTGAATATCAAAATAACACCGCTTGTTGGAAAACCCTTTAGGTCTACTATTCTTGCCCAGTCAACCTGCGAAATTAATGAGACGTTGTGGCATTTCCACGTAATATTCCTATTATCAAAACTCTCGTTATTTGCTGAAAACTGATTAACTTCAAATACCTACACCTGTAGATATTCCATACACAATAATTCTCTTGTTATATTCAGCAAGTTGATTATTTCATTTACTGAATTTCAAAAACTTCTTCAGGCTTTTTCAACATTCTTCTACATACATATGTTATCAAACTTGGGAGAAAAAATGGCTTTCCATATGAAGAAAGATTTATTCACAGCGATTTTGAAGCAAGATATAGGCTTTTTTGATGAACGTAGGACTGGAGAGGTTGTCAATAGGTATAAATTGAAATGAAAATCAACGATTTTTTTTTATAAAATGTGTAAATTTTTTCAGATTAACTTCTGATATCCAAGATTTCAAAAGCAGTTTTAAACAGACAGTTTCAGGTGGTCTCAGGGCTGTGACTCAAATAATCGGATGTTCAGCATCTCTAGTGATGATTTCACCACAAATGACATTGATTACTTTGTTATGTGTTCCCAGCATTGTGGCAGTTGGGACAATATTTGGAACTCTGTTGAGAAGTATATCTATAAAGGCGCAAGTTCAGGTAAGTAATTTACATTCAATGTTATTATCTTTATTTCTTTCTCATTTGTAAACGTCAGTTTCCAAAAACACAATATTAATCAAGGAAGTATATTTTTTCAAGTCACTAACTTGTAAAATTGACAGTTAACTTGTAAAACTTTCACAAGTTAGTAGTATTATTTACATTGAAAGTTGTCAAGTACTTGCTTCTAATTTAATTTATTCTTCTAATCTCAGAGTTCCTGGAACAAATGTATTTCTCAATACATGTTCTCAAACTATTCAAAAACGATATTCGTACCTTGTTTTATTCGTATCTACATATTTGCTTTACTTTTCACGTACTTGCTTCTAATTTCATTTATCCTTCTAATTTCATCGTTCCTGGAACAAATATTTTTAGTAATAAACGTTATAAAAATATTAAAAAACGATATTCATACCTTGTTTCATTTGGATCTGGCCTTTTTCGTCAGAAATTAGCAAATATTCTCGAAGGACTTCCCTCTCGTAAAGCCACTGACAGTTGTCATAATTTTCCGATGTCATTAATAATCATAAATAGCTTACGACATTTGCGACAAATTATTGAGATTTTTTTGGAATTTATCTCACCTTTTTACAAACGAGAAACAAATAAAATATAAAACAATACACGCAAGGTAACGGGTTTTACTGGCTCAAGGAGGTAACTGACTCGCCTGCGGCTTGTCTATTATATCCTCCATTCGCCAGTAAAACCCTCTTACCTTGCTAGTAATGTTATATACTATTTCTCTACTTCCTTCTTGAGACTTACTATTGTATTAAGCAATTATTAAATGCTTTTGCAATTATTGCTTCTATTCCAGGTAATGAAAACTTGACAACTTGATTTCGCTAGATTAATAATTTAAGAGGTTAATAGTTATTTAAGGGATTTTTCCTCGAGCTTACTACAACTTACTACAGCATACCATAGTTAACTTTACATATTTCTGCGCCGAGTAGTTAGAACCATGACGTCATAGTTAACCAGACCAGGTTACCATTATCTCGGCATAGTTATTGTCTGGTAATACGAGAAATGTGAGGTTAGTGTAGTAGACAAAACTGACAGAACGTCACCGATCTTACTACACGTTACTACGAAGTTAACAATGACGTCATGAAGTTAACTAACCACACGAGTGTAGTAAGCTCGAGGAAAAATCCCTTTAATCAACTAGATTATTGAAAACAGTGACTAATGGTTAAGATATTTTAATGCGTGAGCTGAGCGAACGCGTTAATAGTTAATAGTGTTTAGATTAATAACCAAGTTGATTACAAGACTTTTCTGTTGACCTCAATATGAAATGTGTATACATTTTTGATTGAAATACATTCTCATTTTGCACAAGACATACATTTGACATAAAAAAATTTCTATAGGCGTTTTCGGAAACTTACTCAGGGTTATTAACTCGATCCATTAGGTCACGTGACGGATCTACTCGGATCACGGACCCGGGTTCTGAGTATACGAACACATCAGGTTAAGGATTTGAAGTGTCAGACGTATCAATAACATAACCTAATTTTATGAATTTATTTTTTCAGTCCCAGTCTATTTTCGGATTGTCTCTAGCTTTTCTTGCATTTATTGGCTTTTGTGAAATCTTTTCTATAATTTCTGGTGTGCCCTTCCATGTTAAATCCTATTTTCGAGTACCTATGTTGAAGAAGTAAAGAATTTGTTTTTTCAGTACCAGTTTATTTTCGGATTGTCCCTAGCTTTGCTTGCATTTATTGGCTTTGGTGAAATCTTTCTTATAATTTCTGGTGTGCCCTCCCATGTTTAATGTTATCTTTGAGTACCTATGTTGAAGAAGTGAAGAAAGCTGTAGCTTAGCACAAAAAATCTGTATACTAAGTTATGAAGAAGTTGTTTCACATTATTTTCTTTGCTCATGGAACCACACATTTTACATTGAGCCAAATTCCCTTCTCTTTCCATAACTTTTAGGAATATAATATATGAAATTACTGAGAAAAGAGTAGAAGACTAATTCCCGCCTCTTTCAAATAAAATTAAACTGCAGTGCGCATGCGGTGACTGTATAACCCTGCTCTCGAGTAGGGTTACGATAAATCAACCTGGGTCAGTGATCGATTTGATAGCACCGTACTTTCCGAACACGGGTTGGATGTTCGGGTTAGGTAAACGAACGCGAAGGTTAGGGATCGAGTTAACCCGAGTAAGTATCCGAAAAGGCCTAATTATTTAATGCTTTTGCAATTAGTGCTCCCACTCCAGGTGATGAAAATTGACACCTTTCGCTAGAATAATAATTTAAGAGTTTAATAGTTAATTAATCAATTAGGTTATTAAAAGCAGCGACGAATGGTTAGTAGTTAATAGTCGTTAGATTAATAACCAAGTTGATTACAAGACTTTTCTGTTGACCTCAATATAAAATGTGTATAAATTTTTGATTGAAATACGTTCTCATTCTACACAAGACATACATTTGACATACAAAAATTTCTATGTATTCCATTAAAGTTTTGACACTACTCATGTTGCTTCTGAATGCATTGTGTTCGGTTGCTCATGGAAATTGCACATTAATTTAGCATAATTGAACATTAAAATGGGCCATTAATGTTCAATTTCGTACACATTGAAATTACCTTTTATAAAATAACTTACCATATTTCTTTCAATTCAAATGTACTTCTGAAAATTGATGAATTCTTATTTTTATTCTTTGTGAATTGAATATATCTGGAAACTAAGTAAAAGTTAGAAATTGTACTGCATTTGTTTTATGATTAAGAGTAATTAGAGTTTCTATTCAATTAAATGGATTCATTTGGAGCTTCTTAGGTGCATTATTCGGTATTATAATTTCGGAACAATTTGTTATCGTTATTGACAATCTCCCCAACGTGAGAAGCAAGCTTGATCAATTGAGACTCATAGTTTTAGAGGATTAATTGAAATTATGTACTTTACCTTGTTAAAAAACTCTACTACAGATTTTACAATTACTTGAGCTACAAACTGATGTGTTACAAGCTTTTTTGCTGACTTCAAAAACCTTGTCCTTTAACATGTTTTGTTATACAGGGTGGTCCAGATCGTAACCAAGAAATTTTAACCATGTATTGTACATCAAAAATAAGCCCTAGTGTGTCATATAAACATATGTCGAGAAATGTTTCCTCTTTGAGATACGGGGTGTTAAAATTATTGAAAAAAAATGTTTTTTATTAATAACTTTCACACTGCTTGAAATATTTTCATGAAATTTGAGACATAGGTTTTAGCGTCATAGTGCACTCTTTGCATAATATCATTTCCTTTTATTGTACCAGTGGCGTCCGTACGGCGGCGAGACTGAATATTTTCAGAAAAAAATGATACGCCTCTGGTTTTCTCGACTATTAAGAATTACTATTCAAATCTTTATTTTATTTGGAGCAAATTCGGTCTCCTGACATTTTGCTGTACGAGGCACCGTATCCGCTTAAAAATAAAACACATTCTCATGCATGAAAAAATCGTCAAATTTTCGTTCACAAAAATAGTCCTATTATTATTATCTACATCAAAATTTGGCGATTTCTTCATGCATGAGAATGTGTTTTATTTTCTTAACTGGAAACGGTGCCCGTACAGCAAAAAGTCAAGAGACCGAATTTGTTCCCAATTAAATAGGGAACCAGTGGCGTATCATTTTTTCATCTGAAAATATTCAGTCTTGCTGTAGTACGGACGCCACTGGTAGAAAAGAAAAGAAATGATATATGCAAAAAGTGCTCCTTGACGCTCAAAACCTATGTCTCAACTTTCATAAAAATATTTCAAGCAGTGTGAAAATTATTGATAAAAAAACATTTATTTTTCTATTATTTCAACACCCCGTATCTCGGGAAGCATTTCTCGACATATTTGACAAACTAGGACTTATTTTTGAACGTTGTTAAAATTTCTTGGTTACAATCTGGACCACCCTGTATTTGAAAATGTAGTATTAGTCACCATAAAATATTTAATATTTGATCTTTTTAAATGAGTTTCAGCAAAGTATTGAACTACTCTATTATTATATTTGAAACTTACATATCTATTCTGAAACTGATTCCAGCACTTAGATATTTTTCGGAACGACAAATTCAAATCTTTGGTGTTCAATGTGAAAGTGAACGGTATACTAGACATATTGTGATCAGGTGTTCACAAAGTTCACTTTTTCAAGGGAGAAAAAAACTACAGCTGTAGCAGATGAAGCAATTGCTAACATAAGAACAGTGAGAGCTTTCGCAATGGAAGAGGATGAGAATAACTTATTCGATACTGAAGCAGCTTTAGCAATGGATTTAAATATAAGTTTGGGTTTTGGTATTGGTTGGTTTCAAGCAGGAACAAACATGTTTTTGAATGGGTAAGTGTCAAAACACTGATAATTTTGCATCTCTTCAAGAAAAATCACTGACGTTAAAGAGTTTCAACGTTCTAGCTCATTTTGAAAAATTTGTGCTTATGTTACTAGGTAAAGATTCTATCAAAATATCAATCAGATGCTCAAAAATTGAATTTGCGCATTTTCAATTCGGGTTAGGCATGTAAGATGGCGGCGGCCCGTTCTAGTGGCAGCAACGTTTCCTGGTATGACGATTATTCTTGTATTTGAAGAATTTGCTTATTAGTTCTTTACTTCCTTAGTATGTACTTCGAACTAAGCAACTCTAAAATAAATCAATTGAAATTGTTTTATTTTTTTCCAATATACAGGGTGATTTTTTTAAGTGTTTCATTAGACGTTTTCGAGGAAGGAATTGTAATACAGATTCAAGATTTTGGACTTTCGTTTTAGAGTACATGAACTTTAATTGTAAAATATTTTCAAGAAGAATCTACTTCCGGTTTCACCGGAAACGAATGTAACTTCGTTATTTCAAATGCAACACCCTGTATATTTATATATTCGAATTCTTCGTTCAATTCTACACTGATCTGATGTATGATGTGTGCAACCACTCAAGCGGTTCTTGAATTATAGTCTGATTGTCAAATTTTCGGAAAAAAGGTTGTCACAAACTAGTGTCCATATCTTCAAAATCCCTCATTACAAGAATTTCTTTTTGCGAAAGTGGAACAGAAGAAAGTACGCTGATACTGTTTCTTGTATAACTTCTGAGGAAATATTATACAGGATGTCTGAAAAAGGGTCCCAAAGTGAGCCTCAATAAAACTATAAAATCTCACTTTTTTCAAATGGCAATCCTATCATTTTGTAATTCCAATCGATAGCTCGTCAAAAACCAGTTAAGGTGTCCCGAACATTTCACACCTCTAAAATCAGTAGTTTTGCCGTTGTTGAATAAAATTCGAATTTCAGGATTGAATCAAGGTTTCTGGTCTAACCATAGATTTATTAGGATAGAAGTTTTCAAGAAGGCTATGTCTGTTGATTTATAATGCATTTTGTAGAACTGTCATTTATACTTTGTGATTAATCAGGCACTGTGCAAAATATGAATTACAGTAACAGTGATGTATTGAATATGTTCTTCATTTATGGTGTGAATGTACAAAATATTAGAAAGGACATTCAGAAATTTTAACGAAGGAAATCCACATTGTTATTGTGTATTAGTTTACTGTTGTGAATGAAATTTTTGTGATAGTTTTGAACTATGACATCATTCATTATCTATTGACTATTACTGTATTCACTCGAGTCCATTTAGGGTTAAGGCTTCCAGTAGGGAGAAAATTGTTTTGATACCTCCTGAATTTTGATTTCGTTAAAGTCAGTAAATGTGAATTTCGTTCGTTGAATTTCTAATTACCTTTTCTAGGAATTTGTTACATTTGCCGCAAATAAAGAACATACCCTTGATATTTCATTCCAGTGAAATTATTATTGCATGTTTTGCTTAGTGCTTGATCTGTTATAAGAAAAAGTAAGAATGACAGTTCCTAACATAGCCTACTTCAAAAATGCAAGCTTACAAACTGTGCGAAACCTGTCTTTAATCGTGAAATTCGAATTTTATTGAATAACGGCAAAATTACTGATTTTAGAGGCATGAAATGTTCGGGACACCCTAACTGGTTTTTGACGAGCTATCGATTGGAATTACAAAATATAGGGTTGCCATTTGAAAAAAGTGAGATTTTATAGTTTTATTGAGGCTCACTTTGGGACCCTTTTTCAGACATCCTGTATATATTTCCTCAGAAGTTATACAAAACAGTATCAGCGTACTTTCTTTTGTTCCACTTTCGCAAAACGAAATTCTTGTAATGAGGGATTTTGAAGATATGGACACTAGTTTGTGACAACCTTTTTTTCAAAAAATTTGATAATCAGGCTATAATTCAAGAACCGCTTGAGTGGTTGCACATATCATACATCAGATCAGTGTAGAATTGAACGAAGAATTCGAATATGTATAAATATGCAGGGTGTTGCATTTGAAATAACGAAGTTACATTCGTTTCCGGTGAAACCGGAAGTAGATTCCTCTTGAAAATATTTTACAATTAAAGTTCATGTACTCTAAAACGGAAATCCAAAATCTTGAGTCTGTATTACAATTCCTTCCTCGAAAACGTCTAATGAAACACTTAAAAAAATCACCCTGTATAATATATCCTGAAAGTTCTAATTGAAAAGATAACATTTATTTAATTCACTTTCACCCTTGTGAAAAATAAGATATATAGTGCAATTATACAATATATGTATTTCAAAATGTGGCTTGATTATATTTTAATTCAAAATTATTTGTAATGAGGTTGTGAAAAGAGGAGAAAATTATGAACTCTCTGAAAATTGGAAAATTCCGAGTAATAGCGTAATTTATTAACTTTTGGATATCGTGTTTATATTTTCTTTATAAACCCTCACACGGTAATAATTGCGCAGATCATCTGAATAAACAATAGTTAAAACTAATTTTATAATTTATTTTCAAATGAAATTCGTTAATCATAGTTACAAGTCAACATTCGATTCCAAAGATATGTCTTTTGCACAATCGGGCAACCAAAACAACTATGTCACTTACTGCGCATGCGTCATTCCATTGTGAACAAATCGCCGCCATCTTACATGCTTAAACCGATGGTTTACCCAATTCGGTGGCTTACTTATTATTTACATTATATTTTTTAAAATCGTTTCTAAATAATGTATAATGAAGTATTGATGGATAATTTGTCTTTGTCGGACATAAGCACTAAAGAAATATTAAATTTTCATTAAGATAATGAAGTACTTGTTCCTTTCAGAATGGTGTTGGGGACTATATATATGGGTGGGTATTTGTTATCTTCAAATCAGTTATCTCCAGGTGAACTCATGGCATTTTTAATGGCTTCACAAAAACTATCAGAGATCGTTAGCTCAAATTTCGTTATTATTTGGCTCTGTCATAAGAGGAATGGCATCAGGGACTAGAGTTTTGAGGTGAGTAACACATCTCAAGAATATTTTTCTTGTCTGATTAGTACAGTAAATAGAGCACGGAAAAATACGAATTTTTCGAAAATGACCTACAGAAATTTGATTTCATAAATCGTTAGGGGACTTCGATCCAATGAGATAAAATGTAGATAACAATGTCCTCTACATTTTGGTTGAATAAACTTCTCTAAAACCCATAGATTCCGAGAAAAAACGCATTTCAAAATGTTTTTGGATATTCTCGAAACCAGAGGAGGGGATCACTTCGAAATCTGGCATTAACATTTTTTTATGTCCCCCTATCGATTTATCAAGTCAAATTTCTGTAGGTCATTTTTTGAAAAATAAATGCTATATTTACATTTTTTGCAGTACATGGATTTGAAGCCGACAATACCCTTAATGGGTGGTACCATTATTCCAGATGATAAACTGAGGGGAAATATTGAGTTCAAAAACGTAAAATTTTCTTATCCCAGCAGACCAGAACAGGTGAAGATGTATATGTCTATAACATTTTAGCAGCCTATAATTTTTTTATTTGAATTCAGGTTGTATTGAAAGACTTCAACTTGACTATTCCTGCTGGTAAAACTGTAGCTATTGTTGGTGCTTCTGGGAATGGTAAATCTACAGTTGTTGCTTTGTTAGAAAGGTGAATAATATATGTATTGAATTGTTCAGTATTTCAGTATACAGATTGGGAAATTCACATCTGAAACATACGATATACAATGCATCAGACAGAGATTTCTTCCGTATAATTGCACAGATGAATAGTCGAGATAATCACGTGCTGTAACTGAATGAATTCCGTTGAGTTATTGCGATAACCTAGTCTTGTCTCTCTCTTATCGCAGTATGGTAGGGAACCTGCAGTACACGTATAGAATTATTTAATTTGTCAGGCTGCCGGTAATACTCGATTTAAGTATTTACTGTTGCCTACCATAATAAATAAATTATGCTCCCCCAATGATAAGAGAGAGACAAGACTAGAGTAGTACTATAAGACAACGTAATTCAGTGTGTTACAGCACGTGATTTTCTCGACTATTCATCTGTGCAACTAGACGGAAGAATTATCTGTCTGATCCATTGTATATCTTATATTTCAGATGTGAATTTCCAAACCTGTATAGTGTTTGGTTCATTAATTTTAATGAAATGAAATTTTATTGTGAAATGAGTCATCCAACTTTTGTTGAGTACCGTTCTCTTTTTCAAGGTGAACTCTCATTTTTCAGCTTTCGAAAAAGCATCAATTGAATTTCCTCAGTCTTATAGTTTTCACATAATTAATTCTTCACAAAAACAGTCCGGAGATTCTCTGATAAGATCTCTTGAACCCTTTATATCTCAGAGTAAGAAGTGAACATAGAGATGCCCCTACGCTTGAATAGTACTGCATTCAGCCTATTCGTTTTGAAGAGTTTCGTGCTCCTGAGAAAACTCAAAAGCTCGAAATACGGCTTGCCATTGGTTGCGCACAATCACTGGAAAAGCTCAGAAGCACGAAAATCTTCAAAACGAATACTAATATATTATTCTCCTGAGCTGTTCCATTTCTTGTGCGCAACCAATGGAAAGCCGTATTTCGAGCTTTTGAGTTACTCAGGAGCACGAAACTCTTCAAAACGAATAGCTTATATCTGTAATCAACCAAGCTTTAGAGTGAGATGGAAGCATTTCACTGCCGCACCGGGGTGTAGTAAACGATAGGTTTGATTTTCATTTCTAAAATTCCTGAATATAATACAACATTTTCGTAATTTTGCCATAGCTATAATAACCGGAATACCCTTTAGCAACAATTGACTACCACCAAATCAGTTACAAATTTCAGTTCATGAACGTCAAATCGAAATGAAAATGTAAATACGATGCATCGAGTAACTAAAAACTAACATACGATGTTGCCAAACTGACAGAATTGTCTGTAACAAACGCTAACCGTTAGTATCAGAATAGGGGAGCGGTAGATCAATTATCCCAATACGGAATAAAGAAACGGCAAAGTTCGCAAAGTCGGAATGTTGTTCGCGTGCATAAACAGACTCTACTGGGCTGCGTCAACAAATGCGTGTAGGCATCTTCAGGTTTACTTTTTACTAACTTATGTTGAATACCGTTTATTACCGAGACTGTAGATGTTTAACAGCTTATCTTGATGCCGGTGTCTATTCTTTATTTTCAATTCCAGGTTTTATGATGTGAATGAAGGTAGTATCACATTAGATGGAGAGGAGCTGCGATCTTTGGATCCATCTTGGTTGAGAAAGCGAGCCCTTGGTTTGATTAGTCAGGAACCAATTTTGTTTGGAACTTCTATTATTGAGAACATTCGTTATGGTAAGCCAGGAGCTACCGATGAAGAGGTAAACTTCCTATATGTAGCGATATATTTATTTATTTTAATTATTGCAGGTGATGCAAGCTGCGCGATTAGCTAATGCTCATGATTTCATTAGAAGTTTTCCTCAAGGATATGAGACTTTGGTTGGTGAAAGAGGAGCTACACTATCAGGCGGACAAAAACAAAGAATTGCTATTGCAAGAGCTTTGTTGAAGAACCCCACAGTTTTATTGTTGGATGAAGCAACGAGGTGAATATTTTAGTTTTTTGATATATTTCCATTTGGGAAGAATCAATTTACTTTAGTACTCTACAGGGCGATTCTTCTAGGCGCCTCAATCTATACTAATAATAAAGAGGAAAGATTTGTATGTTTGTGTGTTTGTGGCATTGATATGACATCACTCATAAGCTACTGGACCGATTTCAATAATTCTTTCACCCTTAGAATGCTACATTATCCTTGAGTAACATAGGCTATACTTTTCATCCGAGAAAATTGGGGAAACCTACTATAACTTCAATGATAATAAATATGAGTACCAAAATCAGCTATTTTCAGGTGCGCTGCGAAAACCGTAAGACGTACATGGAACAATGTATGACGGAAATGTACCTCTTCAATAGTTCTACAAAAAAGTCCGCGATAGCATATATCTATCTTTCAAGGTTTACTCGGTATCACCTTTTAAAGGTATCCGAATGTTTCTCAAAATTATGCATTTTTTGGGAGTATTTTTTATGAATACGCTATTGATCTTTATCCAATTAAATACGTCCTTCATATCCAGTATTTAATATAGAACGAAATTGCCTTTTACATCATTCAATTATGATGAATACATCAAAAGATATGGCAGGTTGAAGATGAAATCGCACCAAAATCGAACTACGTCTCCGAGCACGATATACACAAACACTGGTATGGCGACGCCCATCGAGATGTGACGTCACAGCGGAGAATTTCCATTGCATTTGCGGGATTGAAGTGTTAGAACTCGAGGGAATGATTGGAATAATGCAATTAATCGCAAGTTTCATTGAAAATGCAATCAACTAACTATTTTAAATGAAATTTCTTCGATGTCTTTGTTGTTGATCCTGGAATATATCAATGAAGTTGTATAAATATGGATGTTAGTGCTAAGTATTTACGAGTATTTGTTAATAGAGAATAAATTATTCAAGTTTCATTTAAAAACTTCGAATAAATGAAAATATTTTTATCATATTCAGGAAATTTCTATGAATGTCATTTATAATTCGTGAATTTGGAAAGTTTTTAGTTCATTTTTTTCTTCATATTCTGAAAACTGATCTTATTCAGATCCCGGTGTCTTAAGTTGGTACGGATTCTGCTCAAAACGGTAGTTTTTAGAAAAAAGTGGTCAATAGAGCGTTTGTAGAGAATTAATTAACCTATAAAATGAGGTATCAATCGTCCTGATCGAATGAGCACAGACCGATTTATTTTCATTAGAAGATGAAAAATAGTATATTATATTATAAGGATTAAAAGTGCATCTTTTTTTTACGAGCAATATTTGCAGTTGCGAGGCGCAGCCGAGCGAATGCAAAATTGCGAGTTAAAATAGGCACTTTTAATCCGAATAATATATACTATTTTTTCTCCAACCAAGTCAAAATTACAATAAAATTGGTTTTAGTGAAAAATCGTTCATAATTTGGTTATGAATTTGAACACAGAATCATGACAGTGATTGTCAAGTAGACTTCAAATGCATGTACAAGGATTAAACGTAGCGTTTTTAATCCTAGGATTAAAAGTGTTGCTAAGTAACGAGTGAATTTTTGTACGGTAAGGAAATGTATGACTTTTGCACCTGAAAATAGTACAAAAATGTCAACATTTTTTGATGGTTGGAGAAAATGTAATTTTTCATCTCCTCCCAACTTTATTCGAGATATTTTCAGAACGATAGGTTATAGAAAAAAGTGGTCAATAGGGCGTTTGTAGAGAATTGATCTATATCTTTACTAATATTATACTTATACCTATATTATAAAGAGGACAGATTTGTATGTTTGTGCGTTTGGGGGTTTGATACGAGTTTACTCATAAGCTACTAGAGATTTCAATAATTATTTCACCCTCAGAATGCTACACTATCCCTGAGTAACATAGGCTATACTTTTCACCCGAGAAATTTGAGGAAACCTACTATAACTTCAATGATAATAAATATGAGTACCAAAATCAGCCATGATGAATACATCAAAAGATATGGCAGGTTGAAGATGAAATTGCATCAAAATGTCTCCGAGGTAGGCACAAGGCGGCTAGGAGAAGGTACCGAAGTGTGAGAGATGTTTTGTATGAATGTATTTTGGATTGCCTATGCCCGTATGTTTATGACCACACATCAGATCAACAGATGGCGCTGAAGTCGTTATTCAGGTTATTCATCTACTCTGCAACTAAACGGCTCGATCGAATTGAATGAATTTTTGTGTATACAGAACAACGTCTGTTGGGTCTGCTAGTACCATATAAAAGTCAAGATTCAATCTCTAGCTAACTCAACAGAGTAAAAAGTAAACCTAGAGATGCCTTCACGCATTTGTCGACGCAGCCAATTAGAATCTGTTTATGCACGCGGACCACATTGCGGCTTTGCGAACTCGTGCTGTATCTGTACGACTTTACTATTTGACGCTGCATCACTTCCAAACTGATCCAAAATCAGTATCGCAGCGTTCCTATTGGTCGATTCGGTCGAAGTGAAGTGATTTCTTCAGTTAATCAGTCAAATAGAAAAGTCCCTGTATCTTCTCTTCTTCTCTGTGCGGTGCCTTTCCGGCCGAACTGAGGCCTAGTGGCCCATTGTTCACCCGCATCGTTCTATAGAGACTCAGCTCCTCAGACACGAAGACAGAAATGTCGCGAGCCTGCCAGGAGTGGTCCCTCTCACCATAGGAATAGAAGGTGTTGGATTTCTTAGGTGTGTTGACCTTAACTCAGTAAGGTTCCCACAGTTGAACAAAATATGCTCAACCGTTTCATCAGTACTCCTGCACCACCGGCATAGGGAGCAGCTCGTCAATCCCATTCTCTTCAAATGCTTGTTAAACAGGTGACCAGTCAATGCACCAGTCACCAGACCGAGTTGTTTCCTCTCCAGCAACAGAAGTCTATTGACCTCAGATCGCGAGGACGGTCTCTCAATGAGAATCCTCGACCACCTCAGGCCCACCCCTGCGCTCCATTCCGAGGAAAATTCCCTGTTCAGCCAGTTCCTGAAGAAACTTCTGACAGATGTGCGACAGATTGGCAGCGCAGGCTCCGGATCAACAAATGCTAATCCGGCTCCCCGCCTAGCCAGTTCATCTGCCTTAACGTTACCAGGTATATCCGCGTGAGCCGGATACTAATGGCTAGCGTCTGTTACAGACAATTTTGTCAGTTTGGCAACATCGTCTGTTAGTGTTTAGTTACTCGATGCGTCGTGTTTACATTTTAATTTCGTTTCAACGTTCATATACTGAATTACAGTGGAACTTCCCTCTAACGAAAGCATTGAATCCGCAAAAAGATTCGTTATAAAGAAAATTTGTTTCTAAAATCGGCAATGTCGCGGTCGACTTCACTGATAAATTTAAGTTTATCATTCAAACTTGAGCACATGCTTTAAGACATTTTCGCACAACTTTTCACACTAGCGTAATGGTTAGATCGGAACCAAGCAGCCAGAGGTGTATTTAAAAAAACTATTTCAAAAGGATCTCTCTGCCCGCCGTAATGATTTAGAATGAGGTCGGGGTTTGTTACGTACGTCCGGAACAATTTCGGAAAAAAACCCACCCTTATACCTTCTTACTAATACCCATTCAAAGAGTGATGTTTTTTGAATAATTTGTTATAAAGAGAATTTGCTTCGTTTTAGAGGGTGTTTTCAACATGGCATATATATTCGAGGTGCAATGTCTTGTACGAAATTCCTTATACAGAAAAATTCGTTATACAGACGTTCGTTATAGGAAAGTTCTACTGTATTTGACTGATTTGGTGGCAGTTAATTGTTGCTTTAGGGTACTCCGGTAATTATAGCTATGGCAAAATTACGAAAATGTTGTATTATATTCAGAAATTGAAAAAATGGAAATAAAACCTATTGTTTACTTCACCCAGTGCGGCAGTAAAGTGCTTTCCATCTCACTCCTCACTTGGTTGATTAAAATGTATGATATTTTTATTTTACAGTGCTCTCGATACAGAATCAGAAAAAATTGTCCAGGCAGCATTGGATAAAGCTCAGAAAGGTCGAACTGTTATTGTCATTGCTCATCGACTGTCTACAATTCAAAATGCTGATATTATTGTAGTACTCCATCGTGGAAAAATAGTTGAGGTTAGTATTTTAGCAAAACGATTCTTTTCGACGAGTTCTGTAGGCATCTGAAAATAAGAATGCAGCGCCACGGCGGGCATTCGTAGAACTATTAATATTGACATGGCAGGATTTGGTTGTATTGTTTATGTGTATATCTGCTTCATTAAATTTTGGATTTTTCATCAATATAATATCAAAATTTCAGAAATCTGTACTGAACGAGTGTATTACTGTGTATAGTCCGTTCACGAAAGGTTGAGCACATAGTAGGCGTTTCTTATTTATCTGAAGTTGGCAGTATTTGCTGTCATAACTTAAAATAAAGTCAACGTTGCCGAATGTACCCGGCCTCGTCCGACGAGCTAGCGAGTTATCAGACAACTCTATGCAATATTGACAACATTGTGTATCCATCTAACAAGAAAATAAAGGACATAACCTAAAATTTTAATATACACAGTGGAATATGCCAAATTTCCATGGCCTACCGATGGCTCAACCTTTCGTGAATGGACTATATATTATATTTTATTTTCTGTGAAAAAGGTGGGTGTCATAATTTGTTTCAATTCATTTCATCCATAGTGGAAGATGAGTTAGGTTAAAAGGCTGTTGAGGAAATTAAGGAAAACAATTTTGTTTGTTGAACAGATCATTTTATTATATTCAAACAGTACTTTTTCTCTTCACAATAGCATTCTTCAGTGGGGTTTTCTCTATTTAGTCTTCCTTGTCTCAACCTTTCAGTTCTACTACTAGAACTAGAACATTCCGGTTGCTCCTCCTTCTTGGTAGCAAATCCAACAGGAAGATTTCTGGTAGACACAGCAGTATTTTTCAAAAACTACCTCTGTTAACTGGGATCTGTATACGATTAACCCCATGAATCACAAGTTTTTCTGTTAATCTGTACTTACCTCAATAAAAATAATCATCATCTACAAAATGCAAGAAGCAAACGTTCATATTTTCTGTGACTGGTTTACCAATTTTAAGTTTCAGTTGCCAGGCTTTTCGTCGATCCATCAACACTTTGTCACTTTACTTCTCGATTTTTCTCCTACCCTCCCCTAGTTTGAGGAAAGGCTTTAAAATGTATATTATTTGGAATTCTTTTTTCTCAGGAAGAACACTGAGGAACTGAACAATAGCGATTCGAATGAATTATACTTAAAATATTATTATTAATGTTGAATATTCACATAAATCACTACAATACAATGCAAAATGAAGGAATCATGTCAATATTAAAGGTTACTCAGATCGTCACCAGAGGGCGTATCGCTTAGCTTGATTTGCCTATCGCTGTCAAAAAAGAACCACAAATTGGGTAGAAATCTCGAACCACAAATTAATTAATTATTTTTTATATTTCTAGTTGGGCAGTCATGAGTCCCTTAAGAAATTGAAAGGTTACTATTGGTCCCTAACTTACCAACAACAGGAAGTTCCAGGGGGGTGAATATAATACCATCTTCCACACTTTTTATTACCAGAAAAAAAAAATTCTGCAACCTTAATTGACATGTAATATATTTGAAATATTTTGAACTTATACAATTGTAAGTTTTATGAACATGAATATTTTAAGAATATGGTATTTTTTAACTCTATTTAAGGCAATGGTAAGAGAAAGAGTATTTGGGTCCATTCTGCGAAATTCATACTACACGATTTTTTCCAAAACACGAAAGGAAATTCCGTCATTATCAAATTCGTGTGAGTCATTGTCCAATATTTTTCATTTAAACGAATCCAACATTGAACTTCAAAGTTATCATTTAGTTGAGCTTCTTTAGATCCAAGGTACATGAATTGTTTGTGCTTTGACTTTTTTCTCAACTTGTAAAAATAACTTTGATATACTAGGCACTTTGGTAGGAAATATTTCCAATTTTTTCCAATTGCTGTACATTCCTTGATTAGTGTTTTAATTTCTGCGAAATCTTCTACTGATATTACTTTTTCATATTTCATTTTTCTTACCAGTTGAAGTAAGTTGAATTCCAGGTATCGAATTTTGTATTTAACATGAATATAATCTTTTTTGTCGATCTTCAAAACTTGATGGCGGCTTTTCCACTTTTCCACCTTACTCCAATTGTTCAACCTTGAAAAGTATGTTAATAAACTTATAATTATGTACTTTTGAGAGGCATTATCTTTGGTATGGGATCTTTTACTTGCCAAATTTTTTTCTAAAAAACTTTCTATTGCGTCAATCTTTTCAATGTAATAACTACTGTTAAGCATAAGATCAGTACAAAATGTGAAATATAGTAAATCTCCCTCATACATAGTGTTTTTCGTCATTTTTCTGGTGAGTGTTATTGCACTTACAGCATCTTCGATTCTCTTTGCTGAAACTAATAAATCTGCCAAAATAGAAACTGTTTCTAATTGGAATATTTCAGCATGAAGAATGTAATTCAGTTGGTACAAATTATATCCTATAGTTATTGCTTTCAGTATTGAATCATTCTTTGTTTTCATCACAAATAAAGTGTGCATCAATTTTACCAAAGCAAATATTTCCATACGTTCGTTGATAATAATTGCAATAAAACTGAAATCACGCATTTTTCTAATTTTTCACAGATATGCGTATCACCATGTAAACCACAAATATCTAGTGCGCTGCTATAGACGTCACACAGTATAATAACATTCATGCTTTCCGTTTTCAGCAGACTCAAACTTTTTTCAGCAACCGATAAAGCAAGATTCCATTGGTTTTCAGCTACTAATATCCTCATCAAAATGTACAAGGATTGACCTAAGTATTCATCCAATCCTCTGCTTTGGGTATAAAAGTAATCAAAAATTGATTTTGACTTTTCTTTTGTGAATTCAAGACAGAATTTATATTCAAATGACAAAATGGGCGCTTCGTGTTGTTTGAAACATAGGAGGATATAATTTTTAACAGCTTTGAAATCGTCTAGATAGATGATAATAGACCTCAGCAATGGCCGTGACTATTCTTGAGAATATGAATTTGCAGTATTCCACTGACTATGACATTTCTCTAGATCACTCAGGATGCAGAGCTGGAAGGCTTCTTTCAGTAACATTATAGCATCTTCCAGTTCTCCTATGAGTATGAGTATCGAACCGTATTGATACATGAAGAATATCAAAAAAAATTCTGAAACCTGAATTTACATTTAATATATTTGAAATTATTTTGAACTTATACAATCTGTAAATTATTTTATGAACATTAATATCGTTTAAGAATATGGTATTTTTAACTCTATTTAAGGCAATGGTAGTGGAAACAGTATTTGGGTCCATTCTGCGAAATTCATACTACTCGATTTTTTCCAAAACACGAAAGGAAATTCCGTCATTATCAAATTCGTGTGAGTCATTGTCCAATATTTTTCATTTAAATGAATCCAACATTGGACTTCAAAGTTATCATTCAGTTGAGCTTCTTTAGATCCAAGGTACATGAATTGTTTGTGCTTTGACTTTTTCCTCAACTTGTAAAAATAACTTTGATATACTAGGCACTTTGGTAGGAAATATTTCCAATTTTTTCCAATTGCTGTACATTCCTTGATCAGTATTTTAATTTCTGCGAAATCTTCTACTGATATTACTTTCTCATATTTCATTTTTCTTACTAGTTGAAGTAAGTTAAATTCCAGGTATCGAATTTTGTATTTAACATTTATGTAATCTTTTTTGTCAATCTCCACAATTTGTTGGCGAATTTTCCACTTCTCTACCTTACTCCAATTATTCAACCTTGAAAAGTATGTTAATAAACTTATAATTAGGTACTTTTGATTTGCATTATCTTTATTATGGGATCTTTTACTTGCCAAATTTTTTTCCACAAAACTTTCTATTGCGTCAATCTTTTCAATGTAATAACTACTGTTAAGCATAAGATCAGTACAAAATGTGAATATAGTAAATCTCCCTCATACATAGTGTTTTTCGTCATTTTTCTGGTGAGTGTTATTGCACTTACAGCATCTTCGATTCTCTTGGCTGAAACTAACAAATCTGCCAAAATAGAAACTGTTTCTAATTGGAATATTTCAGCATGAAGAATGTAATTCAGTTGGTACAAATTATATCCTATAGTTATTGCTTTGAGTATTGAATCATTCTTTGTTTTCATCACAAATAAAGTGTGCATCAGTTTCACCAAAGCAAATATTTCCATACATCCGTCCGTTGAATATAATTGCAATAAAACTGAAATCACGCATTTTTCTAATTTTTCACAGATATGTGTATCACCATGTAAACCACAAATATCTAGTGCGCTGCTATAGACGTCACACAGTATAATAACATTCATGCTTTCCGTTTTCAGTAGATTTAAACTTTTTTCAGCAACCGATAAAGCAAGATTCCATTGGTTTTCAGCTACTAATATCCTCATCAAAATGGACAAGGATTGACCTAAGTATTCATCCAATCCTCTGCTTTGGGTATAAAAGTAATCGAAAATTGATTTTGACTTTTCTTTTGTGAATTTGAGACAGAATGTATATTCAAATGACAAAACTGGGATTTCGTGTTGTTTGAAACATAAGAGGATGTAATTTTTAGCTGCTTTGAAATCGTCTAGATGATAGTAGGCCTCAGCAATGGCCGTGACTATTCTTGAGAATATGAATTTGCAGTATTCCACTGACATATGACATTTCTCTAGATCACTTAGGGTGCAAAGCTGGAAGCTTCTTTCAGTAACATTATAGCATCTTCCAGTTCTACTTGAAACGTTGACTTTGGGGAAAGCCGGTTTCAATGCAATAGGCTCGCGGCTAACACTCAGTGAAGACGGGAGTGAGTTATATATGATAGAATATAATGGGCGCCAGGTAGAGTAATGCCTGCCTACTCAAGGTAAATGAACTGCTTACTCCTCTACCAGAGTAACAGTTAACAAAAATCCCTCAAAATTCAAGTCACAATAATTTATTAACAAAAATAAAAAAATATATGTGCAGTGGTTGATACAATACAGATAAATATTATCCCCCCAAAGGGTAGCCAGAAGAAATCTTACTAAAACACACTAAATCAGATAAGAACCAATAATCCAAGTTAACACAATAAACCGACCTAAGTCAATGACTACTTTACATAAACAATGGTTCCTGAAGGGAACACCGATCAATCATCCTATCACAAAATCCTAACCGACCTAAGTCAACAACTACTTTACATAACCAATGGTTCCTGAAGGGAACACCAATCAATTATCTTATAATAAAATCCTGAAGGGATACACGATAACAAAATCCTGAAGGGATACACGATAACAAAATCCTGAGGGATATACGAGTACCTTTGTTGGTACCCAACGCAACTTATGAAGTGCACCTCACTATAATTGCTAACAGTTATATATACAACTACCTTATAGAATATTATCACACATTATCAAAATAAAAGAAACCAATGATTTACAACTGTAAAGCCAGTGCTATGCACTGGTTACCTGCACAAACTATTACAAATGGTAAGTTGAACGTATGAAGCCAGGCACGTAGACCTCCAAGATGCCAATTGTTACCCCTCACTGACAGGTACTTAGATGACTCAGGTACTCGGGACTCCGAACTACGTGGATAGCTGACACGTATGTGGAAACTGACCAGTACGTGGAATAACTCAGCTCGTGAAAACTCAGGCACCTACACCCAATACGTGGAACTACGTGGATAACCCTGGTGGGTGGAAATACACCCCAACACGTGGAACTACAGCCAGATACGTGGATAGGTACACCCAGATACGTGGAATACTGCCAGATACGTGGAAACCCCAGTACGTGGAATACTGCCAGATACGTGGAAACCCCAGTACGTGGACCCTCTGTTGTTCGAGGGAGATAGGTTCAACCTCCAATTCAGTCGAGAATTTGTTCCAAATAATTCCAATTATATTCGCTACACAACAACCTAACGAATTTCCTGTGGAAGAGTTTATGATCACGTATGAAACGTATTTTTCCCAAAATATTCCAAAATACTCTCCAGGGAATAATGACACTCGAAGTTTTAATCCCTCAAAACGAGGATGAATCTAGATTCACAATTTCTTCGAAAAATGTCTCAACGAATTTCACATTAACCAAAATGTCGGCCTTGACAGTCACACAGAAATTTCCAGAAACCCAAGTTCACAGAGTCTATCAGTTGTCATGGTTGTCATAGCGAAGAAGAAGAAAAAGAACACATCAAAAACCAAAATATAGAGGAATTAATACGGTACCGACAATCTACGCAGTTTATACCAGAGGAGGGTCTCTATAAATCCATTTCTATAATTCTTCCACAATTTTCCGAAGTACTTTACTGAGGCCAAATAATAATGAACTAACCCAAAAATAACAAACACCACTAACCTCACAATTTTCAAATAATAAACAAACCGCTTTCTGAGGGAAAACGATTCGAAAAGGTAGGTAAACGAAGTGAATAATCACAACAATGAGGAAATCTAGAAAATGAACCATACCAACAAGTTTACTAACCAATAATTTCTAGAAAAAGATGGCAAAACTACATTTTATGACAAAGTCAAAAATAATAACGTTACATACTATGAGTATGAGTATCGAACCGTATTGATACATGAAGGATATCAAAAAAAAAATTCTGAAACTTGAATTTACATTTAATATATTTGAAATTATTTTGAACTTATACAATCTGTAAATTATTTTATGAACATTAATATCGTTTAAGAATATGGTATTTCTTAACTCTATTTAAGGCAATGGTAGGGGAAAGAGTATTTGGGTCCATTCCGCGAAATTCATACTACTCGATTTTTTCCAAAACACGAAAGGAAATTCCGTCATTATCAAATTCGTGTGAGTCATTGTCCAATATTTTTCATTCAAATGAATCCAACATTGAACTTCAAAGTTATCATTTAGTTGAGCTTCTTTAGATCCAAGGTACATGAATTGTTTGTGCTTTGACTTTTTTCTCAACTTGTAAAAATAACTTTGATATACTAGGCACTTTGGTAGGAAATATTTCCAATTTTTTCCAATTGCTGTACATTCCTTGATGAGTGTTTTAATTTCTGCGAAATCTTCTACTGATATTACTTTTTCATATTTCATTTTTCTTACCAGTTGAAGTAAGTTGAATTCCAGGTATCGAATTTTGTATTTAACATGAATATAATCTTTTTTGTCGATCTCCAAAATTTGATGGCGGCTTTTCCACTTTTCCACCTTACTCCAATTGTTCAACCTTGAAAAGTATGTTAATAAACTTATAATTAGGTACTTTTGAGATGCATTATCTTTAGTATGAGATCTTTTACTTGCCAAATTTTTTTCTACAAAACTTTCTATTGCGTCAATCTTTTCAATGTAATAACTACTGTTAAGCATAAGATCAGTACAAAATGTGAAATATAGTAAATCTCCCTCATACATAGTGTTTTTCGTCATTTTTCTGGTGAGTGTTATTGCACTTACAGCATCTTCGATTCTCTTTGCTGAAACTAATAAATCTGCCAAAATAGAAACTGTTTCTAATTGGAATATTTCAGCATGAAGAATGTAATTCAGTTGGTACAAATTATACCCTATAGTTATCGCTTTGAGTATTGAATCATTCTTCGTTTTCATCACAAATAAAGTGTGCATCAATTTTACCAAAGCAAATATTTCCATACTCCCGTCCGTTGAATATAATTGCAATAAAACTGAAATAACGCATTTTTCTAATTTTTCACAGATATGCGTATCACCATGTAAACCACAAATATCTAGGGCGCTGCTATAGACATCACACAGTATAATAACATTCATGCTTTCGGTTTTCAGCAGATTTAAACTTTTTTCAGCAACCGATAAAGCAAGATTCCATTGGTTTTCAGCTACTAATATCCTCATCAAAATAGACAAGGATTGACCTAAGTATTCATCCAATCCTCTGCTTTGGGTATAAAAGTAATCAAAAATTGATTTTGACTTTTCTTTTGTGAATTTCAGACAGAATTTATATTCAAATGACAAAACTGGGATTTCGTGTTGTTTGAAACATAAGAGGATGTAATTTTTAGCTGCTTTGAAATCGTCTAGATGATAGTAGGCCTCAGCAATGGCCGTGACTATTCTTGAGAATATGAATTTGCAGTATTCCACTGACATATGACATTTCTCTAGATCACTTAGGGTGCAAAGCTGGGAAGCTTCTTTCAGTAACATTATAGCATCTTCCAGTTCTCCTATGAGTATGAGTATCGAACCGTATTGATACATGAAGAATATCTGTTTCGCCAGATGATTCGCTCTTTGACTGTGGTGAACGAGATCGCTGTATATTCTTGTTGTTATTTCCAGACAAAAACAGTTGGTTCTATTCCAACTTTTCCTGAAAGAAAGATTTTTATGGCTTAAACTTTCAAATTCTTGTTTTTCTTCATTCATTGACTTTGTTATTTCTTGTCTTATAACGTTTTTTATGACCTTTATATTCAGTTGAGATGTACATTGGGATTCCTCAGGTTCAAGTAGAACAACCATGTCTTTATATTTTTTCATTTTTATTACAGCTGATGAGCTCTGATGCGAACATTGGGGACATAACATATTTTCCTGTTCCAATAATTCTGTTATTTTTAAGTGCAAGTCCTTTTTTTGGTTTGCCGATAACAGCTCGTAAGCTATCTTTCGAAGTATTCTGTTTCTAAAGTGAAGAATTTTGCAAAATGCATATTTTGGGAAATCTCTAAACAAACCTTGATCCTCGTGTTTCATGTGGCAGACACAAGACAGCTCATTAGTGATAACTTTCGCGTTGTTTATGAAATATTTCGAACCACATTCGAAAATTTCTTCGTCGAATAAACACTTCATCGCATAAGTGAAGAAATTGTTGTTTGGAAGTTCCAATATGAAAACAAGAAGTGATCTTGTGAAAATATCCCCAATAACTGCAGCAGTTTTAATGATTATCTGCTGGTAGGAAGGAAATGATTCAAAAAAGTTTAAGGTGAGGTTATTCGGTGACATATCTCTTAAATTACATTTGCGAAAGTCGCCCATAATTGCTAATCTCATACATGTTCCATTCTTTCTAAACTTTGTTTTCTTTTTATAGGGGAATATGAAATTTTCCTCCAGTGATAACCCACAGGAGGAGGAAGTTATCACTATATCATTCTTGTTGATTAATTCGAGGAGACATGTTTCAATCCAACCAGGTCTACCGTCGCACACCTTTTGTATCAGGTTGAAAATTTTTTTCATGATTCCTTGAACATTCAAAAAATGACATATAAGTTCGGGTACGAACTCTTCAGCGAGTGGTTCTAAATCCATCACTTTGAACTGGTTACTCAAGGAAAATTTCCAAAGAATATGCAATTCGTCTTCTTCGAAAAGACCAGCGCTAACCAGTCTGATAACCTTCAATTTTATCATATCTTCTAGCAGTTGGAGACTTTTCATGTCGATGTTTTGTATGTTATCAATGACTATAACTGAAAATTCGGCGTTCTTCTTACATACCTGAAAGAAGAGAGGAATGGTAATACACCGACTATAATCTTGAAGGGAATTCCGTAAATTGGTATACAGGGTGTTCCTAAATTGAACGTACAAACAAAAAAGGGGGATTCCTTAAGTGAGTTTAAGAAAAAAAAGTCCCATAAACATGGGGTCGCAAACGTTTCGTTTTCGAGATACTGGGTGTTAAAGTTTTAATCAAAAACATGTGTTGATTATACGAGTTTATCGAATCTTTATGAATCATCGCTACAGATCAGGAAAATTTCCATAAAAACTGACACTGAATTCATTCACTACAGCTTACAGTGGCCCCCCCATCATAATTTGGATTCTCACGAGGATTTCGAGAGAATCGTTCAAAATTTTTTTCTCGAAATCGTTGGTAGATACGACAAAACTACAAGAGACCGAAAAGTTTAGTATAAGAACAAAGCTTTTTTTTAAATTTTTTTCAAATTAACAGTTGCTCACCAAAAAAAAGTTCTGCAGAAGAACAGGTGGCAGTGTTCCAGAAAAAATATCACCCTGTAGATCTTCTATCGAAATTGCCATGTCACGTGGTGAGAACTCTCAAATGTAATATTTATGCCAAATTTCAGTTGAATATCTTGTGAAGTGTAGATACTATGAGAAAAAAACTTGAAAAATATTCAAACTTCAACAGTCTGTATCTTGAAAACGAAACGTTTGCGACCCCATGTTTATGGGACTTTTTTTTCTTAAACTCACTTAAGGAATTTTCCCTTTTCATTTGTACGTTCAATTTAGGAACACCCTGTATAAAGGGTTTTCCAATAAGAGGTGTTATTTTGATATTCAAAGAAAAATGCCATTTTTCCATATCAATGATGGGATGTTTATCACTACATAGTATAAAACAAAGTCGCTTTCTCTGTCCCTATGTCCCTTTGTATGCTTAAATCTTTAAAACTACGCAACGGAATTTGATGCGTTTTTTTTAATAGATAGAGTGATTCAAGAGGAAGGTTTATATTTATAATAACATCCATTAAATAGTGGAAAAGTACTGTTATTTTTGAGGTTTCTAGTGTGATGTCGTACCGTGCGAAGCCGGGGCGGGTCGCTCATTTCATTATACAGGGTGTTTCCTAAACATGCGGCAAAAATTCAGGGGATTGTTCCTTGGACTATTCTAAGAATATTTTGTCCTTTGATAATTTTTGAAAACCTCTTTGTTTCGAAGATACAGGGGAAACAAAATTTTAGATGATAACATTTTATTATGAAAAATTACATGAAAATTTAACTTAACCTACAAAAACTGTTGAAAATGACCACCTCTAGCCAGCATACAAGCATCCAATCTTCTCCTCATTGACTGCCGAACCCTTTCAAAAACACCAGGATCATTTCTTATTAAGTTACACCCAGCAATGATCCGATTTCGCAAGTCTTCCACATTTTCTACTGGAGTGGTATAAACTAATGATTTTATATGGCCCCATAGGAAATAATCTAAGGGGTTTAAGTCCGGGGAACGAGCAGGCCATAAATGAGGTCCACCTCTTCCAATCCAGCGATCTCCGTATGTTAATGTTAAAAACTCACGAGCAACCAAACTAAAATGCGCTGGTGCACCATCGTGCATAAACCCTGTATCTTCGAAACAAAGAGGTTTTTCAAAGATCATCAAAGGACAAAACATGCTTAAAATAGTCCAAGGAACAACCCCCTGAATTTTTGCCGGATGTTTAGGAAACACCCTGTAGAGAAGAAGCCATCTTTGAGGTCTTGAATCGACGCTGGGCCTTGTCTTTCACGTGGCCCCAAAAGAAGAAGTCTCAAGGTGTTAAATCACAAGATCTCGGTGCCCAATTGTGATCACCTCTTCGATTCTATTCAATTCCGGTCATAAAAAAATCATTAATCATCTCTCGATAGCGCAATCCATTCACCGTAACTGTTGTTCCAGCCTCAATTTCGAAAAAGTAAGGTTTAATGACTCCGCCGGACCACAAACCGCACCAAACAGTCGCACGTTGAGGATAGAGAAACTTTTCAACAATAACTCTTGGGTTTTCCGAGCCTCAGATGCGACAATTTTGCTTGTTGACGAAGAAACCGAAGTGGAAATGGGCTTTATCACTCAAGATGATTTTCCGATGGTATTCCGTATCATTTTCATGCATTTCAACAACCCAATCAGCAAAGACACGACGTTGTTGATGATCGGCCGGCTTGGGTTCTTGTGTTAACTGAACTTTATAAGCCTTAAGACCCAAATATTTATGCAAAATACGGTGTAATAAAGTTTGCGGAATGAACAATTTCAAAGAGCGACGAGGAATGGACAAACCTGGGTTTTCTTGAACACTTTCGGCTACAGCAGCAGAATTCCCGGCTGTTCTTGAGCGACGTGCACGGGTTTCATTCTTCACATCACTAACCTGTCCCAACAGCTCGAATTTTTTCACCAATTTTTTTATTGTTGTCCGACAAAGTGCTTCACGAGGACCCAAAAATGTTCGAGTTTTACGAACCGTCTTTGCCAAATTTTCACCATTTTTATTGTGAATTTTAATAATTTCAATGCGTTCTTGAAGCGTGTATCGTTTCATTTTTAATAATGGCGTAGTTTCTACTTGTCAAATGTCAAACAATGACAGCTTCAAACGTGACATCTACCGAAATAGAGGGCTATTAAAAATAACACCTCTTATTGGAAAACCCTTTAGATGGTTCTTGAACCTCTACAGAAGCTGGCGCTGGGATATACGGGCTCAGTACCAAGTGTGCACTGTTACTAGGCTTTCGCCTTTCAAGCGAAAATCTTAGCTATTGAAAGATGTCTACTAGACTATATTTCATCAGATCTCTGGAACTGGAAGACGAGCTTTTAAGCATGTGGTGGGAATAGCTCTGTAAGGGGACACAATAGACCTAGAGGTCGCAGTGAACTGTAACCCTTTTTATTACTATAACTACATACCTGAAGAAAATTTTCAAATATTCTCATGCTCTGATGAATATCTTCTGAAAATGATTTCTTCATCTGTAGTGCTTCTTCGAAATGCCACAACTTCTTTGATAATATTCCCCTGGATGAATCTTTTGAAGAATTGTTTGCAATATTGAACAGCTGACTATAAATAGCAGACGCGCAAAAGTATGGTTTTGATTTTCCACCGCATAGATTGACAAATGCTAAGGGACGACTTTTTTCTTCACATTCCGATATTATTTTGCGCAATATTAGGGATTTTCCACTTTTACTTTGACCTTTTATTACTACTGCAGGATAACTGTCCTTTGAAGCATTAAAAATAATACTTCGAATAAATGCAAGTTCTTGATTCCTTCCTATGATGTAAATTTCTTTAAAGTTTTCTAATGTTTTGTTTACTATCCCAACGTATTCAAATTCTAATTCTTCGAAATCTGAATTTTCATCTGATTTGTAGTGTTCTATGAAATGTCCGGATGGTATTTTGAATATTCGTACGTCTTGTAGTCGCAAATAATTTTGTAGGTCAAGTTTTTGGGTTCCTTGAAAGATTCTTTACCAATTACAAAATAACTTTTTCTGAACGGGTGTCCAAAAACTGAGCACTGAACTAGCTCATTGAAAATTTTGATGCTCACATTTGTCTTCTTGTCTGAACTTTTCAGTTCTTTCATTATATCACTCCCAGTTATCAACACATTTCGGTGAGTATTTTCATCTCCATTACTTTGAATACCATAAATTACTTGGTATAATATTGTACCGTTACACAAAATTTTTGTTCCCAAAATGTAACCATGTAGTTTTTGAACGATTCGGTGAATCTTACAGTAAGCTTCGTTGATAAAATTGAACTTCTCATTTATATCACACTTAATAGGAGTTAGATGTATCAATTCAATTGTCGCTTCACAAACTTCTGAAAGATATTCTAACGACATGTGTTCCTTAATTTTATCTTGAACTGGATGAATCATAAAATTTTCTATTTCCTTCGTTGCATGGGACTTTACTGAGGTTGCAACACTTTTTCTGGGGTTGATTTTTTTCAGTAACTTTTCTCTGGTACGCTCCTGGTTCATTACTTCAATATTTGGTCTCGTATCCTTGTAAAAATTATTCCTGATTTCGAGATGAATAATACAGTTGGACAAGATTTCATTATATTCTTGTGTTTCTTGCTGCTTTAATTGACATTCTCCAAATGAGTATACTCTATCTATGATCTGAAAGTAGAAGTATATGAAAGAATATGAAACTATGTTCAATTATTTTAAAAACTCTTATTTGAGAAGATGGTGAAACATTTATTTCAAAGGTAAGTATGTACCGGGTTTTTCACTATAATTTGACCCCCCCTTTAACTTTGTTACTGAAGGAGATACAAAAAAATGTTTGGTATAAAAGTTTCACGAAATCAACTGAGGTTTTTGCTATGAGTCCAGAAACTGAAATATATACAGGGTGACCAACATATTGATGGCAACTTCATTTTTTCAAATGAAACACCCTATATATTCTTGCATATTTGGTTAGCTCTTTTTCCCCTGATTTCGAATATGTAACATATGTTGGTTTATCTTTCTTATTCTGAGCACCACAGAACTTCAAATTTCAATAACCATCTGGCATAGCGGTTTGGAAGTTCGTGAATGACTGGCCTATTTGATCTTTAGATTGGTAATGGCGCACCCATTTTATGGCCACCAAATAGTCCCGAATTAACACCGTTGGACACGTTTTTATAGCCGTTCCTGAAGGAAAAAATTTACTTCAGCAATAATGACAATCAATGAAAGCGGAGAATAATATTCATCATATAAAATCAACCAATATTAAACCCATCATTCGGAACTAATCCCGTCAACGCACAAAGAATAATGATAATATTGTAATGATTAGAAACAAATTTTGAAGCCTTAAATTCTGACTTGAATCAAAGCCATAATAATGCTATCAAAAATAATCTAAACATTTTGAGACAACTATATGAACTATGTTATTGAATGAAGGTGGTAATTTTGAGCTATTTCTTTAGTTTATGTGATTCTTAACATAATACCATAGTTTATCATTTTTCATTGGTTAAATAATTCTTTTAAGTAGATTATTTGGATATAAAGAATTTCGTAGGTATTCCACATATTTTTTTATTCGGTGTCATCATTTCAAAACTTTGAAAATCTGAAAATTGAAGAGACACATCAACATACGCATTTATATTCGAGATCGGAAGGAAATAGCCTATTAAAAAAAGGAAGAATATACAGGACAGGGTGTCCCATTTGAAAAAATATAGTTGCATTCAATGTTGTTCACCCTGTATATCTTTCCATTGACGTTATTATAACTCCAAAAATGAGCATTTTCAGTAAACGCACTCTGCCACTTGTAAAATGATTACAGATCTTGGCAGGTGGTTTTTAAAATTTGAAACTCTGTGGTTCTCAGAATAAAAGAGATAGACCAACATATGTTACATATTCGAAATCAGGGGAAAAAGAGCTAGCCAAACATGGAAAAATATACAGGGTGTTCCATTTGAAAAAATGAAGTTGCCATCAATATGTAGGCCCCCCTGTATATATTTCGGTTTTTGGACTCATATCAAAAAACCTCAGTTGATTTCGTGAAACTTTTATATGAAACATTTTTTTGTATCTTCTTTAGGAGCAAAGTTAAAGGGGGGGTCAAATTATAGTGAAAAACCCGGTACATTAATAAACTCCAGGTTTTTTGCGATCTTAATAAACAGGCCCAAGACCATTGAACTCAACAGAAGCGCTAAAGCCTCAATTCCAAGCCTGAAAAAAATCCCGAAATATTTCATCAGCAGTATAGAAGGCAGTGAGCATTCACACTCTGCTGCATCATTTCTCTCGTGACCAAGTTTCGTCAATGACGAACGAAGAAATTCCACAGCAACCTAGCTATATTTTACGAGTCTAACAAGTTTAATCAAAAAATACAGGCTGCTTTATTAATTCGGCTGATTTGTAACGAACCGCGCAGAATATTTTCATTATATTTGATACGAACTTTATAATATTTTCACAATAGCGACCAAACTATCTGTTACTTGGGAAATCCAGGTCCGGGTTAACAAAAATTGTATAGGTTTGCCTTTAAATCCCCAAGAAAACACTCTGTATTTTCAAATTTTCGAAATTAGGTTTATCCGTTCCTTGTCGTTCTTTGGAATTAATGATTTTTTATGGCCGAAATTGGATAGTATTGATGTGGACAACGTTTAATTTCAACAAGACTGAGCTACGTGCCACACAAGCAACGAAACCATTGATCTTTTGCAGGAAAAGTTTCCGGACCGTGTTATCTCTCGAAGGGGTGATCACAATTGGCCACCGAGATCTTGTGATTTAACACCTTGCGCCTTCTTCCTTTGGGGCCAAGTGAAAGAGAAGGTTTACGCCAATAGCTCAGCGTCGATTCAAGACCCCAAATATGGAATTCGTGAGGCTATCGAGGACATAGGGCAGCCACTTTGCGATTTGGTTATGGAAAATTTCATTAAAAGGATATGGTCCTGTAAGCGTGGTCGTGGTGGTCATTTGCCTGATGTTATTTTCCACTATTAACGGCATAGCTTCTTCTTTATAATGAAAGAAACATCCGATTATTTATATTGAAAAATGGCATTTTTCTTTGAATATCAAAATAACAGCTCTTATTGGAAAACCCTTTACTTAATCACTTCTTTATAAGCCGTGAGATACCTAGTAATGAAGTAAGTTTACGAAGAGATCAATATTGGTTTTAGTAGTTTACCTGCACATATCCGTCCATAAAAAAGTCTTTAATGTATCTATCAGCATTCAGGTGTCCCCAAGCATGACGTGTTACAAGAATGTCAGCAGGACGACATTTTGCAATTGCCAAACGGCAATCCTCTATCATTTCACCAATCATCACCCAGCTTTTGCTCATTTTATTACCTATTATGCCGAAATATACCTTGCCACAAGATATGACTTGTCTTATTTGGAATTTCTCTCCAGTTTCTTCATTGAATTTTCTGATAACTCTCAGTACGTTCAAAGAGCAAACAACAGCTTTATCTATGAGTTCATGCAGTCGAAGATCTCGTCTTGATTTCCATACAACTGTCATATTATCCGGATTCAATTCTTGTATGTCACCTCCGTAAAAGAAAATGACTTCCATTATAGCACTGAGAAAGGCATTAATGGACGCATCTGCGATGGAAATGGCTTCTTGTGCTGCATTTCTATTGATTCTTGATAAAATATAGATGCTCGAAACATCTATAAGAAGTACAATTCCGTCGTAATTTCTCAGTTGATTACCTATCGAAGTGCTCATCAATATTTCATCAGGAAGGAAAGTTGAAAAAATTTCAATTTGCTTTCTCGATTGAATTTGTTCAATTTGTCTGGAAATTATGTGGTGCTGATCCAATATTTGGACTTCCATGATTGAAACTGTTTTTAGTTGAATTATTCACTTAGGTTTGTCAAAATTGATACGCGTTACCAAGACATCTGTGTGAAAGTCGAATAATATTTGAACTATTGGAATCACAGACTGAATATTATACTTCTCTTTGATCCAAACCAAATTTTCATTCGAAATTTATGGATTCGTCATTTTCACATAATAGTAGGTAGTGAAGTTGGGAGTATGGAACAGAGTGAATATCTTCTGAAGAAAAGGATAATAATTGTGTAATTTTGCAGGTAAGTGGAATGGCAGAAAATGCATCTGATGTGGCGGCATCCGAAATGTGAACTTTTTTTCCTATTGTAAATTTGACTTCATTAATACTATTTTATGTCCATGTATATCTGAACAACTACATCTCATCTGCGAACCTTCCTAGTGATGTAATGATCAAGAAATTAAGCACTATAACCTCAAGGAAAATACCGTAAAATTGTATACAGATGGTTCCAAAACCTCTACAGGAGCTGGCGCTGGGATATACGGGCCAAGTACCAAGTGTGAACTGTCGCTAGGCTCCTGTATAGGCGTCTTTCAAGCGAAAATCTTAGCTTCTGAAGATGTCTAGATATAATTCTAGAAAAAACTATCAGAAGTGGGATATAGCCATACACTCAGATAGCCAAGCTGCTATTAAAGCATTGAGCTCCTACGTCATCGACTCAAAAATGATCTGGGAGTGCCGGAACAAAGTCTATGAGGTAGGCAAGAGAAATAAGGTCTTTTTAATCTGGATTCCCGGCCATTCGGAAATCAAAAGAAACGAAGAGGCCAAAACACTTGCCAAAGAGGGCGCACGAATGCCACTCATTGTTCCAGAACCCTTCTGTGGTATAGGTGAATGTACCTATAAGAAGGAGTTTCTGGAGAAGGAGAAAGCCGAGAGGGAAAAACTCTGGCGGAATCTCCCAGGGATCAATCATTCCACTAAGTTCCTTCGGAACTTTGAAACAGCAAGATCCAAAAGATATATGGATCTTGGTAAGAAACAATTACATCTCCTCAGTGGCTTTCTTACAGGACACTGCCGCCTCTGGAAGCACCTGTTGAGGATGGGATTATCGAAAACTGACGAGTGTAGGTTCTGTGGGGAGGAGGAAGAAACCCTCATTCACCTAGTTACGGAATGCTTTGGCATTACGAGCCGAAGGGGAGAATGCCTTGGGTGAGAGGCTTGTAAGAGTGAGGAACTAGCCTCGTTGAAGCCTTCACAATGGATTTTATCAGATCTCTGGAACTGGAAGGCGAGCTGTGAGGCTATGGTCCGAACTGCTCTGTAAGGGGGCACAATAGACCTTGAGGTCGCAGTGAAATGTAACCCCTTTCTAATCTAAACTAAACTATATCTGTGACTATTTCCCTCGTCGTAATTTGCACCAATCAGAAACGCGCAATTTTGAATTACAAATGGTTTCTAGGTGGAAAAACTGTTTGGCAGGACCTGTCAGCAGTTTATTCGCGTTTACCCGCGGCAAAAACTTGACAGTTGTTGTCACTCAGAAAATAGTCTTGTCAAATACCATTCGGGCATCTAATTTTTCCTGTAAAAAAAATCGAAAAAACACATTGCAAAGTAATATTTTTTGACAAAAAGCATTCGTGCAGGTGCAAAAATCCTCGTCTTCGACTCGGATTTTTGTTGCCACCAGCACTCGTGCTTCTTGTCAAAATATTACTTAGCAACGTGTTTTTTCGATTCTTTTCGGAAAAATTAGATGCCCTTATGATATTACTTACGATTATATCGCGCAGTAATTGACAACCATCGTCAAAATAAATCAACAGATTATAACTATTCTATGCCAACGCCAAAGCCTTAATTAATCAACTAAAAAAACCAAATATGCTCTGTAGATTCGTTCACATTTCGCATACCGCCACCTTACAATTTTTTGTTCCTTCCTATTAATTTAAACCAATCGCTATAAAGAATTGGTATGTCAAATAAATTTGAAGTGGAAAAATTACTTAACGACTGTCAACTCAGCTGTCAGCAGTTTTTCCGGAAAAAAATCGAGAAACTATTTTAATGAAAAATATGTGTATTAAAATAAAATGTTTATTTAACTCAGGAAATGATCTCACCAAATATCCCTTGTGCATCTAATTTTTCCTGTGGAAAAATTGGAACACTCGTTTCTAAGTAACATGTTTTAACAAAAACGCATTCGCGAATGTGGAAAATCCGAGTCGAAGACGAGGATTTTCAAAACCACTCTCGCTCATGCTATTGGTTGAAACAAATTTCTTAGTTACTCGTTTTTCCGGATTTTTTCGGAAAATTTAAATGCACTAGGGATTATTACCCCCGATAATATACTTCCGGTTAAACCGAAAATACCCTCAACTTTTCTAATTTATATGGGATCTCCTGTATATCTTTGCAGATGTTGAACGAGCTTAAGATTTCGATTTTTATACAGGGTGTCTACTTTTAAACTGGACAAACTTCGAGGGGTGATTATACAAGTGATCTGCAACAAAAAATGTCATATAACACATGGTGGAAATGTTGACGATTATTCTTCAATAACATTTCCTGATTTCTTGCAAAATTTCAAGCTTTTTCTCTAAAAAGATCACCATTCAGTTTTCCTTGTAGTCTCATCAAATTTTACCACATAATCGGAAAGGGCAAAAAATTTTCTACAAGATGAGAGAGACTGTGTGCAGAAAACACTCAATGACTATCATACTGGGTGTCAATTACTATTAAACTATGTCAATGTCTATCGAATATGTAACTTCGAGGAAATTGGTGTCTCCTCGAATATTCAATCGGTATTTATTGAAAGTTTGAAGGTAATATCAAAATAGCAACATTAAACTATATTTCGGTAAATGGATTGTATTCTATTGTTTTTGATATTTTCAGTAATTATCTATCTTCTAGGCTTAGGGAACTAGGTTTCTCATATGTAGTTGGTAGTCATTCAAATAATTTTCAGTGCTTATGTATAATTTATTTATAATACCTAAATTATTTTAAGAGTATATTTACAAGAATTTGGAGATCTCTTAGATAACTATTTCACATTGAATAATCATATTTACATTCAAACATAGGAGATTTCGGTGCGAATTCAAAAATTTCTCTATCATAACACGAAATATGTAATTCTGATTAAATCGGAAGTAAACAATCAATAAATGCAGAAATTTTGTGGTATCTTCCTTCACTTTTTGTCAATGTGGCACAATATTACTTCATTTACTTTTAATTCTAATGTTTTTGGGTTGAGAAGTAATACCATAGGATGACTATAAGATGATTTTCATAAACTAATCGCAGACATTTTCTTAAAGGGTATAACCTGGTTTCAATGGTAAATCTGCCCCCGCGGCCTTTTCGATTCATATTGGAGGGATCGATTCGGCATTGAATGAAGATAATTCAGCCAACTTTTCAGCTTTTTATCTCTAGCCATTTCTGAGATTTCTGTGAAAAACGCTTTTTTCGTTTTTATTTTTTTTCTCTTGTGATATCCAGAATTTTCGAATGGTGATTTTTTCTGTTGATTCTTTGCTATTGAAGGAAGAGACGTATAATTTTTTCACGAATTCCAGCTAAAAAATCTATTTTTAGAAAAAAAAATAAAGTTATTGTCATTTGTTTTTCGGTGTTCTTAAAGAGTGTCCACCGCCATTTTTTGACATGAAATGTCTTCTTTGGCCCTTTATACCTGGAATTTTTTCACATTTTTAAAATTGGTGGAATATTTTGAAAAAAAAATAAAACTGTTTTAATTTCAGGATTCAACAGATATCCATCAAATTTTGGTGCCGTTGTATTCCTATTGGCTCCCTGAACAACAGTTATGGGCCCCCAAAGTCTGAAAAATATTTCACCTCAAAGTCACTTTTCTCACTACAGAAACACTGAATTATCGCTTTATTGAGTTTAAAACCTCTCTGAACATTTTAACATTAAGATTTGATTCATTTTATTTCAGATATATTCAATAATTGTTGCAAAAACATCGAAAAAATTCGAGGGAAAGCCCGCCGTTTCTTATGGTAAGTTTGGCACTACCGCGTCTTTCACCGAGTGTCATTAGGAAATGATAACGGGAATTCTCGGTATGTATCTTGTCATAATAGGTTTGTTCCAACAGCTGACTTTTGTACGGTAATTGACGGTCACGAAACTGTTAGTAATCGATCTTATGCGCACGTCTAAACTTTGACCGTACAAGAACCGTCCAAACAGTACTTGCTCCAGACCAGGGATCGAAATGACGATCACAAAACCGTTCCATTCACGCACGGTCCCGAAGCAGGATGGAACAAAAACGAAACCGTTCTCAAACGATACATTTTCGGTTGGAACACATTTTTATCTATTGCGCAGAATCCTGACGATCATTGTACGGTCAATTCTTGAGTTGGAACAAACCTATTATTCGCGCGGAATAATTCGCGGTAGTGCCAAACTTACCATAAGAAACGACGGGATTTCCCTCGAATTTTTTCGATGTGTTTTGCAACAATAATTGAATATATCTGAAATAAAATGAATCAAATCTTAATGTTAAAATGTTCAGAGAGGTTTTAAACTTAAAAAGCGATAATTCAGTGTTTTTGTAGTGAGAAAAATGACTTTGAGGTGAAATATTTTTCAGACTTTGGGGGCCCATAACTCCCAAACTGAAACAGATCGCCAAATGTTTTTTTCACTAATATTGTTCAGCGAGCCAATAGGAATACAACGGCACCAAAATTTGATGGATATCTGTTGAATCCTAAAATTAAAACAGTTTTATTTTTTTTTCAAAATATCCACCAATTTTAAAAATGTGAAAAAATTCCAGGGTATAAAGGGCAAAAAAGACATTTCATGTCAAAAAATGGCGGTGGACACTTTTTAAGAACACCGAAAAACAAATGACAATAACTTTATTTTTTTTTCTAAAAATAGATTTTTTAGCTGGAATTCGTGAAAAAATTATACGTCTATTCCTTCAATAGCAAAGAATCAACAGAAAAAACACCATTCGAAAATTCTGGATATCACAAGAGAAAAAAAATAATAATGCTCAGAGAAATCTCAAAAATGGCTAGAGATAAAAAGCTGAAAAGTTGGCTGAATTATTTTCATTCAATGCCTAATCGATCCCCTCAATATGAATCGAAAAGGCCGCGGGGTCAGATTTACCATTGAAACCCGGCTATACCCTTTAATCTTTGTCAGGTTTGGTTGAATGGAAAAACAATATTTGACAATGGATACAAAGAATCTTAAATTAAAATCGAATTTTACATTTTCTTATATCGAGTTATTTTTTATATAGAAATCAGTACAGAAATTTGTATTTTTTGAATTCGCACAGTAACATCGAATCAATTATATTCACAGAATGGAAAGTTTTATATACAATGGAATATTGGTGAAAATCTTCAAAAATGATTAAAACTTACTTCAATATTAATGTCAAGTGTTCAACTATCATTTAATTCTTATGTATTTTTTTTCGAAATGGATGTTAGCATATTTTACATTTAGAGAATCTTAAGTAAAGAAATTTAACCTGATGACTTTCATTATTTAATTACACTATGAAAATTTCATGAAGTACTTAGTCCAATTTTTCTAACGTATTATACAAAAATTGGACTTATTATTTTGATCATTTCATATTTTACTAGGGAATGAAATTTTCAGTTTTATCATTCATTTTACAATATCTATGGAAGAATAGAGTATGGTTCAAGTAAGATATCGAAAGTTTATATTCAGAAATCATTAAAACCTTCTGAAATGCACTGGTACTCTCATAATAGAAAATTGATGAATTTTCTTCCGAAATTCAGTTCTGTGTGGCCTAATATACAGGGTGTTACATAATATTATGCCACTTAATGGGATGAATCTGCGTATGATATAAAGAAAAAAGTCCACATAAACATGGGTCCGCAAAAGCTTCGTTACGGAGCTACAGGGTGTTGAAATTTCCAAAAAAATTGTTTTTTCCTTCATAACTCCTGCAGTATTAGAGATATTCAGTCCAAATTTGGAATGCGAACTATTTTCAACAGTCTCAATCATTGCACGTCCTGAATCTTAACTAGAGTCTACAGGCTGTTTTCTTTTCCGGAGCCACGTCCCCTTTTTTTCTCTCAAACTTTTTTGCTGTACGCCACTGGTCAGTGTAAAATCAACTTTTGATATCTTCTTTTAATTTAGAAACTTTTTTGATTTCTGTAACTTTTTCGTATCTCTAACCATTTTCGAGTAAAAAATCATTGAACGACTGTAGTTTGATATTTAATAAGCTTAAGTTGATTCTCAGATGACGAGCTATCAAAATGAAAGCAAATTTTGGCCATACCTATCGAGTATTTCTATTATTTTTTTATTTAGCGGATAACATACAATCTTCCGTAATTTTTTACTCGAAAACGGTTAGAGAGACGAAAAAATACAGGAGTTAAAAAAGTTTTTTAAATTTGAATGAAGACATCAAAAATTGATTTTACGACCTGATCAGTGGCATACCGCAAAAGTTTGAGAGGGAAAAAGGAGACATGGCTCCGGAAAAGAAAACACCCTGTAGATTCTAGTTCAAATGCAGAACGTGCAATGATGGAGACTGTTGAAAATAGCTAGCATTCCAAATTTGGAGTGAATAAAAGAAAAAACCATTTTTTTTTTTCGGAAATTTCAACACCCTGTATCTCCGTAACGAAGCTTTTACAGATCCATGTTTACATAAAATTTTTCTCCTAAAATTACACGTAGATTCACTCCCTCAAGTTGTGACCTACTTTTATGTAATACCCTGTATAATATATGTGGGGATTTATCTGTCGGTATCGAGCAAATCGTTACCCAGTCCCAACATATCGTTTAAGGGTACTGGTGATCTCTGAATCATTTTAAACAGCAAACACAAATATTCTTTAATAAGTCTCCGTACAAGAATTACGAGGTACGTTACTTTTTTGGTACGCTGTATAATCCATATACCTAATGTGTTTTGCCACTCAAGTATGAATTGAGACTCAGATGCGTTTCTCTAAAAAGAAGAGTGATTTATTAACAATATCAACACATACAATACATAATACAACATACCTAAAAAGAAGAGGGAAACAACATTTAAGGTCTCTAATTCGGGTTTTCAACAATCAACTTAAATTAAATTCTGTCTTCGACAATTTGAAAAGAAATATTTAAAATATGAACTGTATGTCCTGACATTCCAGGTAACAGGTAACTCAATAAAATATTGAAAGAAAAGCGCAAAACGTACTTCTTTTACATCCATATTATATGGCCGAGGGGAAAATAACTTAGGTCTCTTTTTTCCCACAGTTTTTTATGAAAAAACTATTGCTCGTGAACATTCAACTGGTAGTTTTTTATCCAACTTCATTCATTAGACAGTCCCCACTAACAGGTTCAGACTTCTATAGTCGACCAACGTATTTTTCCAATATGAAATACCTGAATTCATCCGGAAAAGAACCTGCGAAATGAGCTATAGACATAACTCGAACAGACCCTTAATTTCCATACCTAACTTATATTCAGAAATTCTCCGGTTCCGTTGAATCGTCTTTATTGGTGAAGTCGAATTGAAAATTCCGAAGGAACATTTAACCAAGTTTTACAATTTAATTAAACTAGTTGTTCACAAGTTTCACGCTTAACAGAATCATAGCATAATAACTGTCTTACTTCGGATTTATTACAGAGTTACATGGCGCGTTCAAAGCTATTCATTAGCAATATACACGCACTGAAATACGAAACTGAATGTCGAAATAGGTGCAAGATAAAATCCTTAAAATCCTCTGTGCACTGAGGAGATATAAACTGACAAACAAGGTAGTCAATGTTTAGGAGTATCATTCTTCGAAGATGTGACAAATAAAATATCTGCTTCAGCGAAATTTGCTTCCCAAGGGTGACATCCTATCCTTGAGGGTGACTCAAGTGAAATTATTGATGAAGGGAAACTTTAGTCATTGCTGCCCTGTGGCTCTTCCAGAGCAAATGATGCCCTTGATGTTCATTTTGTGTCTGCTCATAAAATGTTATCTTTTTTTACTTGAAGAACTTTTATGTTAATTATACAGTGTGCCAAAAAAGTAACTTTAATCGTCAATAATTCTATTATGGAGAATCAGTAAGGATGCAAGATGAAATCCTCAAAATCATCTTCGAGGAAGTGAGAAATAAAATAGGTACCTACTCCAGCGAAATTTGGTTCCCAGGGTTGAAATAGCCTTGAGGGAGACTCAAGTGGAGTTATTGGTGAAGAGAAACTGTACTCATTGCTGCCCTGTGGCTCTTGAAAAATTCTCGGACCCAAAAAATTTTTAACTTCAAAAGCAATTTATCCTGTTTTTTTTTTAATTTAATATTTCTCATCATGTGAGCCTCGTACCCTTCTACTCAAATGGGAATATGTATATGAATTGTAATACATCAATAATCAAATTACCTACTCAACGATGTGGCTAAAAGTAGAGATGATTTCGAAATCAAGTCTCCCTATACTTTTTGAATGTTTGATATACCAATTATAATGAAAATGCACGAAATATCCTTTTTCACCAATCAACACAAACTCGAACCTTGAGTATTCAACCAATCCCACATTGAAAAACAAAATGCGTTACGTATCACATTATCTGTATTATGTTTGTTTTATTGTTTTTTTATTTATTTCTTCATTCTTATAACTTTTCAACAGCTTTTTGAATACTGTTCATAATTATCAAAACATTTGCGGTGTATCTTCATGATATTTTTCACGCAATGCCTCTATAAATGAAATTGATTTTCATCTCGGATATAAAGTTATTTATTATACAAGGGAAAAAAGTATTAGATTTTAGCTCGAGGTTTTGTTGTCTCCCGACGTGAAGCGGAGAACCGAGAGCTAAAATCTAATGTTTTTTCCGTGTATAATACACTATTTTTTTCTGTGACGGAAAAAATATGTGACATTTTATATCTCCTGACAGGTTAAAAAGTATGACTTTTTACGAAATCACTTTTTTCCCTGTCCCTCACTTTTTTGACAGGGAAAAAAGTAACTTCGTGAAAGGTTATATTTCTTTCACTATTAAATGCTATTAAACGCTTCGCGTCGGGAGATAACATAAACTCGAGCTAAAATCTAATACTTTTTTCCCTTGTATAATAAATAACTATTTTTTTCTGTGACAGGAAAAACGATCAATAGTGAAAGAAATATAACCTTTCACGAAAGTACTTTTTCGCCCACGGGAAAAAGTGAGTACTTTTTTCCCGGATACATAGACTCTTACTTTTTTGACAGGAAAAAAGTATAAAGTTATATTTTGGGACCTATCAAGCGATAAAAATGTCAAATTTCTTCCCCTTACATAAAAAGTATATTTAATGGGTATTATGATTTCATCTATAAAAATTACGAAATTAAAATTATGAATTCACTCACAATAATTAAATGAAATTAATGTTGTAGCTGAGGATACTATCACATTTAGGGTCGAAAATTTTCACTGCCATTTTGATCACTTGATATAGCACAGGGGTTAGATCTGCCTTAATGGGCATTAAATGGTCTTAGCCGTCCGCAACCCTGCTTGTGTATGAGCTAATGAACATCGAATATTGATTGGGATTATGAACAATATATGAATGGTGCATATTACTGGTCATCAATGTCGAGTAATAAACAAATTGGGAATAACAATTTTGGCGGACGAAAAAATGTTGAGGGATAGTTATACAGGTGTCTGTAAACAAATGCACGGGACTTCTAAGGGAGATGATTCCTCGATGAAAATAAGCAGGGGTAGTACATATAGATTTTTTTCGAAATCGACCTCTTTTCAAGATGCAGCCTTTGGAAGGCGATGACGTTGACAGTTTTTATTTTTTTTAAGGCGCTCTAAAAAACACTGAGTCATAAAACTATACATAATATGATTCATTAAGTAGATGTTACTCACACAATTTTTTTTGATCCCATAACTTTATTATTAGGGGTTGAAAATAACAACCCCTTATGATTTTCCTTCAAAAATTGTTTTCGTGGGATATTTTTTCGAAAAATAAAATTCTCTTATGGTTTCTCATTCAATTCTGGAAAAATAGTCTCTTGCAAAATTTCGATACAGTCGATACTTTTCTCGGAAAAATGAAAACTTACAAGCAGTTATGATCAATGTTCATTCCATTTCATCGTATGTTCCATAGAATGAATATTCTAAGATATTGTTTATGCTCAAATTGGTTTTGACAGAAGAAAAAAGATTTTCTATGATTCTTTCTACAATTTTCAGTTTCCGAAGGGTAAGTTTTTATTTTTCCAAGAAAAGTAAGTATCGACTGTATCGAAATTTTGTAAGAAACTTTTTTCTCCAGAATTTAATGGGAAACCATAAGTTAATTCTATTTTTCGAAAATCTATCCCAGGAAAAAAAAATTTGAAGGAAAATCATAAGGGGTGTTAATGCAACCCCTAATAATATAAAGTTATGGGACCGAAAAAATTGTTCGGGTAAGGGACCCCGCAGACTGCAGACTTTTAATCGGCCGATAGTTTAGTTAGGTTGGGCCGAAAGTGAGCACACCGAGCTAACTTAACAAGTTGTCTCGGTGTGCGCACTTTCAGCCCAACCTAACTAAACTATCGGCCGATTAAAAGTCTGCAGTCTGCGGGGTCCCTAACATCTACTTAATTAATCATATTAGGTATAGTTTTATGTCTCAGCGTTTTTAGAACTCCAAAAAAAATTAAAAACTGTCCACTCGTCATCGCCTTCCAAAAGAAGGGAGGTCGATTTCGAAAAAAATTTATACGAACTACCCCTGCTTATTTTCATCGAGGAATCATCTCCCTAAGTCCCACGCATTTGTTTACAGACAGGTATATAAGGTGGGAAAGTCATCAGGTTTAGTCTAAACTTCATGAACGAATAGATGACAGGTAATAATCATCGACTTAGACATCAATCATATTATATCATCTCTTTTATGGAGAAAACGCATGAGGAATTATCGAAACTTCTTTGGTAATAAATCACATTGAGATTCCAGTTGAGTCTATATCACTAGAACTTTCAAATTTTCACCCACAATTTTACACGATGTGTCGCGTCCATTTCTGTGGTCGTTGCCCGTTTTATTCTATCGAACTATGGTGGCAAGAAAGATCACTAACACCATCAGTTTATGTGTTATACACATCGAGCAGGAACCACGCATCAGAATAGCGTCGACGTTGTCACCTGAAAAATAGAATATTTCACTTACTTAATCAATCAAAATAGTTATTCAATCAACTAGATTATTAAAGACAGCGACTTATGGTCAAAAAATTTTAATATTCTTTATGTGGAATTGTAGGCAATCGGAATGATTTTTCCCAGTTTGCGAATGTCTACCTTTCTCTCTTTTTTGTTTATTTATATGAAGTTGGCAGTATTTGCTTTCATAACGATGAACAAAGTCAACGTTGCCGAATGTAGGGGAAAGTGAGGTAATACGATCCCTGAGGGTCAAATGATCCCCCGCCGTAAATCAGAAACAGCTTGTACCATCTATCCAAATAAAGATGAAAAATGTTTCCCTGCGCCCCTGCGAGTTACCTGTAAAATGTCAATGCGGTGCGAGTGCTTGGCGTGATTTTAATAAAAAATAATCAAAAAGTCTGGCTCTGATCTAAGGTAAACAGGTTTTTGGACTTTCGTTTTTTTACATGTAAGTGTTTACTGAAAAAGTGTTTTATTTGCGGGGTATAAGTAGCAGTTAGCTAATATTTAAGCCATGTTCGATCATCGCACGCGGTATGTGAGGGTTTTGTTTCGATCGATATTTTGTAATTTGGTATTGGGGTGAAATGATCCCTTCTGTGTGTCTAAAATGATCAATGGAATCATTTTACCCCATTGATAGTTTCTGTTTACAGATCATGCCGTGAATTTATAAACGTAAAACTAATCGCCAGAAGAGGCCTGGAGAACATATGCAAAAGGCATTAGAGATGGTATGGCGTACAAAACCGCGAGAAGAGGAATTTGAGGTCCCTGTGATGGATTGGTAAAGAAAGAAGAGCTAAAGGTAAAAAAAATAGCTGTAGGCTCAGCTAAAAGTTAGGTAGCAAAAAAACAGTGTTCAACCTGGAACAAGAACTGGAACTCGTTGACATGGAGTCCAGAATAATATACGGGCTGACCACTCAGGAATTCTTAACCTCAGCTCACCGAAACTGTCAGAAAGAAATAATTTACCGCATCAATTTTCCGAAGCTAAAGGAAAAGCTGGACTTGAATGGCTTCGTGGATTTAGACGTAGATATCCAGACATTACAATGCGTGCGCGAGGTTTTAATAAGAATGTGGTGGATGAATTTCTCTCGACTTTGAGAAACGCCTAGAAAAATATCATTTTTCAACCCATCGAATATTTTTGTTTTGTGTGACTTGCTTCATACTTAAATTGTTATGAACAATACATATTATCATTCAAATAAACAGCAGAGTTTATTATTTCATTTTTATTCGATATTTATTAACTGATAGTACAAAATGATCCCTGGGATCATTTTGCCCCTACCGCAGGGATCATTTTATCCACAGGGGTGTATAAAATGATCCTTTACTAAACTTTAACAAAAATATCAAATACAAAAAAACTACATAGATGAAAAGAAAAATAAGTAGCAGATACAAAGTTAAGTAAATTCAGTACCTTCAACAATTGAAATCTTGCGGTTTTGCCTTCAACTTTAGCCACAATTGAAGTTTTTCCCTTAAGGGGATCATTATACCACACCTTCCTCTACCTAGCCTCGTCCGACGAGCTTGCGAGTTATCAGAGAACTCTATGCAATATTGACAACATTGCGTATCAATCTGACAAGAAAATAAACGACATAACCTAAAATTTTAAAATACAGAGTGGAAAATGCCTAATTGTTATGGCCAATTGACGGCTCAAACTTTCGTGAACGGACTGTATGAACAGGGCCTGTATTCTCGACAAGTGATCTTTCTAAACGAATACGAACTTCATTGCGCGAGTCCTTTTACCTGCAAAAATGCACACCGCGCAATGAAGTAAATATTCGCTTCGAAGATTCCAGGATACGAAGCAAGGATACTTAACGCAGAAAGAATGATTTTCAGATCCAAGACATCATTTGGTCTGTTCCTAATTGTTTATGTTTGCTTTGATCTCCGCCCACCCTGATGAAATATTGTTCCTAAGAAGAAAAACAAATGAGCACTGTTCAATGGGCTATGAAATATAACACAAATTTGAATAACAAACTTCCTAATTAGTTCAACAAAATGCAGACATCGATCTTTATCGTAAATATTCCAGAAAATATTTTTTATGTGAAATCGTCGGCAAAGTTTCTACATCGGAGTGATTTTTTTCCAGTTTGCAAATGTCTGCCTTCCTCCCTTCGGGCCATGTTCCGTGAAATTCGAAACGTGAAAAAGCTTTCATCAGAAATCTCCAGTTCCGATTCAATGGAAAATAAGTATTGGTTTGTCCGGATATGGAAATTCTTCATTGTCAAATTATGTTCCGTTTAACTGGAACTAATAAAAACTTGTTTCACTCGAACGGAATATCAACATTGTTGGTCAATATTTATTCTTTACATATTTTTGTGAACATATTTTTGTCAGACGTGTCATGAAATGAACATGGAATTCTTTAGGATCAATTAATAATGGTTATTTAATGTTTTCAAAGACAGCGACTAATGATCAAGATATTTTAAAAGTTCGAGACCATTAGTCGCTCGATTGATAACCGAGTTGATTACAAGATTTTTTCGACGATCTCAATATGAATTGTGTATGAATTCTTGATTGATATATATTCTCATTTTGCACAAGACTTACATCTAACATGGCAGAAATTGCGCTTTGAAATGGGTCATTAATGGTCAATTTCGTACACATTGAAAGCACCTTTTCTTTTGAGATCGACGGAAAAAAAAGTTTAGGAAAGCCCTGAGCAGGTGCTTTTGAGAGCTCGTTCATTGGTGAAGCAGTGAGGCTATTAGGTACCTCAAAGTTTTGTATAAGACTTGAGATTAAATAAATAAATGCAAAATTTCAGCACGATCGGATTAATATTCTGGAAAATTTTCAGAAACTGAAATATGTAAAACATGACGATTGAAAAAACTAGATTTATGGTTCTGATGATGCGATCCTCTTGAAATTTCGCATGAACATACAGTATATCTATCTTCATACATAATTTAAATTTCACTAGAATCGGATATTTCGTTATGGAAATATGTAGATTCTTCTTTTCAATATTCCAATTGAATTTTCTATGCTTCAAATTATGCGATTTTCTTGAAATTTTGCTTGAACGTTCAGTATATCAATCTTCATTAACAAAATGAATTTCACTCGAAGTGGATATCTTGTTATAGATATGTGGATATAATGTTATGGATATATGAAGTTTCTTCTTCTCAATTTTCCAATTGAATATTTTATGGTTTTGTTTACAATATATGGCCACAAAATTCTGCATGAGGCTTATATGAGCATCTTTCGTTTCAATTGGTTTTGTCTGAGATATTGAGGAACAATAATTTTGAATGGCCATATTTTATGGAACACCCTGTTCTAATTAGCTGGTTAACGATTCATTCGAAAACCGAACTCACTCTGAAAATCTCAAGTTTCTAGGACAATTCCTTCGAAAGTTATCGTGCTAACGGACGGACAGCCACACGGACAGAATTGAATTTGACCATGAATTCGTCATCAGGGAGTCGAACGCCATCGTTTGAGGGCATTTTCGGCTCAAAATTCGAAAATAACAAACATTTGGGCCAAACAATATAACACTAGTTTAGTTGCTGGAACGAGCGCTCAAAAAGCACTACTAATAATGGACACATGAAAACTTACTAATAACAAACTTAAAAAAAAATTTCTTTTGAAAATTTTCACAAGCTTGTAAAAAAATATAATGACCTTGCAAAAACTCCACTTTCTCAATTCAAAAAATTAAGGGGGTGCAACAAAAATCCTTCAAACATACATTAAAATTTGGTAAAAGTGAAATTAAAATTGACCTTAAGATAAAGAAAAAATGACAAACAAAAAATTCTTCGCCTTAAGGAGGCTAACCTAACAAATTTTTGAAACATAGATAAATTGAAAATAGTAATCATCGAAATGAATACAATCTTCAATTTATAGGTTCGATGATTACTATTTTCAATTTATCTATGTTTCAAAAATTGACCTGTTTCAGGATTTTGTTGCCAAATTATTTCTCTGAGAAAATTAATTTGTTCTATAATTTGGACGCCCACTGTTCCTATACACAAACAATTTTTCATCATTTTATTGTGCAATGTTTTCATTACCAACCCCTCATCATCGTTCATTAACAGCCTCAAGACCTTTTAATAGTTAATAAAGAGGTGCGTAATTGCTCTTTAATATACATTTTCGAAAGGCGGAATGAAGCTTGACCTGAATGAAGTTAATTAAATCTTGTATGAGTTTCTGGTCCTTCTGCATGATAACATTTCAAAGTGTATTCAAATTTTTCATTTTTCTTGTTGGCTTTGTTGACATGAAAGCACTCATGAATAAAAAGGAAGTTATAATGAATTGAAGTGTTGATTCAATTTTATTCATGATCGTTGATCAATGAGTGAGACTTGTCTCAATAATTATTAGAAAGGTTTTCAATGAAATAAAGTGTGGATAGGGGAAATTGCTGATTTAGATATTCAATTGAAAAAGAAATGCAAATTTAGATTTTTAAGAGTTTTTCAAAAAGAGGTGTTATTTCGATATTCAAAGAAGAATCCATTTTTCAATATGTATAAATGATCGGATGTTTATTTCATTATAAAGAAGAAGCTATATCGGTAATAGTGGAATATAACATCAGGCAAATGACCTCTACGACCACGCTTACAGGACCATATCCTTTTAATGAAATTTTCTATGACCAAATCGCAAAGTGGCTGCCCTATGTCCTCGATGGCCTCACGAATTCCATCTTTGAGGTCTTGAATCGACGCTGGGCTATTTATAGGCGTAGACCTTCTCTTCCACGTGGCCCCAAAGAAAGAAGTCGTAAGGTGTTAAATCACAAGATCTCGGTGGCCAATTGTGATCACCTCTTCGAGAGATAACACGGTCCGGAAACTTTTCCAGCAAGAGATCAATGGTTTCGTTGCTTTTCAATAATAACTCCGGGTTTTCCGAGCCCCAGATGCGACAATTTTGCCTGTTGACGAAGCTACCGAGGTTGAAATGGGCCTTATCACTCAATATGATTATTCGATGGAATTCCGCATCATTTTCATGCATTTCAACGACCCAATCAGCAAAGACACGACGTTGTTGATGATCGGCTGGCTTGAGTTCTTGTGTTAACTGAACGTTATCAGCCTTAAGACCCAAATCTTTATGTAAAATACGGTGTAATGACGTTTGTAGAATGCGTAATTCCAAAGAACGACGAGGAATGGACAAACCTGGGTTTTCCTCAATACTTTCGGCTACAGCAGCAATATTCTCGGCTGTTCTTGAGCGACGTGCTCGGGTTTTATTCTTCACATCACTTACTTGTTCCAACAGCTCGAATTTTTCCACCAATTTCCTCATTGTGGTCCGACAAGATGCTTCACGACGACCCAAAAATGTTCTAGTTTCACGAACCGTCTCTGCCAAATTTTCACTTTTTTGAGGCTTATTCTTGGTTAGTAGTAGTGTAACAAAATGGCGAATGCGCATGGCGCCATTGTCTTTGAGTGGTCTAAAATACCCGTAAGTTGCGTTCCGGGAACGATTTGATTCGATTCGTTTTTTAACCGTCTCAAGGTCACAGTGAAAGGTAGTCACATCGAGTCAAAGTGAATTGATTCTGAAATTTCTATTATTTTCACAATTTATGTGCATAAAAATAATTGAAACTAATAATTGACCTTGTGAATAGGTTCCACTTCGAGTGCCGAATCCTGTCATATCATTCAAATGATCCATTTTCATGCACAAACATGTAGAGAATCGAATGGAGCATTTGAGAGATGTTAACATGAACTTCTTAGACACATTCTTTTCACGTGCTCTTCTCGAATGAAGATTCAACTAGTAATAAAGGGTTTTTCCAATAAGAGGTGTTATTTAAAATAGCTCGCTATTTCGGTAGATGTTACGTTTGAAGCTGTCATATTTTGACATTTGACAAGTAGAAACTACGCCAATAATGAAAATGGAACGATACACGCTTCAAAAACGCATTGAAATTATTAAAATTCACTATAAAGTGGTGGAAATTTGGCAGAGACGGTACGTAAAACTCGAACATTTTTGTCGTCGTGTGAAGCACCTCGTCGGACCGCAATAGGGAAATTGGTGGAAAAATTCGAGCTGTTGGGACAAGTTAGTGATGTGAAGAATAAAACCCGTGCACGACGCTCAAGAACAGCCTAGAATATTGCTGTTGTAGTCGAAAGTATTGAAGAATACCCAGGTTTGTCCATTCCTCGTCGTTATTTGGAAGTAGACATTCCACAAAGATCATTACTTTACTGGACAACGTTACTTTCAACAAGACGGCGCTACGTGCCATACAACCTACGAAATCATTGATCTTTTAAGGAAAAAGGTTCCAGACCGTGTTATCTCTCGAAGAGGTGACCACAATTGGCCACTGAGATCTTGTGATTTAAAACCTTGCAACTTCTTCTTTTGGGGTCACGAGAAAGAGAAGGTCTACGCCAATAGCCCGCGTCGATTCAAGACCTCAAAGATGCAATTCGTGAGGCTATTGAGGACACAGGGCAGCCACTTTGCGATTTGGTTATGGAAAATTTCATTGAAAGGATATGGTCCTGTAAGCGTGGTCATGGTGGTCATTTGCCTGATGTTATTTTCCACTATTAACGGCATAGCTTTTTCTTTATATTGAAACTAGCAGACCCAACAGACGTTGTTCGTATATACACAAAAATTCATTCAATTCGATCCAGTCGTTTAGTTGCAGAGTAGATGAATAACCTAAATAACGACTACAGCGCCATCTGTTGATCTGATTTGTGATCATAAACATACGGGCATCAGGCAAACCAAAATACATTCATACATCCCTCACACTTCGGTACTTCTCCTACCCGCCTAGTGCCTACCTCGGAGACGCATTTTGGTGCGATTTCATCTTCAACCGGCCATATCTTTTGATGTATTCATCATAATTGAATGATGTAAAAAGGCAATTTCGTTCTAATTAAATACTGGGGATGAACGACGTATTTAATTGGATAAGGATCAATAGCGTATTCATAAAAAAATACTTCCAAATAATGCATAATTTTGAGAAACATTCGGATACTTTTAAAAGGTGATACCGAGTAAACCTTGAAAGATAGATATATGCTATCGCGGTTTTTTTTAGAACTATTAAGAGGTACATTTCCTCATACACTGTTTCCATGTACGTCTTACGGTATTTGCAGCGCACCTGAAAATAGCTGATTTTGGTACTCATATTTATTATCATTGAAGTTATAGTAGGTTTCCTTAATTTTCTCGGGTGAAAAGTATAGCCTATGTTACTCAGGGATATTGTAGCTTTCTAAGGTGAAAGAATTATTGAAATCGATCTAGTAGCTTATGAGTTAACTCGTATCAACGCCACAAACCCACAAACATACAAACCTTTCTCTCTTTATAATATTAGTATAGATAAACATCCGGTCATTTATATTGAAAAATGGCATTTTTCTTGGAATATCAAAATAACATCTCTTATTGGAAAACCCTTTGATACTAACAAGACCATTAAATCGGATAAAAAAGCATATCTGGGTTTTTGTTCCATTGTAACTCTAAGAAAGAATTGATAAAGCTGAATATGTTGGAATCCAGGGCAATTATGAAAGGAACTAATTTGCTAAAACAAGATTCCTAAGGCCTAATATATTGACGACAGTTTTAAATTGGTCAATACATATTGCTGTGGTGCGTGGTGAGCCTGGCGAATCCTTTCATGCAATAAACAGACTTATTACCAGCTTTCCCTTTTCAACTCTTGTGGATATTTACTATAATTTGTTTTATTCTTATACTAGTATGAAAATATTACGAAAACATAAGATATGGGATGTATAAGAGTTGAACAGTGGTATATGTATACCTATTCGAAAGATTTTACACCTACGATTACTACAAAATCAAGAAAGATCTGGTTGTCTTTTTCTTATCGTTGGGTGTGCCTAATTCAAGCGTAAGTTTGGCCACCTCAAAATACTCTAATCGGATATTAAATGCGTTATGCTGCCCAATTTTTTCGTATTTCCGCAAATATGAAGGAAAATGAATAAAGTTATTGAGAGAGATATAATGCATCCACTACTTCATTGCCCTTATTAACTCATAAACACAGAGAATAAGAGAACTGGAAAATATTTTAGAAAGGTGAAAAGCAAAAAGGATTGGTAGGAGAAAATGTTAGTAAATACTATAAAAAATGGTGAAAATTTGGCAGAGACGGTTCGTAAAACTCGAACATTTTTGGGTCGTCGTGAAGCACCTTGTCGGACCGCAATAAAGAAATTGCTAGAAAAATTCGAGCTGTTGGGACAAGTTAGTGACGTGAAGAATAAAAAAATAAAAAAATATTGCAGCTATAGCCGAAAGTGTTGAAGAAACCCCAGGTTTGTCCATTCCTCGTCGGTCTTTGGAATTATGCATTCTACAAAAGTCATTATAAGTATAGTATTTTGTATAAAGATTTGGGCCTTAGGGCTTATAAAGTTCAGTTTACACAAGAACTCAAGCCGGCCAATATGAACAAACGTCTGGTCTTTGCTGATTGGGTCGATGAAATGCATGAAAATGATCCGGAATTTCTTCGAAAAATCATTTTGAGTGATGAGGCCCATTTCCACCTCGATGTCTTCGTCAACAAGCAGAATTGTCGCATCTGGGGCTCGGAAAATCCAAGAGTTATTGTTGAAAAGCCTCACTATCCTCAACGTGTGAATGTTTGGCGCGGTTTATGGTCCGGCGAAGTCATTAGACCTTTTTTTTCGAAAAGGAGGCTGGAGCAACAGTACCAGTGAATGGATTGCGCTATCGAGAGATGATTAATGATTTTTTATGTCCGAAATGGAATAGTAATGATCTGGACAATGTTTACTTTCAACAAGACGGCGCTACGTGCCACACAAGCAACGAAATCACTGATCTTTTACGGGAAAAGTTTCCGGGCCGTGTTATCTCTCGAAAAGGTGATCTAAAACCTTGCGACTTCTTCCTTTGGGACCACGTGAAGAGAAGGTCTACGCCAATAGCCCAGCGTCGATTCAAGACCTCAAAGATGGAATTCGTGAGGCTATCGAGGACCTAGAGCAGCCACTTTGCGATTGGTTATGGAAAATTTCATTAAAAGGATATGGTCCTGTAAGCGTGGTTGTGGTAGTCATTTGCCTGATGTATTTTCCACTATTAATGGCATAGCTTCTTATTTATAATGAAATTAACATCCGATCATTTATATTGAAAAAAAAACATTTTTCTTTGAATATCAAAATAACACCTCTTATTGAAAAACCCTTTATTCGACAGAGAAATTGGATATGCTTCTGGCCATTTGAATGATACTATCTGTATAGTCGTAGAATTCAAAATCAGGCCACATCAGGTTATTTAGTAGGTTATGAACTAACTATTTCCACATTTTCATTTAATGAAGGAGAAGATCCACAAGTAGTTATGACTTTGGTGGTTCAATCGCCCCCTGTTCAATTAACCTGAGTTAGCCTGAAGCATTGATAACAAAGAGAATTCCATTTAAAATCTACATTCTCCACATTCGGTTCAAATATGTTCAACCTCTAAAACCTCGTCGATTCGCTAAAGAGAAATTGCGTTAATTCACAGCAAAAAAAACATGAATTCCACTTGCAGCAATATCACGTTACCCTAACAGAGGTCAATTTAGGGAGGCAGATAATGAGCAAGCAATGCTTTAATTCAACGAAGCCCTACAGGCAGGTTTTAGGGAGCACTGAATAGAAACGACATTCATATGAAAATTTCACAATTACACCTCAAATACATACTCATTAACTGGGAATATCTGGTGTTCAACATCACCAAGTTAATTATACGCCAGTATTTCAGGAACATTCCGGTTGTTTGGCCAACACCCTCTTCCGAGCCAGCGAAAATTAATTGGTATATTTCGAAATTGCCGCTGTGCCTTCACTTATTACGCCTCGGATATTCCTCGAGAATTAGCCTCGAAAATTAAACTTACCGAAAACGCATAATTACCGAGCTCAAACAAATACGCAAGAATGGGGCCTAGTTTTCGGATATTTGAGCCGAGGTAGACAGAGGAAGGAAAAGTATGAAGGTGAAAATGAGGCATCAGGTTTCCTTACATCAGACTGTTTTACTCGATAGAGAAAACAACATTAGGTAGGCATTTCATATAAAGTCTTTTCCAGAAAGTCTGTGCCTAAGGGAACTTTTTCAACCATTGAAAATGTGAACCATAAATATTTTCCAAGGAATATTCTCGATATTACAACAGTCGCATCGAGATATAAATAGAGAAGAGACGCTGTGACATACAATTGAGTAAGAAAAAAAGCACCTTTGGGCGGGGCTAGGTCGGGGACCAATATGGCGGAAAGTTCAAAATTGAATTTTCTATTCACAAATTTTACACAAAAAATACGACGTTTTGGGTCTTTAGGAAACCTGTTCAAATAAAGTCAACTGAATATCAAATAAACAATTTTTCTTCAGGCGATAATATACACATGAAAAAGATATCAGATTACCAAGACAGACTTGCAAAAATTTCGAATGCGTATCTGTTCAGTGCTCATCCCTATCTGTGATATGTTTTTCCTCTAATTTTCTTCTTATCTGTCTCTTTTCTGTTTGGAGAAAGCCTCACAGTACAAGATATCATTTTACTGTATATTATTAAAGAGAAAGAATCACAGTTTAACTAGAAAAAGGCGCAAGAATCACAATTAAACCAGAAAATTCAACGATTGTCAAATTTGTAAGGTGGTAGTAATATGGCGGATCTGATACCACGGTTATTTCAATGATAGCCACTCTATATAGTCCGTTCACGAAAGTTTGAGCGCATAGTAGGCGTTTGTTTATTTATCTGAAGTTGGCACTATTTGCTGTCATAACGTAAACTGAAGTCAACGTTGCCGAATGTACCTGGCCTCGTCCGACGAACTTGCTAGTTATCAGAGAACTCTATGTAATATTGACAACATTGCGTATTAATCTGACAAGAAAACAAACAACATAACCTAAAATTTCAATATACACAGTGGAATATGCCAAATTTCCATGGCCAACCGACGGCTCAACCTTGCGTGAACGGACTATACTATCCTATCTCTATGCAACTGTCGTTATTCGCTGAAAACTCATTAACTTATCATGTTACTATATAACACACAATGAAAGCAGAGAATTTTATTGATCGATTAAAATCAACCAATATTAATCTCATACTAATCTCAGCTAATCAAATATCGATTGAAATATAATCTGGGAGGATACTGATGCATTTCTAAAAAACGTTTTAGGTTTTCACTCCCAGCCTTTGAAACAGAAATAATTAAGAATTTTCGATTACGATGAAATGCTTTTTAATGAAATTGCCTTCATTAAACTCATTAAAGAGTTTCTCTACTAGATAATCAATACCCACCAAATTTTATAGAAAGAACAATTTCAAATTTAGCACGAAAATATCTAATCAAAATTTTAATGATGATCAGGTACAAACAGAAAACTTTCAAGAACAACCAAATATGTTGAACGTTATTCCTTATATTCCTGGCCTTTCAGAAAAAATAAGAAGAATTGGTTCCATATTCAACATAAGAACTGCTTTCAAAACACAAAATGAGCTGAGATCCATTCTAACCAGAAAGAAATCAATGAATGAGACACAAACATTCAAAAATTGTGTTTACAATATTCCCTGTATATGTGGAAAATCTTATACAGGAGAAAAGACCTTTAGAGATAAGAAAACGGGAAGATAAGAACAACATCAAAAATAGAATAATTATAAAAGGAAAATTAAGGAATCCATATGTATTTTGTTAGATGAAGTAGATAATTTAGCTAATTGTTCTATTTTAATTGATCGTATTTGGATTGATTTATTGGAGAAAGAAATGACATCAGGAAATTTCAAAGTTAAATAAATCAATATCTCTATGCGTTGACAAGTTTCAATGTCAATTAGACTGCAAACGAAAAAACACACAATTCCGAAGATTTTACAAGTTTGTCTGAAGAAGGTGTCTGACATAGACACCGAAACGCTACATTATCCTTTTCATTTATTTCATTTTTTAGTTTTACTGTTAGGCAACAATTTTTCAAGACCAATTTGCCCCTGACAAATAAGTCCAAAGATTCTTGCAGGAGCACTTATCTTAATTGAATATTTTTTAATTATTTCTGTTTCAGAGACTGGAAGTGAAAACCTGAAAATTTTCTTACAAATCCTTTTTTTGCAAGTTAGCAAAGTCAACGTACGAGTATTTTTTTTTATGATTATGTCAAATAAATCATCCCCCACATTCCTAAATACATTCAGCGATTTCTAACTATACCAAACGGGAAAAATTCAACTGTTTCGCGAGCGCAGAGATGCTCGATAGATCCAATAATGCGTAGAATTTTAAGCGTTTTATTATGAATCGATTTAATTAGTGAAGTAGCGAATAAATCACTGCAGAAATTTCTCAATATAATCCATATTTCCCATAAGCGCTAGCTCTATAAAATTATCCTCAATAAACAGAAAATGGTGTAGCAATAACCCTTCCGTTCAGTTAAGTGGATGGAGTGTTTTGATGTTTTTATAAACTCACATATTAAATCAATTGGAAGCCATTTTCCAATAAATTTCTCATTCCGTGGATTTCTAGAATTAACGACGATAAATTGAATATTTTGCATCGCTTCAGTCATGCTACTCCCAATTTTCAGAAAATGATTTAATACAGTAGTTCAGAATGTGTTAAATAGGGTTTTCCAATAAGAGGTATATTTTGATATTCAAAGAAAAACGCCATTTTTCAATATGAATGATCGGATTTTTATTTCATTATAAAGAGGAAGCTATGCCGTTGATAGTGGAAAATAACATCAGGCAAATGACCACCACGACCACGCTTACAGGACCATATCCTTTTAATGGAATTTTCCATAACCAAATCGCAAAGTGTCTGCCCTATGTCCTCGATAGCCTCACGAATTCCATCTTTGAGGTCTTGAATCGACTCTGGGCTATTGGCGTAGACCTTCTTTTTCACGTGGCCCCAAAGGAAGAAGTCGCAAGGTGTTAAATCACAAGATCTCGGAGGCCAATTGTGATTGTGATCACCTTTTCGAGAGATAACACGGTCAGGAAACTTTTCCCGCAAAAGATCAACGGTTTCGTTGCTTGTGTGGCGAGTAGTGTAGCACTGAACTTTATAAGCCTTTATAATTTTGCATTCATATACTTAGCATGAATCTCAAGTCCTATACAAAATTTAGAGAACAAGCGCTCAAAAGCACTTCATTAATTGATTCTATGTTCATTTAATGACACGTCTGATAAAAAAATGTTCACAAAAATATGCAAAGAATCAATATTGACCAACAATGTTGAAACTCCGCTCGAGTGAAACAAGTTTTTATTATTTCCAGTTAAACGGAACATAATTTGACACTGAAGAAATTTTATATCCAGGCAAACCAATACTTATTTTCCATTGAATCAGAATTGGAGATTTCTGTTAAAAGCTTTTTCACGTCTCGGGTTTCACGGAACATGGCCCGAAGGGAGAAAGGTAGACATTGGCAAACTGGAAAAAAATCACTTCGATGTAGAAACTTTGCCGACGATTCCACATAAAAAATATTTTCTGGAATATTTACGATAAAGTTCGATGTCTGCATCTTGTTGAACTAATTAGGAAGTTTGTTATTCAAATTTGTGTTATATTTCATAGCTCATTGAACAGTGCTCATACATTTTGTTTTTCTTCTTTGGAACAATATTTCATCAGAGTGGGCGGAGATCAAAGCAAACATATACAATTAAGAACAGAACAAATGATGTCTTGGATCTGAAGATCAGTCTTTCTACGTTAAGTTTCCTGGCATGGTATTCTCGACAAGTGATCCTTCGAAGGGAATATTTATATTTATATTGAGCGGTGTGCATTTTTGCAGGTGAAAGGACTCGCGCAATGAAGTTCGTATTCATTTAGAAAGATCACTTGTCGAGAATACGGGCTTTGTTCGTATGGTCCGTTCACGAAACTTTGAGCTGTCGGTTGGCCATGGAAATTTGGCATATTCCACTGTGTATATTAAAATTTTAGGTTATGTTATTTATTTTCTTGTCAGATTGATACGCAATGTTGTCAATATTGCATAGAGTTCTCTGATAACTCGCAAGCTCGTCGGACGTGGCCGGGTACATTCGGCAACGTTGACTTTATTTTACGTTATGACAGCAAATACTGCAAACTTGCAGATTAATAAACAAACGCCTACTATGCGCTGAAACTTTCGTGAACGGACTATATGTCATCATCGAGCGCTCCGTTCTACTTAAACAAGTGCTATATCATTTGGCCTGAATGTCTGTAAATGTTCGAATTTTGGGCCGAAAATGGTCTCAAACGATAGGGTTGACGACGAATTCGTGGTCAAATTCAATTCTGTCGGTGATAGGGCCGTCCGTCCGTAAGCACGATAACTTTCGAAGGGATTGTTATAGAGATTTGAGATTTGCAGGGTGAGTTGGGTTCCCAAATGCCTCGGTTAAGTTCGTCAACTAGCCAAACCGTACAGGGTGTTCCATGAAACATGGCCATTCAAAATTGTTGTTCGTCAATATCTCAGACAAAACGAAACCAATCGGAATAAAATTTTGCGGCCACATGCAAGATGCTTATAATAAGCCTCATGCAAAATTTTGCGGCCGTAGTGTTAACAGAACTATAGAAAACTCAATTGGAATATTGAAAAGAATAAAGTTCATATTTCCATAACAATATATCCGATTCGAGTGAAATCTATTTGGTGAATGAATATTTGTATACTGAATGTTCATGCGAAATTTCAAGAAGATCGCATTATCCGAACCATAGAAAATTCAGTTGGAATAATGAAAAGAAGAATCTCTATATTTCCATCACAAGATATCTGATTCGAGTGAAATTTATATTGTACTTATATAAGATGCATGAACTGAATGAGGATCGCATCATCAGAACCATTGCTTTTTTTTGTCAAGTTTTTGCATATCTCAGTTTTGAATAAATTTCCGGAATATTATTCCGATCCTACTGAGATTCCGCATTTATATATCTCTTATCATCTCAAGTCCTATAAAAAATTTGAGGTAATAGCCTCATTGCTCCACCAATGAACGAGCGCTCAAAAACACCTCTCAGGCTTCCTTACATTTTTTTTAAATTCAGTATCAATTGTCCAATTCATTGTTGATAATATGAAAAGGAAAATATTTATCTGAATTCTGTACTAGAAAATACGGCGTAAAATAACGAATAACAATTAATAGCTATTCTATACCTAGCTATATCAAAATCAATTTAGTAATAGAATTCGTCTGAATAGAAATATAACTAGTGAAACCAACAGAATAAAATCTCAACATTGATGAAATAAAGTTATGTGTTTTCAACTCATTTTCAGTATTTTTCCGAATATCGATTTTTTACTACCACAACCTCCTTAGTGTAAAAATTAAAGAAAACTTTTCAACTGTACCTATTGCCACAGATAATTTCACTTTCATAGAATGAAATGCCTACTATGCACAATGAAATTCTATTTCAAAAAACTGATTACTAATTTCAGAAAGGAAGACATTGGCAAACTGGAAAAATATCACCTTGACGTTGAAACTTTTCTGACGATTTCACATAAAAATATTTTCTGGAATATTAACGATGAAGATCGATGTCTGCATCTTGTTAAACTTCGGTGTTGACTAATAAGGAAATTTCGTATTCAAATTTGTGTTATTTTCATAGCCCATTGAACAGCGCTCAGTTATTTTTACTTCTTTGGAACAATATTTCATCAGAGTGGGCGGAGATCAAAGCAAACATATACAATTTAAATCAGAACAAATAATGGTTATGCAGAACAAGATGAAAATGCCGTCTTTGATCTGAAGTACCAATTCATGTTTTTTAATGCAAATTTATTAATTAAAAGAAAATTATTCCTTTGAATTTGAGAAAATAACATATCATATCTCAGAATTTTCATTTTTTCATCATTATATGTTGGCAATACCGGGTCCAGACTTGAGAGAGCGTTGCCTGAAAGCGGTGAATTTCTGAACATGGTGTTTTGTGACGAAAAACATTTTCCACTTTAGCAATTTGTAAAGTCCCAGAACTATAGAGTTAACTTGATAACATTCAATATGATGATCTGAATCAGTTGGTTACCCGCCACAAATAATGGTTTGGTCAACTGTAACCGCGAGTGGGCGCTCTCCAATCGTTTTCATTGAGCCTGGCGTCCAAGTTCAAAGCGACATATTATCAGGAGAGAGTTCTTGAGGCTGCTTTGCAGACAAACATTTCGGTCACACACCATAGACGTTCCAGCAAGACTCTGAACCGGCTCACAAAGCAGGAATGAACCAAGAATAGATGAAAAACAGCGTTTCGAACTTCTTTCGATCAAGCAGTGGCTTATTATATACCAGCTTAGAGAAGCTGAAGAAAATCATTTAATTGTCCGTGAGTGGGCTAAAAAACCGGCAAGTTACGTTCGGCAAGTTACGTTCGGCAACTTGAGATTCGTTTTTTGACCGTCTCAAGGCAATAGTCACAGCGAAGGGTGGTCATATCGAGCCAATAAGAATTGATTTTGAAAATTTGATTATTTTCACATGTTCTGTACATAATAATAAATGAATAGCTATATGATATAAAGTGTTAAAAGTGACGTTTTATTTTGTGAATGAAATAGTTTGTGAAATGAGCGGAGCGAATTGAACAATTTCACGAACAAAATTAAATCACTTCACAAATACCATACAATGTTTTTTGTACAACTGCCCTATTTTGATGATGAAATGGGTGAATTTGCATTTACAATGAACTTGAAAATGATATGAGTGTTGAAAGTGACATTAATAAACGTGGAGCCTGTCAATAGTTATTTTATCAACTAGGTTATTAAAAACTGCGACTAATGGTCGAGATATTTTAATGCGTGAGCAGAGCGAACGCGTAAATAGATCGAGACCATCGCTAGCTAGATAAACCGTGTTGATTACAAAATTTTTCCGACAATCTCAACATGAATAGTGTATAAATTCTTGATTGAAATACATTTTTTCTCTCTCATTTTGTACAAGACATACATTTGACATGGAATTTCTATGTTTTTATGCAGTAGAGGTTTGACATTTCTCGTAGTGCTTCTGAATACTTTCTGTTCGGTTGCCATGAGGATTGAACATTGAAATGGCTAAAAAATTAAGCATTAAATGGGTCATTAATGCTCAATTTCTACACATTAAAATCACTTTTATTTCGAGGTCGGCGGAAAATATTTTCAAAACACTTCTACGTAAACAATCAATTTTAACTGTTTGCTGTCATTTAAAGTGTCACTTTCAATGGCAGTTGTACAAAAAATTATTTTCTCAACCGAATTTATGGCTTTCGAATAGGTTTTACTTCGACTGCCGGAATCTATACAGAACTTTGGGTTAAATGCTGTGCTGAAAGGAAAATATTTCATTCATGAAAGCGGTAGGTATATCTTAACATTCATACCTTCTGAAACAAAAACATAGATGGAAGCTGGCTCCGTATTGGAAGCAGAGCAGGTGTAGTTCCCAGAATCTGAATCGGTGGTGTCCCTTATGGTGAGACGACTGTGGGTTCGAGCTCCTGGTTCTGTGTCCACAGTTATTCCTCCTCTGGCTGTATCATAATTGATCATGTGTTCGTTATGGTACCAAAATACATATTGAGGTGGCGTGGGACTCTGAAAACAACATGGTTCGATGAAAGTATTTGGTATTATCATTTTCATTATTTATAATGAGCAAGAGGCAGATCCCCATGCAAATCGATTAATTCCTTATTTATGTTTGGCCAATCAGAAGCAATTTTTGGGAAGCCATCGGTTTAGGCATGTAAGATGGCGGCGATTTGTTGACAACGGAATGACACATGCGCAGAAAAAGCCAAACGTCGTTTTGGTTGCCAGATTGTGCAAATATCTTTGGAATGGAATGTTGACTTGTAACTTACGAATTTCTTTCGAAAAAAAATTATCAAATAAGCTTCAGTTGTATCCAAAACTTGATAAATTACGCTATTACTCAGAATTTTCCAATTTTTAGAGAGTTCGGAATCTTCTTCTCTTTTCGCAACCTGATTACAAATAATTTTAACATTACATTTTGAAATATAATGTATAAATGCACTATACCTACATTTTATTCTATACATAGAGGTGAAAAAGAAATAAATAAATGTTATCTTTTCAATTGAAATTTGCAGAATATATTCACTATATGGAAAGAAAAAAACAATTTCAATTGATTTATTTTAGAGTTGCATAGTTCGAAGTGTTGAGGAAGGAAAGAACTAAGCAAGGAAAACCTACACTTACGCTACTATTTAAAAAAATATATATAATCACATTTCTGTTTGACAAAAAAGTAGTAGCAAGCTATTTCACTAGAATTGACTTAGTAAAAATTAATGTGAATTGTTAAGTGGAGCCTCGAACGACAATTCAATAAATTCTTCAAATGCAAGAATGATCGTCGTACCTGGCAACGTTGCTGTCACTCGGCGGACCGCCGCCATCCTAAACCGATGGATTACGAAACTCATACTTCGGAGCTAATCTCGTCCTCGACCAAGGCAAAATGCAAGGAAGTGGTATCAAACAGAGCACCTACTATTCCAATTGAATTCTTATGGTTCTGTTAACATACGGCCACAAAATTCTGCACAACATATCAATTCATTATAAAATTTTAATGAAATAATATGAATTCGAATAATAATTTTTATGCGAAATCAATAATTTCTTCCTTTCAATATTCCGATTGAATTTTCTATGGTTCTGTTTACACTATGGTCACAAAATTTTGTATGAAGCTTATTATAAGCATCTTGTATATCGCCGCAACATTTCATTTTATGAGGAAAAATAATTTTGAATGACCATATTTCATGGAACAAAAGACTCAAAAGATACCTACCCATATTGGTTAGTTGGGCAACTTTGGAATCTGAAGAAATATCAATTCTACCAAAATAATATTGAAGTTGAAGCAAGAAGTATAATGGGTAGATTATACAATAGTCGTGAATAAAAAAATGGATCATCATTCTGGAGAACTTTCGGACCCATCTGGCCCATTTACGAATTTACCCGCTTTTTTTCGACCCTGCACCTACATATTTCAAGACTCTAGCTCCCTAAGTTGAAAGAGTGTTTTACAGACATAATGATTGTGTTTGATCTCGGATCATTATTCTATGTGACCCCACTAAGTCGTTTGAGACTAACACTTCCAAATATAATATGGACATATAGAAATTTGTTCTTTAGGAACAATTGAGCGAATATAGGTATTCATTGAAACATGTCATATTAGGAAGCATTTTTGATCGTGTCTATAACTCATAGTATTACCGGTCGTATCCCAGGTGACTTCCATATGTTATGAAAAAGTTTTGTCACTTCTACTGAGGCGAATAAACTAAATATTTCAAATATCTCCAGAAGAAATAAACTGCACAAATTTGGCGAACTGGCCGACCAACTATGCAGTCTATCTCTACCTTTCCACATGTCTGGAAAGTTCTGAAATAAAAAGTTCCTGAACAAAACTCTGAAATATGCAACACTGTCATGCAGCGAATACATTCCTTCAAAGTTCGTGATACAGAAAGATGTTTTTAAGGACTCAAGAGAAAATATAAAGATCAACCGCAAATCATATTGATGACATTCTTGGCAACTTGGTCAATTTATAATAAATAAACTGCACATTTTGAGTGTCATATTCGTTGCTATTGAAAGATTTCTACACTTTGCTTTTGTGGCAGATAAAGTTGACTCGAATATTCAACAATTAAAGCATTCATATCGTAACATATGCTTCTTGGAATTCTAGAATTTCTACGTTAAAATTTGAAGGAAATGTTCATTTACGCTCGTTTCTTGTACAGAGTGGGTAAAATTCCTACACCTTCAAGTTCAGTAAATTGTCTAATATTTTCGGTACTTATGTAAAAACTCTCCGATATCGGCCGCTAATTGTTTACATCTTTCTCAGTTACCGATCAACTATAATAGACACTAATCAAATGTATAATAGAGACATACAAAGTTGAGAAGCATGGTTTGAACACAGTAAAAATCCACTCCGCCAAAGTCAATAACTCTTACAAAATTTCCAACCCAAAGTCGAAGCTCAATTTTCTTAACACGACCCTAACTAAGCCCCTTTATCGATTAGAGCTTAGGTGCAAGTTTTAACAGCGTCTTAGTGGCACCAGCTCTAAGTGTGGACCATTTTAACTTTACTTAATCAGTCTGCTAACGCTTCCCATACATTTCGAGGTTTATTTCTCAAACAATACATGGAAAATCAATTTCTTTACGAAAAAATTCAATTCCTACACAGTTATGATGATATATGCGTAGCAATAAGGAAACAGCTATGCAGCTTATGTTCCGAATCGAGAAAAACAGAACCCGTTCTTCGAAATTAAACTACGATCAAAGCAATTTATAGCCACGTTCTCCCATTTCAACTCATTAAAAAGCGTAGCTGTTTCTTCATGGCTCCGCATAACAAAGAAGTATTAAAAAAATATCTATGAAACTGCACGAAAAAGTAAATTATGATTATCCTTATAACCGAAGGGGAATTATGCCTGAGATGGCATACTTTTTGTACGAGCCATTATTCGATTACGAAAAAAAAATTTCAACGGCCAAAAACAGTGCACTCAAATTCTTCCAATCAATATCATACACATCTAAGCACTCGTTTAGGAAATTATTCGAAAACGCCCACTTTCACAACGATCAAAAAAAGTGTCGTTATGCCATCTCCTAATGATATATACCGATTTGAAATTCACATCGAGAACATACGATATACAATGCATCAGACAGAGAATTCTTCCCTACAGTTGCACAGATGAATAGGCGAGATAATGAAGTGCGATAACTGAATGAATTCAACTGTCTTACTGCGATAATCTAGTCTCGTCTCTCTCTTATCGCAGTATGGTAGGGAACCCGAACTACACGTATAGAATTTTTAATTTGTCAGGCTGCCCGTAATACTCGATTCAAGTATTCACTGTTGCCTACCATACTAAAGAATTACGCTCCTCTAAACGATAAGAGAGAGAAGACTAGAATAAAGAAGTAAGACAACTGAACTCAGTGTGTTACAGCAAGTGATTGACTCGACTATTCATCTGGGCAACTGGACGGAAGAATTCTCTGTCTGATGCATTGTATATCGTATGTTTCAGATGTGAATTTCCAAACCTGTAGATCAAGATGGCATACTTTGTCATTTCACTCAGGTTGAACTAATTTCACATAAATAAGTACCAAAAACGAAATGCACTTGAACATATTAGGATATTCAATAAAATGAAATAAAGGGTTTTCCAACAAGAGGTGTTATTTTGACTAGCCTGCTATTTCGGTAGATGTCACGTTTGAAGCTGCCATTTTTTGACATTTGACAAGTAGAAACTACGCTATTAACAAAAATGGAACGAAATACACTTTCAAAAACGCATTGAAATTATAAAAATTTGGCCAGAGACGGTTCGTAAAACTCGAACATTTTTGGGTCGTCGTGAAGCACCTTGTCGGACCGCAATAAAGAAATTGGTGAAAAAATTCGAGCTGTTAGAGCAAGTTGGTGATGTGAAGAATAAAACCCGTTCACGTTGCTCAAGAACAGCCGAGAATATTGCTGCTGTAGCCGAAATTGTTGAAGATACCCAGGTTTGTCCATTTCTCGTCGTTCTTTGGAATTAGGCATTCCACAAACGTCATTACACCGTATTTTGCATAAAGATTTGAGTCTCAAGGCTTATGAAGTTCAGTTAACGCAAGAACTCAAGCCGGCCGATCATCAAACAACGTCATGTCTTTGCTGATTGGGTCGTTTTAAATGCATGAAAATGATCCGGAATTCTATCGAAAAATCATCTTGAGTGATGAGGCTTCGTCAACAAGCCAAATTGTATCATCTGGGACTCGAAAAACCCAAGAGTTATTGTTGAAAAGCCTCTCATCCTCAACGTGTGACTGTTTGGTGCGGTTTATGGTCCGGCGGAGTCATTGGACCTTACTTTCTCGAAATGAGGCTGGAGCAACAGATACGGTGAATGGATTGCGCTATCGAGACATGATAAGTGATTTTTTATGACGGAAATTGGATATTATTGATCTGTACAATGTTTACTTTCGACAAGACATAAGCAACGAAACCATCGATCTTTTGCGGGAAAAGTTTCCGGACCGTGTTCTCTCTCGAAGAGGTGATCACAATTGGGCACCGAGAGTTTGTGATTTAACACCTTGGGACTTCTTCCTTTGGGGCCACGTGAAAGAGGAGGTCTACGCCAATAGCCCAGCGTCGATTCAAGACCTCAAAGATGGAATTCGTGAGGTTATCGAGGACATTGGACAGCCACTTTGCGTTTTGGTTATGGAAAATTTCAGTAAAAGAATATGGTCCTGTGAGCGTGGTCGTTGTGGTCATTTGCCTGATGTTATTTTCCACTATTAATGGCATAACTTCTTCTTTATAATGAAATAAATATGCATCATAACATTCATATTGAAAAATGAAAATTTTTTTAATATCAAAATAACACCTCTTATTGGAAAACCCTTTAGTTGCAGGATCGAAAGTATCTTCACAAACATCCCCAATATGCCGTCCATCTCAACCTGGTATGCCATCTCAGGCACAACTTGCCTACGGTTCTCTGTTTAATAAATTCTTCCAATTCAAAACCCTAAAACAGATATTTACATTGATTTCGGCTTAGAAGAGTGTCATTAAAATAACACGGACTTATGCAGAATTCAAAAAGGTCTGAAGTCCCTAAGGGAGGGGACTTCGTTAAATAAAACAAGATTTCAAGTAATTTAAATTTTACGTGATTTCATAACGAACTGTCTCACTCGTCGTTGAGAAAACAACTTCATGGGGTGGAAATTAGAACGATGCTTGGGATCTGCGAAATATTCCGAGTTTCGCTTTCCATCATTTCCTTTGATTACTGAAAATTACGTTCCGTATCAATTCGGGATTTATGCTTCGAATATTACATAGGCGATTTGCTGACATTATTTTCATTCGACATGTGTTACATTTGAGTTTCCTAATTTTCTCTCTGAATTCACATGTGTTTCTCTGAAATAAGAATCGTATTAAATAAAAGGTTTTCCAATAAGAGGGTGTTATTTTGAATAGCCCGATATTTCGGTAGATGTCACGTTTTTGAAGCCGTTATTTTTTGACATTTGTCAAGTAGAAACTACCCCATTACAAAAATGGAACAATACACGCTTCAAGAATGCATTGAAATTATTAGAATTCACAATAAAAATGGTGAAAGTTTGGCAGAGACGGTTCGTAAAACTCGATCATTTTTGGGTCGTCGTGAGAGCACCTTGTCGGACCGTAATAAGGAAATTGGTGGAAAGTTATTGTTGAAAAGCCTCCATCCTCAACGTGTTACTGTTTGGTGCGGTTTATGGTTCGGCGGAGTATTGGACCTTACCTTTCGAAATGAGGCTGGAACAACAGCAACGGTGAATGGATTGCGCTATCGAGAGATGATTATTGATTTTTATGATTGAAATTGAATAGTATTGGTCAGGACGTTTTTACTTTCAACAAGACGGTGCTACGTGCCACACAAGCAACGAAACCATTGATCTCTGCGGGAAAAAGTTACCGGACGTGTTATCTCTCAACGAGGTGATCACAATTGGCCACCGAGATCTTGTGATTTAACACCTTGCTACTTTTTCCTTTGGGGCCACGTGAAAGAGAAGGTCTACGCCAATAGCCCAGCGTCGATTCAAGACCTCAAAGATGGAATTCGTGAGGCCATCGGGGACATAGGGCAGCCACTTTGCGATTTGATTATGGAAAATTCCATTAAAAGAATATGGTCTGTAAGCGTGGTCGTGGTGGTCATTATTTGCCTGATGTTATTTTCCACTATTAACGGCCATAGCTTCTTCTTTAATAATGAAATAAACATTCTATCATTTATATGACAAATGGCATTTTTCTTTGAATATCAAAATAACACCTCTTATTAGAAAACCCTTTATATGGGGCAGTTCAACGATCTGTCACGATTAGCTTTTCAATTTGGCTGCTGGGAGCTGAGAGTAAAAAAGCGGATTATTTCATGAATTTGGAAGTGACTTATTATTTTTTTTCTATATTTTCACTATCTTTGATTCATAAATGCCTGTATAGGTCCCTTGTTGCGTGATAAATTCTGTAAATAGCAGATCGTCAAAAACCTCTTTATAGTAACTCCCAGCAGTCATCTCGAAAAAAAAGGATCAGATGTCTAAGGTACCAGCCGAAGTGCGAAGTGATCAAATATAGCTATTATTACAACTAGGGAATTATGAATAGTATATTTCCCGAGGGATGTATAGGCAGCTGTGGGAATGTATTCATATTTCCCGTGTTGTAATCAATAGTTTTTTTCTGATCGAAACAATATCGTTCTGAAATGGAAAAATTAATATTATATTGTAAATTTTTGATTTAATTTTGCTATGGGCCGTGTTTTTGAGAATCATGGTTCACTGGTTTTATTTTGACGTCTTGTCAGAAATAATATTATTGAAATAATGTCGACCAACATCGAAACTCAAGCGGCGAAAGCCCGTGAATTTTGGATTCGGGCCAAATCTGAAGCTGCATATAGAAAGAGTATGCAGTCTTCTTCTTCTCTGTGCGGTGCCTTTCCGGCCGAACTGAGGCCAGTGGCCCATATTCACTGCAAGAGTATGCAGGTTTCAGAAGTGGAAACCGTGGTGGACGGTGCAGCGAAAATTTTGCTAGCATATTTTTTGAAGATTTGGTATGTTGTTCTGATTCTTGTTCTATTCAATGTATGATTAATTCATTCACCAAACACGTTATGGCCAAAATTATCTGTTTTGGATCCATGCTACATTTGAAAGAGAAAACGAATGTCAAAATTGTTCGATGAAGTGGAAGTATTTATTTTGTTAAGAACAGAAATAACGGATTGCGTTCCCGAAAATTCAGCAGTGTTGTCCCAGGAGCCATCAAGAAATTTGTGATAGAAGTTTCAGATGACTCTTTTTGATGTATAAGGTTGCATATTATACTATTTTTAGTAAGTTGACTTGACGTTTCATATTTCCCTTGGGACAATAAGACTTGACGTTTCATATTTCCTTGGGAATATGAGTGTGTTATTGACATGGTAACTAAGGCGATATGGCCCAGTATTGATTCGATCAGAAAAAAATGTAATAATATTCGAATAGGAATATACTACAATGGTTTCACACCCTCCAATCAAGTTGAGAGAGTTTTTGCATTTTGCATTAACAATCAATTCCAATCCAAATCGACGATTTCATCGGCCGATTCAGTTTTATAAAACTCACCAATAGTTTCCATCGATATTCAATGAAATTGATTTCATATATATTTTCCGGAACGAAACAAAACTGATTCGCTTGATTAGCCAATAAAGTTCTCGTGAAATGAACCCTCATGAGGTTTCTATGCAGTTATTTTACGCCATAATATGGCAACTACCTACCGTAATTCGCTACTAAATGCCAATTCACTCAACCTCTCTGGTGCATAAAATTTTCAATATCCTCTATCAGCATTCGCTCGCAATCCGGATAAAAATAAAAAAGCCTGAGCGCAGATTTTCAGTGACCTAAATTCCGGCAGCGAAAAAATAAACACGACAAATTGGCTTCTCTAAAAGACGAAAGAAGCTATGTGTTCATGGCATAATTGTTAATTTATCATACCACATTTATAAAAGGTTACCTGCAAATGATGCTCGAATGTCAACACTGAATAAACTGACTCCCCACTTCAAATGGAATATACAGGGTGTTCCTGAATTGAACGTACAAACGAAAATAGAAGATTCCTTGAGTAAGTTTAGGATAAGAGTCTCATAAACATGTGGTTGCAAACGTTTCGTTTTCGATATACAGGATGTTAAAGTTTTACTCAAAAACTAACTAAAAAGTAGTACGTTGCTGAGATAATATAAACTAATATTTTTTTTAATTCTTCAGAATAGAAAATTTCTCCTTCCTTTTATCGTATGGAGGGTCATTTTTTTGTAAAAAGTAAAACATCTTTATTTAGCGTCTCCACCACATATTATGTCACAAGTTGTTTTATTTTCTTACATGAAAACGGTGCCCCACACGAGAAAAAGACATGAGAAAATTTTGGTCCTACATTAAACCAAAAATTAGAAAAATTCTCAGTTTAATATATCTCTGAAGCGTACTACATTTTAAGTCAGTTTTTGAGTAAAACTTCAACACCCTGTATCTCGAAAAACAAACGTTTGCAACTGCATTTTTATAGGACTTTTTTTCTTAAACTTACTAAAGGAATCTCACACTTTCGTTGGTACGTTCAACAGAGCTGTGCCGAGCACCGAAGTAAAGTGCTTCGAGCATAAAGCACTAAGCCCTATTGAAAAGTGCTCCGGAATCTCGAGCACTACGCCTTTATTTTTTAAGGAATGCTCGTGATTAGTAAGCACTTTTAAAAAGTTATTCTTTCACACGAGCACCGAGCACTAAGCACTTTTCAAAACGAACCTTGTATTTTCCATCCAAATGTCTCTTAGTTTGAAATTTTGATTTTTATGTCTTAATTTTTTCTTTCGAGTGTTATCGTGTTTTGAGCTGGGCATAATTGAAATTGACAATAGTTTTTTCTCAGCAAGTCCAACATTGTCGTTCACAGACAAACATAAAGTTACCATGACGTCATATAAAAAAAATTGGAAGAATAGCATGTGGTCTCGAAATTGAAAATAAAATTCTAAAAGTTATAGAAACACAATGACGTCTTGGGCAAACAAATTAGATGGAAATAAAAAATACTGTCTGCAATGAAAAAACGTTTTCTGAGCTTCATTCATTGAGTGAACAGACTATAACTGGAATATTCGCCAATAAATAACTTGAAAGCATGATTATAGAAACTGGAATCGTAGATCAAAAAAGTTCGCATTGCTCCATAGAATTTCCCAAAAAAAAATTCGCTATACAACATAACAATTTCCCCGTGTCAAAATAATGGGAACATAAATACTTTTTCCAGTCCATAACATAGAGCGAGATCGTTTTTTAACACCAGAGTTATAATGAAGGAAACATTCAACAACTTAGATATCCATAGAGGTTAACCGAAAAAAAAATAAATATTTTAGTTCATTGTCTATTCCAACCAGGCGAAAGTCCGTTATTTTCATGTTCCGACAAGTCCATAAAAGGCTTATGCCCGATTGCACCGTTCGTCTAAGCAACGTTTAAGCCCTGAAATGACGTTTCATCAATGGAATAAACGTCACTTAAAGGCTTAATCTTTGCTTAGACGAACGGTGCAATCGGGCATTAGTGCTTGGTAATTTCTGAAAGTGCTTTGGAGCAATGCGATGCTCAGGAGCACTTTTTCGAATTACTAAACGCTAAGCCCTTTCAAAAAATTCACGAAGCACCAAGCACTAAGCACTGGTTCAATCTAGTGCTCCGGAGCAGAGTGCTTACGAGCACAAAAGTGCTTCGAGTGCTTTCACGAGCACTAAGCATAAGACTTCGGCACAGCTCTGACGTTTAATTTAGGATCTATTTGTATAGAGCGGACTTTATAGCCCGTTCACGAAAGTTTGAGCCATCGGTGGCCATGACAATTCGGCAAATTCCACTGTGTATATTAAAATTTTAGGTTATGTTGTTTATTTTCTAGTCAGATTGATACGCAATAAATAATTTCCTGATAACTCGCAAGCCCGTCAGATGAGGCCGGGTACATTCGGCAACGATGACTTTATTTCACGTTATTACAGCAAATACTGCCAACTTCAGATAAATAAACAAACGCCTACTATGCGCTCAATCTTTCGTGAACGGACTATATCTTATTGTTTTTGATATCAACCGACGTTTGACTGATGTATGTAGTTTCCGGTTAGTGCCATAAAAGCTGCTTCCTTCAATTATCTATGTATCAGTTTTTCTTTTTTTGATTTTATTGAAGCTTCATATCATGAAATTCCGTGTTCATTCAACATGCTTGCTTCGACTCATCAGTATCTCCAAATTGAGATAGTTTTTAAGTTTTTTTATTTGAACCTTCAGAGGAAATTAAGTCAAGTCAAGTTCAATTATTTTTCTTCATTTCTGCACGATTTCTCTGTCAAAGTGAGTTTCTGAACGCATCCTTGGAGCCACCTTGGCGGTAGTTCATTCACGATCTCATCGAGAATTTCCAGTTATTCAGCGAACATTATGTAGTAGAGGAAAATAATTACTCACACTCCCCATTCGTCTATGCATTATCATAGCTCAAAAACTTGGGCGTATTTTCGATCCACCTTAATGACTTTCAGATGAGAATTCAAATGAGAATCCACTGGGGACGAAATTAGAACGTTCATAAATCAAGAGGAAAATTCACTTCTGTGTTCCCTACGACCCGCTTTAGCATTCGCCGGTCCAAATTCGAGTCTAACAAACGGCATTTTGGGGAGTCTAGGTTCTCTACCGGGCCAAGACGTATGTTCGTAGTTTATCACATCCTCGCCAGCTCGAATTCCTGGAGAACCTGGATACATTTTTCATTCTCTCTGACTCCAGAATACCAATTTTCCTAATAGGTGTTTCCTGCGAATACGAATTGAAGCTGTGCACATAGATAGTAGTAATTAATTAAGGATTCAATTTGGTGACGAAGTAATAGATTTTATATTTTTTCAGTTAATTTAATGCTTGCCTTGATAGGCAGAAATCATTTCCACTAGGACTATTGCTCTTTTCGACAAACCTACCAGGGCAGCTGCTAGTCAGCGACAGAGTTCTTCATTATCTAAGATATTAGCGATAACAGAGAAAATCAGAAATAGAGTAATTTACACAATTTATTCAAATAGCGAAAATAGTTATACAAACATACAGTGATATAAGGCGCTATATGAAATGAATACAAAATATAAGATTGGTCAGTTTTGTCTGACCGCGAGCACTTACACAAGAAACAAATATTTCACCGGTACGAGTCAGCCAGAATAGAAGTGGGTTAAATTTAAACGGTGAATTCAAAATATGATAATACCAGGTAAAACAGGGATAAAGGGGTCAGTATAAGAGTGCACAACGGTTATCTTTGTCTGATATTCTTTCAGTCCCAGAATTCACCACGTTATCTACCACTTTGCTTGTTTCACGTCTAAACAGGTTGGGTTTGGCCAGGTTAAATTAGAGGGTTGAACGCGATATGTCGAATGTGCTACAGCATTGGTTCGTTTATGCCCCCCGGTCTGACCATGAGTTTACATGCCATGAAGGACAGACTAACTACGGGCACTAAGGAGCAGGACAGAGCAGGATTGTTATTCGATCGAACGTACTATAGCATTGGTTTGCATCAGCCTTCCGGTCTGACCATGAATTTACTCACCATGAAGGACAGACTAACTACAGGCACCGGTTGCACGGACAAACGTACTATAGCAGTGGTTCGCTTGAGCCCTTCGGTCTGACCATGAGTTTACACGCCATGAAAGACAGACTAACTACGGGCACCTGGACATTCTGGACAAACTAGGAAAGGTATGTTACGGAATATGACGTAACAGCTATTTTAGGTAGACTTAACGAGGATTAAAAATAGGACTGTAGTAAATCGGCTCGGTACTTACATTCGATTGCACTAGCACTCACAGCAAGGTAATAAAACTTAGAAAATTTGATAGCTACAGCACGGTCGCTTAGAAAAATTCGAAAACTTTCAAAAGCGTACGACTAGAGCAGAACTAATTGCAGAACTAATTACCGATGGAGGGAAACCCCGCCTTTTATAATCTTCCGGAGGGGGGTGGAAAAGGTAGGCGCAGAAACGTTAAAATTTCAGGAGAGTACCTCGGTAAAAAACATCTTCAAAACTGGCTTATCGTACGTATATGCAAAAAAACGGAGTTATCTGCGATCGGCGTTGTTCTTGCGGACGGTTCTACTATGTTTTCTGTATGAAAAACAAAATCGATCGCAGAATGTTCGGTTTTTTCGATTGTTGTGAATTAATTCTGAAACGGAATAAAAATTTACGAATTTAAAATGAAAACCCGGATAAATTATTTTAAAATGAAGATCAATTTCCCGGTTATGAAATTGAACTTCATTACAACAGGATGGGCCATCCATAACTTTACACCCCGAATTTTGAAATCTGGGATGGAATAACGCAAAAACGCTCAGACAGGTCAAATTTTGTTGAAAGGGGGACAAATAAAAGTGTTCAAATGAATTTGATATTACTACCCCTCTAACCGCAACCCTTCACAGCTCTCAGTTCCCAATAGGGAAAAGAGGCCGAGCAGCACTTGTTGGAAAGGCAATTCAATTTCCTGCATAAATCAAGAAGAAAATTTTCACTTCTGTGTTCCCTACGACCCGCTTTAGCATTCGCCGGTCCAATTCGAGTCTAACAAACGGCATTTTGGGGAGTCTAGGTTCTCTACCCCCAAGACGTATGTTCGTAGTTTATCACATCCTCGCCAGCTCGAATTCCTGGAGAACCTGGATACATTTTTCATTCTCTGTGACTCCAGAATACCAATTTTCCTAATAGGTGTTCGTATTTCCGTGAATACGAATTGAAGCTGCGCATATAGATAATGGAAATTAATTAAGGATTCAATTTTGGACGAAGTAATAGATTTTATATTTTTTCAGTTGATTGAATGCGTGCCTAGATTACTAGGAAGGGATCGCCTGTGGGGTTCGTCAGGGCTCAATATTAGGACCATTGCTCTTCTCGGTGGTATACAGGTTGGGCATTCCATAACTTTCGAATTTTGAGCTTTGTGATAGAATAAAGAAAAAATATTCAGACAGGTCAAATTTTGTTGAAAGGGGGACAAATGGGGGAAACCCGGATAGATGCCCCACTTTTTGAATTTGCCTCATATTTTTGAAAATATTGATTTTATATGTGTAATTTCTATGAGTGTAGGAAGACCCATTATTTGATTTGGAATACTGAGGCTTTTCTCTGACATAGCAATCCCAATTGCACAATAATTTGATTTTTGTAGAACTCTTTTTTGAGGATAGTTGCCTACAAGTATGGATAGTTGCCCCACCATGAAAATACAGGGAGGGATAGATACATACTGTGTGAACCAAAAACCCAACTAAATACAATGAGATTTTCTATGCTTAAAACAGCAACTTTATGTACGTAACATGGATCGAATTAACAACAATTGTGCATTTTTAATTGAATTTCAAAAGCATATATTAAACGAAAAGTTGCATTCTTCATATTAACATAAAGCATTATTCCACACATTCATGATAAATTAATTAAATAATAAGTCTCAACAAAAATGATCAGGAATCAAGTTTAAGATCAAAATACACAATGAATCGAAAATCTGCTAAGAAGATACGGTTTTAGTTTAGATGTCCTAAGGGCACCTATACCTCGAAAAATCAGGGCAACTATCCTTTTCGATAGGGATAGATGCCTATGAATTTTTTTAATAAATTAAGAAGAAAACAAAAACTGTTTGTACTCAGATGTACACTCAATGAAACACTGTATTGGAGTAATAAAAAATTAATAAATTTATTACCACTTCAAAAGTTATACACCTAACTCTAAAAGTTTGGCATGTTTGTGAAGTTCGCTGCTAAGATGATCGCACACACTAGCGAAAAACGGCTTCACTTTACAATAACCCTTACAAAACTAAGGTCCAGGGTGCCTGTAGCAGCTTACTAAAATTAATTTTTTGATACGTGTTTCGGATGTTAGGTATTTTGAAAATGGGGCATCTATCCAACTGAGGCATCTATCCGGGTTTTACCCTAAGGGTGCTCAAATGAATTTGATATCACTACCCTCTAGTCTAGTCGCAATCCCTATCAACTCCTATTTTTGAATAGGGAAAAGGGGTCGAACAGCACCTTGTTGAAAAGGCAATTCAATTCCTTTATGAGTGTTTTTTTAAGAAGTAAATCGTGGCTAGTCTGTCTTGATAATTTGATATCTTTTTATATGTGTATATTATCGCCTGAAGAAAAATTGTTCACTTGATATTCAATTGACCTTATTTGAACAGGATTCAACACGTCGTATTTTTTGGGTGAAATTTGTAAACAAAAAACTGGCAACTTAATTCAACCCTGAACTTTCCGCCATACTGGTCCCCGACTTAGCCTCACCCAGTAGTACTATTTTCCTTACTCAATTGTATGTCATAGCGACTCTTCTCTATTATATCTCGATGATTCAAAATGAATACAAAATGGCGAATGAGTCGGGAAAGAATTACCATACTAAATTTCATGTTTTCCCCTGTGTAATGTAGTGGAAATGGAAATGAAACCACAAGGAGCGATTTCCGTTAGAAATCTGAGATCACACATAATAATATTTAGCCTAATTTTAAGAATTAGGTTCTTTGAATTTCTGGTATTTTTAAGGGATATAATGGCCATTTTTGGAAAACTGAAAGAAGTGGGTAAAATTTTGTATGGAAAGAATTTGCATCTCATCAATAAAAAAATATATCGTGACCATAATTTCATTCATTTGATGGGATCTCTGGCGAGATATAACTGAAAATCGAATTCTTTTATTGATTTTGAAAAGCCTGTATCTGTTCAACACAATATCAGAAAAATTGGTTGCTTCCGACCTCAGAAATATTCGGTTAAAATATTTTACATAGTAAAAGACTCCCTGTATATAGATAACTAAAACACCAGCTATGCGCCTTTTGATATATATAAACGTGGATTCAAAGGGTTTTCCGATGAGAGGTGTTATTTGATATCCAAAGAAAAATGCCATTTTTCGATATGAATGATCGGATGTTTATTTCATTATGAAGAAAAAGCTATACAGTTAATAGTGGAAAATAACATCATTCAAATGACCACCACGACCACGCTTACAGGACCATTTCCTTTTAATGAATTTTCTATAACCAAATCGCGAAGTGGCTGATTTATGTCTTGTATAGACTCACGAATTCCATCTTTGAGGTGTTGAATCGACACTGGGCTATTGGCGTAGACCTTCTCTTCCACGTGGTCCCAATGGAAGAAGTCGCAAGATGTTAATCACAAGATCTCGGTGGCCAATTGTGATCACCTCTTCAAGAGAAGAGGAAACTTTTCCTGTAAAGGATCAATGGTTTCGTTGCTTGCGTGGCACGTAGCGCCGTCTTGTTGGAAGTAAACGTTGTCCAGATCAAAATACTATGTAATGACGTTCGTTGAATGCCTCATTCCAAAGAACGACGAGGAATGGACAAACCTCGGTTTTCTTCAACATTTTCGGCTATAGCAGCAATATTCTCGGCTGTTCTTGAGCGACGTGCATGGATTTCATTCTTCCCATCATTAACTGGCCCCAGAGGCGCGAATTATTCCACCACATTTCTTTATTGCGGTCCGAGAAGGTTCTTCACAACGACCCAATTTTCACCATATTTATAGTGAATTTAAATAATTTCAATGCGTTCTTGAAGCGTATATCGTTCCATTTATTAATGACGTAGTTTCTACTTGTCAAATGTCAAAAAATGACAGCTTTAAACGATACATTTACCGAAATAGCAGGGCTATTGAAAATAACACCTCTTATTGGAAAACCCTTCATCATCAAACTATACCTTTTTCAAAGTATTGCGTTAACATAAAATTTATTTGGTCAAAATAAAACCGATAATGTCAACGGGTTCTTAGAAAAGCAAGCAAGTTCACTCGAAATGAATACAAAATGGCGAATGAGCCGGGAAAGAATTACCATACTAATTTCATGTTTCCCCCTGTGTAATGTACTGAAAATGGACGAAGGTATACATGAATCTGGTTGTGGATGACATTTAGTATATGAAGAATATTAATTTCATCAGTGTAAAACTTCATCCCGAAAAATTCATCATGTGATGGGATCGTTTGCGAAATATAACTGAAAATCGAATTCTTTTATTGATTTCGAACAGCCTGTATCTGTTCAACACTGTATCAGATGAATTGTTAAGAACAGTGTTGCTTCGGACCCCAGAAATCTTCAGTTAAAATATTTGACATGGTTGAAGAATCACTCTGCATATATAATAACTTAAAGAACAGCTATGCGCTTGTTGATATTAAACGTGGTTCTAAAGGGATTTCCAATAAGAGGTAATATTTTGATATTCGAAGAAAAATGCCATTTCTTAATATAAATGATCGGCTGTTTATTTCATTATAAAGAAGAAGCTTCTAATGAAATTTTCCATAACCAAATCGCAAAGTGGCTGCCTTATGTCTTCGATAGACTCACGAATTCCATCTTTGAGGTCTTGAATCGACGCTGAGCTATTGGCGTAGACCTTCTCTTTCACGTGGCTCCAAAAGAAGAAGTCACAATGTGTTAAACCACAAGATCTCGGTGGCAAATTGTGATCACCTCTTCGAGAGATAACACGGTCCGGAAACTTTTCCTGCAAAAGATCAATGGTTTTGTTGAAAGTAAACGTTGTCCAGTTCAAAAAACGATGTTATGACGTTTGATGAATGCCTTATTCCAAAGAACGTTGAAGAATAGACAAACCTGGGTTGTCTTCATTTTTTCGGCCACAGCAGCAATATTCTCGGCCGTTCTTAAGCGACGTAAACGGGTTTTATTCTTCACATCACTTACTTGTCCCAACAGCTCGAATTTTTCCATCCATTTCTTAATTGCGGTCCGACAAGGTGCTTAAAGACGATCCAAAAATGTTCGAGTTTTACGAACCGTCTCTGCCAAATTTCCACCATTTTTATAGTAAATTTCAATAATTAAAATGCATTCTTGAAGCGTGTATTGTGCCATTTTTATTATTGGCGTAGTTTCTACTTGTGAAATGTCAAAAAAGACAGGTTCAAACGTGACTATACTATACTTTTTCTAAGTATTGCGTAAGCATAAAATTTATTTGGTCAAAATAAAACCGATAACGTCAACGGGTTCTTGGAAAAGCAAGCAAGTTCACTCGAAATGAATACAAAATGGCGAATGAGCCGGGAAAGAATTACCATACTAAATTTCATGTTTCCCCCTGTGTAATGTAGTGGAAATGGAAGGAAGAATATATGAATCTACATGGGAGCAATTCCCGTTAGAGATCTCAAATCACTGGATATATGGGGTCGTCCGTTTAATCTGCTATTATAAATTCTTTCCAGGTATGCAAATACAAGTTATATTTCTTCCGTATCGGATACTTTCGAGGGCCAGTCTTGCGGAATACCTCATAAAGATCATCTTTATGAGGATGGAAATGAATATTCGGGTATCATCTTTCACGATAAGGAAAGGATCTGAATTTATTGAGTAGCATATGGCGTGATGTACAGGTGAATTTTTGAGAAGAATATAAAGGGTTTAGCCGGGTTTCAATGGTAAATCTGCCCCCGCGTCCTTTTCGATTCATATTGAGGTGATCGATTAGGCATTGAATGAAAATAATTCTGCCAACTTTTCAGCTTTTTATCTCTAGCCATTTTCGAGATTTCTGTAAAAAACACTTTTTTCATTTTATTTTTTTTGTGATATCCAAAATTTTTGAATGGTGATTTTTTTTTCATTCTTTGCTATTAAGGAATAGACGTATAGTTTTTTATGAATTTCAGCTGAAAAATCTATTTTAAGAAGAACAAATAAAATTATAGTCATTGGAATTTGGATGTTCTTCAGAAGTGTTCACCGCCATTTTTTGACATAAAATGTCTTCTTTGGTCCTTTATACCCTGGAGTTTTTTCACATTTTTAAAATTGGTGGAACATTTTGAAAAAAAATTTAAACTGTTTGGATTTTAGGATTCAACAGATATCCATCAAATTTTGGTGCCGTTGTATTCATGTTGGCTCCCTGAACAATATTAGTGAAAAAAAAATTGGCGATCTGTCTTAGTTTGGAAGATATGGGCCCCCAAATTCCAAAAAATAGTTCACCTGAAAGTCACTTTTCTCACTACAAAAACACTGAATTACAGCTTTATTAAGTTTAAAGCCTCTCTGAACATTGTAACATGAAGATTTGATTCATTTCATTTCAGATATATTCAATAATTATTGCAAGTAGTATATCAGTTTACATTCACAAAAAAATTTCATTGAAATCCGATATCCTGTTATGGATCCGGCCGATCATGAACAACGTCGTGTCCTTGCTGATTTGTTCGTTGAAATGCATGAAAATGATCCGGAATTCTATCAAAAAATCATCTTGAGTGATGAGGCCCATTTCCACCTTGGTGGCTTCGTCAACAAGCAAAATTGTCGCATCTGGGGCTCTGAAAACCCAAGAGTTATTGTTGAAAAGCCTCTCTATCCTCAACGTGTGACTGTTCGGTGCGGTTTATGGTCTGGCGGCGTCATTGGACCTTACTTTTTCGAAAATGAGGCTTGAGCAACAGTTACGGTGAATGGATTGCGCTATCGAAAGATGACTTTTAATGGCCGACATTGGAAAGTATTGATCTGGACAACGTTTACTTTCAAAAAGAAGGCGCTACCAACCAAAAAGCAACGATCTTTTGCGGGAAAAGTTTCCGAACCGTGTTATCTCTCGAAGAGGTGATTACAATTGGCCACCGAGATCTTGTGATTTAACACCTTGCGACTTCTTCCTTTGGGGCCACGTGAAAGAGAAGGTGTACGCCAATAGACCAGCGTCGATTCAAGACCTCAAAGATGGAATTCGTGAGGCTATCGAGGACATAGGGCAGCCACTTTGCGATTTGGTTATGGAAATTTCATTTAAAGGTTATGGTCCTGTAAGCGTGGTCGTGATGGTCATTTGCCTGATGTTATTTTCCACTATTAACGGCATAGCTTCTTCCTAATAATGAAATAAACATCCGATCATTTATATTGAAAAATGGCATTTTTCTTTGAATATCAAAATAACACCTCTCATTGGAAAACCCTTTAGGTTATAAATTCTTTGTCCCTCGCTTCATTGATAAGTGGCTATTACACAATCGTATATTGCGACATAAATTTCTGTGTTCCTGAAATAACTTATACATAATGCAAAAACAAATTATTTTGAAAAATATCAGTATTCTTACCAAGCAGATAAATAGGTACTGAAGGAATTACATAATTCCTGCCGGATTAGCTCAGATAATCTATTTGGAGTTCACATTTAATTATTTCTCTGTACCTTCGCAATTAATGAATTGAAATAGTTCGAAACCAAATAAAATTCATCGATTCATTCACTCACAAATTCCTCCACTTTCTCTGTATATTTCGTTGATATTCATAACTATTTTCCATTCACAACAGCAAATAAACCAATGAACAAAACAATGAGATCAATAACACCAACGACATTATCTTGACATGAATAATGGAGTTTTCCAACCCGTGAGCAGTCAACACTAAAATGAGATATCTTCATAAATATTTTCCCAGCACTGACATTTTTGATGGGGCTAACATACGTCTTTGGCACCCCCATTTGCGTCTAATTGCTCATTGTTTACGATGAATAATGATGAAAACATTAATCAAGGACGATAATATCCACTTTAAATTACCTCGCTCGCGCCAAACGGGCTACAGGTACCGGGCATGTGAAGTTGATTTAAGTTTCTCACAATAAGACAGGTTTGAGGAAGGGGAGATAGCTGAGGAGTTTGTTTTTTTCTTGGAGGGAGAGGGCCACAGCTAGACAGGAATTATGTGATGGTTTCTCAGGAATGTGATTAATGATTGTGTTAATTAACAGGGTTTTAGGGTGAACATGTACTAAGGGTAGTACAATGTTGATATTTCAACGGTATTTCCAGAACCGACATGCAAGAGAACTTGTGATTATATAGGGTACGGTCGAAGCGATTACTCGAATGAAGGCGGTATAATTTAGGGTCATCAATAGTTATTTATTATACAAGGGAAAAAAGTATTAGATTTTAGCTCGAGTTTATTGTCTCACGACGCGAAGCGGATGGAGACAAAAGACCGAGAGCTAAATATAATATTTTTGCCCATGTATAATACACTATTTTTTTCTGTGACAGGAATAATGGCTATTTAACAGTGAAGGAAATATGACCTTTCACGAAATTACTTTTTTCCCCGGGAAAAAAGTGAGTACTTTTTTCCCGGATACATAGAGACTCATTTTTTTGACAGAGAAAAAAGTAATTTCGTAAAAAGTCATATTTTGTGACCTGTCAAGAGATAGAAAATGTCACATTTTTTTCCCGTCACAGAAAATAGTATATTATATTATAAGGATTAAAAGTGCATATTTTTTTTACGAGCAATATTTGCAGTTGCGAGGCGCAGCCGAGCGAATGCAGAATGGCGAGTTAAAATAGGCACTTTTAATCCGAATAATATATACTACCAAGTCAAAATTACAATAAAATTGGTTTCAGTGAAAAATCGTTCATAATTTGGTTATGAATTTGAACACAGAATCATGACAGTGATTGTTAAGTAGACTTCAAATGCATTTACTTTTAATCCAAGGATTAAAAGTAGCGTTTTTAATCCTAGGATTAAAAGTGTTGCTAAGCCACGAGCAATTTTTGTACGGTAAGGGATTTATGACTTTTGCACCTGATAATAGTACAAAAAAGTCAACATTTTTTGATGGTTGGAGAAAAAATTAATTTTTGATACTGTAGGACGAATAGTACACACCATAAATAGATCAGTCCAACAAAACAGATGATCCCCTTTTCTCAAGATGGCTGCTGAGAGTTAATATAAATAATCAGTTAGGTATTTTCCGAAACGCAACAAGAAATAATTAATATAAAGGCCTAATCTAATCGAAAGAAGTGAAAATATGAAGAATAAAATAATAAATCACTTTGAAATCAATGAATGAAATCCATTTGTTTACTCTCAGCTCCCAGCAGCCATATTTAACAACTGATCGTGACAGATCGTTGGACTGCTGATAGGGTAAACGATAGAGATAGGATAGTATAAAGTTGCCATGATTGAAACAAAAGTGGTATCAGATCCGCCATATTACTACCACCTTAACGTCAAATATGATACTCGTTGAATTTTTTGGAAGAATTGTGATCCTTGAGCATTTTGCTAGTTAAATCGTGATTTTTTCTGCTTAATATTATACAATAAAATGGTATCGTGTGCTGTAAGGCTTTCTTCAAGCAGAGAAGAGACAGATAAGGAGAAAATTAGAGGAAAAATATATCACACGTAGGAATGAGTACTGAACAGATCTGCATCCGAAATTTTTGCTAGCCTGTCTTAGTAATCTGATATCTCTTTATATGTATTCATTATCACCTGAAGAGAAGTTGTTTATTTGGAATTCAATTGACCTTATTTGAACAAGTTTCCTTAAGACCCAACCCGTCGTATTTTTTAGGTAGAATTTGTGAACAGAAAAAACTGGCAATTTGATTCAACCCTGAACTTTCTGCTATATTGGTGCCCGACTTAGCCCTGCCCAGTGGTACTATTCTTTACTCAATTGTATGTCATATCATCTCATCTCTATTATATCTCTTTGGGGTAAAGCAGCCATAACAATTTGGCCACTGAAATGAAAACGACCGAAAAATTTTCTTGACCGAAGGAGCACAACATTTTTCTGCACACTGCAATTGCTTGTTTGTAAACTCGTGAACATTCAAGGATAACATATATTATATTACCAGATGTTCTGGCGATCAGAAAACCTTCTCAGTTTAAATCTTTCTGGAGACATACAGGCTTGGAAATTCAAATCTGAAACATACGATATACAATGCATACAATCAGACAGAGAATTCTTCACTCCAGTTGCACAGATGAATAGTCGAGACAATCAGGTGCTGTAACACACTGAATTCCGTTGTCTTGTTGCAATATTTTAGTCTAATCTCTCTCTTATCGTTGAGAGGAGCGTAATTCATTAAGTATTGGAGGCAACAGTAAATTCTTAAATCGAGTATTACGGGCAGCCTGACAAATTAAATAATTCTATACGTGTACTGCAGGTTCCCTACCATACTGCGATAAGAAAGAGACAAGACTAGGTTATTGCAATAAGACAACGGAATTCATTCAGTTACGTGATTATCTCGACTATTCCTCTGTGCAACTGGATGAAATAATTCTCTGTCTGATGCATTGTATATCGTATGTTTTCGATGTGAATTTCCAAATCTGTATATGGTTATAAATTGAAAACAAGTAACTGTTCTCGTGAAATTCTATCGATTGGGTTCAGTATAAATATATTGCAAATGAAGAAATATTTGTTTCAAAGTATGTAGTTGATTTCACAGATTTGAAAAAGATTTCCAAAACTTAGATTTGGTGTTGGGTTCTCTTTTGACTGGATAAGTAGATTCACAATATATCAATTAGTTCTTCAAAACATTTTGCTGTGTTCTGGTTTTCCATCTTTGATTATGCATGGTAGTTCCCAAGAGCATGTGCATGTACAGTTCTGCCGAAATGAGTTTGTTTTTTTTGTGGAGTGGACACAGCTCACTTGAAATTACTTGATGGTTTCTCAGGAATGTGATCAATGATTACCAGGGTATAAGGGTGAACATATACTCACAGTTATGTTTATATGGCAATATTTCGTGAAAAATCCAGGAAAAATTATGTAGGTATATTCGTGCTTTGAGAGAAATGAAAAGTAAGTTTGGCTATCAAAATTGTTTCAATGTAATATTTTTTGGTTTCATTTGTAGTTTTGCAAAAAATCTTCTCAGTTAGATTTTTCTGGGTGAATACATGGTTATAAATTGAAAGCACAATAAAACGAGTTTGAGGCAGGGGAGATAGCTCAGGAGTTTGTTTTTTTTCTTGGAGGGAGAGGGCCACAGCTAGACAGGAAATATGTGATGGTTTCTCAGCAATGTGATTAATGATTGTGTTAATTAACAGGGTTTTAGGGTGAACATGTACTAAGGGTAGAACAATGTTGATATTTCAACGGTGTAGGGTTATTTCGAGAACTGCAAGTGAACATTGTGACAAGGTGCGGTCGAAGCAATTATGCGAACGCGAGTTTAGGGGGTATAGAAAATTGAGGGTGATAAATTCTGTTCTTGATACTGTTGAACTAATGGTATAAAACGATATATCAGGGAAACAATTTTAGTAATTCCGTAACTGCAATGATAACGACAAAAAAATCTTAGCTATTTCAATTTCTGATACAATTTTTTTACACATTAAAATTTCTCGGTTGAAGCCTCGAAAACCGTTGAGGATTCTTGTGGAAAAATATACGTTGAAAACAGATAGGTCAGATAGTTTGTGTAGAGTGATACTCATAATCTTCAATATGAATGTAGTGCAAATTAAGAAACATTTGTTTTAAAGTAGATGTATTCATATATTTGAATATTATTTAAAAAAAATTTGTTCGGTGTTGGTGTTTTCCTCGGAAAAAATTTGTAGATTCATTTAATTCATTTGATTTTTTTCATAACGGTTTTTCATCTTCCATTTTGCCTTGAATAATTACATCATTGTACAAGACTAAAGTTAACATTCAAAGGAAATTGTATCCATTATATTACTTGTAAAGGGTTTTCCATTAAGGGGAGTTATTTTGAATAGTCCTCTATTTGGCAAGTAGAAACGACGCCATTAATAAAAATGGAACGATACACGCTTCAAGAACGCATTGAAATCATTAAAATTCACTATAAAAATGGTGAAAATTTGGCAGAGACGGTTCGTAAAACTCGAACATTTTCGAAACGTTCTGAAGCATCTTGTCGGACCACAATGAAGAAATTGGTAGAAAAATTCGAGCTTTTGGGACAAGTTAGTGATGTGAAGAATAAAACCAGAGCACGTCGCTTAAAAACAGCCGAGAACATTGCTGCTGTAGCCGAAAGTGTTCAAGAAAACCCTGGTTTGGAAATAAGGCATTCCACAAACGTCATTACACTGTATTTTGCATAAAGATTTGGGTCTTAGGGCTTATAAAGTTCAGTTAACACAAGAATTCAAGCCGGCCGATCATCGACAACGTCTTTGCTGATTGGGTCGTTGAAATGCATGAAATGATCCGGACCGTGTTATCCCTCGAAGGGGTGATCACAATTGGCCACCGAGATCTTGTGAGACCTTGCGACTTCTTCCTTTGGGGCCACGTGAAAGAGGAGGTCTACGCCAATAGCCCGGCGTCGATTCAAGACCTCAAAGATAGAATTCGTGAGACTATCGAGGACATAGGGCAGCCACTAAGCGATTTGGTTATGGAAATTTTCATTGAAAGGATATGGGCCTGTAAGCGTGGTCGTGGTGGTCATTTGCCTGATATTATTTTCCTCTATTAACGGCATTACTTCTTCTTCATAAAGAAATAAACAACCGATCATTTATATTGAAAAATGGCATTTTTCTTCGAATATCAAAATAACACCTCTTATTGGAAAAAAACCCTATCTTGACAAAGTTGAATCGACACATCTTTCTTACACTACAAATCCGATTGATTGCTTTGATAGGTACATATTTTTTTATTTCCACTCAATTGATGACTTCACACTTCTCAATTATAGGATTATTAAGGTCAAAAAATCTCATAATTGAATCCTACGTCAAATTGCTTTGAACTCATTTACGTACCTAGATCTGAAATCCTGATTGAATCTCGTAATACTATCGATCACAATTCATTTCGTGAACAAACAGAAAATAACAAAAACTGTAATAACGATAATTGTTTAATTGCAAATTAAATTCGAAAAGGGCAAATTCATAACATGTAATCCTTTACATATGACTCATTCGTGCCATTTTGTGGGTTCGTTGAATTTAGAATAACAGAAATAATGTCTGCCGCATTGTTCTAGTTATAGCGTGACTTCTAGAAAGAATTATGTGGTTTGAAAGCTTCGAAATTACACTTGCTAGAGGAACAGCGCAATTCATGTTCGAGATGAAACAATATGTACTTAGATCGCTGAAAGAAAAGATGAAAATTACACTTTCTTGCTAACGGCCGGACGGCTCCACGGACAGAATTGAATTTGACCACGGATTGGTCATCAGGGAGTACCAGCTGAGATTTTTTTCCAATCGCAAAAATTTAGAAATATGTATTTTGATCATCAATTTAGTGAATAAAACATCCACAAACGAAAATCATTCGAATATCGTTTTTGGTTGAGTCCTCTGATTAATTTGAAATCCGAAAATTGCTTATATGTATCTGCAAAACGACTCATTTGCAATCTCATGTTTATACATATAAAATTTTTCACATACTTCGAGGCCCGTATTCAGATATCCAATATTAAAACTTCATTTATCACCTCCTGGTTCCTTCAACTCACCTACCAAAATCAATGTTATCCACGACTACTATATAATTAAGCCATTTTACGTGTGTGTGCTCGGCCTTGATAATACCCAAAAATCACAAGGGAATAATGATATTATAATTCACTGCTGTCAGATGCTTCCTAGATTTAGCTTTGATATAATATTCTATTAATGGGTATTTCTACAGTATTCTTGAGTACTCCAACTAACAAGTATGGGTATTCATTGTCAATCGAGGACCAAATCTACTTTTATTATATCAATTTGAGCATTTTTTATTTTGAAATATACAACGACCAGTTATCCGAAAATTTCTCATGTGTCAACTTGAGTTTTTCCCCGTAATCGTGGATAAAGTACCTATAGTATGCTACTCGAGTATAATGGCTGTTATTCACTCGATGATTTGGGCCACTCTCCTACGGCTCGTAGCCTGAATTTTATTTATATTTTACAATAAATATCTTACCTTTTCTATCACGCAAAGTAAGTCAATGACACTGCCAACATCAACATGGTGTTCACCAGATCTGCTCCCTTGAATTGTTGCTTCTGGTATCACAATTTGTAGATTGACGAAATGTGAAATCAGCCCTGAATTACTGGAAATCTGAAAAGTAAAAGTCATTGTTAATTGTTACACTTTAAAGTATTTTTATTTATTCCTCCAAAAAGGGAGTAGACGAAGTTGATTTTCCACTGGTCTTGAGTGGATGAATGTAAAGTCGCGTCCACATTATGCCGAACGACATCATTCGACTTGTGTCGTTCGACAGAGTCCCTTCAATAGACAACGAATTTTGCCCACCCTGTACTTGTTTTCTGCGCTTTGAAAAGAGAGAATTCCATTTCCTCCCGAAAATATCCTGATTCCTGAAATTCCGTCAAAGAGTAGGACAATATTGCTAGGGAAAAAATTAATAATTAACGTTTGCGAATTTCCCGAATTCTCATTAAGCTTCGATATTTGCTTCAGAATTTGAATTTTGCGATATCCCCGTTGTATTGATGGTGTTATTTTTAGGCGTTTCATCAGAAAATTTTCATTCATAATCCTTTCTAGCACATTATTATTCTTGTTTTTCAATATTATTGGATATTCAATAATTTCCAGAATTGCATTCTTACCTATGGTTTCTCAAATTTAATTTGATTTTCAGGATGAAATATCACAGATGAAAATAACGAGAGATGATATTATAGGGTGTGCAGAGTTCCTTGTATAGAATAGAATAGATTTTTTTAACTTACAGGTATTACAGTGAGAGAACATAGTGTCCAAATACATTTAGATTTTATAAACTAAATGTTATCGAGCTTATTCATATCATAGGGTTCTGAACCTATTAAAATTTCATATATATTAGCTCTCTTGAATCTTTTAAAGTTTTTTTCAAAGATTAAGGAAAAAGATCCTTAACCTTTGGTTTGTTTCTTTTCAGATGTGAATAAGCAATCTGTTAATATACTCAGACAAGAATAATGGCAATGTTTCACCGTTATGTTCAAGATAAATGAAATGTGGATTTTTACTCTGGTCTCTACTAGGATTCACATTATTGGCCGAAGGTTCTTTATATTTTATATCAAAAGGAATCCTCAGAACCTTTTTCTCTAAAAAAGGTAGATTTTCAGATATCCCTCTTTACATTGTAACTTGAGAAACATAAACAAACAAGTTTCTCATTTTAATCCAGCGAAATCAGGCAAAAATCTTCCATGATAAGATATTTCATCGAAGTAAACTTCTACTCTCCCAGAACTTTCTGAGCAAGACCAACAAACAACGAAAACACTGATCAGAAATCTAACACAGAAATTCTCGAGTCGATCTGACAAACCAATGAGGGGAAAGGTAGATTTACAGATATCTCTTTTTACACTGTAACTTTCAGAAACATAAACAAACAAGTTTCTCATTTTAATCCAGCGAAATCAGGCAAAAATCTTCCATGATAAGATATTTTATCGAAGTAAACTTATACTCCCCCAGATCTTTCTGAGCAAGACCAACAAACAACGAGATCACTGATCAGAAAGCTAACACAGAAATTCTCGAGAAGATCTGACAAATCAATGAGAAAATCAGTAGATTTTCAGATATCTCTTTTTACACTGTAACCTTCAGAAACATAAACAAACAAGTTCCTCATTTTAATCCAGCAAAGTCAGGCAAAAATCTTCCATGATAAGATATTTCATCGAAGTAAACTTCTACTCTCCCAGAACTTTCTGAGCAAGACCAACAAACAACGAAAACACTGATCAGAAATCTAACACAGAAATTCTCGAGACGATCTGACAAACCAATGAGGGGAAAAGGTAGATTTACAGATATCTCTTTTTACGCTGTAACTTTCGGAAACATAAACAAACAAGTTTTTCATTTTAATCCAGCAAAATCAGGCAAAAATCCTCCATGATAAGAAATTTTATCGAAGTATACTTCTACTCTCCCAGAACTTTCTGAGCAGAACCAACAAACAACGAGAACACCGATCAGAAAGCTAACACAGAAATTCTCGAGACGATCTGACAAACCAATGAGGAAATAAACTAGCCCGGAGATTCCTATCAGGATATATCCCCGGTGAAGTTTTGCGCTCTGAACATTTTCACGGATAGATTCCTTCAGTAAAATGCGAGTTCGTTTTATCACCCATGTTTCCGACGATCTGGTAATGAAGAAACAGCTCTCTGTTATAAGGAAGCCGTATCACGAGCCAGAAGTTGCCTCGTAAACTTTCTTTGGCAGTCTGTTTATTTCTCTCCTCTGAAAGGACCATCCAATCGTTTCGGTATGAGAAAATGTCCTTTTTTCATTCAATATAATGGGTACTTCTGCTTGAATTCAACATGGGGAGACTATCTAGCTGGATGTTCATTTTGGATATACCACCATTTTGAATGAGTTATTACTCATTTTTTCCTTCTGGAACATGGCTCAGATGAGAATATGACTACGCCCCCTGACGAATTCAGAAATAATATGCGGGAGTGAAAACAAGTTGCTATATGACTATGCAGACTACGAAAGTTTATGATCATACCAATATCATGATCAATGATTATACACGTTGTTCCTAAATTAAACGTACAAACGAAAAAGGGAGATTCCTTAAGTGAGTTTAAGAAAAAAAAGTCCCATAAACATGGGGTCGCAAACGTTTCGTTTTCGAGATACAGAGTGTTGAAGTTTGAATTTTTTTCAAGTTTTTTCCTCATAGTATCTACACCTCACGAGATATTTAACTGAAATTTGGCATAGATATTACATTTGAGAGTTCTCACCATGTGACATGGCAATTTGGATAAAAGATCTACAGGGTGATATTTTTTCTGGAACACTGCCACCTGTTCTTCTGCAGAACTTTTTTTTGGTGAGCAACTTTTAATTTGAAAAAATGTAAAAAAAAGCTTTGTTCTTATACTAAACTTTTCGGTCTCCTGTAGTTTTGTCGTATCTACCAACGATTTCGAGAAAAAAAAATTTGAACGATTCTCTCGAAATTCTCGTAACTATGATAGGAAGGCCAGTTTGTAATCTGTTGTGAATGAATTCAGTGCCAGTTTTGACACAACAAATTATTGAAGGTTTGTTTTTTTAAAAGGTGAAGGTGGTTGCATTTGTGGTTATCTATTTTTTCGTGTAGATACTATGAGAAAAGAAACTTGAAAAAAATACAAACTTCAGTACTCTGTATCTCGAAAACGAAACGTTTGCGACCCCATGTTTATGGGACTTTTTTTTTTCTTGAACTCACTTGAGGAATCTCCCCTTTTCTTTTGTACGTTCAATTTAGGAACACCCTGTATAGCTTTAGAAATTAACATCGAAAACAAACGATATAAAGAGTTCTCCAATAAGAGGTCTTATTTTGATATTCAAAGAAAAATGTAATTTTAATATAAATGATTGGATGTTTTTTTCGTCATAAAGAAGAAGCTATGCCGTTAAAAGTGGAAAATAACAACAGGTAAATGAACACCACGACCACGCTTACAGGACCATATCCTTTTAATGAAATTTTCCATAACCAAATCGCAAAGGAAGAAGTTACAAGGTGTTTAATCACAAGATCTCAGTGGCCAACTGTGATCACCTCTTCGAGAGACAACAAGGTCCGGAAACTTTTCCCGCAAAAGATCAATGGTTTCGTTGCTTGTATGGCACATAGCGCCGTCTTGTTGAAAGAAAACGTTGTCTAGATCAAAACTATCCTATTTCGGCCATAAAAAATCATTAATCATCTCTCGATAGCGCTATCCATTTACCGTAACTGTTGCTTCGACACTTTCGGCTACAGCAGCTATTATATATTATCGGCTGTTCTTGAGCGAGGTGCACGGATTTTACGCATCACTAACTTTTCCCAACAGTTCGAATTTTCCAACGAATTCCTTTATTGCAGTCGGACAAGGTGCTTCATGACGACCAAAAAATGTTCGAGTTTTACTAACCGTCTCTGCCAAGTTTTCACCATTTTTAACGTGAATTTTAATAATTTCAATGCGTTCTTGAAGCGTGTAACGTGACATCTACCAAAAAATCGGGCTATTCAAAATAACACCTTTTATTGGAAAACCTTCTACAATGCATCAGACAGAGAATTTTTCAGCCTAGTTGAACAGATGTATAGTCGAGAAATTCACGTGCTGTAATGAGAGCTATCGCGTATGAATGTGCCGCTAGAGGCGCTTGTGTTGCGTGAGGTCTTCGATAATTCGAATTGTCAAATATTCAAACGTAATTGTGAATCTGTATTGTTTTTTTTAATCTTTAGGCGAATGTGAAGAGTTTCAAATACATATTCAGATTAATAACAGCTAATATAAATTAGGCATTGATGAATATCATTGCTTTGAAAACGGTGTTACAAAAGATAGGTGCCAAATTAAGCGGGCTAAAAGAAAATCTAATTCAAAGGTGAATTTGTTCAGTGTTTCAATAATAATTTCTCGTGGAAAGTATGCTTATCTCGTAAACGGTGCAACAAATGTACAGAGTGATCTGAAGAAACTCATCATAATTTTAGCTTGTCTTTCCTTTTTTGAGGTCATAAATAGGGTGTCACATTCAAAAAAGTGTAAGATTCTCAAAATATCATCATTTACACCCTCAAAATGACCATCGCGTCAGTAGTTTTGTTTACAAAAAACGATATAGCACTCGTGTAAGGAAAACGGGCGTACGAATCACTTCTTCGGCAATACAATTCTCGATTCTTGAAGCTGTAGAACCGATCCAATGTTCAAGAAAGGATTTCATCCAAGCCTCCGAAATTCCACAGAAATTGTTTGTGTATTGAGGATCAAAGTGCCACTTGAACACACGTATCGATGAGAAGATATTTGCTTTGGTCTGAAAGAATATCAAAAGGTAAAGCACGCAGAGAAGTAAACCGTGAAAGGCATTCTAGAAAGGCGGATGCAGTTAGTTCTCAGAGAAACTCCAAATGTATAGAGCTAAATATTATCCTTTATCGATTCTAAACTTTCTGAGCCTAGTATCACGAACCTCAACAAAATCGGAGAAGTCAACTATGCTGGCTTTGAAAGAACGTGAGATTTGACACGCTATGATGCAAGTTCGAACATTCTTGATTAGAAGAGAGGTGTTTGGAACCCGAAACAAGTTCTGCATTGTCGAACACACGATGAAGCAGGGAATAACGTATCCATAATATTATAAGTATTGGAGAACAAACGTTGTTGATCCAGAAAGCAGGGAAACCAAGTAAAAATGTTATATGAATGCATTAATAATGGATGTGGAGAATGTGTATAGAACTGTAAAAGTTGGGGAAATCATTTGAAAATTTTGAAAACGTTGCTTTTGGAAGTAATGTGTTCACGCACGGTTATGGAAGAATCAACTTCAAAACATGAAAGTTCTAAGTTGAGTTTAAGAATTGAGGAAATAAATTCATAATTGAATGAAACGAAAACAACAATGAAACAAATTCAAATTCTGACATCATTCAATAGGTCAATCTAAAATTTAAGAAAGCCGTTAGCAGGTGCTTTTGAGAGCTCGTTCATTGGTGGAGAAATGAGGCTATTTACTCGAAATTTTGTATTGGACTTCAGATTGATACTAAATATCTAAATGCAAAATCTCAGCACGATCAGATTAATATTATGAAAACTTGACAATTGAAAAAAATTAATTCCATGGTTCTGAGGATGCGGTCCTCTTGAAATTTTGCATGAACATTCTGTATATCAATATTTATACACACAATAAATTTCAATCGAATCAGATATCTTGTTATGGAAATATGGAGATTCTTTTTTTCAATATTTCAATTAAATTCTCTATAGTTCAGATGATGCGATCTTCTTGAAAATTTGCATGAACGTTGGGTACATCAAATTTTTCAACAACAGGGAGTTAAACCCTATGATTGAAACCATTTTCGGCTCTAAATTCGAAAATTACAGACATTTAGACCAAACGATATAGCACTCGTATAAGTAGAGCACTAGAAAGATAGGTATGACAGACAGGCTGACTGGGTCCAACCATAGACTCGAAAATTACAGATGGTAATGTCAATTTCTCAGTTATTGTGCTCTATTGTTAGTTGCGTGCTTTTTTTGAAGAATAGTTAATAGAAAGTATTGATTTTTTATTCAAAACAATACAGTTGGAGACTAGACAGGTAAGCATAAGCATTTATTCGATTACAGATTTCATTTCATTCGAATTGTTCTGTAATTTTCGAGTCTGTGGTTGGACCCAGCATGGCTGTCTGGTATACTCCCCTTTTCAGAGCTTTAGTATAAGTAGAACGAGGGCTCCAAAACCAAAACCGAAAAAGTAGAACAATAAATAAAATTTATCAATCGACTGTATAATGGGTATACTTATTATGATTTATTCAATGTACTTTCTATTCGTGTCCTTCATTCAAAGATAAATTATTGAATTAAAAAGTAATTAAATTGCTATGATAGTTTTCGGATGTTGCTTACGATAAAAATTCCTTCAGTTGAAAAGGTCATAGAATAAAGTAAAGAAGAGTTTAAATAAATCGAGTTTGGAAGTTTATATTTGTAAAACAATGTGATACTCCAATAACTCTAGCAACTCAACGTCGAAGCTATAATTTCCAACACGACCCTCACGAAACCTATATTTCCCATAACAACTTTGGTACAAGAAGATTCCAAGATTTAACAACGTGTTACATTTTCCATTGGGTGCAGCAGTTTTGCACTAATGTCGAATGGATATTTCTACATAATTCTTTTCTTTGTTTATTTTTTTTATTTAATTCTCAAAATCTTTGCTATTCATTATATTTTGCATGCTATTTCTATGTTCGAATTGTAATATCAACATTAATTAAGTTTTCTTTTTGCACAAACTGTATGGAAAAATAAAGATATGAAGCCATAATTGATAACGTTCAATGTGATTTCTGAAATTGAATCTGATCTAAAAAGATTGCAGTAAATTTACAGGAAGGTCTGTGATAAGAAGTAAAACAGTCAGACGATACATTTTTTATGGATCAGCCCATAAAACAACTGGGTAAAACTGGGAATTCATAAATAACGTTCTAGATATCGGATAGCAGTAAAGGGACCATAAAAGACATCCCTTAAAAAATCCTTCATGCGAGGGTCGAAAGCATTCAGCTCGTTGCTTCATGGTGGAACTTGTTTCGTTCATATCATTCTTAGATTGTATATGATGTGGAAAATAGAAGAAGAAGCAACTGCCAATGATTTGAATATTTCACCGGAAATTCCTAATATTTTTTGATCGATTATTAGTTATCATTTTTGAATCGATAGGTTTGAAGAAAAATAAATGGCCTATAACGATGGCTTTCTTTTGAAATACTCAGGATGCCTTCAACTGTTTCATATTTTCACTACGATTCTCAATATTTCTAACATAACTCATTGTATCCATTCAAAATTAAGTAGTTAGGTGTGAATTATTGATGAGCATTATTTAATATATCTATATATATCTAAATGGATTTCTCAATGAGAAAAAAGAATGATCTTTCAAGTTTGAACATCTTGATTATCCTTGGTTTCATTTTATTGGAAACCAAGGTACACTGTTTTCCACAGGGAAATGCCCGCAAAAATTAATAGTATAGTATACCAGGGTAAAAAATAGTTCTCAGTCTATGAACCTCTTTTTTAATCCTGCTGCACATTCTATGCCATTATTCAGGAGTCAGCAGGGACTGTACGGTGTCTAACAGCAGGTCACATAACTTCTTGAATGGTGAAGGTTTGAGAGGCGTTTTGGGAACATACAGAATTATAATACACGTTATCCATTCGTTTATTAATCGCTGTCATTATTAAACTAACTAGTTGATTTCAACTTCAGAGTAGGGGTTTATCTTGTTATAATTGACTATCTAACAAGAAAATTGAATGGAGGTGAAAATTGCATTGAAAGTGAAAGGAAGTTCAATTCAGAGAGAGACGGCATGTGAATACGCAGCGCTTTTGGATGCAACTGAACCCCATTCGGCCCATTCGACAGTCGACCACGTCCAGACTGAATGATTCGATTCGACTTCCTTGATCGGGACCGCGCTCAGTCGGGTTGGAAGCGACATGATTCGATTCGACTTCTACAACGTCCACACTTATTCGACTTTGTCGAACGACACAAGTCGAATGATGTCGTTCGGCATAGTGTGGATGCGACTTCATAACACATAACTTCTTGAATGCTGAGGGTTTGAGAGACTTTTTGGGAACATACAGAATCATAATACGTTATCCAATCGTTTATTGATCGCTGTCATTATTAAACTAGTTGACTAGATTACTATTCCAAATTATAATGAAGAGAATTGGCTTTTTTTATGAAAATCAGCTGAGATATTCTGACCTTACATTCATTCTGAATTGTGAGTTTCTAGCTCATTATTTTCGGAGGTTAAACTGATCTCACAGATATTTTATTGAAACTATGGCACTCTCTTTTCCTAAGAGACATGTCCGCAAAATGTATAGTAGTATACCTACCAGCAGACACTTCAAGCGTGAAAACAGCCTGAGTCTACGAACTTCTTTTTCAATCCTGCTGCACATTCTATGCCATTATTCAGGAGTCAGCAGGGACTTACGGTGTCTAATAGCAGGTCACATAACTTCTTGAATGGTGAAGGTTTGAGAGGCGTTTTGGGAACATACAGAATCATAATACGTTATCCAATCGTTTATTGATCGCTGTCATTATTAACTAGTTGACTAGATTACTATTCCAAATTATAATGAAGAGAATTGGCTTTTTATGAAAATCAGCTGAGATATTCTGACCTTACATTCATTCTGAATTGTGAGTTTCTAGCTCATTATTTTCGGAGGTTAAACTGATCTCACAGATATTTTATTGAAACTATGGCACTCTCTTTTCCTAAGAGACATGTCCGCAAAATGTATAGTAGTATACCTACCAGCAGACACTTCAAGCGTGAAAAACAGCCCTGAGTCTACGAACTTCTTTTTCAATCCTGCTGCACATTCTATCCATTATTCAGGAGTCAGCAGGGACTTACGGTGTCTAATAGCAGGTCACATAACTTCTTGAATGGTGAAGGTTTGAGAGGCGTTTTGGGAACATACAGAATCATAATACGTTATCCATTCGTTTATTAATCGCTGTCATTATTAAACTAGTTGACTGATTACTATTCCAATTATAATGAAGAGAATTGGCTTTTTATGAAAATCAGCTGAGATATTCTGACCTTACATTCATTCTGAATTGTGAGTTTCTAGCTCATTATTTTCGGAGGTTAAACTGATCTCACAGATATTTTATTGAAACTATGGCACTCTCTTTTCCTAAGAGACATGTCCGCAAAATGTATAGTAGTATACCTACCAGCAGACACTTCAAGCGTGAAAAACAGCCCTGAGTCTACGAACTTCTTTTTCAATCCTGCTGCACATTCTATGCCATTATTCAGGAGTCAGCAGGGACTTACGGTGTCTAATAGCAGGTCACATAACTTCTTGAATGGTGAAGGTTTGAGAGGCGTTTTGGGAACATACAGAATCATATACGTTATCCATTCGTTTATTAATCGCGTCATTATTAAACTAGTTGACTAGATTACTATTCCAATTATAATGAAGAGAATTGGCTTTTTATGAAAATCAGCTGAGATATTCTGACCTTACATTCATTCTGAATTGTGAGTTTCTAGCTCATTATTTTCGGAGGTTAAACTGATCTCACAGATATTTTATTGAAACTATGGCACTCTCTTTTCCTAAGAGACATGTCCGCAAAATGTATAGTAGTATACCTACCAGCAGACACTTCAAGCGTGAAAAACAGCCCTGAGTCTACGAACTTCTTTTCAATCCTGCTGCACATTCTATGCCATTATTCAGGAGTCAGCAGGACTTACGGTGTCTAATAGCAGGTCACATAACTTCTTGAATGGTGAAGGTTTGAGAGGCGTTTTGGGAACATACAGAATCATAATACGTTATCCATTCGTTTATTAATCGCTGTCATTATTAAACTAGTTGACTAGATTACTATTCCAAATTATAATGAAGAGAATTGGCTTTTTATGAAAATCAGCTGAGATATTCTGACCTTAAATTCATTCTGAATTGTGAGTTTCTAGCTCATTATTTTCGAAAGTTGAACTGATCTCACAGACATTTTATTGAAACTATGGCACGCTCTTTTCCTAAGAGACATGTCCGCAAAATGTATAGTAGTATACCTACCAGCAGACACTTCAAGCGTGAAAAACAGCCCTGAGTCTACGAACTTCTTTTTCAATCCTGCTGCACATTCTATGCCATTATTCAGGAGTCAGCAGGGACTTACGGTGTCTAATAGCAGGTCACATAACTTCTTGAATGGTGAAGGTTTGAGAGGCGTTTTGGGAACATACAGAATTATAATACACGTTATCCATTCGTTTATTAATCGCTGTCATTATTAAACTAGTTGACTTCAACTTCAGAGTAGGGGTTATCTTGTTATAATTGACTATCTAACAAGAAAATTGAATGGAGGTGAAAATTGCTACAAGGATTTTGCTGCGAATTTTGATTTGTTAAAATGACAATTGATAAGTTCTGAAGAATTAGGAGTAGCGGTTACTAATAGTTTTCCTGACGATTTAGATGAAAAACTTTCCGATGAATGTTTGCAACTCAAATCCTACTTAGCTCAGTTAGAACAACCTCCAAAAACTCTAAACGAGATGAGTACCTTCATCAGAAGTGATAAAAGCTTAGTGTAAGTGTTTCTCTATATCGATATTACAATAAGAATGTTTTATGCACTTTTGCAACGAACTGTTCAGCAGAGAAGTCGTTTTCAGCATTGAAGCGAATTTTATCGTACTTGCGATTGAATTCTCTGGCCGTTTTGTGAATTGAAGCTGACTTGTTAAAAAATTATAGTTCGAAGTAGTGTTGCAGCGATTAGCGGAAAAGAAGGCAAGAAGAAAGCCATTATTAGTTTGATAATGAAACTATAATTTTTACTATAAATATACACTCTGGAACATTAGATTGTTTCATTTCCAGATAGAACATTGTCTTCATCAACTTCATCGAAATCGCGTATTCAATCAATTTAAATTTTTTAAATTCTCTTTACTCAGAAGGGCGGCAAATTGTTTTTGGCCTAGGGAAGGAAAACAGTTCAATGCGGCTCTGGACTTGCCCGCAAAATGAATAGTAGTATACCAGCAGACATTTCAAGCGTGAAAAACAGCCCTGAGTCTATGAACCTCTTTTTCAATCCTGCTGCACATTCTATGCCATTATTCAGGAGTCAGCAGGGACTGTACGATGTCTAATAGCAGGTCACATAACTTCTTGAATGCTAAGGGTTTGAGAGACTTTTTGGGAACATACAGAATCATAATACGTTATCCAATCGTTTATTGATCGCTGTCATTATTAAACTAGTTGACTAGATTACTATTCCAAATTATAATGAAGAGAATTGGCTTTTCAAGAAAATCAGCTGAGATATTCTGACCCTACATTCATTCTAAATTGTGAGTTTATAGCTCATTATTTTCGGAAGTCAAACTGATCTCACAGACATTTTGAAACTATGGCACGCTTTTTCCCTAAGAGACATGTCCGCAAAATGAATAGTAGTATACCAGCAGACACTTCAAGCGTGAAAAACAGCCCTGAGTCTATGAACCTCTGTTTCATCATCCTGCTGCACATTCTATGCCATTATTCAGGAGTCAGCAGGGACTGTACGATGTCTAATAGCAGGTCACATAACTTCTTGAATGCTGAGGGTTTGAGAGGCGTTTTGGGAAAATACAGAATCATGATACGTTATCCATTCGTTTATTAATCGCTGTCATTATTAAACTAGTTGACAAGATTACTATTCCAAATTATAATGAAGAGAATTGGCTTTTCAAGAGAATCAGCTGAGATATTCTGACCCTACATTCATTCTAAATTGTGAGTTTATAGCTCATTATTTTCGGAAGTCAAACTGATCTCACAGACATTTTGAAATTATGGCACCCTTTTTCCCTAAGAGACATGTCCGCAAAATGAATAGTAGTATACCAGCAGACACTTCAAGCGTGAAAAACAGCCCTGAGTCTATGAACCTCTGTTTCAATCCTGCTGCACATTCTATGCCATTATTCAGGAGTCAGCAGGGACTGTACTGTGTCTAATAGCAGGTCACATAACTTCTTGAATGCTGAGGGTTTGAGAGGCGTTTTGGGAACATACAGAATCATGATACGTTATCCATTCGTTTATTAATCGCTGTCATTATTAACTAGTTGACAAGATTACTATTCCAAATTATAATGAAGAGAATTGGCTTTTCAAGAAAATCAGCTGAGATATTCTGACCCTACATTCATTCTAAATTGTGAGTTTATAGCTCATTATTTTTGGAAGTCAAACTGATCTCACAGACATTTTGAAACTATGGCACGCTTTTTCCCTAAGAGACATGTCCGCAAAAATGAATAGTGGTATACCAGCAGACACTTCAAGCGTGAAAAACAGCCCTGAGTCTATGAACCTCTTTTTCAATCCTGCTGCACATTCTATGCCATTATTCAGGAGTCAGCAGGGACTGTACGGTGTCTAATAGCAGGTCACATAACTTCTTGAATGTTGAGGGTTTGAGAGGCATTTTGCGAACATACAGAATCATAATAAGAAATCCATTCGTTTATTAATCGCTGTCATTTTTAAACTAGTTGACTAGATTACTATTCCAAATTATAATGAAGAGAATTGGCTTTTCAAGAAAATCAGCTGAGATATTCTGACCCTACATTCATTCTAAATTGTGAGTTTATAGCTCATTATTTTTGGAAGTCAAACTGATCTCACAGACATTTTGAAACTATGGCACGCTTTTTCCCTAAGAGACATGTCCGCAAAAATGAATAGTAGTATACCAGCAGACACTTCAAGCGTGAAAAACAGCCCTGAGTCTATGACCTCTTTTTCAATCCTGCTGCACATTCTATGCCATTATTCAGGAGTCAGCAGGGACTGTACGGTGTCTAATAGCAGGTCACATAACTTCTTGAATGGTGAAGGTTGAGAGGCGTTTTGGGAACATACAGAATCATAATACGTTATCCATTCGTTTATTAATCGCTGTCATTATTAAACTAGTTGACTAGATTACTATTCCAAATTATAATGAAGAGAATTGGCTTTTCAAGAAAATCAGCTGAGATATTCTGACCCTACATTCATTCCAAATTGTGAGTTTATAGCTCATTATTTTTGGAAGTCAAACTGATCTCACAGACATTTTATTGAAACTATGGCACGCTCTTTCCCTAAGAGACATGTCCGCAAAATGAATAGTAGTATACCAGCAGACACTTCAAGCGTGAAAAACAGCCCTGAGTCTATGAACCTCTTTTTCAATCCTGCTGCACATTCTATGCCATTATTCAGGAGTCAGCAGGGACTGTACGGTGTCTAATAGCAGGTCACATAACTTCTTGAATGCTGAGGGTTTGAGAGGCGTTTTGGGAACAAACAGAATCATAATAAACATTGTTAGAGCGGCTGCCTGGGGAAGACAATTCCGATTCCATCTAACGTTCCCTGGGATTATGGTTGCCATGTAAATTCGAGATAACTAATTCACTTTTGCGGTTGTATGTGTTGTATATTTCATACATTATTCAATACTTTCGACATACTGATTATAGCGAAGGTTCCAATTGGTTATGGGTGTACAGGGTGTGCAAAATTTGTCGTCTCGAGAACTATAGCAGTGAGAAAACCTATAATACAGGGTGACTGGTGACGTAAGGGACAACGGCTAACTGGGGATAGAGGACCTCGAACTGAATGAGGATTGTGGATCGATTTAAATGTCCCATAAGGCTATTCGCCAGGGTGTTTTTTGCAAAAGTGCTCAAAATATAAACTCCCATATCTTCGTCAATATGGCAAACTTAACGCTGATATTTGGCAAGCTTGTTCCTATGCATATTCTTCATCAGATCGAGAAGAAAAATGTTCGAAAATTGCAGGTCCATATTCAAAATTTCAATTTCCGTGTCAGGTGAGAAATATCACTCGGTATATGAAATAAAAAAATTGAAATGAAAAATTGGAATCTGCAAAAAACACTGAGTAAAAAACTGTTTTCAGTTAGAATGGCACACATTTTGTATAGTTTTTATGGTATGTTGAAAGTCGAATATTACAATTATTCATATTTAATTGAAGAAACATACTATTCCTGATAAAAAAACACTGAATTCTTTCCATCTTGAAATCCTCTTTTATTAATTTGTCTATCAATATTATAGGAAACATTCAAAAACAATACAAACACAAAGAGATGAACAGTAGCACAAATGATTCATAAAAAAATCAAATGCTCGATATAGAGCCATTTCCTCACACACTTATTGGCTCTTTTGAACAATTTAAGTACTTTTCATATCCACAAGATGAAAAATTACACTCTTGATAGAACAGAAACCTGGATTTCATCTCGAGAAAAGTTTGGCTTAAATTTATCAATCTCAGAACCCCTGAACAATAATCCATCTGGTACTTATGTTTTCAACAAAATTTATTTTTCAGTGAAATAATGTAGAAAGTTTGAGGACTTATTTTTCTCTAATATATACTTGCCGAATGTACCCGCCTCGTCCGACGAGCTTGCTAGTTATCAGAGAACTCTATGTAATATTGACAACATTGCGTATCAATCTGACAAGAAAATAAACAACATTACCTAAAATTTTAATATACACAGTGGAATATGCCAAATTTCCATGACCAACCGACGTCTCAACCTTTCGTGAAGGCACTATATGTTAATGACTATCATACTGGTGTCAATCACTATCAAATATGTAACTTCGACGAAATTGGTGTCTCCTCGAATATTCAATCGGTATTTATTGAAATTTTGAAGGTAAGAATAACCTTAGTGTAGCTTTGAAATTAGGAACCGAATTCACCTACTGAAAGTATCCATGCATTCAAGGTGTCAATCACTATCTCTCACGAAGCTCATTCTGAATTTCCCATGATTTATTTCAGGCATTCAATTCAATGAGGTTCGTTTTTCACGGTTGGAAGTTATGCAATGGCAAAATAATCGAGAACACTTAACGTCATATTCCCATATTTCCATTTCAAAGTCACCAACATTGATTTAGGGCTGTTTCACATTATTTCAAGTTTATTTCCCGAATTAGTCAACAGCTCTGCGTGTGAGTGGCATGATCGCCCAGAGAGATTTCCGGGAAATTATTTCCTGCCATTATACACGAAACTTTCGGAAGTAATTTTTCTTCAGTGTGGAGAATTCATTGAAATTCTACCCATAAGTTATGGAAAAAATTTGATTTTAAATTGGCTGAAAATAGTTATTTTCCAATATTTCCTTTACTTAATTAGAAATAGTGATATCATGAAGGAGTCCAATTTTTCCGTGAATAATCTAAAAAAACGCGTTACAGGTAATATTTAAAAAAAAGCTGCTGGTGGCAACAAAAATCCGAGTCAAAGAGGAGGATTTTTGCACCAGCACGAATGCTTCTTTTAATAAAATATCACTTTGAATTGTGTTTTCTTGATTTTGTTCACAGAAAAAATTCAGTGAAATCTATCAACTGCTGACAGATGCCATACAGTTTTTCAATCTAAAGAGTTTTCCAATAAGAGGTGTTATTTTGAATAGACCGCTATTTCGGTAGATGTCACGTTTGAAGCTGTTATTTTTTGACATTTAACAAATAGAAGCTACTAATTGACAGGTAGTTTAGAAAATATGGGCCCCCACAGTTCCCAAAATATTCCATTTTCACGTCGCTTCTTTCACAATAAAATCACAAATTCACTTCTCCAATTCAATATATAAATCACCTTCGACCTTTCAAAAAACTATTCGATTAGGTTCATTTCAGGTATATTCAATAATTAATGCAGAAACATCGAAATTATAGGAATACCACATATCCACAAATTCTAAGGAAAGCACGCCGTTCTTCATGTTAAGTTTGGCACCACTGCTCCGTCCTTCGGCGAGTGACATATTAAATGATGTCGGGATTTACGGGAAGGCATCGTATCATATTCGCGCGATTGAATCTGCGGCAGTGCCAAATCTACCATTAAAACGGGGAGCTTTCCTTAGAATCTGTGGATATGTTGTGCCCCTAAATTTTCGATGTTTCTGAATCAATTATTAAATATACATGAAATGAAATTAATCGAATAGTTATTTGAATGTTCGAAGGTGATTTGTGGACTAAATTGGAGCAGTGATTTTGTGTTTTTATAGTAAAAAAAGTGATATAGCGATGATTGGAATTTTGGGGGTCCAAACTGAGACAAACCGCCACCTGTTGGTTTCACTAATATTGTTCAGGAAGACTCAATGAATAATGTGACACCAATATCTGGTCGATCTGCTGGTCACCGAAATTCAAATATTTACCATAATAATAATAGATCGCACCATCTCTTGTATTGAACCCTGATATTTTTCGATTGGTTGTTACGTGGTCTAACTTAGGTTCGAAAAATTCATTGCAAGGCTTTAATAATACTGGAAATGATTCTGATTTGTGCAGAGACCATTAGTTTCACCATAACTCTTCGTGTAGAAATCATAATTCATCCCCATTCCCCAAAATTATTTCAACTCGAAGCACCAGAAAACTTTCCAAGTATTTATTGATTTAACCCTCAACGAATGTACGTTCCTTAGATAAACTTCATCAGACAACCTTGAAATATGGCCCGCAGCATGCCGTCACTTTTTCATCGAGTCATAAAAGTTACACGCAACGATAATTACATCGTTGCCCTAGTTCGAAATCATGAAAATAACGACGTCCCATTAGAAAACCTGAAATAACGAGCAGTGTTTTTCATTCATACCTCAGATTGAGGTTGCCAATTCACCGGATCAGAAAGTTTTAATTCCAGGATTCTCGCAGCATTCACAAGATTCGGGTTTTATGCTATGGACCTGGCCACTTATGACTGATTATATCTGGTCTATGAAACGATATTCTGTCAAAGCCCCGAAAGGAAGAAGTTATTTTTACGTGAATATCAAAGATTATATAGTAAAAACGAAACGACTATAGTGTATGAGCGCCATCTTGCACCAGTGGAGCGAATTCAGAGGAAATTTTTGAAATAAATCTTATTCAGGAGGACAGGAAGGTATCCCGAGCATGGTGCTGACTTTTCCGGTATCATGAGAGAGATGAGAATGATAACCTCAGAGTAAAAAGTAAATCTAGAGTTGCCTTCACGCATTTGTTATGCAGCCAAGTAGAATCTGTTTATACGCGCGAACAAACTCCCCGCGTTGCGAAATCGTGCCGTAAGTTCATTCTGTATTGGGATAATTAGTTTACCGCTTCCCCACTCTGATACTAACGGCTTGCGTTTGTTACAGATGATTCTGTCAGTTTGGCAACATTGTCTGTTTGTGTTTAGTTTCTTGGTTCGATGTGTTTACATTTTCATTTAGATTTGACGTTCATAAACTGAATTGTTTCAATGATTTGGTGGTAGTTCATTGTAACCTAAGGCTATTTCGATAATAAATGCTAGGGCAAAATTACGAAACTGTTGTATTATATTCGGGAATTGGAGAAATGCAAATCTAAGCAATTGTTTACTTTCCCCAGTGTGGCAGTGAAATGCTTTCCATCTCACTCTAATGCTTGGTTGATTACATTGCAGTACTATTAAGGCGTAGAGGCATATCTATGTTTATTGTTGTATAGTTTAGAGTAGAGTCGAAAGAGCTAGACGCGATAGACGTTAAGAAGAGTTACATTGTTGCCCTAGTACGAAATCATGAATGAAATAACGATGTCCCATTAGAAAACCTGAAATAACGAGCAGTGTTTTCCATTCATACCTTAGATTGAGGTTGCCAATTCACTGGATGAGAAAGTTTTAATTCCAGGATTCTCGCAGCATTAACAAGATTCGGGTTTCATGCTATAGACCTGGCCACTTATGACTGATTATATCTGGTCTATGAAACGATATTCTGTCAAAGCCCCGAAAGGAAGAAGTTATTTTTACGTGAATATCAAAGATTATATAGTAAAAACGAAACGACTACAGTGTATGAGCGCCATCTTGCACCAGTGCAGCGAATTCAGAGGAAATTTTCGAAATAGATCTTATTCACACATCAAAGATTATAAGGTAAAAAGATGTTCCACCAGCACGCTGTTGTAAATTGTACTAAAGCTGTAATAGTATATGGGGATGTAGATTTTTTGGATTTTTCAGCTCTCGTTCTACTTAACGAGTGCTATATCGTTTTGCCTTAATATCTGTAATTTTGAATTTTGAGCTGAAAATGGGTTCGATTCCCTAATGATGAATCCGTGGTCAAATTCAATTCTGACCGTGGTGCTGTCCGGCCGGCACTTAGCACGATAACTTTCGAAGGGATTGTCCTAGAAATTTGAGATTTTCAGGGTGAGTTCGGTTCCCATATGAGGCGATTGAATTCGTTAACCAGCCAAATCGTACAGGTGTTCCATTCAAAATGTTCGTTCCTCAAAGTATCAGACAAAACGAAACCAATCAAAATGAAATTTTGCGGTCACATGCAAGATATTCATAATGAGCTTCATGCAAAGTTTTGTGGTCATAGTGTTTAGAGAACCATAGAAGATTTAATTGGATTATTGAAATGATGAATCTTAATTTTTCCATAAAAAGATATCCGATTCGAGTGAAATTTATTTTGTGAACGGAGATTGATATACTGAATGTTCATGCAAGATTTCAAGAGGATTGCATCATCAGAACCACAGAATTTAATTTATTTCAATTATTAGTTTTTAACATATTTCGTTTTCGAATAATTTCCAGAATATAATTCCGATCGTGCTAAAATTTTGCATTCATATACTCAGCAAGGATCTCAAGTTCTATACAAAATTGTAGGTAATAGCATTTTTGCTTCACCAATGAACGAGCTCTCAAGGGCTTTTCTTAATTTTTTTAAAAATTTTTGTCTGGCCGAATATTTTTTGTTACTACTTGCGTGAGTAGGTTTTTTTACATGAGATCATCAATTTATTTATTATTTTCACCAGCATTCGTTAGCCGTCCTCAGGAGAACACCTCAGAAAAGAATTTTTCTGAGAGTTGAGACACTATAGTCCAAATAATATATCAATGAATATTCTATCATTTAGAATTTCATCAATCAACAATCAAACAAGATGGTTCACAAACAAAATTATCCACAGTGTTCTGTAATAGCACATTTAAATAATGACATATTCAGAACAGAGGCGAAGGACGAAGAACATTAGAACATAACATAGATAGGAGAGATAGAATGTTGTTATGTTACGCACGAGTAATCAGGAACCTGTATATTAATGATGGAACGCAAATAGGGACAATCGATTAGTGAGCTGATGATATTCCGTGGAAAGAAAATACACAAAGGATATAACGCCATTCCAGGGTGAAAATCTTCTCAAATAATGAAAAAAGTTATATGGACGTACATGACCTACTGGCAGAGTCTATTAACAGATATTGCATCACAACATAGGGACTCTCACAGAGTTGGCTGCCCAAGCTCAGCATAAAACAGAATACCCTCATAGAGATTTTATTGAAGTACCTACCTTGACTAGACAGAACGTTAGCCGACAGAAAATTTTTCAGAAGAATTTGGTCTGCTCGCTATTCAAACATTTTGAGTGTCTTCGACTATGTAAAATAGATTCTTGAGGCCAAGAGAATAACTTTTTTCCCTTACTAATTTTCCGATTCGACTCCGGTGAAAAGATACAGGCTGTTGAAAATCGATTAAAAATTCAAGATTAAGTTATATTTCGCAAACGATCAGATTGAACGATTTTCGGAATGAAGTTTTTCAATAATGGAATAAATATTCTTCGAATACAAAATTTCATCCAAATACTAAAGTGGCTCAAAAGTGACCATCATATTCTGAAGTATCAGAAACTCAAAGAACCGACCTCTTTGAAATGAGTTCAATATTATACTAAGAAAATTTGGCTATTTTTCAATGTAGAAGTCTTCTTCATGTTCCACTATTATTTGACGAATTGAATAATAGTATATTATGCAACGGGCGTATAACAGCCATTATACGCGAGTAGCATACTGAACTTAATCCATGGCTACTGAATATATTTGTTGAAGATTTTACATTTTGCGAACGCGACAGGACACTTCTATGACAAGAGTGGAAAAAGTCAAGTTGACACATGAGAAAGTTTTCGAGAACTTGTCATTGTATAGTATACTCTATAATCTATGATTTATATGATAATAATAAAAATGATTTGGTTCTCGATTGACAAGATATACCCATATTTGTTAGTTGGAGTACTTTAGAAAACTGAAGAATATAATTTTAGAGTTAAATCTATGAAGGATCTGACAGCAGTGAATAATAACTCATTATGCACTAGTGATTGATTGCTATTATTATGGCCGAGCAAACAAACGTTAATGGTAGGATTTTACAATGGTCGTGAATAAATGAATATTACAATAATTACCCGATGAGCTAAAAAAAAACGTAATAAAAAAAATTGATTACTTCAATGAATTTAACTGAAGAAAATGCCTGTATAATGTTTCATTTTCATGTGTATAACTTCAGTTATAAAGAAGTTATATAACTTTTCAGTTGACGCCATTTCCCAATTTTCTCTAATAGCTCGAAAACGGTTTGACTCAGAAGGTTGCGGTTTTCACCAAATGAATTCTCTCAAAAATCGAGCAGAAAATGTGTCACTCATTTTGTTTTAGTTCATCGGGTTTCTGAGATCCCCTCAATAGACAATGAATTTAGGACAACCGGTACATGGTGATTTCGCGAACTTTTTAGAAATGTGATATGTGATATGGTCCAGAAAATCAACCGATATTTGAATGCAGTTTTCTGGAACCCCATGAAAGCTAACTTCATTCCAAATTTCATGTAAAACTTGATTCCGTTCAGGAAACAAAGTGGTGTTCAGATATTTTCATTCAAATTCGAAAAATACCCTGTAAATCAGAATCTAGAACTAAATACTAAAAATTGAAGTTTTTCGGGATTGACTGGGTGTTTCCTTCTCCAATTAAAAATTTTTCATCTTATTCGGGACACCCTGTGGGAAAAAACACCCCGTTATCCGCGGAAGGACCCGATTCTATTGAATGAGCTAATTATACAAGGATTGTAGTTTTGTTTGAACAAAGCAGCAAGAAGTGGACTGGATTTTAAGTTGGATGAATTTAATATCCCTGGGAAGTGGAGCAGATTTTCCTTTTAATGAAAGACAAAACCGTTCCGTCTACCGTGAATATCTCAAAATAATTTCGGTTTGGGTTTATTATTTATTGTTAGATGCACAAAAGATTTTTTGATTTGTTATTTTACGCAAGAAAATCAAGTTGACTGAGGCGAAAATGATTTGAATTCTTTCTATTGCCATCTGAAATTCAATACAATGAGCTGTTTTGAAATTTTCAAATAAGAAAACAAGTGTATTTAGGTGCCCACAAATCACATTTCAAGTACGAAAATTCTCATGAATCACGAATTCAAAATCAAGATTTCTTGATTCTTGAAATACCAATTGTCCTTTTCTCCTTCGAATAAATACAATGATACATCCTAAGAAAAGCAAGGATTTCAAGGGAAAACCAAATAATTTAAGGAAAGCCCTGAGCAGGAGCTTCTGAGCGCTCGTTCATTGGTTAAGCAATAAGACTAGACTTGAGATTGACACAAAATATAGATCCAGAATCTCAGCACAATCGGAATGATATTCAGGAAATTATTCAAAAAATTTCATTTTATGAATAATTTACAGATTTCAATGTAAAAAATAGATACTTAGAAATAACTAAATTCTATGGTTTTGATGATGCAATCCTCTTGAAATCTTACTCAACATTCAGAATATCAGTCTTGATTAACATAAGGAATTTCACTCGAATCGGATATCCTGTTATGGAAATACAGAGATTCACATTTTTAATATTACAATTGAATTTTCTATGGTGCTGTGTACACTATGACCTCAAAATTTTCAATGAGACTTATAATGGGCATCTTGAATGTGGTCGAAACATTTCATTTCGATTGGTTTCATTTCGTCTGAGATATTAAAACAAAAAAAAGATTTGAATGGCCATATTTTATGGAACACCTGTACGATTTGGCTGGTTAACGAACTCAACCGAGGCAATTGGGGACCGAACTCACCCTGAAGATCTCAAGCTCAGAGTAAGAAATAAACATGTTTATTTTTTACTCTGAGATCTCAAGTATCTAGGAAATCCCTCCGAAGGTTGGTTGCCACGATTCGTCATCGGGGGTCGAAACCTATCCTTTGAGACCATTTTCGGCTAAAATCGAAAATGACAGACATTTCGGCAGAATAATATAGCATTCGCTTAAGTAGAACATGCGATCAAAAATAGTACAGGTACCTTTTGAACTTAGAAGTCAGAGCCAGACTTTTTTTCATATTTTCAAGGTTCCTTTCACGAGTAAGTGATCATAAAATTTTGAAATTGAATATTTTGAAGTGGCTGTGATTGGAACCAGTAAACTGAGTCAACCCCTAAGAATTTGAAGCCGAATAGGTTTCCAGGTAGGGGCCTAAAGAGAAAAGAGAACTAAAATATTTTGAATGTATACTTAGCACTGCCTTAGTACTGTTAACTTTTTTTTAACATTCAACTTGATTTTTCTAGACTCTATTCGCTACATCCGTTGATCAAAGAGGGATGGCTGTACCCTTTCTTTGGGTAAGTGGAACTTCCCTTTAACGAACGTCTATATAAAGAATTTCTCTGTATTACGAATTTCGTACAAGACATTGCACCTTGAATTCAAATTCCATGGTAAAAACACTCTCTAAAACGAAGTGAATTCTCTCTATAACGAAATATTCAAAAAACATCACTCTTTGAATGGATATTGGTAAGAAGGTAAAAGGGTGGGTTTTTCCGAAATTTTTCCGGGCGTACGTAATAAATCCCGGCCTTTAACTAAATCATTACAGCGGGCAGCGACCTTCTGAAACAGTTTTAAATACACCACTGGCTGTTTGGTTTCAATCCAACCATTACGCTAGTGTGAAAAGTTGTGCGAAAATGTCTAGAAGTGTTTAAGTTTGAATGATAAACTTAAATTTATCAATGTCGACCGCGACATAGCCGACTATAGAAACAAACTTTCTGTATAACAAAATTTCTTTATAAGGAATTTTTTGCGGATTTAGCGCTTTCGTTATAGGGAAGTTCCACTGTATTTTCATCTGATATCTAAGCAGCAAACCTACTCTTTAGGATAATCAAAAACGTTGATTGAAAATTTCATAATTACTCCTACTAATTCCATCTGTAATGGTCCATTCATGACTGATGTGATTCTTCGAAGCTTTCAGGTCTCATTTATCCCGATTAAGGTTTATAAATGCTCAAAAATGGTCATTTAACATTGAATCTCGATCTGTTGATCCAACCGCGCTTTGGAGTGTGGTGAAGCACTAAAACACAGTAATGCCGTTCGAAAATCGGATTTACGAGCTAGGTATATCGAGATTAAAACAGTGGCCTAAGTGAGCAGTGGATTGAGACCATGGGTCATAGCAGCAATTTGCGAGGTACATAAATAATTAGAGAACTGGCAATGAACAAAAATGAAAAATTTCAAGAAGTTCTTCTGATTTTCATCGAAGTATACAGGGTGGTCCAGATCGAAACCAAGAAATTTTAACCACGTATTCTGCATCAAAAATAAGCCCTAGTTTGTTATATAAACATATGTCGAGAAATGTTTCCTCTCCGAAAAAGAGGTGTTAAAATTATAAAAAAAAATGTTTTTTATTAATAACTTTCACACTGATTGAAATATTTTTATGAAATTGGAGACAAATGTTTTGAGCGTCAAGGAGCACTTTTTTGCATAATATCATTTTTTCTATTATACCAGTGGCGTCCGTACTGCAGCGAGACTGAATATTATCAGTTAAAGAAATGATACGCCACTGGTTTTTCCGATAATAAAAATTAATATTAAATCCTTATTTAATTTGGAGTAAATTCGGTTTCTTGACTTTTTGCTGAAAGAGGCACCGTTTCCGGTTAAAAAAAAAAAACACATTCTCATTCATGAAGAAATCGCCAAAATTTGATAATAATAAACCTAGGAAAATAAACAGAGTTCCACATTTTTGAAGAAGTTTTTAGACGTTTTCCCTTTTGTTTGTTTAAAATTTGATAAGGTAGGTAGGTACATAATTATAATGAGACTTTTTTTGTGAACGAAACGAAAGCGATTTTTTCATGAGAATGTGTTTATTTTTTTAACAAGAAACGGTGCCTCGTACAGCAAAAAGTCAGGAAACCGAATTTGCTCCGAATTAAAAAAGGATTTAAATAGTAATTTTTATTGTTAGAAAAAACAATGGCGTATCATTTTTTTATCTGAAAATATTCAGTCTCGCTGCAGTACGAACGCCACTGGTAGAATAGAAATGAAATGATATTATGCAAAAAGGGCTCCGTGACGCTCAAAATTTATGTACCAAATTTCATACAAATATTTCAAGCAGTGTGAAAGTTATCAATTAAAAACATTTTTTTTTCTATAATTTTAACACACCGTATCTCGGAGAGGAAAATTTCTCGGCATATGTTTATAGGACAAACTAGGGCTTATTTTTGATGTAGAATACGTGGTTGAAATTTCTCGGTTACGATCTGGACCACCCTGTATATTGATGTTCCAAGTTAGAAACTGCAGGTATCTGAAACATGCCAATTGAGATTGTCTGAAAATAATCAATTTTTTCCCATGAGTATTATCATAAGGGCATCTAATTTCACCGAAATAACATGTTGCTCAGTAATATTTTAACAATAATAGAAGAATGAATGCCGATAACAAAAAATTTAAGGAAAGCCCTGAGCAGGAGATTTCGAGCGCTCGGTCATTGGTGGAGCAATATGACTATTACCTCGAAATTTAATATGGGATTGATACCAAATATATAATTCTAGAATATCAGCATAATCGGAATTACATTCTGGAAACTATAAGGAAAATGGAATATGAAAAAAAAATTAAATTCGATGATTCTGATGATGCTATCCTCTTGAAATTATTCATGACTATTCATATTGAGAATGAAAACTAATATACTGAATGTTCATACAAAATTTCAAGGGGATCGCATCATCAGAACCATCGAATTTAATTTTTTTTTAATTATTTATTTTTTACATATTTCATTCACCTAATAATTGCCAGAAGATAATTCTGATTGTGCTGAGATTCTGCATTTATATGTTTGGGGTCAATCTCCAGACCCATTTAAAAATTTGAGGTAATAGTCTTCTTGCTCCATCAATGAACGAGCGTTCAAAAGCTCCTGCTCAAGGCTTTTTTTGTACAGATTGTATACATTTCTATTCACTTCCTCCTTCTTCACACTTCTCACCATAGCTATTGCATCCAGTGTTATTCTGAATTCGAAGATCTCTCTCCTGTTTTGACCTTTTTTATTTTAACTCCTCGTCATCAAATATTTCTATCACTTTTGTCTCTGACGAATTTTTATTTATTTTTCCATAACAAGATATTCGATTCGAAATTTATCGGGTTGATAGTGTTTATTTAGACTCAAGAAGCAGACAAGCAAGCATCAAAAGCATGAAGTTTTTCATCCTACTCATTGTTGAGTGTGTAAACTATAGAGATAGGATAGTATGTATAGAGCCATCATTGAAATAAACGTGTTATCAGATGCGCCATATTACTACCACCTAACGTCAAATTTGACAATCGTTGAATTTTCTGGAAGAATTGTGATTCTTGCGCCTGTTTCTAGTTAAATTGTGTTTTTTTCTGCTTAATAATACACAATAAAACGAAATGTGCACTGAAAGGCTTTCTTCAAGCAGAGAAGAGACAGATAAGAAGAAAATTAGAGAAAAAACATATCACAGGTAGGGATGAGTACTGAACAGATCCGCATTCGAAATTTTTGCTAGTCTGTCTTGGTAATCTGATCTCTTTTTATATGTGTATATTATCGCCTGAAGAAAAATTGTTTATTTGATATTGACCTAATTTGAACAGGATTGCTAAAGACCCAACACGTCGTATTTTTTGGGTGAAATTTGTAAACAGAAAAAACTGGCAACTCAATTCAACCCCAAACTTTCCGCCATTTTGGTCCCCGACTTTGCCGTACCCAGTGGTACTATTTTTCCTTACTCAATTGTATGTCAGCGTCTCTTCTCTATTATATCTCGATGGTGAAAACTATTCAAAGAAGAATCCAACTTCAGAGCTTTCTCACCTGACTGAATTTTCCCGACGTATCTAGTCAAAGCTTATCTAAGTAGCAAACCATTACCAGCATAAATCCCGAACAAACTTTGAAATTTCCAATATCGAAATCATTTCCAATATCGACCCCATTCACAACGAAGTAATTCTTCGATTGTCCCAAAAGTTATAATTCCAACTCCAGAAGCAGAAGGGGAAACCAGATAGATCTCTTAAAGGAGTTCGATAGTGGAAAACAAATTCACAAGTTCGTTTAAGACGTTATCTCGAGTCTAACAATGGCGGAAGGATTCGGAACAGAAATCTCGAACTGATAGAACCGGCTGATATAACTTTGTTGAAAGATGATAGACTGAACGTGTCTAGTTCTGTTGAGTTGGGTCACGAATTATATTGTTATCAATTCACGGAACATATAACTCTGCCTCTTGCCAGGAACGTTTGAATTAGCAGTCTTGTTAACGATGCGTATTTCGAAACTACAGTGGATCATACAGGGTATACAGGGTGAGTCTTTGACCATCTAAAAAATTTCAGCTGAAGATTCTGAGACCAGGGGCCTGTAACACAAACCTTACAAGTGTAACAAGTCTACAAGTTACAAGTAATTTGCCTGTAACTACAAGTCCGACCCAATTCGGATCACAATGCGAATGGCTACAATTGTAGAAATGAAATAATTTTGTACATGTGTAGCTACACATATAATGCAAATATCGTAGAATTAATTATTATTTGATTGCTACTATATGACATGACTTGTCAATATAAGTAGTATTGCGGCTCTTCTGTTTGCATTATGTCTTCAAAACAAATTGTTTTCGAACGTAAAATGCATTTTTTAATTAAGATAAGAGAAAATAGACACATATTTTTCGGAGCTTTCTCGGATAAACTGAGAAAGCAAGATAAAGTAGAAAAGTGGAAAGAAATGGCCAATTTGGCTCAAAGTAATTGTTAAGTACCAGCGGATAAAGATTGGACTTATGTAAAGGATACATTAGATATGACAGAATTTGAAGAGAATTGCTATGGTCAGCAAAACTTGGAACTTGCAAGATTATTGTTATCGACATATGGTACATATTTATAGATTAAAATTGATAATGCGAAGAAAACTGGCTCTGGTGGAATGGGGAATCTAACGGAAGTGGAAAAAATTGTACTGGAAATAATTGGGAAAGACTCTCCTGTAATATGCGGTCTTGGAGTAGCTGAGTTTTTCGAAAAACTCAAGCAACCAAGCCGGTAAACTGACGTAGAGAATAATAATGCTGAAGATATTGCCAATAAAAGTGGACCAATCACTGCTCACGAAACCCCATCTATTCCAAAGCAATTCAATGGTACCTAATTCTTTTCGAAGCAAAATAATAGGAATAATAATAGAAAATGCATTTTTATACAGGAAAAAGAAAGCGAGATAGAGTCAATAATTCCGATTCGGAAAAAGTTGCTCAGATAAAACAAGAAGAGCTTGCTTTGCAAGTAGAATATCTAAGGTTGAAGAACCATAAAACTGAACTGGAAACTGTAAAATTAGAACAAGAGCTCCAACTGCCCATGTCAGAGTTCACGGCATCGTTACCACAATATAAAGAAGATGAAAATGGCTGCTGCTTTTTCAATTTGTGATAGTAGTTGGATACAATCCCTTTATAAGGAACATATAATTACTCAGTTGTGATTTTTTGTTAATTTTTGCAAATACATTAAAATGTGTTATATCTACCTAGAGTTGGAGATATGTAAAACATTATCTACACTTGTAAAAATTTCCGTGACACGATTATACAAGTGTGAACTTTATGTTACAGAAAAAGTTTACATATGTAGAGATTTGACGTAATTACTAGTCCGTACTTGTAATTACAAGATGGTTTGTGTTATGAAACAGTTACAAGTGTAGAATATATTCTTACAATTGTAGGACTTGTAGTGCTTGTGTTACAGGCCCCAGAAGACAGAGCTGTGCCGAGCACTGAAGAAAAGTGCTTCGAGCACAAAGCACCAAGCCCTTTTGAAAAGTGCTCCGGAACCTCGAGCACTAAGCCTTTAATGTTGAGGAATGCTCGCGATTACTAAGCACTTTTGGAAATTCGTTTACACGAGCACCGACAACTGAGCACTTTTCAAAATTAACCTTTGTATTTTCAACCAACAACGTCTCTTGTTGAAGTTTTGATTTAAATGTCTTTTTTTTTCTTTAGTGTTACCGTGTTTTGAACTGAGCCCAATTGAAATTGACAATAGTTTTTTCTCAGCAAGTCCAACATTGTCGTTCATAGACAAACATAAAGTAACTATGACGTGATATGAAAAAAATTGGAAGAAAAGCATGTGGTCGCGAAACAGAAAATAAGATTCGAAAAGTTATAGAAAGAAAATGACGTCTTGATAAAATGGATATTTTTCTCGTGGAGAAGCTGGAAAAAAATGCTCTTAATGTTATTCATCAAGTGAACTTGGATATTCACCAATAAAAAACTTGAAAGCATGATAATAGAAACATGCATCGTATTTCAAAAAAATGTCGAATTGCTCCATAGAATTTCCTTGAAAAAATTCGCCATCCACATAACAATTTGCTCTCCGTGTCAAAATAATAAGAACATAAAGACTTGTTTCAGTCCATAACATACAGCGAGATCGTTTTTTTAACACCAGAGTTATAATGAAAGAAAAATTTAACACCATTTTTTTTTGTCTATTCCAATCAGACGAAAGTTCGTCATTTTCATGTTCCGACAAGTCCATGAAGGACTCGAGAGCACTCCGGTACTTAGGAGCACTTTTTCGAATTTCTAAGCACTAAGCATTTTCAAAAAATTCGCGGACCACCAAGCACTAAGCACTGGTTCCCTCTAGTGCTCGCAAGCACTGTGCTTACGAGCACAAAAGTGCTTCGAGTGTTTTCACGAGCACTAAGCACAATACTTCAGCACAGCTCTGCCAGAAGATACTTTTTTCCTTCGCCAACTTTTTCGAATCGGCTCCGTTGAAAACTTGCATGATATGGAAAAATTCAATTTCAAGTTATATAGGTTTGGAAATTCTCATCTGAAATATACGATATACAATGCATCAGACAGATAATTGTTCCGTCTAGTTGCACAGATGAATAGTCGAGAAAATCACGTGCTGTAACACACTGAATTCCGTTGTCTTATAGTAATATTCTAGTCTTGTCTTTCTCTTATCGTTGGGGCATAATTCATTTATTATGGTCGGCAACAGTAAATACTTGAATAGAGTATTACGGGCAGCCTGACAAATTAAATAATTCTTTACGTGTACTGCAGGTTCCCTACCATACTGCGATAAGAGAGGGTGACTAGGTTATTGCAATAACTCAACGGAATTCATTCAGGTTCAGCACGTGATTATCTCGACTATTCATCTGTGCAACTAGACGAAATAATTCTCTGTCTGATGCATTGTATACCGTATATTTCAGATGTGAATTTCCAAATCTGTATATCGCAAATTATCCCATCCAATGAAATGATTTTCGTTGTTTTTCAACCATTCTTGGTTCAATCGCGCTTTGTGAACTGGTGCAGAGTCTTGTTGGAACGTCTATGGTTTGCGACCGAAATGATTCTCTTCCCACGGCTTCAAAGTAGCCCCAAAAACACTTTCCTTTCAATATGTTTTCAATGAGCCTGGCGTTGAGCCACTTGAAATTTTGTTATCTTAAAAATTAATAAACGGTGAAGATGTGAATGATTTACATGAGGAAATTGTTGGATTATCTTAATATTCATATATTCTGAACAACATATTTACTACTTATTGATTCGATTTGATATTGCAGGTTGAATATAAAAATTTAATTATCAATTATTTTAATTCTGAACATGCAAAGTATCCTAGGATAATATTAATCGGAAAGAACTATGAGTGAGGATGTGCTCTATCTACTGCTGAAAATCTATTCTGAAACAATTTATTTTTATGAACTCATTGAACTCTTTCCCCGTATGGAATTTTCAATATTACGAGCTTATAAATAGAACTTTCTGGCTATCTCTCTTCAATAATGAACTAGGGGCTGAACCTTCAGGCTATATGAGTTTTCAAGAATTTCAAGAATAGTTTTTCGATGAAATGAAAGATGAAATAGAGAATTTACTCTGCCGTGATTTCGCTGAGTATTTCAAATAAAACATTGAACAAAGGCGAAATGTTGTTGAGCCAGGCTCAATGAAAATGCTTCGCGGCTATTACGGTCCTAAACATTATTTTTGGCTGGTGCTATAGTCCATTTCAGGAGACTATGAAGTGGAGGAACCACTCAGCACCCCCTATAGCAACGACCTCTCTATAGTGAACGCGACAGAGCAAGAATCCATCCCTCTTATAAAAGGTTTTCCAATAATAGGTGTTATTTTGAATAGCCCGTTATTTCGGTAGATGTCATGTTTGAAGCTGTCATTTTTTGACATTTGACAAGTAGAAACTAAGCCATTAATAAAAAAGAACGACACACGCTTCAAGAATGCATTGAAATTATTAAAATTCAATATAAAAATGGTGAAAATTTGGCAGAGACGGTTCGTAAAACTCGAACATTTTTGGGTCGTCGTGAAGCACCTTGTCGGTCTGCAATAAAGAAATTGGTGGAAAAATTCGAGCTGATAAGACAAGTTAGTGATGTGAAGAATAAAACCCGTGCACGTCGCTCAATAATGCCGAGAATGTTGCTGATGTAGCCGGAAGTGTCGTTTTTTGGAATTAGGCATTCCCCAAACGTCATTACACCGTAGTTTGCATAAATATTTGGTCTTAAAGCTTATAAAGTTCAGTTAACACAAGAACTCGAACCAGCCGATCATCAACAACATCGTTTCTTTGCTGATTGGGTCGTTGAAATGCATGAAAATGATCCGGAATCCCATCGAAAAATCATCTTGAGTGATGAGGCCCATTTCCACCTCGGTGGCTTCGTCAACAACCAAAATTGTCGCATCTGGGGCTCAGAAAACCCAAGAAATATTGTTGAAAAGCCTCTCTATCCTAAACGTGTGATTGTTTGGTGTGGTTTATGGTCCGACGGAGTCATTGGACCTTACTTTTTCTAAAATGAGGCTGAAGCAGCAGCTACGGTGAACGGATTGCGCTATCGAGAAATGATTGATGACTTTTCATGGCCGAAATTATATAGTATTGATCTGACAATGTTTACTTCACACAAGGCGGCCCTACGTGCAACACAAGAAACGAAACCATTGATCTTCTGCGGGGAAAGTTTCTGAAACGTGTTATCTCTCGACGAGGTAACCACAATTGGCCACCTATATCTTGTGATTCAACACCTTACGATTTCTTCCTTTGGGGCCACATCAAAGAGAAGGTCAATAGCCCAGCGTCGATTCAAGACTTCATTACAATGGCACAATGGAACAATGGAACAGACCTCCGTCAAATTTTCACAACTCGATCGTCTCAAGTTTCCCGAATTTGTGGGGGACGTTATCTCTTCCAACCTTCCGTATTCTCGAGAAGTGATATTCGAAAACGTATAAGAACTTCATTGCGCGAGTCCCTGTTTTACCTGCAGAAATGCACACCGCGCAATGAATTCGTATACGTTTTCGAATATCACTTGTCGAGAATACGGCACCTGGTCCCGTATTCTCGACAAGTGATATTCTAAAGCGTATGCGAATTTCATTGCGCGAGTCCCTCTTTTACCTGCAGAAATGCACACCGCGCAATGAAGTTCGTATACGTTTTCGAATATCACTTCTCGAGAATATGGCACTAGGGCACTAGGCCTCTTTAGTTGTTCGAGTTGCCGACAAGATCCTCGATTTGCCATATTTAGTGAAAGAGTATTCTGAGGCCTTCGAGGAACGCAACTTTCTCGACATATAACTTTTTTCATTCTTGTCGTATTCCGTATAGTAAGTTACGGCATCCTTTAAAAGGAATGGAAATTAAAGATTTTATCGGTGTGTTATCATCATTAGTTTGACAACAATTTACTGGTTTTTTCAACACAATTTTTAATTTTCGTTTCGCTCGATGTAACTTCACTTTTTGTCCAAATGTCATTATCATTATAACGTATAAGTACTCTATGACTGCTTGATTGGTTATAAGGAAAAGAAAAGGAAAGCCTTTCATTTTTTTGAAACTATTTCTTTGTATGAACCTTGCCCCCTCAATTATGAACAGAACAAGGAAAGAATTATCCAATTTGGTGAACTCATTTGGGAGATATGGCATTTTGACAGTAACCATAACTCCTGTTTTATTAATAAAGATGTGTCAAATGTTCATTGGAGTAGTAAAGAGTGTTTCAATAAGAGGTGTTATTTTGATATTTAAAGAAAAATGCCATTTTTCAATATAAATGATCGGATGTTTATTTCGGTATTAGGAGGAAGCTATGTCGTTAATAGTGGAAAATAACATCAGGTAAATGACCACCACGACCACGCTTACGGGACCATAACCTTTTAATGAAATTTTCCATAACCAAATCGCAAAGTAGGTGCCCTATGTCCTCGATAGCCTCACGAATTCCATCTTTGAGGTCTTGAATCGACGCTGGGCTATTGGCTTAGACCTTCTCTTTCACGTGTCCCCAAAGGAAGAAGTCGCAAGGTGTTAAATCACAAGATCTCAGTGCCCAATTTTGATCACCTCTTCGAGAGATAACACGGTCCGGAAACTTTTCCTGCAAAAGATCAATGGTTTCGTTGCTTGTGTGGCACATGCATTTCAACGACCCAATCAGCAAAGACACGACGTTGTTTATGATCGATCGGCTTGAGTTCTTGTGTTAACTGACCTTCATAAACCTTAAGACCCAAATCTTTATGCAAAATACATTGTAATGACGTTTGTGGAATGCCCTATTCCAAAGAACGAGGAGAATTGGACGAACCTGGGTTTTCTTCAACATTTTCGGCTACAGCAGCAATATTCTCGGCATTATTGAGCGACGTGCACGGGTTTTATTCTTCACATCACTAACTTGTCCCATCAGCTCGAATTTTTCCACCAATTTCTTTATTGCGGTTCGATAAGGTGCTTCACGACGACTAAAAATGTTAAAGTTTTACGAGCCTCTGTCAAATTTTCACCATTCTTTTAGTGAATTTTAATCATTTCAATGCGTTTCTGAAGCGTGTATCGTTCCATTTTTATTAATGGCGTAGTTTCTTCTTGTCAAATGTCAAAAAATTACAGCTTCAAACGTGACACCTACTGAAATAGCGGGCTATTCAAAGTAACACCTCTTATTGAAAAATCCCTTATATGATAATACATCGACAAAATCGTTAATTTCCCCCCCCCTTTAAAAGGATTACTATACGCAATACGAATAGAGCGAAAAAAGTTATATGTGGACAAAGTTGAGTTCCTTGAAGGCCTCAGAATACTCTTTCACTAAATATGGCGAATTGAGGATCTTGTCGGCAACTCGAACAACTAAAGAGGCCTAGTTGGACGGGATAACGTTCCCCACAAATTCGGGAAACTTGAGACGATCGAGTTGTGAAAATTTGACGGAGGACCGTTCGCCGGATGTTCCATTGTGCCATTGTAATGAAGTCTTGAATCGACGCTGGGCTATTGGCGTAGACGTTCTCTTTCACATGGCCCCAAAGGAAGAAGTCGCAAGGTGTTAAATCACAAGATCTCGTTCGCCAATTGTGGTCACCTCTTCGAGAGATAACACGGTCCAGAAACTTTTCCCCCAGAAGATCAATGGTTTCGTTGCTTGTGTGGCACGTAGCGCCGTCTTATGTGAAGTAATCGTTGTCAGATCAATACTATCCAATTTCAGCCCTAAAAAATCATAAATCATCTCTCGATAGCGCAATCCTTTCAACCTGAATTTTCTTCAACACTTTCGGCTACAGCAGCAATATTGTCGGCTGTTCTTGAGCGACGTGCAGGGGTTTTATTCTTCATTTCACTAACTTGTCCCAACAGCTCGAATTTTTCCACCAATTTCTTCATTGCGGTCCGACAAGGTGCTTCATGACGACCCAAAAATGTTAGTTTTACGAACCGTCTCTGCCAAATTTTCACCATTTTTATAGTGAATTTTAATAATTTAAATTAGTTTTTGAAGCGTGTATCGTTCAATTTTTAATTATGACGTAGTTTCTACTTGTCAAATGTCAAAAAATGACAGCTTCAAACGTGACATCTACCGAAACAGCGGGCTATTTAAAATAACACCTCTTATTGGAAAACCCTTTAAATGATAATACACTGATAAAATCGTTAATTTCCCCTCCTTTTAAAGGATTACTATACGCAATACGAATAGAGCGAAAAAAGTTATATGTGGAGAAAGTTGAGTTCCTTGAAAGCCTCAGAATACTCTTTCACTAAATATGGCGAATTGAGGATCTTGTCGGCAACTCGAACAACTAAAGAGGCCTAGTTGGACGAGATAACGTCCCCCACAAATTCGGGAAACTTGAGACGATCGAGTTGTGAAAATTTGACGGAGGACCGTTCGCCGGATGTTCCATTGTGCCATTGTAATGGTTGATAGGATGTGAATGCTTCGAGTGACGATTATTTCTGGACGAAGAGATTGAAGTTTTCTTTCGTCCTATGTTCCCGAGGGTCGATTCAGCTGTTGCATAAAGAGAATATGCTCCTGTGATATGGATTCAAGATGTTATAGTCCAGTCAAAATAGACATTCCAGTTTGCATTAATTCCCAACAAGCTGGATTTTTGTGCAGGTCTTGAATACGTCATTACAAATGATATGTCAAAAGTCCCCATCGATCCCGCTTGTGCGTTGTTTTTTATTCGAGGTCAAAGGTCACAAATTTGCGTTTTTTGCGTATATCTCTGAAACAACGAGAGCTATCGAAAAATGGTTCAGACAAAGTTTGTAGATCGTAAAATTGTCTACAAAAAATATTTTAACACTTTTTCTTGTACGATGCACTGTTCTCGAATTATGGCTATTTTAAACATAGAAAATACGAATATACACTCATACGTGGCCAGTATGCATCATCGATGGAGGATACCTGTTGCATCGTGTTGTGTGGGATCGAGAGAACACATTTGAGGATATTTTGGACAAATATCTTCAGTATGTTCGTAGACACTTTGGTCACAACGTTACTATAATATTTGACGGTTACACTGATTATACAAAAAATATCAAAGCTGCAGAACAACGTCGTCGAGCTAAACAAACATCTTCATCGTCTGATATCGTTTTTGATCGATCAATGACTGTTCCGACAAACCAACAGCAGTTTCTTGCTAATACTCACAATAAATCTCGTTTGATTTCGATGTTATGTGAAGAATTTGCTGCTGCCAATGTTGTTGTGAAACAAGCTCAAAATGACGCTGATGTCCTCATTGTTGAAACCGCAATTGAACAATTCCATAGCACCAATCCAACTATCGTTGTTGGAGAAGATGTAGATTTGTTAATAATATTAACTGCACGAACACCTAGTGATAAGATCATTTACTTTTTAAAACCTGGGAGAGCTCAAGTTCAAACGAAAATATATTCTTCACAAAGTTTAACTGCATATCCAAAATGTCAGCCTCATATATTATTCCTTCATGCGATAACTGGCTGCGATACGACATCAGCAATTTTCAAAAGAGGCAAAAATACAGTATTCAAATTGTTTGAAAAACGTGAAGACTTGATTGATAACGCAAAAGTATTTACAAATATTAACTCGTCAGCAGATGTTATCCTCACCAATGGAATTCGTGTTCTCCTTGCTATGTATGGAGCTCCAAAAAAAATGGAATCGATAGACAAGTATAGATATTTGAGTTTTGTGAAAAATACAAAAAACAATAAGAGAGTGCAGTTATCTTGTCTCCCTCCAACATCTGCTTCTGCTAATCAACACTTGTTTCGTGTGTTCTACCAAGTGCAAGTGTGGCTAGGCAATGATCTAAATCCTGAAGATTGGGGCTGGAAATTGATGAATAATAGTTTGGAGCCAATCCAGACTTTACTGCCACCTGCTCCAGAAAAATTACTCAATACAATTTTTGTAATTGCAAAAAAGGCTGCACAAACAATTGCGGGTGCAGAAAAGTTGGATTGTATTGTTCATCGGTATGTACCAATTGTCAAGGCCAATCTTGCACCAACATTGAATCAAATACAACAGATGAAGATTGTTTCGAAATTGATGAGGATATAACTGATATATCTCTCTTCTTGGAGCAGTCTACACAAATCGAGCAAGAAGAGGAAGAAGACAGTGATGAGGAAGAAATGAGTGACTATGAAGAATTTGATGTTGAATGATGATGTAATTTTCTTGATGTTAAAATTTTCATTAAATTTAAATAAAAAAAAAATTCATCAATAAAATAGTGTTCCATTACATTCCCTCGATCAAAATATATTGTGGAGTATTCCTACTGGGGAAACCACGTTAAAAAAAAAGCGCCGTGTACACTACCTCAGAGGTGGTTCGGAAATGTGTGCATATAGTAGAAAATACGACTTTCCTGCGCTCTAAAGTCACGATATCTCGAAAGCGATGCTTTGTAGGAGAAAAATGTTGAGATATTTTTTGTAGACAATTTTACGAACTACAAACTTTGTCTGAATCTTTTTTCGATAGCTCTCGTTGTTTCAGAGATATACGCAAAAAACGCAAATTTGTGACCTTTGACCTCGAATAAAAAACAACGCACAAGCGGGATCGATGGGGACTTTTGACATATCATTTGTAATGACGTATTCAAGGCCTCCACAAAAATCCAGCTTGTTGGGAATTAATGCAAACTGGAATCATAATTTAGTCTATTTTGACTGGACTATTAACCGAAAGCCCAAAGATGAAGGGTCTCAATAAGACTGGAGAGATGCAACATCAATATGTAGGATTTTTATAATTCAATGTTGTCTGAATAGTAAGATCGGAAGTTTGTCTTTGTTAAACGCTATTTCGGTAGATGTCACGTTTGAAGCTGTCATTTTCTGACATTGGACCAGTAGAAACTACGCCATTAATAAAAATGGAACGATACACGTTTCAAGAACGCATTGAAATGAATTAAAATGGTGAAAATTTGGCAGAGACGGTTCGTAAAACTCGAACATTCTTGGGTCGTCGTAAAGCACCTTGTCGGACCGCAATAAAGAAACTGGTGGATAAATTCGAGCTGCTGGACAAGTTAGTGATAAGAAGAATAAAACCCGTGCACGACGCTCAAGAACAGCCTAGAATATTGCTGATGTAGCCAAAAGTGTTGAAGAAAATCCAGGTTTGTCCATTACTCGTCGTTCTTTGAAATTAGGCATTCCACAAACGTCATTACACCGTATTTTGCATAAAGATTTGGGTCGTATGGCTTATAAAGTTCAGTTAACACAATAACTCGAGCCGGTCGATCATCAACAACGTCATGTCTTGTGATCTTTTGCAAGAAAAGTTGCCGGACCGTGTCATCTCTCGAAGAGAAAGGACTTTTCCTTTGGGGTCACGTGAAAGAGAAGGTCTACGCCAATAGCCGAGCGTCGGTTTAAGACCTCAAGATGAAATTCGTGAGGCTTTTGAGGACATAGGGCAGCCACTTTGCGATTTGGTGATGAAAAATTTTATTAAAAGGATATGGTCCTGTAAGCGTGATCGTGTTGGTCATTTGCCTGATGTTATTTTCCACTATTAACGGCAAAGCTTCCTCTTTATAATGAAATAAACATCCGATCATTTATATTGAAAAATGACATTTTTTTTTGAATATCGAAATGACACCTCTTATTGGAATACTCTTTATGTACAGTTCATTTACACACTAACCCGTTATAAATGTTAACATATTTACTCTGTATTCTCCAGCTGCTGATTTTCTCGTCGTTTATAAAATATTTTTGATCTATTGAATCTGATTGCTCAAATCGATTCACACTATCTCTGAACTTGGACGGATATATTTCTCAACGTCTCACTTTTTCGACTTTACTTTCGCGTTTTCTTCTCTAAACACAATTTTCTAAGCACTGCGGTTTCCGCACTCTGACTCTAAACTTTACTCTGAGAGCGTCGGTCTTCCTACTCAGATCATTTGATTCTACCCCTGATCTCTTCCATTTTCTCACCGACTTTCCTCCCCTATACTTAAGTCGACAGCTTACTTCTAGCCTTAAATCCCTACCTAACCAGATATCATTGGTGCTAGGAACTTGTACCAATCTTTAATATTTTCATTCAACCATGAAAACAGATATCTCATGAGCGATTATGACCATGCCATACTGTTTGGGTGTCACTAAGCACAGGCCATACTGGTTAAAAGATGTTGAATTCGACATCTTTAAAATACCTTCAGATGAGACCAATATATGTGCTTACTTATATAATTAGGAAGTTCATAATTATAAAATTTGTGATTTCAACTATAACAGCATAATCGTTACTGCAATTTTTCTTCTCAAAATTCACAGAAATAATCTTGTGTGCGGAAAAATCACTTTTCCGCACACTTTTTGGAGTGAATATTTGTTAGATATTCCTACCCAACTGTGATAGCTTTGAAATGATATCTTTTGTTCACACTATGAAAGCATAATTATCAATTCGAATTTTCATTTCGAATTGATAGAATTATTCGAAATTCCCAATATTACCCATGGATCTAATTCATTTCCATGTCATTGTTATTATGTTGAAAAAAAAATGTATATTTATAATATGAAAATCATAAATTGTATTTTTCTAGCAGAAATAATGGATTATTGCTGACTATTTCCCTAGTCGTAATTTGCACCAATCAAAAACGCGCAATTTTTAATTACAAATGATTTCTAGGTGGAAAAACTGTTCGGCAGGACCTGTCAGCAGTTTATTCGCGTTTAGCCGCGGCAAAACTTGACAGTTATTGTCAAATCAATATCTAAACTTAATGCATGCAGAATAATTTGTCTCTCATGAAATAGTCTTGTCAAATACCATTCGGGCATCTAATTTTTCCTGTGAAAAAAATCGAAAAAACACATTGCGAAGTAATATTTTGACAAAAAGCATTCGTGCAGGTGCAAAAATCCTCGTCTTCGACTCGGATTTTTGTTGCCACCAGCACTCATGCTTCTTGTCAAAATATTACTTAGCAACGTGTTTTTTCGATTCTTTTTGGGAAAATTAGATGCCCTTATGATATTACTTACGAAAAATTCAATGTGATAAGTTATGCAGGCACCGACGAGCAGTAAGATATTTCCAAACGTTATCCAATGAAAATAAGAAAAATATCAAACAGCATTATTCATTTTTTCGTATCGACTCGAATGTAAACCCATCCGTTCCCCAATTTTTTTCAGCACGATCCCGAAGAAAGTGATGAAGCGATACAATAAGGATAATACTGGACTGACGCTAAAAAAATGGCATCCAAACCCTCATCTGGGTCAGGATGTAATGTGTCAACATCTTCGCCGGACCCCTTTTTCGGGTCTCCCCGTATCTTTTCTCCAACCCCTGTGATTAGACCCCTCAAGCAAAAAGCACCCTACTCACCTGGCATTCGTAAGTACCATTGTCCCTTTTTTGCACATACTTGATCTGCAGGGTCCAGTCATCTGAACCCTCGCTGTGGAGTATCTGGAAGCGCTCATCGTTGGTGTAAGTGAACACTCCCGAAGACAGGATGTGCCAGTCCCTTCGTCTCACCCAGGATACTTGCTGAAAAGAAAATGCGATGAAAATTGTTAATGAATCACGAGGGTGGGAAAGATAAATGAAGAGAGAAGCCTTGGAAAAACTGATTTTACTTTTTCGTGACAGGCAAATTCACCATTGTCTGAATTCTTCTTGAATCGAAATAATAACGATGAAATGAACTTCCTTATTTGACTTATCTACAACTCTACAAAGTTGATAACGTTTCTGACGCATTTCTGCACAACACAATTTTATTCTGTTGACGAGATCCTTTCCTGTCTGAATGCAAATTAGATATACTTTCTTCTTCAAAGTATTCATTAAATAGATCTTGACCTTACGACTATTATGTGCAGGGCAGCCATTCATTTGAAACTTTACATTTCATCTGTTAGACAGGTGCATTTCATCGAATATGTCTGTCAAGTGATCATTAAGTAACTGGTTCTCCTTTCATAACTGTTGGAAATGAGAAGCAATAGTCACATGAGGGTTTTTTCTCTGCCATACCGGTTGTTTCATAAATTAATCACACCTGATTTCGTGTGAGTGGCCACATCAGTCTTTAATATCCTATGGCCCCCACTCTCATTAATTATTCTGGTACTAACTACAAAATGTAAGTCTGGTATCAGATTACAGATGAATTGATGAATTCCATAAAATTACACTAAGATTCAATCACGAAGAGCTTCAAAATAGAGCAAATTTAGGTTCGGATTTATTTAGACTTTTTCGTTGTTATCATGTTAGCCATTATATTATAGCGGAGAATGAGCATCTGGCACAAAAGTTGATATGTCATTCGAAAGTACACTAAATGAGGTATTTTTACTGAAGAGAAAGCGTGTGTATATCATTAATATTTCATCGAAAAAACCATTGGAAAAACAGGACTGATTTTGTTAACCTCAGAATCGTGATATTCTCCTTACCACGCCTGCAATAAAAGTGTTTTCTGCACACAGACTCTCTCATCTTGTAGCAAATTTATTGGCCTTTCCGAATATGTGGTCAAAATTGATGAGACTTAAAAAAAACTGAATGATGATCTTTTCAGGAAAAAAACTTGAAATTTTTCGTGAAATCAAGAAATGTTAAATTGAAGAATAACCGTCAACATTTCGTCCATGTGTTATAATATGACATTTTTTGTTGCAAATCACTTGTATAATCATCTCCAGATGTTTGTCCACTTCGAAAGTAGATACCCTGCATATTGTCTAAGGTTGCAACCCTCTCCTGGGGGTTGCTAGTAGAAACAAGCTTTGTTTCCCAGATCATGTACACCTGTCATCAAAAATCGAATTGTCTAAATGTTTTCACAAATTTTGATTCGTTGTTGAGTTATTGAGGAAGGACACTCTTAAATGAGACACACTGTATTATAATTAGTGACAATAAGAATTATTGTTAGTGAACACTCCCGAAGACAACATGTGCCAGTCCCTTCGTCAAACACAGAATAAGGGCTGAAAAACAAATGCGATGAAAATTTTAAATGAATTACGATTGTGAGAAAGATAAATGAAGAGTAAAGCCTTGGAAAAACTGATTTTTTTTCAGGCGAATGTCTGAAGTCTGAAAAATTTTAATCTCATAGTCACGATTTCGAAGAGAGCCGAATAAATGACAGCAGCACTGAGATTGAATCAGGAGCTTTATGCCGCTGGATTATATTATGAGAATAATAATTGCAAATCATGAACTTGTCGGGTTTTTTTTAAATCAGTAATTAAGTAATGCATAATTCAAGCTGGGCGAAATTCGTTGTATACTGAGAGGATCTCGAGAAATATAACAACTAGGAGAAAATTGATAACAAATTCATAACAAATTCTTTTTCCTAGACTGATCCGAATAAGAGGATTCACAAATTACTAACGTTAATTCAATTTGAAAATACTGAGGGTAATTCGTTTCATTCAAGTTACTCATTGAATCATTTTTCCTTTGCAATTCGAGATCAAAACAAGGAAGGTTTAAGATTTGCCTCTTTGTAGTGCCACCATACACTGACCGGCAAAATAATCGAGCCACTCAAAAAATCGATAGAGTTTGTTAATTCATAAATATGTTATTTCATGTCCGATTCTAATGATTTTTTTTTTCAATTGTAGTTATGTTCAACCTTAATCAATCACCGGTTTTGATTTTCGAGAAAACTCGGCGTACGTCATTTCATACAGGGTGAAACAAAATCTGTTTTTTAACCTAACTTGAGAACCACCCCTGGTGTGTTTCAGTTGTTTCACCGTGTGATTTCTCATTTCATTATCAAGACACATCTTCTCTTGACAATTTAGTTCTTCATTCATAACAATAGCTCAATTTTTGTTAAGATACAGTTTTTTGAGTAAAACATTGAATTTCGCTAAGGCTACAACAGTACTTCAACAAATTCAACCTAAAATTCTGACCAAATGAAAACAAACTGAAGCAAAGTCAGAAACATAACGTGTTTTCCGCCTAGACGCAGATAACAGTTGCAATTCCGTCTCGACATGTCCTCATTAAGGTATTGAATCAATTAGAGCATCACTGAGATGCTGCAAATTTTCAGGATTTCGTACGCGAGATCGAATTTTCCTCCCAAGAGCATCCAAACATGCCCAATTGGGTTCAAATCAGCTCTTAAAGCAGGCCAGTGTAATGTTTGGATATCATTCTCTGCTAAATACTCCTTGGCAATCCTAGTCATATGCGGTTGATGCGGTCGGGCATTATAAAGCACGAAATCGTCTCCAACAAACGGTGCATACCGAACAACATGTAGCGCTGAAACTTTTATTATTATTATTATTATTATTACAAAAGTAGAAGAGAGGAGGCCGAAGCCTATAAACTCTCAAGATAAACAGGAAAAAGCATGTATGTGTTTTATGTTTTCACTCAGTTTTCAGTTTATTTTCATAACTTTCGGATTTAATGTTTAATCTGTGAAAGTAGGTTCTTCATAGCCATTGCGATATTATGGAGTTAAATGTTTCTCTGAAAACTCTGTATTTTTAACGAAAATTGAGCTATTGTTATGATAGGTAAAACAACTGGAACACATAGAGGTGGTTCTAAATTTAGTGCGAAAAAACAGATTTTGTTTCACCCTGTATAAAATGACATAAGCCAAGTTTTCTTGAAATTCGAAACTGGTGATTGATTAATTAATTGAAAAAACATTCAATCGAATCGGACTTCAACAAACTTACTCGACTTTTAGAGTGGATCGATTATTTTGCCTGTGAGTGTAGTTTTTCTTGGTTTCAAATCCTTTCTTAAATATTCAGAGGAGTCTTCAAACTGCTGCACTGAAAAATGACGCTCTGATCCTATAGTAAATAGTGGAACATAATATTGAAACAGCCCGAGGGGTTGACCCGAATCGATATAAAATATTAAAGTTTCACCATAAATTTCATATTTTTTCATAAAAAAAATAGGAGAAGCACTAGAAACTTCCAACTTCAGGCAAGCGATGCGTTAGATACGAATGTCGAACATCAGTTGGGGAAATAGGCAAATAGTGTTGAAATATGGAATACTTTCCTCATCTTATTGAATCAGGTAGTTCATGTATACCGGTGCTCGTGAACACAATTCTGCCTTGGAGAAAGAAAAGGCAATTTATTCTCAGTGAAAATGTACATCATGCATAGCATATTGGAGGATTTCGAAATATCAGTGTTTCGATTACATATCGAAATGGGACTGAATGGAAATGCAAATATTAATATAGATTGGCTAAAAATACAATGTGAAGTTGCCAATTCAGATCTATGAAATTGTATTGCAGAACAGAAATCTAGTGTTCCCATTAAAAAAAAATGAGACAAGCCCTGAGCAGTAGCTTTTGAGTGCTCGTTCTTTGGTGGAGCAATAAGACTATTACCTCAAAATTTTATATATGGTATTTGAGATTGATGCCGAATATACAGTGTGTTTGGTCACGAGTTAGCGATAATTTAAGGTCATCAAATATACCTAATATTATCGACAAAAACACCCAAACTTGGAAGTTTACCCCCTTAGTTTTTTTAAATTTACTTTTTTACGACAGATGTAAAAAAAATGTTTTTTGAAAAATGACACTACCACCTTTTATTGAAGTATAACAATATAAAACATTCAACTTGAAAACGCCATAAAAAAATTCTTCAAAAAAGTTCATAGTAAAAATATGTACTGATTTTCTTAGTAAATCCGCAATAGTACAGGAACTAGCACATTGAAGTATAATTTTCTTTCAATTATTTTACACGTAAGGATATTAGCTAAAAAACAACACTCACATCATATCTGTAAGTTACATAATTTAAGAGTTATTGCTGTTCGAACATGATCACTACGAGAGCAAAAGACACAAGACAGGTCGTCATGAAGGCCACTGCCTGTCTACAGAGCAGACCAATTTTTAGGATTAATTTGTTTGTTTGATCATTGAAAATTTTCGAAAGTACAGTACTGAGGTTTTTTTTTATTTCATAAGGGTCATGTTCGAACAGCAATAACTCTCAAATTATGTAAATTATGTGAGTGTTGTTTTGAAGCTTGTGTCCTTAATTGTTGAATCATTGAAAAAAAAATTGATTGCAATGTGCTAGTTCTTGTACTATTGCGGATTTACTGAGTGAATCAGTACATATTTTCACTATGAACTTGTTTTTATATTGTTATACTTCAATGAAAGGTGGTAGTATCATCTTTCAAAATACATTTTTTTCACATCTGTAGAACCTTTATGTCCAAAGAAATCGATATTATTTGGAAGGGTCAACAAAAATAAAAAAGTAAATTCAAAATGGGGGCTACTCCAAAACTAAGGGGGCAAACTTCCAAGTTTGGGTGTTTTTGTCGACAATATAAGGTATATTTGATGATCCTAAATTATCGCTAACTCGTGACCAAACACACTGTATAAAAGCAGAATCTCAGCACACAATTATATTCTGGAGATTATTCAAAAAATGAAATATATTAAAAATGAATAATAACAAAAATCAATTTCTATGGTTCTGATAATAAAATTTTGCATGAACATGCAGTATATCAGTTCTGATTCACAAAATGAATTTCACTTGAATGGGTTATCCTGTTTCGTAAATATAGGGATTCTTCTCTTCAATATTCCGATTGAATTTCCCATGCTTCTGTTATCACTATGGTCACAAAATTCTGTATGAACATTCAGTGTATCAATCTTTATTTAAAAAATGAATTTCATCCGAATCGGAATTTTTTTTCATGGAAGTTTCTTTTTTTCAATATTCAAATTGGATTTTCAATAATTCTGTTTACACTATGGCCACAAAATTATGCATGAAGCTTATTATGACCATCTTGCATATGATCCCAGCATTTTATTTCGAATTAAGTAGAACGAGCGCTCAAAAATAAATGGTCTCTCAGATCAGATTTTCTCTAAGCTCTCTGGTTCAAAAATGACAGTACATAAGTGCAAAATCATCGAAATTTGTCCACCCTGTACAACAATCGCGGGAGAACAATGTTCAAATGGTTACCAACCTAAGATCAATTCGGAATCACATTTACATGAAATTATTTGCGTTAGTTTTCCGTGAACATAAAATAGAATCAGTAAATATTCGATTTGAGATATGTACCATCACCGAGTTGTTGATTTTTGGTACAATCTATGATCAACCGAAAACAAATGATTGACGACTCGGCTAACTTTCAGCACAACTCCCGAACAACTCATGAAAATGGAGGCCATATATCATTCCGAAATTTCGAAATTATCGTTGGATGAATATATGGAAAGTTTGTTACAAACTTATGGCAGAAATGAATATTCGCTTCTACAATTCAATATTGCAACAAAAATACAGTTTCAACTTATCAATATTCATCGGAAATGAATTGAAGCGATCTATTTCCGGTCGATGTTCCGGAAAATGGGTCAGCAGCTTCAACCGGATCCTGAATCCTTTCATATTGCGAATGTCCTCATTTCCCCCAGGAATTTAACTCTCTCATTAAAATTTAAAGACTCTCAACTTCCGAAATGGAACAGAAAGTTTTATTTACGTTGAAATTGCTTCATTCCCAGTCTGTCGAGGAAGTTTATAATCGAAAATATTTGAAGGCGTTTTTTTGAAGAAACCATATGAAATGAGGGTTTTTCTTGGCTGTTTCACGTTTCGGGTGTTTCCGTGAAATCCGCTATCAAATTGGAAAAATGATAAATCAAAGTTGAATATTCTAAAAACCATTTGTTTTTATTATACCCTTTCTAATATGGCCGGTCCAACATTAGAAGTGTCACCAGTTTCAGCTATCGATGCACCTGTCACAGTGTAATCAGCAAATGTTGTCAACTTCAAATAAATAAACAAACGCCTACTATGCGCTCAAAATTTCGTGAACGGACTTAAAGTATTGATTACAAGGGTACAAAAGCATTTTATCCACGACTATTGTAAAATCCGTCCATTGTACGTCTCTGTGATCGGCCTTAATAATACCATCAATCACAAGGGAATAATGAGATTATAATTCACTGCTGTCAGATGCTTCATAGATTTAGCTTTGATATAATATTTTTTAAATTGGTATTTCTTCAGTACTCCAACTAATAGATATGGGCATATCTCGTAAATCGACGGCCAAATCTACTTTCATTATATCAATTAAAGCTTTTTTATTACAAAATATATACAATGACCAGTTCTCCAAAACTTCCTCATGTGTCAACTTGACTTTTTCCTCGCTTGTCATAAAAGGGTCTTGTCGCGGTCGCCAAATGTTATAATCTTCAAGAATATATTTAGTAAGCGTGGATAAAGTATAGTATGCTAATAGCGTATAATGGCTGTTATTCACTGGGTGGTTTGGGCCACTTAAACTTACCTCGCGAATAATAGCCGTCATTATACGCTCGCTGCATAAAATACTATTACTTGAATTAAACGAAAAAGACTTGAACAGTGTTTTCTGACGAAAAAATTGGCTACCAGGAACCAGCATGGTTTGGACCGCGGTAACCGCAGATGGGCGCTCTCAATTTTTGTAGTTGTTAGCCTGGCATCAGGAAAGTGTTCTTGAGGCTGCTTTGAAGCCGTGGGCAGACAAACATTTTGGTCGCAGATTAAAGGTGTTCCACCAAGACTCTGCACCGGCTCACAAAGCGCAAATGAGCCGAGAATGGTTGGAAAAACATGTTTCGAACTTTATTTCGTCCACATAGTGACTCCCAATTTGATCAGATGTGAATTAAATGGATTATTCTCTAAGCCTTGGTCCAAACTAATGAATATACCAGCTCGAAACACTGAAAAAAGCCATTGTCTGTGAGTGGGCTGGCTGATTTACTGGCAAGTGCCCACGCAACCTGCGATTCGTTTTTTTGCCCGAAGCGAATTGATTATGAAAATTTGATTCTTTTCACTTGTTCTGCACCTGAAAATGAATGAAAATCATTTTCCTAACTAAATTTATGGCCCTTTGAATACGTAACAGTCCGAACGTCGGACCCTGTATGTAAAAAATCAAAAACTGAAATGGTATTGAATGGAATTGGAAGCAAATTGCTAACACGATATTTGCTGTCATTCATTTATGAAACCGTGTATGGAAAAACGCCTCCGGCTTCTATCGGAATTTTCAGTGGCACACAGCCTGAAAAAAAAAATGCAGCAGTAAAAACATCTGTATTTCAACGCAGTTAATCATTTCATCTAGTTGATATTGCCAGTAACTCAATCTTCTGGGAATGTTTAAGCACGTTCATTAACTGCTCACAACTTTATTTGTATTTAATATACTATTGGAATGTTGTATCCCCGCTGAAATCCCACACACCGGTAGGGTCTAGCGCCTGGGTGGTTCGAAATAAGTGTAAATAAGGTTTGTAAACTCAATTCACTGCAGCAATGAAAATATACAGCACAGAACAAAACTACAAAGTTTCAAAATTGTACCAAAACTAGAAATGACTTTTCTAATATTACAATCTGTCAAATCAATTTTTTAAAACTACATGCCTACTCGCTAAATATAAAAGTGACGTTTTTAAAATATTATAGGTACAAAAATCAAATGAGAATAAAATACTACCTAAGTTACAACATTCTCCCACCTGAAAAACGGTTTCAACCAAAACCTTTTTTCACAAATTCAAAACTAATAACAAAATTTTTGTAGCATTTCAACGTCACACAAGTTCTTCCACTTTTCTTTCGCTCAGCATTCACCTCTTCTTCATTTACTCGTTGGTCTGTAGAGGGCCATTTCTTCTTTTTCTTGTATAACCACTGAGGACCCTGCCATCATTTTGACAGAGAAGGTAAGTCTGCAGGATTATGTACGCCTGGTTTATGTCTACAATCTTCTTTAGGCGTTAATTGTGCAATTTCTTCCAGTCTGTTATAAACAAAAGTACCCCAATTTTCGTTTCTCTGGATCCAAAGTTACTCCAGAAATAACTTTTATATTTTTCGGTAAGATTTTCTGTCACTTGTATATACAGTCTGGCTCCAATTGCAGTAGCTGCCAATTGTTCAAGTCGTAGTATAGTCAGCTTTCTCTCTTTGTTATCTAAAGGAGCAATTCTGGACTTAAAGCATTGGTCACTTTCGTGTACTCCCTGGCAAAATACACACTTGGCCACATTGAATTCCTTATTCAATAGACCCGCGGCAGTCATTTTTCCCGGAGCAGAATATCCCGAAAGTTTCTTTTCGCTTGCTTTCGATGTTGCAACAGATTTCATTAAATCAAAACCTTCACTGGCTGAAACGATTCGTTGTTCATTTTCCACCTCTGATCTCACAAAACATAACAAATTTTTAAATCTATTATCAAGAGGTGTTTCGGGTTCATCGTTTTGAGAATTATTGAGTCTGTCATTCTCAACATCACGGTTCGAATTATAAGGAGATCTTTTAAATTTTCGCTCACCTTTACTCGGATCTACCTTACCCATATCACCTTCGACAGACTGCTCATCTACAGGCTTTGACAGGAGTTTTCCAACTTGTAATTTCAAACCTATGAACCTTTTCAAGTAGGCTTCACATTGTTCCATTTCTCCCATCAACTGGTCTTCGGTAGCTTTCCCATCAAGCAACAAATTGTACACTTTTTTATCACAAGCAATTAAGTTGTCCCACTTGGGTTTCAAGCATTCCCAAGCGATCACGACATCACTAAACACCAAAGGAACTGTCTTAATATGCCCATCCAATTCGTTTGCTGCTTTTGTAGAGCACATTCGTAATACTTTACGATTTTTCCTAGTTTTTTCGACATCGGCCATTTTGCGCTAACTCTACTGTATTTCAAAAAACTGCACCAAGTCCTGTCACGGTCGCCAAAAATGTTGTATCCCCGCTGAAATCCCACACACCGGTAGGGTCTAGCGCCTGGGTGGTTCGAAATAAGTGTAAATAAGGTTTGTAAATTCAATTTACTGCAGCATATAAGTTACAACATGGAATTTTCATTTCATTTCACCTGTAAAAAATATCAGAGAAATGATTGAAATATAGTAATGTTGACTATCCTAGCTTCCTATTTGTCTGAATAATTGCCGAAATTACTTCAGTTGGAAGTGAATTGGTTTTGACAAATAGAACATGCCTTTTCCGGATGACAATCAACAAAACGATAAGGATTGAAATCAGAGTACCAGATAGGAATATCGGCGATAGTTCGGAAGGAAATTCTGAAAGTAATATAAATTATTCATTACCGAGGATAATAATTCACTTTCTGGTATAGAGCAAAAGCCCGTGAACCCCAGACCTTCGTTATTTTATAAAAGCTTTTAAACTTGTCTACACATGCTCCCAACACAGGTAAGAACGATGGACCATTATGAAGTTCGGGTTACCCTGGCTTTGGCAGGTAAACGGTATTAAAGGGGTGTAAAATACTGATCTAGTTTCGTCATTTTATTGAGTGTGATTTTTTGATATTACCTTCAGAATATCATTAAAAATCACGTCATTAATTGCCAGACACTTACTATAGTGGCAACCCCTTGCCAGACACTCTTAATGTTCATTTAATTATATGTAATTCTACTTACGTTATAGTATAAAAGCTGATTTTTATATATAATACTTGGGTAATAATTAGAGAATGTTTTCTCATTAGCCAAAAAATTTTTGATAGTGGCAACAATTTGCCAGACAAACTTGTAGGTTAGCTGCAGATGCGAGCGCGAGACAGTATATATGATTGGGTGTGAGTGAGACGGCATGATTATAATGCCTTATGCAAATATTTTTTTGTATAGATTTATATAACTAATCATTTAAGTGAATCTCAAAAACATCTGAAAAAAGACATTCGATGCTATAACTAAATAAAATTGTTAAATACCAAGAAAATTATTTGCATAAGTCTTCATTATGCCGTCTCACTCGCACCCACTCATTTATACTGTCTCGCGTTCGCACCTGCAGCTAAACTACAAGCTTGTCTGGCAAGTTGTTGCCACTATCAAAAATTTCTGGCTAATGAGAAAACATTCTCTAATTATTACCCAAGTATTATATATAAGTAGAATTACATATAATTTAATGAACATTAAGGGTGTCTGGCAAGGGGTTGCCACTATTGTAAGTGTCTGGCAATTAATGACGTGATTTTTAATGATATTCTGAAGGTAATATCAAAAAATCACACTTTATAAATGACGAAACTAGATCAGTATTTTACACCCCTTTAATACCGTTTACCTGCCAAAGCCAGGGTAACCCGAACTTCATAATGGTCCATCGTTCTTACCTGTGTTGGGAGCATGCGTAGACAAGTTTTCAGCTTTTATAAAATAACGATGGTCTGGTGTTCACGGGCTCTTAGACCAGTATGTTCAGAAGTAAATTGTAAAATTTTACCGAAACGCTAGGTTATGTTATTGTAACGATGACCTGAAGTGATTATGGAAATTAAACTGATTTTGTCAGAAAGCAACATCAGTTGGAAGTGATGCGCATCAGTTCAAAATCACAACATTGTCAAATAGAACGCGCATCAACTGATTTTGCATCAGTTTGGAAGTGATGCAGCTTCAAATAGAAAGGGCCTTATGAAATATAATAGATATTCGTCAACTTCCAGATTTTATCTGCCCCCCTACCCAAGTTAGGAGCGATGATTTCATAACGCGATTATAAAAATCCATCACTCTATGAAATATACAGGATGTCAAGAAAAAAGTACCATGCATAGTGCCACGCGATAGAGAGCCATAATAAATGAAAAAAAGGTCCCATGAATATATGTCCGAAACTGCTTCCTTCAAGAAATACAGAGTGTTAAAGTTCATTTTTTCGTTTGGTTTTTTTTTTGTAACAAAGAGGTAACAATTGAACAAAATGTAATATGCGTCTGTTTGCCCGGCCATTGTAATACCCATTAATCACAAGTGAATACTGAGTTATTATTCACTGCAGTCATATGCTTCATAAATTTCACTTTAAAGTTATATTATATTTATTTTTTCACACTTATAATAAAAGGGTCTTGTCACGGTTGCCAAATGTTAAAATCTTCAAGAAATATGTACCTATATTCAGTAGCTGTGGATGAAGTATAGTAATACGCTACTCGCGTATAATGGCTGTTATTCTCTCGTTGATTTAGGCCACTCGTCTACGGCTCGTAGCCTAAGTTTCATCTCGTAAACAATAGCTATCATTATACACTCGTTACATAATATAATTTTATCCACGACTATTGGAAAATCCGTCCATTGTACGTCTCTGTGCTCGGCCTTAATATTACTCATTAATCACAAGGGAATTATGAGATTATTCACTGCTGTCAGATGCTTCATAGATTTAGCTCTGACATAATATTCTTTAACTTGGCATTTCTTCAGTATTCTGAAGTACCCCAACTAACAAATATGGGCATTGTCCATCGAGGGCCAAATTTACTTTTATTATATCAATTAAAGCTCTCTTCATCACAAAATATACAATGACGAGTTCTACAAAAATTTCTCATGTGTCAACTTGACTTTTTCCACGCATAATGTTAAAATCTTCAAGAAATATATTCGGTAGTAGTGGATAAAGTATAGTATGCTACTCGCGTATAATGGCTGTTATCCACTCGTTGATTCACTTCACCTCGTAAATAATAGCTATCATTATACGCTCGTTGCATAATATACTATTATCTACATGATATTGCCAGAAACTCAATCTTCAGCAAATCTTCTAAGTTCGGGCAAGTTTATTAAATGCTCACAACTGTTATCTCAATTTAATACATCGACGATTTTTTCACATCACAATTTACCCACAAATGACAGTAACAATGATTGAATTACATACATATGGTTCGTAATAATATATAGATATTCAACTCTCCAGATTTAATCAGCTCTCCAAGCCAAGTTAGGTGGATATTTCAGCGATGACTTCATAATGCGATTATAAAAATCCATCACTCCATAAAATATAGATAAGAAGCTTCAACAACGTTTTCGCTTTGCCCGTATCGAGGCTGATACCCTGTCAAGAGAAAATAATGTTTAGCCCTTTTCAGGCCTTTCATCCTGGAAAATCTCCCCTGTCTAGTCAGAGATCAAGACCTCTCGATCGATTTGACTTGACAGGTCATCGAAGATGAATGAAGATACTCGAGGAAATGGATTCATCCATTTTCAGATGTCATTTCATCTTCGAGAAGCAGATTAAAAATGGTTATCTTTGGACAGTTTTCAACTATTGCAACTATTGCAAGACGTGCTCATTTAGAGTGTTTTCCAATAAGAGGTGTTATTTTGATTAGCACGCTATTTCGGTAGATGTCACGTTTGAAGCTGTCAGTTTTTCACATTTGACAAGTAGAAACTACGGCATTGATGAAAATGGAACGATACACGCTTCAAGAACGCATTGAAATTATTAAAATTCACTATAAAATGGTGAAAATTTAGCTGAGACGTTTCGTTAAACTCGAACATTTATGGGTCGTCGTAAAGCACCTTTTCGGACTGCAATAAAGAAATCGGTGGAAAAATTCGAGCTGTTGGAACAACTAAGTGATGTGAATAATAAACCCGTGCATGTCGCTTAAGAACACCCGCGAATATTGCTGCTGAAGCCGAAAGTGTTGAAGAAAATCCAGGTTTGTCCATTCCTCGTCGTTCTTTGGAATTAGGATTCTTTATGGCCGAAACTGGATAGTATTGATCTGGACAACGTTTACTTTCAACAGACGCTACGTGGCACACAAGCAGCGAAACCATTGATCTTTTGCAGGAAAAGTTTCCATGCCATGTGATCACAATTGGCCACCGAGATTGTGATTGTGATTCAACACCTTGCGACTTCTTCCATTGGGACCACGTGAAAGAGAAGGTTTACGCCAATAGCCCAGCGTCGATTCAAGACCTCAAAGATTGAATTCGATTACATAGGCCAGCCACATTGCGATTTGGTTATGAAAAATTTCATTAAAAGGATATGGTCCTGTAAGCGTGGTCGTGGTGGTCATTTGCCTGATGTTATTTTCCTCTATTAACGGCATAGCTTCTTCTTTATAATGAAATAAACATCCGATCGTTCAAATTGAAAAATGGAATTTTTCTTTGAATATCAAAATAACACCTCTTATTGAAAAACCCTTTATTTATAAACAGAACAGAGGACGAAAAACTCATTTTTCTACAAGCGTGCACTTTCATTCTCTTTCCCGCACGTATTTCAATTCGTAAAGAGTCACATTGCCAACACAGTGGGAAAAAAACCCCTGCTATTCCATTACTATCACTTTCCGCACTTGTTAGGAAAATAACTATTTTGTCCCAAGACTCGAAAATAACAGACAGTTGGGCAAAACGATATAGCACTCGAAGGCGAAGTCCAGCATAAGCTACCCAAATTAACCCTTCAAAATACATGCACTCCAATTCTCTCATAAAATACAGTGTTGGGTTAGAGTTAAAAAATGTGAGAAAAGCCCTGAGCAACAGCTTTTGAGCGTTCGTTCATCGGTGGAGCATTACCTCGAAATTTCATATGGAACTTGAGATTGATACCGAATACATCAATGCAGAATCTCAGCAAAATCGGAATAAAATTTTAGGAATTATTCAAGAAATGAAATATGTAAAAAATAAATAATAAAAAAAATTAAATTCAATGGTTCTGATGATGCGATCTTCTTGAAAACTTGCATGAACGTTCAGTATATCAATATATCGAATTTTCCATGGTTCCGTTAACAATATGGCCACAAAATTTTGCATGAACATTCAGTGAATTTCACTATCTCTCGAATCGCATATCTTTTTATGGAAATATGAAGTTTTTTCTTTTCAATATTCCAACGAAATTTTGCATGAGGCTGCAACATTTCATTTCGATTGGTTTCTTTTTGTTTGAGATATTGGAGAACAAAAATTTTGAATGGCTATATCTAATAAAACAGCCTGTACGATTTGGCTGGTTAACAAACTTAACCCAAGCTCAACCTGAAAATCTCGAGTTTCTAGGACAATCCATTCGAAAGTTATCGTGCTTACGGCCCCACGGACAGAATTAAGTTTGACCATGGATTCTTCACCAGGGAGTCAAACCCTATCGTTTGAGACCCATTTCCGCTCAAAATTTGAAAATTACAAACGATATAGCACTCGTTTTGGCAGAACGAGCGCTCAAAAAGTTTATCCGAAATTTTTCAAGTTATGATCAGTGAAATATTAATTATAATTGAATAAAATAAAAAATTGGTTGATAACAACGAGCTGTAATTTCAGTTATATCTCCTCCATAAGCTTCCTTCTTCCAGTAATATAAAGTGTATTATCGATAAACAAGATTATTCTGAAAATGATGATCAGAACTTTAGACTGCAAAGAGCCGAAAAATGAAATCCTCTCTAAAATATCTGTTAATTTCCCCCAACAAAGGTACAGCTTCTCAATTATGAATCTCAAAGAGAAGTTATGAACTCATTATCTGCGAAACAGTTCATAAGTGGGATTTGGGAAATTTTAATTTGAATGAAATGTAGTTTATCGGCCTATTCCAGAAGCTTACTGCGAGCTGAAAATATAAGCTGAAAACATTGAGTATGAATTTGTAACAAATATTAATTTCCTTCCGGATTCATTACCAATGTAAAAACTATATTTATCCGTAAGATATGCACAAATATCCACAAAAGCACCAATCTAAGTGATAGGTAGAGAAAAATCTCTACCTAGTCTAGTTTTTTCCGGAAATTTTTTTGAGCTCATATTATTAGCAGACTGATGGTGGTATTCTGCTTTTCATCTGTAAGTTACGATACTGTAGCGTACGATTGATTTGTAACTGACCAACTTACAGATTCGTTAATAATGCAATTCTGAAATGGTTCCTGTAACTTTCTCATTTACTGTGTCACTTTTGAACTACTTATTGAAAAAAAATAACCTTCAATCGTAAGATTTGATCATGGATCTTATGTATTAGGAGTGAATGGTTTTGATTTGAATTTAAAAATACATTTATCTGAATGTGGTTCGCGTTTGTTTCTATCATCTTATGAATTGAAAACAGGAAAGAAAAAAGTTGCTTGGTTAAAATTGCTGTAGAGCATTTATTAAGTTTATAGTACACTGGTTCTTCAATCTGAACATGTTTACAAACTGGGCATTCGGCATTTCTTCAATCTGAACATTTTCTGGGCATCCAACATTTCAAATGGATTCATTTGATCACGCAACTTTTTCCCTCCAATTCTCACAAGGTTCCTACTTTTAAAAAGAATGATTTTCAGGTAATGTATATTATTGAACAATGTTTACCTGTTAAGATTTTTTTCCGATAAAAATCAATAAAACGAAGCCATTTTATTTTTATACATCATGAATTTCTTATGTTAAAACGTTGGTGTTCGTCCTAAAATAAACAAACCATTCAACGTCACCTCACAATATGTCATTCGATAATGCTTCCGATCACCCGTCGAGTATAGTATATAACATTACTAGCAAGGTAAGAGGGTTTTTACTGGCGAATGGAGGATATAATTGACGAGCCGCAGGCGAGTCATTACCTCCTTGAGCCAGTAAAACCCGTTACCTTGCGTGTATTGTTTATATTTTATTTGTTTTTCGTTTGTAAAAAGGTGAGATAAAATCCAAAAAAATCTCAATAATTTATCGCAAATGTCGTAAGCTATTTATGATTATTTTGACATCGGAAAATTATGACAACTGTCAGTGGCTTTACGAGAGGGAAGTCCTTCGAGAATATTTGCTAATTTCTGACGAAAAAGGCCAGATCCAAATGAAACAAGGTATGCATATCGTTTTTTAATACTTTTATAACATTTATTACTAAAAATATTCGTTCCAGGAACGATTAAATTAGAAGGATAAATGAAATTAGATGCAAGTACGTGAAAAGGAAAGCGAATAGATACGAATATAACAAGGTACGAATATCGTTTTCGAATAGTTTGAGAACGTTTATTGAGAAATACATTTGTTCCAGAACTCTGAGATTAGAAGAATAAATTAAATTAGAAGCAAGTACTTGACAACTTTTAATGTAAATATACTACTAACTTGTAAAAGTTTTACAAGTTAACTGTCAATTTTACAAGTTAGTGACTTGAAAAAATAAACTTCCTTGATTAATATTGTGTTTTTGGAAACTGACGTTTACAAATGAGAAACAAATGAAATATTCAACGATTTCTTTAAGCTACAAATCTCTTAAAGAGGTCCAGAATTGCAATTTCCTGTAAGCTTATGAAAAGTTCTAGATTGGCTTAAAGATAAAAGCAGAATACAACCATAATTCTCTACCTTCTTTCTTTAGCAAACTAGCTGAGGGAAACGAAATAGAGTAACTGCGAAGTCTGGAAAAAAAAGGAAAATTTTACTTACAGGTCCCGCACAAACTCCTGACATACACAAATCGAAACGAAAAACTCAATTAGTTGAAACACGCGATGTTTTTTCAGTATGCTGCACGATGAAAAACACGCATTCTCAGCTTGACATTTTTCATTGTTAAGAAATGAATTTTGGAATATAAATCTATAGGATGAAGCATGATATTTGAACTATGAAAAGTCAAATTGGATAACAACTTAATTGAGTTGCCTGTCATGTAGTTTTTTTTTATTTTCATACTTTGGTTTATTTTAGTCAGGGTCGGAGTGTGAAATTTGTTAATTTCTCTTTTCCCTCTACTCTATTTTTCATATTTCACAAATTTTATGCTGCGTTCAGAAGTAAAAGGATGAATACTTTCACTATTTGTATTCAAGTTTTTGAGCGCTCGTTCTACTTAAACGAGTGCAATATCGTTTTGCCCAAATATCTGTAATTTTAGAACGATAGGCTTAGACTACCTGATGACGAATTCCTGATCAAATTCAATTCTGTGCGTGGGGCCGTCCGTAAGCACAATAACTTTCGAAGGGATTGTCCTAGAGATTCGAAATTTTCATGATTGGTTCAGGTCCCAAATGGCTTGGTTAAGTTCGTTAATCAGCCAAATCATACAGAGTGTTCCATGAAATATGACCATTCAAAATTTTGGTTCCTCAATATCTCAGAAAAAACGAAACCAATCGAAATGAAATGTTACGGCCAAATGAAGATGCTCATAACAAGCCTCATGCAAAATTTTGTTTCTATAGTGTTAACAAAACCCTATAAAAATTCAATTGTAATATTGAAAATAAATATCAATACATTCGCTCTTACTTTTTCATACCTATCTTTAGGGGTTTTTGGAGTTATTAATTATTTTCGAACTTTTAGATCAAATTGGCGTGTTACGAAAATGACCCTAGTTCGCTCAATATTTGAGATTTGAGTCAGAAATTAAGCGAGTCATTAGATATTGATCTAATCTTTGTCACTGCTTTTGAATTATAGTTGTCAGTTATACAGGATGGACCAAAAAAATCATCATTGGCTAAGTTACAAAATCGTAAAAAGTCTGTTTTTCGAATAAGTAATTGTAGGGTGTGTTGTACTTATCAAAAAATTAAAAATATATAGGTGTATAATTTGAAAAAACAGACTTTTTCACGATTTTTCTGCAACTTGGCAAATGATGATTTTTTAGTCTACCTGTATAACTGACAACTATAATTCAAAAGCAGGGACATAGATCAGATCAATATCTAATGACTTGCTAAATTTTGACTTGAATCTCAAATATGAACGAACAAGAGTCATTTTCGTAACACGCCAATTTGATCTGAAATTTTGAAAAATATTAGTAACTCAAAAACCGTTAAGATAGGGATGAAAAAGTAGAAGTGAATAGATTTTCTATTTTACGGAGTATCATAAAAAATAGAAATACCGGATGTCCCATTTAAAAATAGAGTTGTTGCCAAATTGTTGTACATCCAGCAACACTAGAAATATGAAATTATTTTAAAAATGTATTCTACATGGCCAGATATCGATCCACAAACTTTGAAAACCTTTACCATTAATAGTTTCCGTAATATATAATAGGACACAAGATATAGGATTAATTCACAATAATTTTTTAAACCGAAGGATGAAATTATTAGTGTCATTAATGGAAAGTGACTCAATAATGTCAAAATGACATTGAAAATGTTAACGAAAGAGCGGAAGTCTGCAGAGTTGCAAAAGGAGGTCATTTGGCAGAAATTATTCTTTGGATATAAATGTCAACTGAAAATTACCAATACACTTTTTGTTTAACTGCTTCCGAGTAAAATAAGTCCAATGGATTCAAGTCCGGTGAAGGGCCGGCCACGGAATTGGACCGAAACGTCCGATTCACCTTCCGGGAAAAACATGTTTCAGAAAAAAAATTTCCAGATAAATTTCCGGAAAATTTTTCTGGAAAAATTATTTTATCTGGAAATTTTTTTTCTGGAAACATTTTTTTCCCGGAAGATGGATCGGACGTTCCGGTCCAATCCCGTGGACGGCCCGTTCACTGAACTTGAATCAATTGGACTTTTACTGGGAAGCAGTTAAAGAAAAAGTGTATTTAAGGCAATCGAAAACGAATTCGAACTACGGCAGCTACAATTTACCAAGTATTTATACCATTTTGGAATCCTCACTACTGCGCCAACTTTTGACAAAACATGCCAAACTTGCGTAGTACATTTTTTGCAATACAGTCAGTTTTGAAACTAGGCAATTGTTTATTTTGAATTTTTTTCTGAGAAGTTAGCCCTATTTTTATGAAACCTAGAGCAGCTGTATCAAAAATTTGATTACAAAAGTTGATATTTGTGGCAACAGGAGTGAAAAGACTGGCACAGGGTGTGGAATTTTGCATGTTTTCTAAATGCCTATTATTTTAAAATCATGCCACTTAGTTTTTTTCAAAAATTTTTTGACAACCAGCATTACTTGCCTTTTCACCCGGTTCCGGGTTGACGTCTAGTTTTGGGACACCCTGTATATTCTTGAAACAAATGTGCAATGTGAAACTCTCTTTATATTGAATAGGTAAGGACTTCTAGTGCTGAAAAATCAAAATCTGATAATCCAGTACCTACATACTGTTGAAATTAACACATCGACGAATACATATCCGCAAAAATCCATCACTCCGTAGATACGATTTCACCCCAATAGTTACAAATGCTGATTCGACAGTAAAATGGCCGCATCTGCAAGCATATTAAAAACTGGTAGCGATTTATTCGCGTCGAATATTCCATTTCCTACGAAATGGAGGACCCGCTCCTCGCCTCAGATTCAACAATATATGCCGTAATTTTTCTTCATCCTTCTACGTCCGCGTATAACGATCTTAGCAGAATTGATTACGAGACCGATGGAGTGTTGGGATAATTGAAATTCAGGAAACGTTTTGTTTTGCAGCGAGGATACGTTGTACAGTTCTACGGTTTCGAAATTGCTCAGTCAGATATGACGCCGTATTTCTTGATTTATCGGTCATTTTCAGTTCGAGAACCAGAAATATATCCTATCTTGGAAGATAGGCTGTATAACTTCACTATTTGCCATAGTTTCAATTAAACATTGTGCGGTTGGAGAAATATATCTTTTTGAATACAGGGCCGGTGTTACATAGTAGTATGTTCTTTCCTACTTCAGCCAAGGCTGTACTACCCTTAAATCCATTTCTAACTTGATCTCATCGGTGGTAGGCACTTGTAGCAGTAGGAATCGCCGTGTGAAATAACGTCATCATCGCCAGACATAGGGTGAAGGCATTGGAGAATACCCGCTGCCTCTACAGGGTGTTATATAATAGTAGGACACAACTTAAGGGGATGAATCTACGTATAATTTCAAGAAAAATGGTTCCGCAGAAGCTCGTACGGAGCTACAAGGTGTATGAATTTCCAGAAAAAATTGTTTTTTTCTTCATAATTCTTGTAGTTTTTGAGATATTCAGTCCAACTTTGAAATGCAAGCTATTTTCAACAGTCTACATCATTGCACTTCCTGAATATCAACTAGAATTCACAGGGTGTTTTCTTTTCCAGAGCCATGCCTTATTTTTCCCTCTAAAACTTTTTTGCGGTACGCCACTGATCAGCGTTAAATCAATTTTCATATCATCGTTCAATTTAAAAACTTTTTTGACTTTGTAATTTTTCAGTATCTCTAATCGTTTTCGAGTAAAAAATCATTGAACGATTGTATGTTGATATTGAATAAGCTTAAGTTGAGTCTCAGATTACGAGCTATCAAAATAAAAGCAAATTTCGGCATACTTATCGAGTATTTCTATTATAATTATTAATATTAATATATTTTAATTAAGTTTTTAAATTGAACGATTTTACGCTGATCAGTGGCGTACCGCAAAAAAGTTTGAGAGGGAAAAGGAGACATGGCTCAGGAAAAGAAAACAGCCTGTAGATTCTAGTTAAGTTTCAGGACCTGCAATGATGGATACTGTTGAAAATAGCTCGCATTTCAAATTTGGACTGAATATCTGAAAAACTGCTGGAGTCATGAAAAAAAAACAATTTTTTCGGAAATTTCAACACTTTGTAGCTCCGTAACGAAGCTTTTGCGTACCCATGTTTATATGGACTTTTTTCTTGAAATTATACGTAGATTCCTTCCATTAAGTTGTGACATACTATTATGTAAGACCCTGTAGAGGCAGCGGATATTCGCAATGCCTTCACCCCGTGTCTGGCGATGATGACGTTATTTCACACGGCGATTCCCATTGCTACAAGTGCCTAGCACCGAACATAAAACGTTGTGATAGTGGACCAATGAGATCAAGTTAGAAAGGGATTCAAGGGTAGTACAGCCTCGACTCAAGTAGAGAAGGTAGTAGGAGTCGAGAGATGGAAGTGAGCAAACGGTCGGTCTCAGAGTAATGTCGAGAGAAGGAAACTTGACATTAAAGTAAAAAGAGTATGGCGTTGAAAAGAGTTAGTCGAGCAATAAAATCGGTTTGAGACCAGAGATTGGGTTAAACTTTACGCAAGATTTGAGTAATCTAAATCACCAGTAGAAATGTCCTGTGGAAGAAACTAGAAGTTCAGTAGCTGGAATACACAGTATGTATGTGAAGACAAACTCATTCAGACTAGATTGAATTCCAGAAATTCTACATAATGAATTAAAGATTCAACGGAATCAGTTTGTGCCAATCAGTATTCTGTGAGCTTATTCCCCTAGAAACAGTCTGCTATAGTTTCATTAGATGAGGAAAGTATTACCACTCATTTTTGGACCAGCAAATAAAATTTTGTAGACTGCAAAAAACTAGCCTGCTCTTCTAGTTTTTGTGACAACAGCACACCATTTTCAAGAATCAAGTTACAAGACGACTGCAACGAGTAGAAATGAAGTTAAAGATTTAAGAAAAAAATACATTTATTATTATTATTATTAAAAACCGACTCACTATGCAGCAGCGTTATCTCAGATCACTCAGTATAAGGATCTTAGCAGAATTGATTACTAGACCGATGGAGTGTTGGGATAATTGAAATTCAGAAAACGTTTCGTTTTGCAGCAGGGTACCGGGTTTTTCACTATAATTTGACCCCCCCTTTAACTTTGTTACTGAAGGAGATACAAAAAAATGTTTCCTATAAAAGTTTCACGAAACCAACTGAGGTTTTTTGATATGAGTCCAGAAACTGAAATATATACAGGGTGGCCAACATATTGATGGCAACTTCATTTTTCAAATGGAACCCCTGTATATTTTTCCATGTTTGGCTAGCTCTTTTTCCCCTGATTTCGAATATGTAACATATGTTGGTCTATCTCTTTAATTCTGAGATTCACAGAGTTTTAAATTTTAAGAATCACCTGCCAAGATCTGTAATCATTTTACAAGTGGCAGAGTGCGTTTACTGAAAATGATCTCTTTTGGAGTTGTAATAACTTCAATGGGAAGATATACAGGGTGAACAACATTGAATGCAACTATATTTTTTCGAATGGGACACCCTGTCCTGTATATTCTTCCCTTTTTTGATAGGCTTTTTCCTCCTGATCTCGAATATAAATGCGTACGTGATGTGTCTCTTCAATTTTCAGAGTTTTAAAGTTTTGAATAATATCAACTAAAGAAATTACTCAAAATGACCACCTTCATTCAATACACATAGTTCATATCGTTGTCTCAATGTTTATAGACTATTTTTGATAGCATTATTATGGCCAAGGGCGGATTTACGGGGGGGGGGGTAATGGGGGTAATTACCCCCCCTACCCTGAATATCGAAAACCCTAGAAAAAGTTACGCAACGTGGTGCACATATTTTCATTTGTTTGTTTTTTACTACTTTTACTTTACTACTATTTTTCTTATTATATTATTCCTCCTAAAAATTTTGATTAAATTTTTTTCAAGTTTTGAATCTGATTTATCGATCTTGAATCATTATTATGAAACTTTTATACGAAACATTTTTTTGTATCTCCTTCAGTAACGAAGTTGAAGGGGGGTCAAATTATAGTGAAAAACCCGGTAAAATTTCATTCCGAGAATGAGAAATATATCCTTATCTTTTGGATTCGTTACTTCACCATTTGCCATAGTTTCAATTAAACATTGTGCGGTAACAGATATCTATTTGAAGAGGAGCCTTTGTACCTTTGTGATATAGGGGCATTCTTCGCATGTCGAAACGACATTTTTTAATCAACTGGATTGAAATTATCTATCCGAAATTGGAGACAATCTTGGAAGAAGTTATTGGCTTGGGGAAGTGCATTTCACCAGATCTAAAAATTCTGAGAATTCACCCCGTGTCTGGCGATGATGATGTTTTTTCACACTGCGTTTCCCCTTGGTACAAGTCCCTACCACCGACCATTGTGAGGATGGACCAATGAGATAAGGCTTTGAGGCAAAAAACGTCGGCAATGAGTAAGTGAGAAAACAACAAAACACAGAGTGGAGTCGGGAAATCGTTGTGAGAAAACGACCCGTCTCAGAGTTACGTCTAGAGAAGAAAAGAGATAGAAATCGGTCGAAATTCAGAAATAGAGTTAAACTTCGCAGTTATGAGATATCTAAATCACCAGTATAGATTTCCCTCGAGAGAGACAAGAAGTTCAGCAACTGAAATACACAGTCAATGTGAAATCGTATATTTCCAGTTGGTGTAAATGAACTGTCAAAAGTAATACGGTGTTTCACAAAAATAAGTTTTCAATCATAACCATTGAGACTGGATTGAATATCAAAAACCCGACATAATGAATCAAAGCTTCAACGAAATCAGTTGTTGGAAACAGCCTTCTATTGTTTAATTAGATAAGAAAAGTAAACTCCTTATTTTTGGAGGAACAAATATGGTTTTGCAGAATGCAAAAAACTCTATTGGTGGCTATAGTCCACCATTCTCAAAAGTCAGGTGACAGGACGATTGCAAAGAAAAAAGAAATTGTGAAATGAAGCAAAAGATATGACAAAATTGATAACGTTGTACAGTTATACGATTTCGAAATTTCTCAGTCTGATATGACGCCGTATTTGTGATTTATCGGTCATTTTCAGTTTGAGAACGAGAAATATATCCCTATCTTTTGGAAGATATGGCTGCAGGATTCGTAACTTCACTATTTGTCATAGTTTCAATTAGACATTGTACGGTTACAGAAATATTATATCTGATCTGATAATTCTCAGAACTCTGACTATGCTGACGTTTTTTCACACGGCTATTCCTACTGGTTCAAGTTCCTACCTTAAATGTTTTGAGAATAGAACAATGAGAGTGAAGTGGAAAGAGTAAGAAGTTGGTAAGAGTTAGTCGAGAGATAGAAATCTGTCTAAGTTGAGTAAAAGAGATAAACTTTGCGATGGATTTAAGTAATCGAAATACCCAGCATGGAAACCCTTTGAGAGATACGCGGATTTCAGCAGCTAGAATACACAGTAAATGTGTAATCGCATATTTGAAGTTGGTGTGAATAAATTGTAAATAGTAATATAGTGTTTTTCAAAGACAGATTACGAGTCCGATGGAGTGTTGGGATAATTGAAATTCAGGAAACGTTTTGTTTTGCAGCGAGGATACGTTGTACAGTTCTACGGTTTCGAAATTGCTCAGTCTGATATGACGCCGTATTTGTGATTTATCGGCCATTTCAATTTCAAGAACGAGAAATATATCCCTATCTTTGGAAAGATGTAGCTGCAACATTCGTTACTTCACTATTTGCCATAGTTTCAATTAGACATTGTGCGGTTGCAGAAATATATCTATTTGAATGGATCTTCCGAATGATGTAGCGAGTATTCGACAATGCCTTTGTGATATACAGGCATTCTTCGCTTGTTGAAACGACAACTTTTAATCAACTGGATCGTAAATTCTCCATCCGAAATTGAGAACCATCTTGGGAGAAGATGGGGTAAATTTATTTCGAGAAATCAGCCTTCTCTACGAATTGAGCACATAATAAATTACAAATTAAACGGAATCTGTTGTGGCCAAATGCCAATTATTCGTGTGTATTCGTTTCAAATTCTGACACTGGTGTGGTCATTTCGGTGATTCATTTGGACTCACTGATCAATAATTCGAGGTCAAAATCGATTTTCCCGGTCCATTGGGTCCAAATTTTATATTGAATCTTTAGAGCCATGAAGTTTCGCTATGATCGGAAAAATACAGGATAGGTATTGTAGGTATTGAACGATCCGAAAGTTAAATTGCGTGAGATAGCTGAGAAGTTGTTTTAATTTTGCATAACGCTTTGGGCATGAGAAAGCAACCGGAAGATGGCGGCCATGTTTGCTAACAATCGATCAAAAACGTGAACGTGTTCGCACTTCTCAGCATCGTTTGGACCTTTCAAACCATAATCGCACTCATTTTTTGAGCCGATTGGTAACGACTACTGAAACATGGATCCACCACTACACACCAGAATGTAAAGAATTGACAAAAGAAGGGGTAACACTGGGTGCAATCGCCCCAAAGCTGCTTTTTGAGATTCCAGTGGTAGGTATATTGTTCATACACTTTTCGAAAAAATGAAAAACAATCAATAGCGACTATTACTGTGCATTATTAGACTGATTAAAATCTGAAATCGCAAATAAAGGTCACATCTATCGTAGAAAAAATACTTCTTTCTGCAGGACAATGCATCAGCTCACAAATCAATAAAAACGACGGCAGAAATCAATGAACTACACTTCGAACTGCTTCCCATCATCCGTATTCTCTAGATTTAGTCCCAGGCGATTATTATCTGTTTCCAAACTTGGAAAGATGGCTGCAAGAAAAAAAATTGAGACGGCTGAAGAGGTGTAACGGCATTCCGCCAATCTTTTCATTCGAAAGGCATCGCAGTATTGAAAAATCGTTGGACTGAGTGAATCCAGCTAAAAAGAAACTATGTTGTTATTTGAACCAAAATCATTCGTTTTCTTCGTTATGCTCACTATTGTACAGGGTGTCTCAAAACTCGACGTCAACCCGGAACCGGGTGAAAAGGCAAGTAATGCTGGTTGTCAGAAAAATATAAAAAAATCTAAGTTGCATGATTTTAAAATAATGGGCATTTAAAAAAACACGCAAAATTCCACACCCTGTGACAGTCTTTTCGCTCCTGTTGCCACAAATATCAACTTTTTCCAACTTTTTTTGCTGTGTAACCTTGAATAATGCTTGTCTAAACTGTAATCAAAATTTGGATACCAGCTGCTCTAGGTTTCATAAAAATAGGGCTTGCTTCTCAGAAGAAAATTCGAAATAAACAATTGCCTAGTTTCAACTGACTGTATTGAAAAAAAAAAATGTACTACGCAAGTTTGGCATGTTTTGTCAAAAGTTGGCTGATCGATCTTCCAGGAAAAAATGTTACCAGAAAAAAAAATTCCAGAGAAAATAATTTTTCCAGAAAAATTTTTCCGGAGAAATTTCTCTGGAAATTTTTTTTCTGGTAACATTTATAAGAATGGAAATCAATTCAGTTTCTCAATTCAAGAAATAGATGATTTGATGTCTTCAATCTGGAAGATTTATTTTCTTTAGTTGGAACTATAACAATAAATTCTGATAACTCTTGAGAATAACTACTAACCTGGAAGAAATAAAAAACAATGCTATTCCTTTAGGTTTTCAATGAACAATATTTGAAATATGATTGACATGAATTAATAATAAGTGACAAATCAAGGAATTCTCTAAGTTGAAATTAAATAAAACATAGAAAGGAAATATAAAGTTGTTCTTTCAAGAAAATGACATTGTTCATTTTTACAAATTTTTTCTCGGAAGATGGATCGGCCGTTCTGGTCCAATCACTGCTGCAAATTTTCAGGAGTTGGTACAGGAGAGCGAATTTTCTCTCTAAGAGCATCCAAACATGCCCAATTGGGTTCGAATCTAGGTTTAGAGCAGGCCAGTTCAATTCTTGGATATCAACCTCTGCTAAATACCCCCTGGCAATCCTAGTCACATGCGGTTGATGCGATCGAGCATTATGAAGCATAAAGGGCCCCACTCACTTCGTTCTTCTCCGCCGTTTTTTAACCGACGGTTAAAAACGGTCGGGTAAAACTGCCGCAAAAACGAAGTGTATGGGCTAAAAACGGCGCACTTATCTGTCGTTGCAAATTTCAGACGAGGCCTGATTTTCGTCCGTTAACGTTCCAACGCTTCGGGTAAACACGAGGTGTGTGGGGTATACAGTTAAGTCGGTCGCGCATATTTCAGAGACAGTGGCGAACAGGTCTGGTGGCGATAAACATAACTTTTTTAATTGTTTACTGCTGAGTCTAACTGTTTGAAAACAATGTCGGATCTTCGGCAAGTGGAACAGGGACTTTTTGTTGGAATTGATTGAAGTGTACAGGTCATTTCCGTGTTCATGGAAAGTAAAATCACCGGAATACTTCTTTTACAGCAACAGCCGCCGCCATTGCTAACAGACACTTACGCTCCATCGTGATAAACTGCCGCGAAAGAAAACTGAAGTGGGTGGACTTTACCGACAACGTTCTTCCTTCCAACGTTTTTAACCGTCGGTTAAAAACGGCGGAGAAGAACGAAGTGAGTGGGGCCCTTTAGAACGAAATCGTATTCAATGAACGGTGCATATGAAACATGTCGCGCTAAAACTTCTCTTGGTGTTCATTCAGTTTTCAGTTTATTTTTATAACGTTCGGATTAAAGGTTGAATCTGTGAAAGTACTTCCATAACCATATCGGAATTGTGGAGTTTAATGTTGCTCCGAAAATCCTGTATCTTCAATAAAAATTGAGATATTGTTATAAATGAAGAATTATATTACCAAGAAAAGATCTGTCTTGATGATGAAATAAGAAATCACACGGTGGATCAACGGGAACACACCAGGGGTGGTTATAAAGGGTATAGAAAAACCGATATTGTTTCCCCTATATCAAATGACGTTGATTATGGATGAAAATACCTACAATTGAAAAAAAATTCAATCAAATCGGACTTGAAATAACATATTCATGAATTAAAAAACTGCATATCCTGCTTATTTTGCCGGTGAGTGTATATTTAACGCCCTAGTATATGGATAAGGATAACGTATCCTTCAGAAGGCATTTCCTAGTTGTGTGAAACTTGCATTTCAATGAGCTCAACAACCGGAAAGAACTCCGATAAAAAATGAAAATAAGTAATTAGGTCTCACTCCACCGAAAGGAAGGAAAATACTTTTATCTGTGACATGAATTTCAATTGATTACCTCAAGAATTCCACGAGGGGAAATAAAAAACATATTAAGTACAAACGGAATTACATCATTTGTCAATGTCAGAGGGCGCCACATGTTTGTATCATTTTTTCCTGAAAACGACGCTTGGTGAGAATTTGAATATTGCGGAATTTTTGATCGGATCATTAAACTATATTATCGTACATCAACTGAAAGCGTAATATAAATTCCATTTATGAGTTAAATAAATTGGTAGAGGCGTTTTATGTTGAGAATGGAGAAGAACGAGAAAGTGTAAAATGGATGTTTATATCATTGAAGATAAGTAGCCTAGTGAAGTAGAAATATCGATTTGACATTGAGTATTTTGTGTGGGGAAATATATGGAGTTTGAATATCAGATTTCAAAAATTAGAAACCAGATATGAGTGTATCGATTGAAATATAATCTGGGAGGATTCTGCACTTCTAAAAAACTTTATAGGTTTTCACTCCCAGTCTCTGAAACAGAAATAATTTAAAGAATTTCAATGTCGGTAAGACTGCAAATGAAATAACACACAATTCCGAAGATTTTACAAGTTTGTCTAAAGCAGATGTCTGATATAGAGGGTGTTTCCTAAACATGCGGCCAAAATTCAGGGGGTTGTTCCTTGGACTATTTAAAGCATGTTTTGTCCTTTGATGATTTTTGAAAAACCTCTTTATTTCGAAGATACAAGGCGAACAACATTTTTCATATTTTAAAATTAATAATAGTTTAAATAAAAATGCGTACCGCACCGTGTTTACTAAGTAGGTACAATTTATTTTTAAATGTGGAAGACTTGCGAAATCGGATTATTGCTGGTGTAACTTAATAAGAAATGATCCTGGTGTTTTTGAAAGGGTTCGGCAGTCAATGAGGAGAAGATTAGATGATTTTATGCTGGCTAAAGGTGGTCATTTTCAACAGTTTTTGTAGGTTAAGTTAAATTTTCATGTAATTTTTCATAAAAAAATGTTATTATCTAAATTTTGTTTCTATTATTATGGTATGGTGTCATACAGAATAAGGACCTCTATACTGTTGACGGCCAATAGCCAGAAACAGCTATCCTATCTGCAGATTCTCTAGGTGCTCAGTGCAGATTCTTTGAGCGATATGCATGAATAGCTCTAGAGTATGACTGTAATATTTGTTGATTTTATGGCAAATATTATTTTCGACTCATTCGATGGTGTTCATACATCATCTTCAAATTCTTCGACAGTTGTCATGAAAACTTTTTCGCTTCATACATTTATATGTTTCAGTAGAGTCATGCATTGAAATGGGTCATTCTTGATCATTCCGCGTACGTCAAAGTGAGCTTTTAGTTTGATGTCGTCGGAAATAGTTTATATTATGCAACGAGCGTTTAATGAATTAGCTATTATTCACGAGGTGAAGTTTAGGCTACAAGCCAAAGACGAAAGGCCTAAACCACCGAACGTATAACAGCCATTATAAGCAAGTATCATACTATACACTACTGAATATATTTCTTGAAGATTTTAACATTTGGCGACCGCAAAGTGTCTGGACTATGTTCTCGGTAGCCTCACAAATTCCTCTTTTGAGGTCTTGAATCGACGCTGGGCTATTGGCGTAGACTTCTCTTTCACGTGGTCCCAAAGGAAGAAGTCACAAGGTGTTAAATCACAAGATCTCGGTGGCCATTGTGATCACCTCATCGAGAGATAACACGGCCGAGAACTTTTCCCGCAAAAAACATCAATGTTTCGTTGGCTTGTGTGGCACGTAGCGGCGTCTTGTTGGAATTAAACGTTATCCAGATCAATACTATATAATTTCGGCCATCAATCATTTTTCGATAGCGCAATTCATTCACCGTACTGTTGCTTCAACCTCATTTTCGAAAAAGTAAGGTCCAATGACTTCGCTGGGCCATAACCCACACAAGCAGTCACACGTTAAGGATAGAGAGGCTTTTCAATAATAACTCTTGGTTTTCTGAACCCAGATGCGACAATTCCGCTCGTTGACGGCTTGAGTTCTTGTGTAACTGAACTTTATAAGCCTCAGACCCAAATCTTCATGCAGTGCACGTCGCTCAAAAACAGTCGAGAATATTGCTGCTGTGGAATGCTTATTCCAAAGAACGACGAAGAATGAACAAAACTGGGTTTTCTTCAACACTTTCGGCTGAAGCAGCAATATTCGCAGCTGTTCTTGAGCGACGTGCACGGGTTTATTCTTCACAGCTCCAATTTTTTCACCAATTTCTTCAAGCGGTCCGACAAGGTGCTTCACGACGACCCATTTTAAGTGAATTTCAATAATTTCAATACGTTCTTGAAGCTTTTATCGTTCCATTTTTATTAATGACGTAGTTTCTACTTGTCAAATGTCAAAAACCACAGCGCCAAACGTGACATCTTACCGAAATAGCGGGCTATCAAAATAACACTTCTCATTGGAAAAATCCTTACAATAGACGCATATAAAGTAGGTATATTTATCCAGTCCTATAGAGTAATATGTCAATTATTAAACTAATTCCATGTGTAATAGTAGCTATAACACAACCGTAGACATGTCTATGAACCGAAAAGCGAGTGTTATAATAACACCCGCCCATAAACACCCGCTAATAAAAATACCAGAAAAATTAAATTGCTTACAAAAAAATGAATAAAAAGTAGGATCGATCCGGAAATCTATTTCAGCCCTCAAGATAACGTTCTAGCGATTCATTCTAGATTTATTTTGAAAAACGTAAAAAGTTGCGAAAGTACTTGATTTGATTAGTTAGAGACTGTGATTGATTCCCGACTACAGAGTACTGAGGTTTGACGGTGGACGAAATGTTGTCAATGCTTTTGACAACTGTTCAAAATTTTTTAAATGCAGATTAATTCGAATTTTACTGAAGAAGTCGTGGATAAAGTATAATATTCAATTCGCGGTAATGCTCAAAACACACTTGATGAATACACCACTCGCCTGAGGCGGCTCGTGGTGCAAAATTCATCTGCGTGTGTTTTGACCTGCATACCGCTCATCGAATAATATACTATTATATTGAAATTCGCTTTTTATGGATACTCGACCACCACAGCATCATACCTACATTTCCTCTTTTCCTCTTTCATATAAATAAAACTCAATGTCGAATCGGCAAGTCTCCTAGTAGCTGTATGAACTGAATGAATATTTTATCACAATGGTGCCGGTGATTAATCACTTTTACTTCAGCATCGTTATGGCCAAGCTGTTATCCGCTGGCGATAAAAAATGAGAATGGCATATTACTAACCTCCGATCCTGCTAATGTTCTGTCGTTCGAGTTTCTCACGCGACAGTGAAGGAATGCTGTGGCCCCCAGCTGAACTGTTATATTCGTTACTGTATTGTTGTCTGAGGAAAGGCTGGCCTCAGCTTTTGCCAGTTCCTCCAGGTTTGGATACCACAGTTGTTTCCACTCCGAGTATTTCTGTAGTTCGATTTGCTCTGGAACAAGAAAAATTATGATTTTATTTTGATAGTGAACATGTGTAAGTTCCTTTCCTTCACCTATAGTCCGTTCACGAAAGGTTGAGCCGTCGGTTGGCCATGATAATTTGACATATTCCACTGTGTATTAAAATTTTAGGTTATGATGTTTATTTTTTGTCAGATTGATACGCAATGTTGTCAATATTGCATAGAGTTGTCTGATAACTCGCAAGCTCGTTGGACGAGACCGAGTACATTCGGCAACGTTGACTTTATTTTACGTTTCGACAGCAAATACTGCCAACTGCAGATAAATAAACAAACTCCAACTATGCGCTCAAACTTTCAAGAACGGGCTTAATATTCACTAGTGATTAATGGGTATTACTATGACCGAACAAATGGACGTATAATGGGTACATTCGGCAACGTTGACTTTATTTTACGTTATGACAGCAAACACTGCCAACTTCATATAAATAAAGAAACGCCTACTATGTGCTCAACCTTTCGTGAACGGAGTATAAAAATAATTCTATGATATTGTGAGTTGGAAGTCGTTTATCAATAAAAGAGATTATTTCGAACTTATGCGATTTGTATACAGGGTTTTCCTTTTAAGTTGGCGTATTAGACGTTTTAAGAGAACTGGATGGATCATAGAAAAAAGTTTACCCATACTATTCAAACACGACTCGGGTTGTTTATCAATTCACGGGAATGCCAAAAAATTATTGAAAGGACCTGTAGGACCTTTAACAATCGTTATTCACATTTAGCAAGAACGACTGGAAAGAAATTCTGAAAACTGTTATGGCTCTCTGTAATCCGGGCCAATGTTCATAACCACAAATATAGAATTCATTCCTATAATTCACTTTATAATCACACAGCCTTATGTCCATAGAACATGACTATAAATACTGAAAAATTCCAGTATTTTTTCATCTCATTCGAAAACTATACAAAATAAATAATTAGTGTAAAAGAAGACTGCCATTCATTTTTATTTCGAATCGAATGCTGTAAAATAAATATGGGGTTGCCATTTGAAAATCTCGAAATATTTCAATTTTAAGTCCCACATTTTTGGAGGAAAATCTTCGAAAAACATTACGATGTATCAAAATACTGAATATATCGCACGAATGCTACTATAAGACTGCTGAGTTTGGTTCCGTTCACGTAAAAAATAATCCAGATATTGCATTTTCAAACTGGCAATACAGATGTCAATAATTTCAGGAATTTGGAATAACTTGGCAACAGTGCATAGCAGAGAAATTAGCAGGTTATACTGTGAATTTGTATTGAATAAACACATAATGAAAATATAGGTAGTTCCATTTGGAATAAGAAAGTAGATATGTGTTTGAGATAGCGTAGCAACAACGTCGTTTGAACATATTTTAGGCGAAGAGTTCCTTCACCCTCAAGACTTCATCTGAGATTTTAGAACGAAATATTCACTAGTTCTGCTAAAACGTCTAATAGGCCAACTTAAAAGGAAAACCCTGTATGTTTCATATTGAAATTTCAGTGGGTATAATGTCCTTCCCTACCTGTCATATCGCACCGGAAGGCTTCAAAATGATGAAGTGCTAATTTTTGTTTTGAATGCCCAAAACATAGTGTAAAATATAAAGATTTATGCTCAAATTGTTGAGCATGTTCTGACATGAGAATTTCATGTTGGAAACTATGGTGCTTTTCGATCGATATAATGAGAAAAAATTAATTTGGGATTTCAATCATTACAGTATAGTCCGTTCACGAAAGGTTGAGCGCATAGTAGGCGTTTTTTATTATCTGAAGTTGGCATATTTACTGTCATAACGTAAAATAAGTCAACGTTGCCGAATGTACCGGCCTCGTCCCGAGGGAGCTTGCGAGTTATCAGAGAACTCTATGCAATATTGACAACATTGCGTATCAATCTGACAAGAAATAAAGAACATAACCTAAAATTTTAATACACACAGTGGAAATGCCAAATTTCCAAGGCCAACGACGGCTCATCCTTCGTGAATGGACTATATGTTTTGGACACACGAGCTGAGTTTTCAATGAATTTTTCGAAAAAACCGTTTTTGTGAATGACGAAAACAAAAAGCCAGGAGCTTGGTCTTGTGGATTTTGCATGAGTTTTGAGGTTATGTCAAAAAGTGTTGATACAAAAGCTGTAGGTCTTTTTATTTTTAAAACTTAGCCATTCAAGGTTCATCTGAAGGATTTGTAGTTTTTCCGGAAATCGAATATTTTTTATGGAATATGTATGTGTATGCAATAGTTGTGAAACAATTTGGAAGCATTTCTGGTAAAAATGGCTGGGTCTTTCACATCATTTTTTTAGACACCCTGATTAGTTACAGCCCTCTTGAAAGCAGTTTTTAAATTTTTTCCCAAAAACCAACAAACTAGCAAAAATGAAATAGAGCAATTATTTCGTGCGGGCGGAAGGCATTTAAATTTTTTCGGTGGTGATCTCTATGATTGCAAGCGGTAAAAGAGCAACCCCATTCTTTTTTGAAAAAAACTTTTTTTCATATTCATATTTCACAATGAGAAAATCAATTTCGGATACTTGATCTATTCTTCACAAATAGAGTACCCACTGACGTATTTAGGGGGTCCAGGCCATCCCTGATGTACCTCTGCCCCCCCCCTGAAAGATTCTAATGAAAAACTAGGTATAGGTATCACAAAAAAACTTCTACTACATAGGGGCCGTGCCCCCCCCCTGAAAACTGAGGCCGGATACGCCTATGAGAGAGTACCTTGTAGTTTCACGTTTTTTGAAAAAAAAAATCTCTCATCTTGATTGATAGATTTCTTGACAACATGGTCTATGGGTTGCATTTCTACCCCTTACAATTATAGAGTTACACAACTAAAAATCTATTGTATGCCTTTTTATCCGCAATTAAATATCTGCTCAATTTCATTTGTCAGTTTTTGTTTCGAACAAAAAGTTCAAATTACTTTTCAGACGCCATCTTTAGAGTTAAGTAACTAAGCAGGGGCCTCAAAAAACAAGTTGATATTAAAAATCCTTTTTACTTTTTGACGAGGAGTTATTTACCGCCTCAATTCTGTCTAAACTATTCTTATACACCCTGTGTGTAGGGACGTGAGATAATCTAAATCATAAGTACATGATAATCACCTCCTAACCCATATACTTTCAACAAGTTTCTGCAGACATGACTCCGCCTACGATTCGCAAAAATCAATCGCAAGCATGAATTTTGCAATAGCTGCACCCGACCTAAATCTTCTGAGGTCAAACATGGGCCGTATACATAATCGCGGTAGGTCAGACCGAAAAGATTCGGATAGAGCATTTTGAAGACAATTCAACACTACTTTGGTAGTTTTTCGTCGAAGAATACATATTCAGAAGGTCAAAAATATTAATCAGTTTAATTAATTGGAAGATTGATAAATATGGGTCCATCATAATGAATAAACGGATATAAATCCTATTTTTGTACAACTGTCAAAAAAACTTGACTTCATCACTATGGATGCGTAAATGATTACTTTATTTCGCCGTAAAAAGTCTTTTTTTTCACCGTTAAAAAAAGAGTTACTTTTTTTCACCGTTAAAAAAGTAAGTTTTATAGTAACGACACAGAATGCATAGAAATATTGCATTTGAAGCATTATCTTTATTAATTATATTTCAGACGAAGTATATTCCCAATAACAGTTGTACAAAAAATGTTGTTTGTATTTTGTGCGTATGGAATTCGTGTTTATGGCACATTTGAGTGAATTGACACTCTCATGTGCCATGAAAAAAACACTCATTTTAAGCACTTAATACAAAAATAACTATCTCCCATAATCGTCTTGAATGTAGATTTTTTTAGCCTATTCAATGGAATTTTCATAAGCGTACAATACCACGAATTCCATTAAAAATTAAATTTTGGTTTGCGATTCGAGATTTTCTTCTGAAAGCTTTAAATTAATCAGTTAAATTCTGTGATGATACTATTTAATTTTGTATTATCAGATGAAGACACTTTTCGTTTCGGGATTTGAGAAAATATTATTGGTATATTATACGAAAGAAAGTGAAAATAGTTTTGACTCATATATAATGATTACAACAGAATCTATTTAAAGATATTAAACTAATAATATCATCGCCATAGAAAATTATCATAGTGAGTTTTTAAATTATCGGAAGTTTTCTGCAAACAAATTTTTTTTAAGAATCGTCAAATCAATGATTATATCACGATAAAATTGATTCATTCCAGACACACCGTATCATGAAGAATAAGACAAATTTCTTTATATCCTTTTTATATAAAAAAAAATCGAAAATTGAAAGAATGATTATTAAAACAACAATACAATTTTGAAACTCTGACCAGCACAAGTTGGCACAAATTTTCGTCGAAAAAAAGGAAATTCCTGGGCTAACTTTTTTCTTCATTTTTTGGGTGAATTGGCGAGATATTTGTGAAAATAACTACGGCAGAAATTGGCTTGAGAGTAGCACAATCTTTTGATCATGTTTCCTTAAAAAAAACAAAAGTGCTAGGATGATTTTTTCTGTGCACAAATTTAGCACAAATTTTTTCATTCGTTTGTGATGAGCTATCTTTTCTCTAAAATTTCGATTTTTCAGAAAATGAGAGGGACTTTCGAAAAATTCGAACGGCACAACTCAGTACATGGGTAGCACCATTTTATCAATCATTTAAGTCCCATTTTTCGCAAATTTCTGGGCTGGCTCATTTTTTCTGTTTTGAAACATCTCGAAAACAACTTGAATTAGAAAAAAAATTATGGGAACAAAGCAGCACAAACCTATCACAATTCAGCACAACAAATTTTTTTTCGAAAATTAAAAAGTGCTGGGCCAACTTCACCCACATAAACAGCCTGCATATTCTGCTAAGTAATGTGTACTTGCTTGCTTTGTCATGTGTCTATAAGATAGTATCGAATCACGAATTCGTGTCAAAGTTTTAGTATTCTATCCTTATATTTCACATGTACTGACCTGCCATAAACAAGCACTACAAACTGAAAGAACACAATCTATAAATCTTGTTCACAAGAAGGTCTTCTATTTGCTTGTTTCGTATCTGCACCTTGTAAAAACGGAAATATCGTTCCCTAGCTACCGTTATATAGAAATGTTCTCCTTATTTTATTTATGCGGAATGCACATAAAAATTGGAGTGAACTTTATATCGCTGCCTGAACTTTTTATAGCTTTTTGTCCTGCTTTCCCATTTTTCATTGCCCGATACATATACGTTACTGGGGTGCTTTGTAACGTATATCCTGCGTATAACGCAGTAAATGGCTTTCCGGTGTATGCTGAATAATAAAACAGAATTGGGAGAAGTGGAGTTCTTCGTTTTTTCATTTTGCAATTATTGTTGAAAACTCAAAATTGATGACGTGAAATATTGCTATGAAATTCGCAGGCAATCCGCATACACGTCGTATCAGTCAATAATGTGAAAAATGGAGCAATGTGAAAACGGTGTAGAATATTAGGAATTCTGTATTCAAGTCAGGAAATGATCATGTATCTAACATCTCAGCGAAAAAAAATTACGAAGAATAGTGAATAAAAGGATATCATTCATTTATCCCTACTGATTACATACATAATAATCATTACATTATTTGATTATTCAATATCATCAAGATCAAGATTTGTTAACAAATTATTGCAGTTGATCAAGCTTTTTGAATTATTAAGTACCTCTTCTTACTTGTACAAAATGTCATTTATAAGAAAATTGTTGATCCTTTCGTTGGCCAATCATTTTTCATTCCAAATAAAACACAAATTAAGCTGAGGCTAAACATAGAATTGAACAGACGCACTGAGAATATTATATTTATTCCACGTATGAACCTTACAAAATATCGATTGAAATATATTCTGGGAGGATTCTGCATTTCTAGGAACTTTATAGGTTTTCACTCCCAGTCTCTGAAACATAAATAATTAAAAATGTTTGATTAAGGTTAAGTGCTCCTGCGAGAATCTTTGCACTTATTTGCAATAATACCCTAATTTTTCTTCTGAAATCTTGTATGAATTCTCAATAAAAATATACACATGAAATACCGAAATTTATTGAAAATCATGGATCAATAGTTATTTAATCAACTAGATTACTAAAGACAGCGACTAATGGTCAAGATATTTTAATGCGTAATTAGTTCGAGACCATTAGTCGCTCGATTAATGACCGAGTTGATTACAAGATTTTTCCGATGATCTCATTATGAATTGTGTATGAATTCTTGATTGAAATATATTCTAATTTTGCACAAGACTTACATTTGACTTAATAAAATTTCTATGTATCTGTGTTCCAGTAGTGCTTCTGAACACTTTGTGAACGGTTGCCATGAGGATTGCACATCAAAATAGCCGATTTTGAGCATTAAAATGGGTACTTAATGATCAATTTCGTACACATTAAAATCACCTTTTATTTTGAAATCGACGGAAAAAATAAAAAAATAAAGCATCCTAAAGGGAAACGAATTCCGCGTCAATTCGTATTACAGCTTTCTTTATATTTTCCTTTATTTCTGCTTATTACTTCTACGATATCAACTGACGTTACCCTGAGCGCACCTCGTCGTGGACTGAAGATGTAAAATTTGCCAAATGCAAAGAACGCTTCGGTCAATGCGACAAATGGTAAACATCTCGCTACTTCATTCAATGTTCATGCTATGGAAGGTTTTCGTATGGAACTAGAGATGGCGTCTTCTGTATATATAATACCTTAAAGAAGATGCCATCTAGCTGTAAGTCCCAAGAAATACCTTGTATCATTCAGAGCTATCCTGTGCTGATGAGTCCTAATAAGGACGAAATGGCTATCCATAGGTGATCCGTTTGATACCACCTTGCATTTTGTCTTGATTAGTTCCGAAGTATGAGTTTAATATTGGTTGATTTCAATCGATTGATATTATTCTTTTTCACTCGTCTGAGAAACTTATGTCAAAATGACGCATTTCGTCTTTGAACATACGGAGGAATTCAAGTTCTCTGTAAAAAAATGATTTTCTACGCGGTGTTAGAGTTGAATTTTCTCTAGATTTGAGTCATTTAATGAAATAGTAGACTTTCAATCACGCCTATGCTATTCATTTCTTTTCAAACGCCACTGGTAATCATAGAATATACATTGACGGACTGTCAACTTTATGTCAGGTTATTTCCTTTCTATGATTATTCGACTTCCTTTTCCAGCTTTCCTCTGAAGGAGAAAGCGTGTATCGTATATCGTGAAGAACTTTTATCTGACTTAGATATCGATTGAAATATATGCTGGGAGGATTCTGCATTTCTTAAAAACTTTATAGGTTCCCACTCCCAGTCTCTGAAACAGAAATAATTAAAAAATTTGTAATTAAAGTGAAGTGCTCCTGCGAGAATTTTTGCACTTATTTGTCAGGAACAAATTGGTCTTGAAAAAATTGTTGCCTAACAGTAAAACTAAAAAAGAGAAATAAATAAAAAGGATAATGTGACGTTTCGGTGTCTATATCACCTTCTTCAGACAACTTCGTAAAATCTTCAAAATTGTTTGTTTTTTTCATTTGTAATCCAAAAATTTTCAGAATTGTATGTTTTTTCATTTGTTATTCAAATATTCTTCAGAATTGTATGTTTTTTCATTTGTAATCCAAATTAAAAAACACACAATTTTGAAGATTTTACGAATTTGTCTGAATGTAACGTTTCGGTGTCTATATCAGACACCTTCTTCAGACAAATTCGTAAAATCTTCAGAATTGTATGCTTTTTCATTTAGAATCCTAATAAAAACACACAATTCTGAAGATTTTACGAATTTGTCTGAAGAAGGTGATATAGACACCGACGTCACATTATCCTTCTTCAGACAAATTCGTAAAATCTTCAGAATTGTATGTTTTTTCATTTAGAATCCTAATAAAAACACACAATTCTGAAGATTTTACGATTTGTCTGAAGAAGGTGTCTGATATTGACACCGAAACGTTACATTATCCCTTTCATTTATTTTTTCCTTTTTTCACTTTTACTGTTAGGCAACAATTTTTTCAAGACCAATTTGCTCCTGACAAATAAGTGCAAAGATTCTCGCAGGAGCACTTCACTTTAATTACAAATTTTTTAATTATTTCTGTTTCAGAGAATGGGAGTGAAAACCTATAAAGAAATTTTATCTGACTTCATCGAATATTCCCTGTGGAATCTCCAAGTTTAAATATGCGAGATAAATAATATTTATTCATAAGTCATAATCTCTTAAATTTAGTAGAGATCTCTCTGGGAATTAAATAAGGTGGTTTGCTGGTTCTGAATTTGTTGCATTGCTTGCCTTCATTTTGTTTTGTAGCACATGTTCTGTTTTTTGCTTTTCATTTCCCCAGAATTCCTTCACAGGTTTACTAATAATTATCGACATAGTGGTGAATACTGAATCATTTTCCCAAATACGAGAAGAAGTTCTGTTAAATTTCGTGCACACATCTCATTTATGTTAATTTAATATAGCTCCATGGATTGGACCACATTCCTTGACTTTGGACTGAAATATAATAAGCTGAAGCTTGACTTTGGACTGAAACCCAATCATTGGCTGAAGCTGAGTAATTTTCGGCTGTACCTATATCTGCTTTGAAGTTAACTTATGGCAGAGAGCTGGAGCATACCTGAACTCTATCGAAGCCGACTTGAAAGCATATCCTTTACCCAGAACATCTAGCATTACAGAAAACAAGATAATGAATTTTGGAAGGGGAGCCACTATTTGAACTTATCCTTCAAGATAAGTTGTTCAAAGTTTGTGTGATTTGAGATATTGTGAGTGGAACTGTACATTTAGAGTTGTACATCTTGTGCTTTTTATAATATATTGTTGAAAACCTGACTAGGAATTTTGTTGCTGGGGTAATCAAGCTTTCCATGAGAAATAAGTATTAGAATCTCATGCTCAAATACCCATCAGGTAAAGTTAACATTACACATTGAATTACATAAATCCTACACATATAACTCAGCTTATTACCAGTTTCAAGTCCAAAATATAATTAATAATGAAACGTTACCCACTTCAAGACATACTCACCATTTATGATTCATTTTACGAGGCTTTATTATTTCCCGAAATTAATTTCCTCATCCCATTCAACTCGCACCGGTATACATATTTACCCTACCTCCATTTTGGGGCGCCCCATAATCACGAATGTTTCATTACAAAGGGGATATTAGTGATGATATCACCTTGTTTCCTCTGAATTTCAACGGACAAAAACTGGCTCCGCTGAAAACAAGAAAGAGCCGACCGCAACTCGTATCCGCCTTCCATTTCCATTTCATTTACGGTTATAAATATGTTATAAAAACCGAAAGCAACGTTCGTTCCGAATGGAAACGGGCATACTTCCGTGAAGTTTTCAGTGGTGCCTGCCTAGAAAGTTAACTGATTCTACCTTTTTATTATTCAGGGTATTCCCTCGCATGTCCGCTCTCTATATGTATGTACATGTTGAAACTTTGATCCGTTATTCGCAGTGATGAGGGATACTGGATAATATGGAATATATGGGATTTGTTACATAAAAAAAGTGATAATGGTATTCAAAAGCATGTAGTAAACAGTTTAATGTATTCATTCCTCTAGGGAATGCGAATGTTTTTCGCATAAAAAGGCGTATGTGGTTCGTGGTTTTGTGATCAACTGGAACTGCTGTAAGGCTATGGATTTCATTTGAAATAGAACAAGCTGACTATTTTTGACAAACTTCAACAGAGACTAGCGCAACCAACCTGGCATGACGACAGGGTGGCGGCAAAGTAGTACGTCATTTAACTGAAGCATTTAGCTGAGCCTACGCGTACCGAAGTGGTGTGGCGTACGCCACAGACAGTGGAGAGTGGCGAGTGGCGGTAGCCATTAAATTGAGGCCATAGGCTCACCGAAGTGGCGAAGCAGCGCAGCTGTGTGGCAGTGGCGAAGCAACCAGGTGGCGAGGTTTTGCTAACAGTAAAGCCGGGTTTGGACGAAGCGCACCTACTCGCGCACCAGCCTCGCTTCCGCTCCCTCTAGTGTAAACATGCTCCTCGCCATGAGGCCCCTCGTCCTCGGGTTGAGCCATTGCCGGTCGGTTTTCAGTCGCGCATCAAAGAAGCCTAGCTGTGTCGTTTGAACAAGCTTCTTGAATCGAGTCTCGGACTCTATACGAGGCTGATTACTACCTCGCCTTCTCATCCTGGTTCACCCTTCCAGGCGAATCCACCGCTTGGTGTGAACACTGGCTGGAGTATGAGTTTTGGTGCGCGAGTAGGTGGCGAGGTTTAACTCGTGAGTGAGTGCGCTTCGTCTAAATCCTGCTTTAGGAACACTGAAGTGGCGCGCCACATTATCTTTCAAATAACTTGCTCACCGCAACTCGTATTCTCCTTGCTTTTCCATTTCATTCACGGTTAAGAATATGTTTAAAAACCGAAAGCAACGTTCGTTCCGAATGGAAACAGGCATACTTCCGTGAAGTTTTCAGTGGTGACTGCCTAGAAAGTTAACCGATTCCACCTTTTTATTATTCAGGGTATTCATTCGCATGTCCGCTTTCTATATGTATGAACATGTTGAAACTTTGATCCGTTATTCGCAGTGATGAAGGATACTGGATAATATGGAATATATGGGATTTGTTACATAAAAAAAGTGATAATGGCATTCAAAAGCATGTAGTAAACAGTTTATGTATTCATTCCTCTAGGAATGCGAATGTTTGTCGCATAAAAAGGCGTATGTGGTTCGTGGTTTTTTGGTAAATGTCAACTGCTGTAAGGATATGGATTTCATTTGAAAAAGAACAATTGACTATTTTTTGATAAACTTCAACAGAGACTAGCGCGACCAAAGTGGCATGACGACAGAGTGGCGGCAAAGTAGTACGTCATTTAACTGAATCATTTAGCTGAGCCTACGCGTATCGAAGTGGTGTGGCGTACGCCATGGACAGTGGCGAGTGGCGGTAGCCATTAAATTGACGCCATACGCTCAGCGAAGTGGCGAAGCAGCGCAGCTGTGTGGCGATGGCGAAGCAACCAGGTGGCGAGCTTTTGCTCACAGTAAAGCCGGGTTTAGACGAAGCGCACTTATTCGCGCATCGGCCTGTCCTCCACTACCTCGCATAGTGTAAACATGCTCCTCGCCATGAGGCCCCTCGTCCTCGGGTTGAGCCATTGCCAGTCGGATTTCAGTCGTGTATCAAAGAAGCCTAAAGGCGGGTTCACATGGGTCGTGAATCAGGCGAGAGTACGACCCACCGGTAAGTCGGTCGAGATCACTACCAAGTGTGAACTTACGGTAGAGAGGGTGATGGTAGTGCACGCACTGCACGCCTTTGAAAAAGGGGGTCGTGACATCTCCATTTTGTTGGAGTGAGCACGCCACTTCAGTCGTATTCACTTCAGTCGTGTTCACTACTACCCCGTGTGAACCCGCCTTTACTGTGTCGTTTGAACAAGCTTCTAGAGTTGTCGAGTCTCGGACTCTATACGAGGCTGATTACTGCCTCGCCTTCTCATCCTGGCTCACCCTTCCAGGCGAATCCACTGCTTGGTGTGAACACTGGCTCGAGTATGAGTTTTGGTGATCGAGTAGGTGACGAAGTTTAACTCGCGAGTGGGTGCGCTTCGTCTAAATCCGGCTTTAGGAACACTGAAGTGGCGCGCCACATTATCTTTCAAATAACTTGCTCACTGAAACTCGTATTCTCCTTGCTTTTCCATTTCATTCACGGTTAAGAATATGTTATAAAAACCGAAAGCAACGTTCGTTCCGAATGAAAACCGATTACTTCCTTGAAGTTCTCAGTGATGGTGCCTGCCTAGAAAGTTAAGTGATTCTACTTTTTCATTATTCAGGGTATTACCGCGCATGTCCGCTCTCTATATGTATGTACATGCTGAAACTTTGATCCGTTTTTCGCAGCGATGAAGGATACTGGATAAAATGGAATACATGGGATTTGTTACATGTAAAAAGTGATAATGGCATTCAAAAGCATGTACTAAACAGTTGAAACGCCATAAAAAGGCGTATGTGGTTCGTGGTTTTGTGGTGAATGTGAACTGTTGTAAAGATATGGATTTCATTTGAACAAGAACAAACTGACTACTTTCGACAAATTTCAACCGAGACTAGCGCGACCAAAGTGAAATGGCGGCAGAGTGGCGGCAAAGTAGTACATCACTTAACTGAAGCATTTAGCAGAGCCTACGCGTATCGAAGTGGTATGGCGTACGCCATGGACGGTGGCGAGTGGCCGTAGCCATTAGATTGAGGCCATACGCTCACCGAAGTGGCGAAGCAGCGCAGCTGTGTGGCGATGGCGAAGCAGCAGGTGGCGAGCTTTTGCTCAACAACATTTATAAGTTTAACGTGACCCACCTACCCGAAGGCTTATGGCCACGACCCCCATGGGTGCGGAATTGGGATACGCCCAATTAGCGCGCTTCGTACGCTAAGTACTCAGCTTTCAGTGTGGTTTCGGATTTCTCAAGTCCTACGCCCTTACTGATAGAAGGAGACACTATCCAATCTCTACTAGCTATGGAGGCTAGTTCCCGAGTTGTATACGCAACTCCACACGCCGAGGTGGATCAGAACCCCTCTAGCCCAGCATGCAGGCTTTCAACCACTGCCACCACGAAACCAATCCCGATAGGGCTGACAGGAAGGCAACTAAGGCGCCCAAAGATGCCAAAGCCGACCATCCTGCGGGCAAGCCCTCCCGTGGTACGAATCATAATACGTCATTCGTGGGACATGTTTCGGGAATTTCTTCCTCGCAATTAAGGATCTTGAGTATCCATGCCTTGCTGAGGCAGGTAAGGGTTACTGCGCGGGTTTACCAAGCCCGTCGACAATGCTATGGAATCAGTGCGTACGCCCCAGAAGTCCAAGTGGTGTAAAACCCTCACTCTTCAAAGCCAGGACGGCGCACCTTTCAACCACTATTGTCGCCCTGCGCCACAATTCCCTGAGGGATAAATCAAGCACCTTATCACTGCCTATTTCCGGGGAACGAATCCCTCAGTGAGTCTACATTTAATGTCCTCGATCTCATTGCGAACACCTCTTTTGCGAAGTAGCCCACTTGTACGTACCTGTCATACGTCTCAATCATTCTACATACATTCTGGCGTATTCCAACCGTAGTTGTGATGCCTTCGAGGATGACCCTCCTCAACTCATAATATTCCAGACAGTCAAACAAGACATGTTCCCAATTCTCAATCTCGCCACAAATACATCTATCACTCTCACTGAGACCTCGCTTATGCAAAAACTCATTCATCGACCCGTGACCTGTAATGAGGTAACCCATATACAGTCCGGGAGAGAACCATTCATTCTTGACAACAAAGTCCACATTCGGTATGAAGCCGTATGTGACTCGCCCCTTATCACTTTCATCCCATCTTCGCTGCCATTCCTGTCTCAGTGTTTGTTTTTAATGCATTTACACCTTCCATGGGACCGGAACCCCAGACACCAACATACTTTCGATCAAATTCGTTCAACTCAATTCCTTTCTTGAGTTTGTTACTCACACCCATCTCCACAGCCAAAGGTCCCATGGAGTTACACCCATCAATACATGCATGGCTTCGGTGGACACAGTTCTGCAGACCCTCAGACATGCCCCCATAACCACCCTCTGACACCTATTTATGCTATCCCTTGCATACCTTTTGTACATTTCACTGTACCATACTTCCACACCGTACATGGCGCATGCTTTAAACATGCCCCATATACCACATTCATAGACTTCCGTGTAAGTCCCCAATCTTTCCTCAGTACACGCCCCATTTGTCCCGCTAGTCTAGCTAGCTTTGCCCTAACATCCGAGAAGTGACTCATGAATCTGAGTCCTTCATCTACTCTTATTCCCAGATATTTCACACTGCATGCATACTTGACGCCCTTATTGTTCATTCTGACCTGAGGATGCCTCGTCGCGGCAAACCTCCCTTTCAGCATCATGCATACAGTCTTTTGTTCAGACACTTTCACCCCTGCCTGAGCGGCCCAATCGCACAACATTGTCATGCATTCCGTCCCCTTCGACTCCAGCCGGAGGCGACTGTTCCCTTTCAGTATGATGAGCAAGTCATCCGCGAATGCAACTACCTCAATCTCACCATTTTCAAACATTCTTAGGAGGACATCTAAACATACATTCCACAGGAATGGTCCCGCTATGGAACCCTGTGGACATCCTCTCATCAGCATGCGCACCACAAACTCATGCTTCCCAATTATTCTAGCCTCTCGTTCGTGGAAATAGGATTCCCACATTGCCAATTCCTCACACCCTAATTCTGACAGACGGTTCAGGATAAACCCCCACTTTAAGTGGTCAAATGCACCTTTAAAGTCGACGAAGATACCCAGGACATACTTTTCCTGGGATTCGCCGACTATCCTTTCAAGCAACTTCCATGCATCAACAGTTGACTTTCCCTTGGTAAAGCCAAACTGCCTCTCAGACATTCCCCCAATTTTGCTTTCTAGTCTGTGGACCAGAATTCTCTCCAACACCTTTCCAAGGACAGGCAAGAGGCAAATCGGCCTATACGACCCTACCTCAGTCCTGGTTTATCCAGGGACTTTAGCAAGACGATGACCGACGCCACCCGCCATGCCTTAGGAAATACCCCTTCATTCAGTATTGCGTTGTACATAGACAACACAAATTCAGGTACACTTCGCCAGACATTCTTAACCATCTCAGGGTATATACCATCTATACCTGGGGCTTTACCATTCTTTTGCTTACGAACCGCCCTTTCGACCTCACTTTCAGTGAGCTCTTTTATCACATTTGCGCCACTTTCCCTTACTCTCTCCTGACGTTCATTGTCGACCGGGAAGAAACCGTCCAGCAATGCATTCACAGTCTCACACCAATTTCAGTCATTCTCCCGTTTACCCTAACTCCAGTCAATTCAGCCTTTTGCCTCTTTCCCATGCATATCTTATACACCTCTCCCCAAGGATCGGTGTTTCCCTCGCGTTCAACAAATTGTTCCCAATCTTCTTTTTACATTCGTTCATCATACGTTTATACATTCTCCTTTTATGGAGATACTCTCTTTTCTCTCTCTCATATTCACCTACCTTCCTTGCCCTCTGAAAATTCATTCTAGCTGTTCTCACAGCTCTTTTCATTCGTTGAAGGTCAGCATTCCACCAGGAGACTCTGGTGGAGGACTTTGCTGGCCTTCTCAACATTCGCTCATTCACCGTAGTGATCCATCCTTCCAGCATTTTCACCTGCTCATCAGCAGATAGACTTCGGTATCGGTCAAGACCGACACTTTCTGCCTCATCCTGATGAGTACCCTATACTTATCCCAGTCGACATTTTTAATCTTCCACCTATTATGCTCTACCTTACTCGCATCATCTCTTACTCTCCTTTCTAGTGTGATCAGTATACCATTGTGGTCACTGATACACCAGTCAGGCTTCACTCCAACTAGCGGCGTAGGAAGCGCACGCTTTCTCATTCATCAAGGTGACATCGATGTCCGATTCACCCGTAGCACCACTAAAGGTGTACCATTCAGATTCCTCATTCAGAACCAAGAGCCCTCTCTCATTTACTAGATCCTCTAGCATACGCCCCTATCGGCTTTCGGACCATTCATTCTCATCCCCTTACTGAACCAGTAAGGAGATGTTGCATTGCATCCATTCCGAAAAGGACGGGACGGTCTCCGACCCTTTCAAGAACTCTCTCAATATACCCCAAGTATGGTTCCAACTCACAACTATACTGACAATACACAGAGACTAGATATCCTTCGAACAAGGCATTCCTGAACCAAACACATTTCCCCATTCATCTATTAACTCAGGCACCGGCAGGACCTCTCCATCGGGATCATTTACCACGATGGCTGCCGAGCCAGAACTCGATACGTACGCTCTCATGGCAGTGGTATTCCACCACACCCGCGCATCCCTTATACAGGTTTGGAAATTCACATCTGAAATATACGATATACAATGCATCAGACAGAGAATTTTTCCCTCCAGTTGCACAGATGAATAATCTAGACAATCACTTGCTGTAACACACTGAATTCAGTTGTCTTGCTTCATTATTCTAGTCTCGTCTCTCTCTATCGTTCAGAGGAGCGTAATGCTTTAGTATGGTAGGCAACAGTAAATACTGAATCGAGTATTACGGGCAGCCTGACAAATTAAAAATTCTATACGTGCAGTGCGGGTTCCCTACCATACTGCGATAAGAGAGAGACAAGACTTGATTTTTGCAGTGAGACAGTTGAATTCATTCAGTTATCGCACTTGATTATCTCGCCTATTCATCTGTGCAACTGGAGGGAAAATTCTCTGTCTGATGCATTGTATATCGTATGTGTTCGATGTGAATTTCAAATCGGTATACGGTTCCTGCAGCAAACAAATGCTCAACCTTTCACGCACCATGCATTCGCCAAGTGCACTCATGACGCCGTAGCATCTTTGCCCATTCAGCTGCAGGACTCTTAAGCCAGACATTTCGACATTTATTCAGCCATTCGCGCCCTTAGGCGCTTCGCTCTCGCCTGGAATATCGGACACTGAGCACTGACGTGCTGTGCCCGGTATCCTTCCTGCCTTTCACACGGCATTCTCTACACTTATGCACCTCGCTTTTGCAGTCACGGATGACGTGCCCCTCTTCGCCACACTTTCTGCACACATTCTGTTTGAGTTTACATTCTTTCAACAGATGCCCGAAACCCAGACATCTGTGGCACCTTTCAACGGGCGACAGTTCTTTTACCCGACATGCGCTAAAGCCGACAAATATTCGCCTTTCGCTCATCCACTTATCTTTCAACTTATGTGGTACTTCAAGTACCACATTTCCACTTTCGCCTTTGCCATTCTGGCCTTCACTTTCACACTACTCTCGAATTCAGGCCACTCAAGGCCCCCCGAATTCCTCCTATGAACCTCCCTTAGGAGCTCATTCTCACTGATCTTTGACGGGACGTCAAAGACCAACAGTCGCTCTCCCAGTTTCCTGGGTTTTTCTACGATCATACCAATCTCGTCGAACTTTTTCAAGCCCGACAAGACCTCAAGTTCGCCTGCGGTCATTGTCTCTATGACAATGCCACCCTCGTTCTTACACTTTCGGAGGGCCGTGACCCTCACGTTGCAGCTGTTGGCCACCTCCGCCAACACCTGCTTCTAACCTCTTCGCTCTTCAACTTGCCCTCTTTATCTTTCACCACGAGAGCAAAGGACTCGGGACCTCCTTTTTAGGGGGGGCTACCCTAGGAAACTCCGCCCTCGCCACATTCATGCTCTTTGCAGTCGTCACACCTGCATACGTGCTGGGGGCACGACCCGGGAAGGTGATTTCCCCCTCCTCCACACGCTTCATCCACTTATCCTTCTCCACTATCATACCTTTGAGTTTGTTATTCTCAGCGTTTAACTGAGATAAACTCCCTCAAGCTCATGCACCGTTTTAAGGATGAAAGACGTTGCCGCCTTACTGACCTTGTTCACATCCGACAAGAGGAAATCCCTCAGGTCGGCACCCAGCTTCTTTATACCACCAACAGTGCTGCCTCCCACACTGCTACTTCGCGACCTTGAGCTTACACTCGCCGCAGCAGACTTCCTCCCGCTCTTATCGAGCTCTTTCACCAACTTTTTGACATTTTGATTCTCAGCCATACTTAATCCCACGAGTCGAGCACAGAAAGAAGTCGCCCCATGACAGTGGTCTCATATCATGGGGAAGGCTATTACCACCGTAGAGTCGCCCGGTTCCACGGGGTTGTGAGTCTAAAGACCGATCTACCCCTCGGACACGCATCCCCTCGGCGACTCACCTACCTTGGGATTGGGGGATTTTTAGTAGGTTATCTCCTAGCAAGCCAGACGGCTAAGTCAAGCTCCCCATCCATCCTAAGACATGTCTAGGTCAGGACGGTATATCCAAGTGCTAGCACCAGGTCCTCGGGTACCTCGGTTTGGCGATCCCCGTACTACACATAATTATGTATAGCCCCTGAGGGAGAGCTTTTGCTCACAGTAAAGCCGGGTTTAGACGAAGCGCACCTACTCGCGCATCGGCCTCGCTTCCGCTCCCGCATAGTGTAAACATGCTCCTCGCCGTGAAGCCTGCCGTCCTCGGGTTGAGCCATTGCCAGTCGGATTTCAGTCGCCCATCAAAGAAGCCTAGCTGTGTATGGAACAAGCTTCTAGAGTTAGTCGAGTCTCGGACTCTATACGAGGCTGATTACTACCTCGCCTTCTCAATGGCTCACCCTTCCAGGCGAATCCACCCCTTGGTGTGAACACTTGCTCGAGTATGAGTTTTGGTGCGCGAGTAGGTGGCGAGGTTTAACTCGTGAGTGGGTGCGCTTCGTCTAAATCCGGCTTTAGGAACACTGAAGTGGCGCACCACATTAACTTTCAAATAACTTGCCCACCGCAACTCGTATTCTCCTTGCTTTTCCATTTCATTCACGGTTAAGAATATGTTATAAAAACCAAAGCAACGTTCGTTCCGAATGGAAACGGGCATACTTCCGTGAAGTTTTCAGTGGTGCCTGCCTAGAAAGTTAACTGATTCTAGCTTTTTATTATTCAGGGTATTCCTCGCATGTCTGCTCTCTATATGAATGTACATCTAGAACTTTGATCCGTTATTCGCAGTGATGAAGGATACTGGATAATATGGAATATATGGGATTTGTTACATAAAAAAGTGATAATGGCATTCAAAAGCTTGTAGTAAACAGTTTAATGTATTCATTCCTCTAGGGAATGCCAATGTTTTTCGCATAAGAAGCGTATGTGGTTCGTGGTTTTGTGATAAACTGAAACTGTTGTAAGGATATGGATTTCATTTAAAAAAGAACAAACTGACTATTCTTCAGCAAACTTCAATCGAGACTAGCGCGACCAAAGTGGTATGACGGTACCGTGGATCCAAAGTAGTACGTCATTCAACTGAAGCGTACAGCTGAGGCTACGCTTATCTAAGTGGTGTGGCGTACGCCACGGACAGTGGCGACTGGCGTTCGCCATTAAATTGAGGCCATACGCTCACCGCTAGGTACTGGTGTGGAGTTGGTGAAGCAACCAGGTGGTGAGCTTTTGCTTGCAGTAGGAGCAGTGAAGTGGCGCACCAAATTATCTGTCAAATAACTTGCCAACGGCAACTCGTATCTGCCTTCCTTTTCCATTTAATTCACGGTATAAATATGTTATAAAAACCGAAAGCAACGTTCGTTCCGAATGGAAACGGGCATACTTCCGTGAAGTTTTCAGTGGTGCCTGCCTAGAAAGTTAACTGATTCTAGATTTTTATTATTCAGGGTATTCCCTCGCATGTCCGCTTTCTATATGTATGTACATATTGAAACTTTGATCCGTTATTCGCAGTGAAGGATACTGGATAATATGGAATATATGGGATTTGTTACATAAAAAAGTGATAATGGCATTCAAAAGCATGTAGTGATCCTATATTATGCAACAAGCGTATAATGATAGCTATTATTCGCGAGGTGAAGTTTAGGTCACGAGCTGTAGGCGAGGTTAAGTTTAAAATCACCGAGCGAATAACAGCCTTTATACGCGATTAGCATATTATACTTTATCCACGACTACTGAATATATTTCTTGAAGATTTAACATTGGGCTACCGCGACAAGACCCTTCTCTAATATAAGCGTGGAAAAAGTCAAGTTGACACATGAGGTATTTTTGGAGAACTGGTCATTGTATATTTTGAAATAAAAAAGCTTTGATTGGTATAATGAAAGTAGATTTTGCCCTCGATTGACAAGGTATACCCATATTTGTTAGTTAGGGCACTTAGAATACTGAAGAAATACCAATTAAAAGAATATTATATCTAAGCTAAATCTATGAAGCATCCGACAGCAGTGAATTATAATCTCATTATCATTTATGGGGTTTATTAAACAGTTGTATGTATTCCATTCCTCTGGGAAATGCGAACGCTTTTAGCATGAAAATCCTTTTTATATAAAGTTGATTCGTGTTTTATGATGAGTATGAACGTGTGTGAATTCATGGATTCCATTCGAAAAAGTACAAAACTGACTATCCGCTTTCGACGAGGAGAGTGAAAGAGAGTTCGTCGAGTCTTGACGAGGTAGCAGTAAAAAAGCGTTATGGCAGAGGTATACACCGAGTCGAGTCTAGTCGAAAACCTACTGTCTGAAACGGCCTTGGTGTGGTATTGCTCATTTATGCTTTTTACTGCTCATCGAGACCCGACAAACTCTCTTTTTTCTCTTCTCGTCGAAGACTGTCTGTCGACTGAGGTGTGCGGCCGGCCTGAGACTTCATTCGATGGCTGTCATTAAATCAGACGTGACGTCCAACACACGACCACCAGCTCTTGATATTCGGTTATGTAAATAACCCTCCTGCGTCCTAGACATATCCCGCGAAGTAGGACCCCTTTCGTAGGATACATTAAAAAGCCATTTCAACTGGCCAATCAGAAACGAGTACTTCTCGACCGCTGTTGATTTAATCCGATTGAGAGCGGTTGGCCTCAATCATGAAATTCGAATTTTGTGTTGAGAGTCGCGAATGTTATATTTGTCTGAGTTTGTTCGAGTTGAATTCTTCTGATTAGATCGAATAAAGGGGTTAAATATATATTTAATTTTGATATATTGTAACGAAGCAAAATAATTTCTATCATTATTTGGTTTCGTTCAATTCAGTTGACGGAAATCGGGATTGTTATCTCCGCGCTGAAGATGTACGGCAAATTAGATCGCGATTTCTCGATACCGCACACATGGGGCGGAGTCAACTGTTACCGGCCACACGTGTCCGAAAGGTTTAAAATGCTGGATTTTCCGCTGAATAAATGAGTCGAATTAAACATAACGTCCTGACCACTACTCCAGAAGTAATAGCCGACCAGACCGTCCAGAAGTAAGTGCCACCAAAGGGTTCTGCAGGGGCAAGTTCAGTTTAGGTATGATGATTTTTTTAATTCTTATTTGCTGGCTTTGATATTTATAAGTATTTCTCCTGTGTATTTTCCCGTCCTTCCGCCGCTCGAATTCGCAGAGGTTGTGTAGTAGCTTCAAACGGCCTGCATGACTTGTGAGAATTCTGAGATTGCGAGATGGTGTATGCTAGCTTGAAACGGCGCATATATTGTCTTGTATTATCCTCTCTAGTGTTACTCGAGTTCTTGGACGTTGTGTAGTAGCTTCAAAAGGCCTGCATGAAGTTCTGAAACTCTGAGTCGACAAGAGGGTGTATGTTAGCTTGAAACGGCACATACACTGTCTTGTTGTGCCCTTCCGACACCGTTCGAATTTCAGGGGGTTGTGTAGTAGCTTGAAACGGCCTGCATGACGCCCTGCAATTCCGAATCGGAAAGAGGGTGCATGTTAGCTTGAAACGGCACATACGCTGTCTTGTTATGCCCTTCCGCCACCGTCCGAGTTTCTGGGGGTTGTGTAGTAGCTTGAAACGGCCTGCATGACGCCCTGAAATCGAACCTTCAAGAGGTTGTATGTTAGCTTGAAACGGCCCATACATCGTCTTGTTGTGCCCTTCTGGCATCATTCGAGCCCCCGGAGGTTGTGTAGTAGCTTGAAACGGCCTGCATGATATCCCGGAGTTCTGATGTGCAAGAACGCGTATGTTAGCTTGAAACGGCCCATATGCAGTCTTGTAAATGCCTCCCTTTATCCTTCCCACCGTGTGCCGCTCCGGAATATCGAGGTGCATGCCATAGCTTCAAAAGGCGTGCATGGGCCTCGTGGTTCAGAGCATTAGGGTGGGTGTATGCTAGCTTGAAACGGCGCATATGCTTTCCCTGGGACCGCACTAGTTTCCTTTCACCGCCTGTCCGTAAACCCTGTTATGGTTAATATAGCCTGTAGATGTGAACCGAGGTACGCCAGTAAATAAGGATGTCATTTTTGGGAATTTGTTTGTTAGGAACTTGCTCATGTTAGAACCTTCGCTTCCGTACCGTTATTTACCACTGCTTGATTAATTTTCCGCTTGCACTTTCATTCGACTATCATTACCGCTTTTTCATACCGCTTGTAAATATGAATTGCTTATTTTTCTGAGAGCTCTCACCGCCGATATAATGCTGCATGTTACATCCCGCTTCAACCTTCTCACCGCCCGCTCACCTGTTTTCCTCACATTGTATTATGATATTATGGTTTATTTTGATGACTGCCGTTATTTACCGTTTACCGAATAAAGATGTTATTATAATTGTGTGTTTTCTTTTCCTAAGGAATATTTGAGTATTCAGAGTTAGGGAATATTTAGTTAGGTACAAACAACTGACCCCTGGACATAACCTTCTCTGGCTAGTAGCTCCCGGACCCCATAGGACACCGCCTATGGGTACCCTAGTGTCCTCAACACTTTAAACTAGAGGTGGCGCCCGAGATCTCTACTTCCGAAGGTAAACGATGGAACGCAGTTTGGTAGAGACGGGGAGCACGTCACAAAATGGCGCCCGAGCAGGGACCGTTGTTTGAAGACGTTGCAATGACAGTACGAGGAAATGGACCGGCGTTGAGCAGCGACCGTTGTTGGAAGACCGTTATTGGAGAACCATTGTTGGAGGAATGTTGCCGAATTCACCGAGACGTTACCATGACAGGGTGAGGAAGAAGAGAGCCATGTTGGAGTAAGGAACCCCGTGTGAGAATGCCACCGCAGCTACAATACAGGACGAGTAGAAAAGCCGCTAGCAGAGTGAGTATAAACCATTACCGACCGACCGTATCTTTTACCGACCGAATTTCTTACCGACCGACCGTATTTCCTACCGACCGATCGAACCCTTTACCGCCCGAAACCCCGTTTACCGCCCCATATACCGTATGTTGATAGGTACTGACTGATCACCAAACCACTTCGTGATGAACCCCAGGAGATGCTTTCAACCGATTCAAGGAAATTGATGGAGAAACTTGAAGAATGTCTGAATGGTGACAGTGGCGAGAGACTGCATACGGAATTATTATGAGGATCGAGAATACTAGATCGAGGATCCTGTCACACTTCGTATTCCTGATATATTCCGCCAAAGGGGCGTCTGCCTGGGATGGTAAGACGTTTGTCGTGGCTTCACTTGGTACCGGATTTTGTTTTTAGTGAGCATGACGTTGGAGGGGGTCCGAGCCCTTCCTGATGCCTTTTGGATGTTGGGGGTATGGATATACGAAGCAACTTGGCAGACCGAAGGGGACCGTATTGATCCAGTATCATTGCAGAATTGAGCCGACATCGATGGAATATCGAAAACTGTCAAAGTTCTTGGAAGAAGGTTGACACCTGTTTGACCGAATCCGAAACCGTTAGTGGACCGTAAACTGTAGGGAAGCAGTTACCGTTAGATTATTTTGGAAGAAGGGTCAACGTCAGATGCCAGCGACCAAGAACACACCGACAAACTTCAAGTACCGAATAGTCCGAATCCGATAGTTTGCAGCGTCAAACTAATTATATGAAAAGGGACACCGAAACTGTACCGAATACCGTTAACAGCGATCTACGTACCAGTTAGATTTACCAGTTGGCAAAGGAGGAACTGGACGTAGAACTGGACAAGTTTCATTTATACCGAAAGGGAACCGTCGAGGAAAAGCGAAAAAGGTTATTCAGTTTCATCGAGAGTGGTCAGTCTCCGCCGAATCCGCCAGCCCAGCTGATACCGCACAGTTCCGTTGAAACCGAAGGTACCGAACCGAACCCAGAAACCTTTCAAAACCGTACCGACCGACCGTAAAGTTTGCAGGAATATATTATTATGTCGAAATGTGATTTCATGGCTAAGCTGGCCCCCAAATTTTCCGGACCATATACCGTATACCGAATAAATTCACCAGTGATCAATGTTTTACCCGAAGAGAGAGGAAGATTGATCAAATCAGATTCACGTGAAAGATTTAAAACCGTGGAATGAACAGAATGATCTTTCTTATGTGGAAGCAATGCCGGAAAACTACCGCTGGTCTAAAAAGAGACCCACGTCACGCAGAGCCAGGAGTTCCAGAGTCCAGAGTACAAGTGCCCATCTACCTACCGGTAGGTGAATATGAGTTGTGTTGGCGATGTGGATATCCCGGACATGACCGCCGCAAATGTACCGCACCGTTCCGCCTGTTTTGCTCCCGGTGTGGATGAGCAGGAGTCCGCTCCGAACGGTGCAAGTGCCGACCAAAATCCCAGCTAAAACACCGTCCAAGATAGAGGGAAAATCGCCCTCTTGAGGAGTCCAGTGTGACCTTCGATAGTGACCACGGGAGTGACCCCAGTGTGGAAAATGGACCATAAGTGATTGAAGTGAATTTCTTTGTCAATTTTTTTGTTAATTAGTAAATTTTTGTTTCAGAACTGTGACTGTAAAAAAAAGAGAAAGCTAAGCTTCCTCTTTTCTACCCGAAGGAGTAGGAGGGGGATGTAACGAAGCAAAATATTTCTATCATTATTTGGTTTCATTCAATTGAAGTTGACGAAATCGGGAATTTTAAACTAGAGGTGGCGCCGAGATCTCTACTCCGAAGGTAAACGATGGCAACGCAGTTTGGTAGGAGACGGAGCAACGTCACATAATTTCCATGATCCAGCATCGGTGGAGTGAACATCGAGCAGCAGTGCAGTGTTGAGCCAGCATAAGTGGAATTTCGAACCACTGTCAAGAGTAAGTCTTGGAAGAAGATTGGCGATTATTTGACTAAGTCCGAAACCGTTATACACCGTGAACTGTGGGGAAGCAGTTACCGTCAGTTAATTTCGGAAGAAGAGTCAAAGTCTGAAGCCAGCGACCAAGAAGACCGACAACTTTGAGTACCGACTAATCCGTATCCGATAGTTTGCAGTGCACAGCCGACGAGATGAACAGCGACAACGAAACTGTACCGAATACCGTTACCAGCGATCTACGTACCAGTTGGATTTACAAGTTGAAAAAGGAGGAATTGGACGTAGAATTGGACAAGTTTCAATTATACCGAGAAGGAACCGTCGAGGAGAAGAGGAAAAGATTATCCAAGTTCATCAAGAGTGGTCAGTCCTCACCGAATCCGACAGCCCAGCTGATACCGCCCGTTTTTGTTCCTATAAATCCGCCTACAACCAGTACCCTGGATCCAACCCGTTCCAACCCAGTGGACTTATATAAATATGGAGTGAAGTTCGATGGATCACAAGACCCAGCCGCATATTTAGAACAGTTGGAGGAGATAAGATGCCAACTGAACGTGAACCCTGAAAGAATCCTCGCCAGCCTACCGCAGACCTTAGCCGGCGACGCCTCATTGTGGTTTAGAAATCATAACACACCCTGTCGACCTGGGCCAACTTCACCGAGGCATTTAAAACCTTCTACTTTCCGACCGATTATTATGTTACCTTGGAGGAAGAAATCCGAAAACGTCGTCAGAAACCTGGGGAAGCCATCACAAAGTATATAACCGATTTACAGACCATGATGAGAAGACATGGAGGCTATAACCAAACGCAAGAATTGGCAACGCTGCAGCGTAACCTACTACCAGAGTACCGTCAGATGCTGTGGCAGCAGGACATTAAAGATATGCATTCTTTTCTGCAGAAAATACGAGAGCTCGAGACTCTGCAGGCCGAAATCCAACGGCACCGTCACCGGCACCCTCCGATGAATGAGGGATCGTCCGCCAGAACACCGACACCAGCACCGACATCGACACCAATACCGTCGTCCAGAACTCTACCCAGTCCCTACAGGGGTATCCAAAGAACATCCCTGACATGTTGGAGGTGTGGACAAGTGGACACATTAGAGAAAGTTGCAAAAATCCGCCAGTATTATTCTGTTCAAGATGTGGCCGCCAGGGAGTAATGAGTAAAGACTGCAGGTGTCCGCAGCCGGAAAACTAAATAGGGAAAGGTTTGCTACGAGGACATTCCAGACCCACGCTCCATCCGCCTCGTGTGCCGCTACCGATACCCACCAGGACCGCCGCCCTCACATCACCGTTAGAATATTTGGTAAAACATTCCAAGCATTACTGGACACCGGAGCATGCAGATCGTACTTTGGCGATACCATAAGGAATCTATGTGTTTCTATGGGAATAACCCAAACAGAAGAGGTGCAATCCGAAGCCAGGCTCGCCGATGGAACCGTAATAAAAATACCGTTTTCCTGCCAGTTACCACTGTGGATACAAGACAAAGAAATTGTGATGCCGTTAATGTATTTACCGAACCTGAATCACGATATTCTATTGGGTATGGATTTCTGATATCGAACAACGTAATGCTGCATCCAGCTATGGGAGAAGTCCGATTAAATGAAAAGATGCCCTACCAATACCAGAATTCCGTCGGAAATATAGAAATACCCAAACGACCTGTCTTGGAATTGAATGACGACGAACAACGAAGACTTGATGCGTTTCGGGCCACAGAACTCCCGAAATTTCAGGGCATCAAAGGAACAACACCATTAATCGAACACCAGATACATTTATTGAAGAAAGAACCGATAAAACAACGTTACCGACCGCAAAACCCAAAGATGCAGGAGATCATCAACGAAGAAGTAGACCGCATGTTAGCCGAAGGTATCATCGAGCCCTCAAATAGTCCGTGGAGCAGCCCCATCGTAATTGTGAAGAAGAAGGATGGAAAACCCAGATTTTGCATCGATTTCGCCAAGTCAATGATGTTAGCCGTAAAGATGCATATCCGTTACCGTATATCTCCGCCATATTAGACCGTTTGCGAACTGCGAAATACATATCCAGTATTGACTTGAAACAAGGATATTGGCAAATCCCGCTCGCAAAGGAATCACGACCGATAACAGCTTTCACCGTACCATCCCGAGGATTGTTCCAGTTCAAAGTCATGCCGTTTGGACTACACTCAGCAGCCGCAAAGTTTCAACGATTATTGGATCGCGGGCATTCGCCTATTTGGATGATATAATCGTCATTGGAGAAACCTTCGAAGAACATCTGGATAACCTGAAAGAAGTTTTTCGCCGTCTTCGAGAAGCTAATTTACTAACTCAACCCAGAAAAATGTGAATTTGGGAAACGTTCACTCAAGTACCTAGGCCATGAAGTCACTTCCGACGGCATCCGTACCGATCCCGATAAGATAAAGGCTATCCGAGAGATGAAAGAACCGACGACCGTACGTGCCTTGAGGAGATTTCTAGGAGTTTGTTCCTGGTACCGGAGGTTCATAGCCAATTTCACAAGTCGCCGCCCCACTAACGAACCTTATGAAAAAGGGAAAGCGATGGTCTTGGAGCGAAACACAACAACAATCTTTCGACGCCTTGAAACGTCATCTCACCGAGGCTCCAGTACTCGCATGTCCGGACTTCAGCCGACCGTTCCAATTACAAACCGATGCGTCAGAAAATGGTTTGGGAGCCGCCCTATTACAAAATCTAGAGGGACACGACCGTATTATTGCGTATGCTAGCCGTACTCTCCAACCAGCTGAACGCAACTATTCCGTTACCGAAAAAGAATGCCTGGCCATTGTTTGGGGTATAGAGAAGATGAGGCCATACTTAGAGGGATACCGATTCACCGTAATTACCGACCACCAAAGTTTGAGATGGTTACATTCGATCAAGAGTCCAACCGGCCGTATTGCTCGCTGGAGCATATTTCTACAACAATATGACTTTGACATCAAATACCGAAAAGGGGTCCTGAACAAGGTTGCTGATGCCCTATCTCGAGAACCGATGTCCGAGTGCATCGCTCAAATTGGAGATGGGAAAACCGAAGAAACTGAAGACAAACCATCATGCAACTGGTACGACGGGAAAATAGAAGAGGTTCGCCAGAATCCGAGAAATTTCCCGACTACTCCATCCAGAATGGAAAATTATTCCGTCATATTTGGGACCTAACCGATTTAAAAGAGGAAGTCGATGCTGAACCATGGAAATTATGTATTCCGAGCCACCAACGAAGAAACGTGCTGAAAGAGAATCATGACCTACCGACCGCCGGACACTTGGGAATCGCCAAAACCGCCGCTCGTGTTGCTCGTCATTACTATTGGCCGAATATGTATCGAGAGATCAGCCAGTATGTACGAAATTGTGTGGTTTGTCAATCCTACAAGCCGTCGCAACAACAACCACCAGGAAAAATGCAACCAAGTCCGGTTCATGAACCATGGGAATGTGTGAGCACAGATTTAGTAGGACCACTTCCCAGATCTTCTAAAGGAAACAGCTATCTTGTAATGTTTCATGACCGCTTCACAAAATGGACCGCCTGCCGGCCAATTCGAAGAGCCACCGCTGCCGCTGTGACCAAAGCACTCTACGAAGAAATCATCACCCGTTTTGGTTGCCCGAAAACCGTAGTCTCGGACAATGGGTCTCAATATGACAGCAAAATATTCCGAGGCATGATGGAAGAACTAGGTATAAACCACCGAACCACACCTGTGTATACCCCCAGTGTAATCCAGTGAAAGGACTAATAGGACGATTAAAACGATGATCGCACAATTCTGTGAGAACGACCACAACGATGGGATCAAAATCTGCCTGACCTAACTTTTGCCATTAATAGTGCTCGACATGAACCAACCGGATTTTCACCAGCTTTTCTCAACTTTGGCAGAGAGCTAGAAATGCCGAACACGTTCTACCGCAACGCCACCAAGACCGACCATGAAACCGATGATACCGAACCGAATCCAGAAGCTCTTCGAAACCGTACCGACCGATTGGAAAGATTACGAGAGATATTTGGATTGGTACGTCGGAATTTATCACAGGCTTTCAGCAAACAAAAGAAGCATTACGATCTTCGTCGCAGAGCCTGGAGGTGTTATGTTGGTGACAAGGTGATGAAGCGCGAACACCATCTTTCCAGCGCTATCAACGATTTCACAGCTAAGCTGGCCCCCAAATTTTCCGGACCATATACCGTATGCCGAATAATATCACCCGTAGTTTATGATTTACGTGATGGAAGGAAAATTGGTCAAACAGATTCACGTGAAAGATTTAAAACCGTGGAATGAACAAAATGATCTTTCTTATGTGGAAGCAATGCCGAAAATCCACCGCTGGTCTGAAAAGAGACTCGCATCACGCAGAGCAGGAGTTCCAGAGTCCAAGTACAAGAGCCCATCTACCTGCCGGTAGGTGAATATGAGTGTGCTGGCGATGTGGATATCCCGGACATGACCGCCGCAAATGTACCGCACCGTTCCGCCTGTTTTGTTCCCGGTGTGGACGAGTGGGAGTTCGCTCCGACCGATGCGAGTGCCGACAAAAAACCTCCAGCCAAAACACCGTCCAAATCGCCGTCCCGAGGAGTCCAGTGTGACCTTCCGATAGTGACCACGCCAGTGACCCCAGTGTGGAACTTGGACCCATAAGTGATTGAAGTGAATTTTTCTTTGTTAATTTTTTTTGTTAATTAGTAAGTTTTGTTTCAGAACTGTAACTGTAAAGAAAAGAGAAAGCTGAGCTTCCTCTTTTCTACCCGAAGAAGGAGGGGGATGTAACGAAGCACCGACACCGTTCGAATTTCAGGGGGTTGTGTAGTAGCTTGAAACGGCCTGCATGACGCCCTGCAATTCCGAATCGGAAAGAGGGTGCATGTTAGCTTGAACGGCACATACGCTGTCTGTTATGCCCTTCCGCCACCGTCCGAGGTTCTGGGGTTGTGTAGTAGCTTGAAACGGCCTGCATGACGCCCTGAAATTCTGAACTTCAAGAGGTGTATGTTAGCTTGAAACGGCCCATACATCGTCTTGTTGTGCCCTTCTGGCATCATTCGAGCCCCCGGGGTTGTGGTAGCTTGAAACGGCCTGCATGATATCCCGGAGTTCTGATGTGCAAGAACGCGTATGTTAGCTTGAAACGGCCCATATGCAGTCTTGTAAATGCCTCCCTTTATCCTTCCCACCGTGTGCCGCTCCGGAATATCGAGGTGGCATGCCATAGCTTCAAAAGGCGTGCATGGGCCTCGTGGTCAGAGCATTAGGGTGGGTGTATGCTAGCTTGAAACGGCGCATATGCTTTCCCTGGGACCGCACTAGTTTCCTTTCACCGCCTGTCCGTAAACCCTGTATGGTTAATATAGCTGTAGATGTGAACCGAGGTACGCCAGTAAATAAGGATGTCATTTTTGGGAATTTGTTTGTTAGGAACTTGCTCATGTTAGAAACTTCGCTTCCGTACCGTTATTTACCACTGCTGATTAATTTTCCGCTTGCACTTTCATTCGACTATCATTACCGCTTTTTCATACCGCTTGTAAATATTGAATTGCTTATTTTTCTGAGAGCTCTCACCGCCGATATAATGCTGCATGTTACATCCCGCTTCAACCTTCTCAACGCCCGCTCACCTGTTTTCCTCACATTGTATTTATGATATTATGGTTATTTTGATGACTGCCGTTATTTACCGTTTACCGAATAAAGATGTTATTATAATTGTGTGTTTCTTTTCCTAAGGAATATTTGAGTATTTTTCAGAGTTAGGGAATATTTAGTTAGGTACAAACAACGACCCCTGGACATAACCTTCTCTGGCTAGTAGCTCCCGGACCCCATAGGACACCGCCTATGGGTACCCTAGTGTCCTCAACACTTTAAACTAGAGGTGGCGCCCGAGATCTCTACTTCCGAAGGTAAACGATGGCAACGCAGTTTGGTAGAGACGGGGAGCACGTCACAATATTGAATAATATTCCTTCAGTTCAGTTCACGATTGTAGATTATTCTTACAGACCTGGCGTTTTATATAACCCCATAGAAAACTAACCCCATAGAAAACAGTCCGATGGTGTCAAATAACATGATCTTGGTGGCCAATTGACATCATCGTTTCTGGAGATTATTCGTTCAGGTAATTTTTTTCCAATTAATCAATAGCTCTTCCCTTTAGAGCCAAATCCTTGTGTGAAATAGGTCATCTTGTTGGCCCACTACGTCTAACTTGTTATGAAAGTCGTCAAATGGATATTTCAGGGTGTTCGACAACACTTCACAAACCAAATAAATTTTTTCTCTTGAACGACCGCTACGACTGTATTTTTAACTTTTTTGATCTTCCACCGAACCAGTCAGTAGTTATGAAAGTGGGATTCTGGCACAGTTCTATGTATGCCAGAATCCCCGATTTTGGTGCAATGAACAGGAATTTTACAAGTTTCGACTCGTATGATCAAGAAATTCTCTTTCGAAATCACCTCTTCGTAATTTCAGCCCTATGGGGATTCTGGCACACAGATATTGCATTTGGGTATTCTGGCATACAAAGAAGTGTGCCAGAATCCCCCTTTCATAACTACTCCGGTCTCTTGAAATCTATATTAATAAAAGAGGATCTATGGTTACCGTCAAACTGCCATATCTTTAAAACGACTGCACCAAATTGGATAATTTTTGTTGTTGTATAATTGCCAGGGAAAGGTTTATACAACAAAATATTCCAAAAATATGTTCAGAAAGCTCAGAATTCGAAGTGGAAAGTTATGGATGGCCCACCTAGATGTTTTCGTTTGTTCATAATATAAGACGATTGTTATTTGAGAGAATACTCTTGAAAGATTTTGAAGCACGTGAAAATTCAAAACGTAAACTGTGTTTTATTAAATATCAACTCCAACAGCTTCCTGCCAGAGATGAAACATCGCGGAAACAATCTGAATACCCGGATCGATATAACCGGATACTTGCGGATTCCCATCACCTGAAAATCCCACATATGTGGAGTCATCCTCGAAATACCTCCATACGTATCATCTACATGCCACTGATGCATTTGAGCAATGCCACGATACTTCTCCAATAAACCGTGAACAACAATATCAACCACTGATCAAAAGTGATGTATCAACAATGGAATGATTGAAATCTGAGATCGCTCGAAGGCTTTGGAAGGCTCATTGACCACAAATCTGTCTGCACGATATGTGTATGTTTGGGTTATTTGGCATGCGGGCCTTGTGGATGTACTCGAGCATTTCACGATGTTCACAAGGTAAAAAGGATTGTCCTATGAGAGTGCTCCAGAGAAGTCGTTAGTTGACAATTAGTTTAATTGACTTCCTGAAAAAGGAATGAAATCGTTCTTTCAAAATATCTTTCTTCCAAGGCTTTATTCTGATATGGATTACCTGTTGAAACTGTAGAGCAATTTATCAGGATATTTTCGGTACGTCTCATCTGCCAATCTTCCTAGTGATGTAATGATCAAGAAAGTAAGCACTGAGAAAAACTTCAGGGCATTGCTAAGTAAGAAAGTTTAATGAAAACAGGAATACACCGACTATAACCCCAAAGAAAATACCGTAAAATGGTATACAGATGGTTCCAAAACCTCTACAGGAGCTGACGCTCAGATATACGGGCAAAGTACCAAGTGTGCACTGTCGCTAGGCTCCTGTATGAGTGTCTTTCAAGCGGAAATCTCAGCTATTCAGAGATGTCTAGATATAAATCTGGAAAGAAACTATGAGAAGTGCGATATAACCATACACTCAGATAGTCCAGCTGCTATTAAAGCACTGAGCTCTTACGTCATCGACTCAAAGATGATCTGGGAGTGCCGGAACAAACTCAGTGAGGTAGGCAAGAAGATTAAGGTCTTTTTAATCTGGATTCCTGGCCATTCGGGAACTAAAGGAAACGAAAATGCCAATACACTTGCTAAAGAGGGCGCACGAATGTCACGTTTGGCCGAGAACCCTTTTGTGGTATAGGTAAATGTACCTATAAGTAGGAGTTTCTGGAGAAGAAGAAAGCCGAGAGAAAAAGTCTGGCGGAATCTCCCAGGGATGTATCATTCTACAAAATTCCTTTGGAATTTTGAAACAGCAAGATCCAAAAGATATCTGGGTCCTAGTAGGAAGCAATTACACCTCCTCACTGGCTTTCTTACAAGACACTGTCGCCTTAGGAGGCACCTGTTGAGGATAGGATTGTCGTACACTGACGAGTGTAGGATCTGTGGAGAGGAGAAAGAAGCCCCCATTGACCTAGTCACGGAATGCTTTGGCATTGCGAGCTTAAGGAGAAAATGCCTTGGGTGAGAAACTTGTAAGAGTGAGGAACTAGCCTCGTTGAGGCCTTCACAGATATTGGATTTATCAGATCTCTGGAACTGGAAGGCGGACAGTGAGATTATGGTGCGAACAGCTCTGAAGGGGGCACAAAAGACTTGAGGTAGCAGTGAACTGTAACTCTTTCCCAACTAAACTACTCAAGATAAAATCGAGTTCATATTTGATTTGTCACATCAAGTTGTGTTTATGATTATTCCGAATTTGATATTTCAGGCAAAATATTGCTGTTTGCATTAATAGCAGATGATTACCCTGAATTATACGATATTTTTTGAATATCAGATGTTCACAGGCTTCTCAGGGTGGTAAAGGGCTTTTTTCCGCATTTCATGGAATAGAATGAATTTGAGAGCAACGATATGTAATATTTGTTTATTTCATTTCACTTCTCTGAAAACCCTTTCATACACAGGTCGGTTAAGTGCATCGAAATTGACCATTTTTTTGTGCGGCAGCACCATAAAACTTTTACGGTGCGCTGAGGTATATCTTGTATCATCTACCTACATGCCACCGATGCATTTGAGCAATGCCGCGATACTTCTCCAATAAACCGTGAACAACAATATCAACCACTGATCAAAAGTGATGTATCAACTACAATGGAATGATTGAAATCTGAGATCGCTTGGAGGTTTTGGAAGGCTCATTGACCACAAATCTGTATGCACGATATGTGTATGTTTATGGGTTTTTCGGCATGCGGGCCTTGTGAATGTACTCGAGCATTTCACGATGTTCGCAAGGTTGATGCTACCAGTAGAAAGGATTGTCCTATGAGAGTGCTCCAGAGGAGTCGTTAGTTAACAAGAAGTTAAATGGGCTTCCTGAGAAAGGAATGAAAATGTTCTCCTTGAATATTTTTCTTTCAAGGCTTTATTCTGAAATGAATTACCTGCAATTTTTTTATATTCGATTTGTCACGAGTTGCTTTTATCATTATTCCGAAAATGAATTCGATACTTCGCGCGAAATATCGCTGTTGGCATTAATTTTAGATGATTAACCAATATGATGGGTCTGAAGACATTTTCTTGAAATTCTGGGGTTCGAAAAATCATCACTTGGGTTGCCAGGCTTCCTTGGTAGTAGGGCGCTTTTTCCTAATAACGATGGAATTTCAAGAAATGAAATGAATCTGCCTGCAACCTAGGCGCACAGGTGATATACAGGGTGTTTCCTAAACTTGCGACAAAATTCAGGGGGTTGTTCCTTGGACTATTTTAAGCATGTTTTGTCTTTTGATGATTTTTGAAAAACCTCTTTGTTTCGAAGATACAGGGCGAACAACATTTTTCATATTTTTAAAATTAATAATAGTTTAAATAAAATGCGTACCGCACTGTGTTTACTAAGTAGGTACAATTTATTTTAAATTTGTTTAACAACATTCCAATTACTAAAAACGGCCAGTTTTTTTGACGTAAAATTGATAAGTTCAGATGGTAAAGGAATACAGATTAAACACGGTTTTCATTTGAAAGGGTTCGGCAGTCAATGAGGAGAAGATTGGATGTTTGTATGCTGGCTAGAGGTGGTCATTTTCAACAGTTTTTGTAGGTTAAGTTAAATTTTCATGTAATTTTTCATAATAAAATGTTATTATCTAAAATTTTGTTTCCCCTGTATCTTCGAAACAAAGAGGTTTTTCAAAAATCATCAAAGGACAAAATATTCTTAGAATAGTCCAAGGAACAATCCCCTGAATTTTTGCCGCATGTTTAGGAAACACCCTGTATATTTTTCTATTTATTTACTTTCATTAAACTTCTCTTAAAACCCTTATATAACATGTCGCTTAAGAGCTCGAAATTGACCCAATTTTCCCTGCAGCAGCACCGTAAAAGTTTTACGATGCGCTGAGATATATCTCATCTATGGCTGTGATGAATATTTTTTGTTGGCTTTAGAAACACAGAGCAACGATTGCATGAAAACAGTAGATGTCAATGTTTGGGGTAATTATTGTTTCAACGAAATCGAAATGTTCTCAGAAAGTATAATGAAAAATATCGTTCATTATACGTCCAGGAAGGCTTTTTCCGTACCTACTTGTAAAAAAATTAATACTACCACTACTAATTCTACTAATCGTGCTCTCACGAAAGAAATTATACTTCTGGGCTGGTTATGTAATACGCTATTATTTGAGAATACACCATTAGAGCCGAGCCTGTTGAAGAATAGAAAAAAACAGAAGTTTTATATTGTAAGAATTCAAAATAAAAATACAAAGCAAAACAAATGAGTTACTGAAAAATGAAACAGCGAGTGAGCTGAAAAAACACTCCATGAGACAAAAAAACTTATACCAAATCTCATCAGAAATGTTATAAAACTAGAATGGCCCCTTTCTATTTTCTACAATACTTATATTATTTGACATAAAAATATATAAAGTAGATTTGTGACATCAATCGCAATGATTCTGGAAACTCTGTGTTTGGTTGGCCATGACTATTGAACATTAAAATAGTGAAATGAACATTAATAGTTATTAATAAACTAGGTTATTAAAGACAGCGACTAATGGCCAAGATATTTTAAAGCGTGAGCGGAGCGAACGCTTTAATAGTTGAGACCATTAGTCGCTCGATTAATAACCGAGTTTATTACAAGATTTTCCGACGATCTCAATATGATATGTGTATGAATTCTTGATTGAAATACATTTTCATTCTGCACAAGACATACATTTGTCATAATGAAATTTCTATGTATCTATGTTCCAGTAGAGTTTTTACATTTTTCGTATTGCTTCTGAATACTTTGTCTACGGTTGCCATGAGGATTGCACATTAAAATGGCTAAAAAATTGAGCATTAAAATGGTCATTTATGCTCAATTTTGTACACATTAAAAGCACCTTTTATTTCGAGGTCTGCGGAAATAAGGTTTTTTATTGATCAATGTCGTATACGTTACACCCATTTTTCATTTTGAGGTCACGGAAATGAATATTTCATGTCGAAATAGATAGCAAATTCAAATTGGTGATTTGTAATTCGACTGATTCCTGGTTGGCTTCAACAAAGACTACACTCAAACTTGGTCGCTATTACGAGAAAATTATCCTACAGATCCTATCATTTTTCACCATTCTTCGGAAGTACTTAATGGTAGAGAATATACTTCACAGAGTTACATCATTGATTTAATGATAGAAGCTTAATAATAATAGACAGATAATGAAAAATAGTTGCAAGTTAAATAAAAAACTCGAAATTTCAGTGGAAAGAAAAACATAATTATCAGGATAAATAATTCACAAAATAATCCACAGTGATGGATTTCAATACAAATATGAATGCAAGTCCCACTTCGTCGAGGACTCTTTCATTTTTGAAGCATTATATTTCACTCAAAATTCGGCTAAATTAATGTCATCTCCTGAATTTTCGTGAAAACCACTTATGTAATAATCAATGGAGCCTAGGTTTGGAGAGCATGATGGCCTCCTAACGTTACAGGGACATTGGATGATTTGAAGATCGAAATTTGCAAATAACAGTAATAATCTACTAGCAAATATCATGGACATGATATCTCTTTATATTTAAATTGAAGCCTTCCAGATTTTCGAATCTTAAACCCAGCTTGTACATTGTATCCAAGGTGTCTGCAAATAAATGCAAAGGACCTAGGGGTTCATATAAATTTGAATTTGAAATGGAATCAACAGTGATAAAAACTGCTTGTAAGATTTTATTTTTTCCGAGGAAAGTATCGACTGTATCGAGATTCTGCAGAAGACTTTTTTCTCCAGATTTGAATGGGAAACCACAAGAGAATTTCATTTTTCGAAAATCTATCCCACGAAAACACTTTTTGAAGGAAAATCATAAGGGGTTGTTATATTCAACCCCTAATGATGAAGTTATGAGATCTAAGAAATTTGTCTGAGTATTATTTACTTAGTGCTTTATATTATGTATAATTTGATGACTCAGTGTTTTTAAGGAGCCGTAAAAAAATTAAAAACTGTTAACTCATCATCGCCTTCCAAAGGCTGTATCTTGAAGGGGGGTCGATTTCGAAAAAAATTTATATGAACTACCCCTACTTATTTTCATCGAGAAATCATCTTCCAAAGTCGCTCACATTTGTTTACAGACACCCTGTATATTTCCGAGTTTGTCGAGTGGCTTTGGGCAGACTATACTATTATATTATATTGGGTGTCGATTTTCAATTTCATTCGGCCATAACGACCGCCACTGGCAATAGATGTTACCCTTCGATCCGACTAGGGCCGAAAAATAACTGCTGGGATTAACTCTAGTACGTATGCGGGCAAAACAGTTCGGGCATCAGAAAAGACGGATCAAATCGGCGATGAAAACGGATAAAAAGAAAGAAGCCTGGCTTTAGATGCGAATTATAGACGAGGAACCGTTTTAACTATGTTTTTTCCTACCTCACGAACTCAAACTTTTTCGGAGAGAAGAAACTATACCGAGATTTCCTGGTGTTTAATGAACCACTTTGTTGGGTAAGTTTTTGTTCAATGCAAAAAATGAATTCGTTAATTATTATTGTCTTTGATTCAGTATTTGGCAAAAATATTTCAATATTCCAATTGACTTTTCGATGGTTCAGAAATAGCGATCTTCTTGAAATTTTGCATAAAATTCAGTATATCAAACTTCATACACAAAATTTTGAATGGCTATATTTTATGATACACCCTGTACGCCTTGGCTGGTTAGCGTCTCTAGGACCATCCATTCGAAAGTTATCGTGCTAACGGCCAGCCGGATAGCCCCACGAATAAAATAGAATTTGACCCCGAATTTGTCATCAGGGAGCCCAACTCTATCGTTTGAGACCATTTTTGGCTCAAAATTCTAAAATTACATCCATTTGAGCAAAACGATATGAAGGGTTTTCCCATAAGAGGTGTTATTTTGAATAGCCCGCTATTTAGGTAGATGTCACGTTTGAAGCTGTCATTTTTTGACATTTGACAAGTAGAAAATACGCCATTGATAAAATGGAACGATACCGCTTCAGGAACGCATTGAAATTATTAAATCAAATTCACTATACAAATGGTGAAACTTTGGCGGAGACGGTTCGTAAAACTCGAACATTTTTGGGTTGTCGTGACGCACCTTGTCGGACCGCAATAAAGAAATTGGTGGAAAAATTCGAGCTGTTGGGACAATTTAGTGATGTAAAGAATAAAACCCCTGCCACGGTGCTCAAGAACAGTAGAGAATATTGCTGTTGTAGCCGGAACTATTGAAGAAAACCCAGGTTTGTCCATTTCTCGTCGTTCTTTGGAATTAGGCATTCCACAAACGTCCTTACACCGTTCATAAAGTTCAGTTAACACAAGAACTCAAGCAACGAAACCATTGATCTTTTGCTGGAAGTTTCCGGACCGTGTTATCTCTCGAAAAGGTGATCACAATTGGCCACCGAGATCTTGTGATTTAACACCTTGCGACTTCTTCCTCTGGGACCACTTGAAAGAAAAGGTCTACGCCAATAGCCCAGCGTCGATTCAAAACCTCAAAGATGGAATTCGTAAGGCAATCGAGGACATAGGGCAGCCACTTTGCGATTTGGTTATGGAAATTTCATTCATCAGGATATGGTCCTGTTAGCGTGGGCGTGGTGGTCATTTGCCTGATGTTATTTTCCACTATAAATATTTTTTATAATGAAATAAACATCCAATCATTTATATTCGAGTATCAAAATAACACCTCTTGTTGCGGTAACTCTTTAAGTGGAGAGAATTTAGTGGACTGTATTAATCAAAAATCATAGGTGTTGTAAAAATAAAGTGAAAGAAAATAAAGTAAAATGCACCAGACTCACCAAACAGTATTCTTCGACCAATCTTCTGGAGAGTACTCTCGGACGGGTCGGTGATCTTCAATTTTCTTCAATAATAGTGTCTCTTTCACAAAATAATAGCGTAATTCACTTAAAATAGCGGAACACAAGGTTCTATCTCAAAATAAGAGAAAATATAAAATAGCGGAAAATACAATTTAGAAAATTAGCGATAGCGATAAGAAACAGTCGGAGGTTGTTCTTAGACTCTGACATATTGTTCAAAATTTGTTGAATTGCGCAGGCACAGCAGATATCAGTTCCAGGTAACTGATAATATACAGGCTGTCCAGTGCATATACTGTTGAAATGGAATTGAAATGAAAACTATTGAATGTAGAACAAAAATAGATATTACTACAAAACCTCTTATTGGAAAACCATTCGCATCACTTGGCAAAATGTAGTTTTAGTATGTTAAAACACAAAAGACCTCATTGCTCACAGTGTAGAAAGGTTGCCACCGTACTACAATCGACTAAAATCTTATCTAATCTAAATGCCGTCTTCATGAGCAACCAGTTGATGCTTTCATCATTCCTGTGAATATATAATAAATACATAATATTCAAAAGTTCCTCAAAAGACCGCATAAAATAATCGAATTTCTTCATTGCTTTCAGTTCGAAGTACGAAATTCCTTTCTTCTCTAAACAGCTCGTCTTCATATCGGTGTTGTGTCTGCGAAACCTGAGAAGCTGCTAGAAATTAAATTCTAAAGTTATCCGAAGTGTTGGACTGGCTCCTTTCGCTAAAAGTTCTGTATTGTGAGCATGCCAATTCATAAGACAACATCCCATGAAGTTGATATTGATAGCTAGTATTTATATGCTTCATGTCAAGGGCTATTAAAGAGACTGATGGCATCTTGAACAGAAAAGGCTCAACAATTTCTATCTTTTCAAGAAAGAGTGAGAGCTTCTTACTGGGTTTCTCGCAGATTATTGTATCGCGAGATATCACCTGCACAAGTGAGAACCCTGATATCTGTATGTTATGTCGATCGGGAAAAAACCTACGGCATATGAATCATGTCAATGCAATTCGTTTTTTTTTAATTAGAAATAATGAAATTTCCTTCATTCAGAGTTCCTACTAGATAATCAATAGCCACCAAATTTTATAGAAAGAACAATTTCAAATTTAGAACGAAAAATATCTAATCAAAATTCTAATGATGATCAGGTACAAACAGAAAACCGTCAAGAACAACCAAATATGTTGAAAGTCATTCCTTATATTCCTGGCCTTTCAGAAAAATAAGAAGAATTGGTTCCAAATTCAACATAAAAACTGTTTTTCAAAACACAAATGATTTGAGATACATTCTAACTAGAACAAAACCAATGAATGAGACACAAAAATCAAAAAATTGTGTTTACAATATTCCCTGCATATGTGGAAAATCTTATACAGGGAGACATCAAGACCTTAGAAATAAGAAACGGAAACATAAGAATAACATAAAAATAGAGACATCACAAGATCACAAATCGCTGATCATGTATGTTCAAATAGCGGAGATCATATGATGAATTGGACACACACACACATCCTCATGACGGAACCTGATAATTATAAAAGGAAAATTAAGGAATCTACATATATTTTGTTAGATGAAGTAAATAATTTGGCCAATTGTTCTGTTGGAATATATCGTATTTGGATTGATTTATTAAGGAAGGAAATGAGATCAGGAAATTTAAAAATCAAATAAATCAACATATCTATAGATCGATAACTATCAATGTCAATCATATTACAAATGAAAAAATACACCATTCTGAAGATTTCAAGAGTTTGTCCGAAGAAGGTGTCTGATATAGCCACCGAAACGTTACAATATCCTTTTAATTTGTTTCGTTCTTCAGTTTTACTGTTAGGCAACAATTTTTCAAGACCAATTTGCTCCTCACAAATACTTAAGTGCAAAGATTTTCGCAGGAGCACTTCACCTAATCAAACATTTTTTAAATATTTATGTTTCAGAGACTGGGAGTGAACACCTATAAAGTTTCTAAGAAATGCAGAATCCTCCCAGTGTATTTTCAATCGATATCATTTGTTTTTGCAAACTAGACGTATTCTACTGGGTGACACGTTATTTACGTTAGCTGACATAACAATGGAATCTCCCAAAAAAATAATCAACTCTGTCCAAGGCAATACATCCTTTAGTAAAATATGATTTAGTATGGTAACACTCAAAAGACATCATTGCTCACAGTGACAATCGATTCTATATGATCACAGAGATACGAAGATTTTGCGGAATCTTTTAGTGTTTTTCTGTCTTCCATAGCAATTTTTCGCATTACATTCGAGACATCCTGTTTAAAGGCATCATTGCTCACAGTGTAGAAATGTTGTCACCGTACCACAATCAACCACAATCTTATCTGATCTAAATGCCGTCTTCATCAGCAACCAGTTGATGCTTTCATCATTCCTGTGAATATTATAATGATTACATAATATTCATGAACTTTCCCCAAGAACCACATAAAATAATCGAATTTCTTTACTGCTTTCAGTTTGAAGTACGAAATTCCTTTCTTCTCTAAACAGCTCGTCTTCATATCGGTGTTGTGTCTGCGAAACCTGAGAAGCTGCTAGAAATTAAATTCTAAAGTTATCCGAAGTGTTGGACTGGCTTCTTTCGCTAAAAGTTCTGTAATGTGAGCATGCCAATTTATACGCCAACATCCGATGAAAAGTTTCTGAATACACGTCGATTGCTTGTAAAACTTCCGGGAAATTCATAACTTCTCGCTCCCACATCTTCATTATGATAAGTCAGCGGCACGGAAATGCATGAAAAACCGCGAGTAACTTTCGAAATTCTGTTCGAATGGACTGAATGGGATCCAAGAACTCAAATTCCAAATGTCTGGACTGACAAGGTGGCGCCGCAGGGGAAGCGGGGGATTTTTTTCATCGAGAAAAGGCAGAATTTTCCCTGCAATTAATGGAAACCGTTCGTTAATTAATGAGAATGTCTTTGAAGAATTCGGTACTTTGAAAGCTGGAATTCATCAGCTGGATAGTGATATCAATTTGTCTTTATTACGCAAAGCATAGGCGTAGCTTTGATATTTCTCAACGTCGTGGAAAACGCTCAGAATTTTCCGAGTGAAAAACATTTGAAAAAATTCGGCACCTTACGCTGACAATTCAGGATGTCTGGAATTGGATGAATTCTTATGGAACAGAAATACAAAGAGGTTTCCGGAGAATTTTCATCTGAAGTATCTAGGATTTTGAGTTACAGGGTGATTGACAATCGTAAAAAAAATTTCTAAGGAAATTCTCCCTTCTGTGATATTCACGTTAGTTCTCTCCGGCGGTTTCTCTAATGACAATATTTACAAAATCACGAGCTGTGAGGAGAGCTTGAAATATTTCTGAGTAGTAGCTGAAGCTCAGGTCAATTTCAATTTTTTCTACAAATGTTGCAACCGCATATTTATTATTTAATCACTAAAATTTAATTTCATTGTACTTTCATTTCATAATTGTACACTGATCAACAATTGCTAGGGATCACTTATGAACTTCTCTTCATTTGTTTTTTTTCAAGTATCTCGTGAATATCTGTACATTATATGTTTCTAAGGAAAAAGTTAGATGTTTTGAGTTGATTATACCAAGTCTTCCTCACTTCATCGGCTCTTGTTCACAAAATCGATTATTATCTGTAGGCTGTTAAAGGTGGAGTGAAAAGCAATGTGGTATTTGTTATTAAATCTGTTTTTTTCTCTCGTTCAAACACATAAGGTGACAATAATTGAAGAAATGAGAACAATATCAGCTTATCAGTCATGCCGAGAAGACGTTTGGCTCCTGTGCAACTGGACCAAATCATACGGTGGATACAGGAAGGTTTGTCCCAGCGAGAAGTGTCCCGGCGGTTGAATGTTTCGCAAAGTGTCGTGAGTCGGCTTGGAATAGGTTCATCCAAAACTACTCAGTAGCTTATGTTCATGGGGGAGGTCGGCAGCGCACTACAACAGCTGCCCAAGATCTTTTGATCCTCAATGCTAGGAGAAATCCCACTTACCCGGCGTCGCGGCTCAATAGATCACTGAGAGTTGCAACAGGAGTTCTAATTTCGAACCAGACTGTAAGACGACGACTACATGTTCGTGGTTTGAGAGCACGTAGGAGGGTACAATATCCCCGTTTGAATAGGGAACACCGGGTTCATCGACGGCAATGGGCTGAGGAGCACCGCAATTGGACACTTGAAGATTGGAGCCGATGTTTATTTACGGATGAGTCTAGATTTCGTTTGGTCAACTCCGATGGACGTATTCTTGCTTGGAGGGAAAGAGGTCGAAGGTATGCAGAACAGTTTATGGTACCCACAACAGCTTTTGGTGGAGGTTATATATGTGTATGGGGAGGCATTTGTTTGAACCAACGCACAGAGTTTGTTGTTCTGCAGAACACCACCATGACCAGCCAAAAATATCACGATATGATTATTGAACCATAATTGTTCCGTTTGCGGCTGCCGTGGGCGAGAATTTCATTTTAATTAATAACGATAATGCCCGTCCACACCGTAGTCGTCTGGTTAATGAAGCGCTAGAAACTCATGCTATTGATAGGATGGACTGGCCAGCTCGCTCTCCAGACATGAATTGCATCGAACATGTCTGGTCTGAGATGTCTAGACAATTGTCAACCTTAGAACAACCGATCAATAACCTGGAGGACCTTTCTAACGCTTTACGGGATATTTGGACGAATTTGCCCCAAAATTTTTTAAATCGTTTGATCGAAAGTATGCCTCGTAGGGTAGAATGCTTGAGACGAGCTCGTGGGGGACCAACTAGGTACTAGCTTAACCGAAACTTCAGCCTTCTTGTGGTTTCATCATAAAATTTTTATGTTATTCAAACACAGAATTTTGAGTGTTCATAATAAAGTCTTTTTTTCTCTCCAACTTTCCATTTTTTCATTCTTTTCTCAAGTGAACCATATTATCAACTGAAAATACTCTGATATCTGACTAAATTTATAATCTTGGAGCGAATATTTCAGAAATAAATTTAGAACAAGTAAGTGATCCCTATCAATCGTTGAGCAGTGTATTTCACACTTTTCCAAAGTTCACTCAATTAATTTTCATTCACTTCATGCCCCCCTGTATACCTTCAAATCTATCTTCACGTCTCCCGACGACATATATGGACAATTCATTCCGTTTTCAACACGAAGCCGAAGAGAAATCGTTCGAGCTACGTATAGTTTTTCAATATAATTCTGTTTTTCTGTTATATTTAACAACACTACTGCATTTGGAGGCCTATCCAAAGAAAATTGGATTTCCAGTCCAACCCATACACACACACGCCAAGTACACCACCAATAAAAGGTAAATAAAGGTAGAATTTAAAGGTTTTTTCTTTTTTTTAACATCTGAAGTTTATACAGTCCACTAGCTTAAAGCCCTACAACAAATAATGCTCAGCTCTTTGGAAATTCATCTCTTAAAAAGTTTCAATGAATAACTGAATATAAGGTGTTCACTCTGAAAATAATCTCAGTGAGTGAAATAAGGAATCGTAGATACAGGGTGTCCCGTTATCAGACCGACAAACTTCTAGTGGACATTAGAGATCGTATTTTAGACAGATTCCACCCAAATCATATGATGCAAAATTGATTTGTTAACGAAGGTATTTTTTAGTTGAAACTTTTTCAACTTTCATTATTTCGCGAGATTTACATCATATTCATAAACTCTGATCTTTTTCTTGAAAAAAGATGCTCTTCTCTAATAACGCCCAGATGCACCATTCCCGCAAAAATAGATTTGAAATTTTCTCTCTTTTCACTAAGTACTCAATCTTCACATAATAAAATACAAAAATGCTGCATCTGGGCATTATTAAACAAGAGCATCTTTTTTCAAGAAAAAACATCAGAGTTTATGAATATGATGTAAATCTCGCGAAATAATGAAAGTTAATAAAGTTCCAACTAAAAATACCCTTCGCCCCCCCTCCAAATGATACGATTGTGCTTGACATAAAGAAATTCATCCAATCTAATCGATGCGTACTTCTGCTATTAGCCGATGTGTAAACTTTCAGCACTTCATGTGACTCCGTTTTGAGAATATGTGGCAAAAAGTGTGGACAGGACGTCATCTTCAAAGGGCACTAGCACCTTAACGAAGCAATTTTGCATTATATGATTTGGGTCGAATCTGTCTAAAATACGATCTCTAATGTCCACTAGAAGTTTGTCGGTCTAATTACGGGACACCCTGTATTAATATAGCATCTGCGCTAAATTGATATATTTTACCTTTTCTTATATAAGTATGACATCTCATAAGGAAATAAAATTCATTATTCATTCTGACGTTTTTCAGATGACGTTTATTTTTTGTGAATTTCTTTCAGACAGAACCATACATATACCCTCTTTATCACAAAAAAGAATGAGTGACGATAGCAGTGCGTCCGTATCCGATATCTCGATCGAGAATCAGTCGTTCGAGGAACAAATAAAGATCAAGAAGAGCCATTCGAAGACCGTTACATTTTCCAGAAAACTATCTTGTTCATCACAGATATATCTCCAAGAAATAGGGGCGGCAGAAACCACTCTCCTGGAAGTGCAAAACGAGGAATCCAGGGAATACGAGAAATTTTCTCAGGTCTGGAAAGAATGTGAATTGATAGAACGCATATATCAGCATGTCGTGCAATATGTGGATTGCACAAAGCTGCAGATCAAGACGTCTCACCAGTTGTCTGTGCTCCTCAACAATTTAACGCTGCGCGAAAACTACCTCACGGAAAATATGTCTAGAAGCCTGAAAAATTTATGTCAAGAACCTGATCTCGACTCCTGGAACAGCATCAACTCTAATATTTATAATTTCATGGAAACTTTCGATGCTATCAAAGACCTGAAACGAAAATTCGATGGAGATAAAAGCAACTACGAAATCGCACTGAAAAACTTCAAAATGGTACTGGAGTTCATGAGTATAAACCTGAAGGATTTAGATAAACTCAAGAAACAATTCGAGCACGTGCTCTGGGATTATCAGCACTCGAGATGTCTGCTGTTCAAAAATATGTTGCAGGTCAAAGAACGCGGCTTGCAGTTTCTCGGGGAAATCTGTGGAGTTCTGGAGAAAAAAAACGAAGGCAGTAAAGTTCTGAATGGACAGCAAAGCTCCTTATTCAAGGATATAGAGAATGCACTGAGTAGTTATAGATAGTTTACGAGGATTACGAACTGTGGTAGACACGATGATATAAATAGAATTAAGTGGAAAGATCGAAATGAGATATGAGCATAATAATATAGGATTTGGATCCACGTTCACGATGGTTTTGAATTTCAAGTCTGATATGTGCTATGAACGTTCAGGTTTTCTGTGATAGATTCTGAAACTGACTTTTTGCTGGGTATTATTGTTGGTCTAATGAATGAAATTCATTTTATGTATAACTTTTATAGTAATATGATGAAATAATCAAATATATTTTTTTTATTTCTGACAATGGCGTTAGTTAATGCTGATAACATATAATCGAATGTAGTGAAAGCGGAGAATAATATTAATCGACTGATATCAAACAATATCAAACTCATACTTCGGAGCTAATCTCGTCCTCGTTCAAGACAAAATGCAAGGAAGTGGAATCAAACAGAGCACCTATGGATAGCCATTTCATCCTTATTAGGACTCGCCAGCACAGGATAGTTCTGAATCACGATACACTTACACCGGTATGTCGACGCGCATCGAGATGTGACGTCACTGCGGAGCATTTTCATTGCATTTGCGGGATGGAAGTGTTAGAACTCCAGAGAATGATAGGAATAATGCAATTAATCGCAAGTTTCATTAAAAATGCAATTAACTAACAATTTCAAATGAAATCTCTCCGATGTCTTTGTTTGTTGATTCTAAAATATATCAATGAAATTGTATAAATATAGATGTAAGTGAAAAGTATTTATTTGTTAATACAGAATAAATTATTGAAGGTTCATTGGAAAACTTCGAATAAATGAAATATTTTCATCATTTTTAGGGAAATTTCAATGAATTTCACTTATAATTCGTGAATTTGAAAAGTTTTTTGTCCACTTTTTTCTTCATATTCTGAAAACGGATCTTCTTATTTAGATTCCTGTCTTAAGTTGGTACGGATTGTGGCTCAAGCAAAGAATAACATCGAATGGAATCTGAACGTCATTTTTCAGTTTTGCAACCATGTTATCTTCTAACACTTTGAAAATATTTTTTCCTCGGATAATGAAGTACTGACGGGATACTTCCGACTTCGGAAAGCCAAAGTACCTTATTTCGGTTCCCTTTTAACTCTTCTGTAATTCTTACAGCCAAAAACTGCGCAATTAGGCATGAATGCAGGTATTATAACAATAATAATATAACTCCACTTTTATCTCTGCTCCTCAATGATGTAGATGAGCGCGCCGGACGAGTTTAGACTCCGAATCTGGCATACCGGTGTGAGTGTATCGTGCTCTGAATGATACAATGTATTTCTTGGAACTAACAGCGAAATGGCATTTTCTTTAAGGTATTATATACCGAAGACGCCATCTCCAGTTCCCTATGAAAACCTTCTTCCATAGCATGAACCTTGAACGAAGTAGCGAGATGTTTACCATTCGTCGCATTGACTGAAGCGTTCTTGCATGTCGCAAATTTCACGTCTTCAGTCCACGACGCGATGCTCTCAGGGTAACGTCAATGACACTCAAGTGAATAATAAGAAAAAAAATCAACGCGTAATATCGCCATGAATATCAATATAGTGAAAGCAGAGAGTAATATTAAGCAATTGAAATCAACCAATATTAAACTCATACTTCGGAGCTAATCTCCTCCTCGTTCAAGACAAAATGCAAGGAAGTGGTGTCAAACAGATCACCTATGGATGGCCATTTCATCCTTATTAGGACTCACCAGCACAGGATATCTCTGAATGATACAAAGGATTTCTTGGAACTTACAGCGAAATGGCATCTTCTTGAATCTTTCACTATATTCATATTCATGGCGATGTTACGCGTTGAACCTCTTCTTATAATTTACTATAGTGTCAACTGACGTTACCCTGAGCGCACCGCGTCGTGGACTGAAGACGTTAAATTTGCGACATGCAAGAACGCTTCAGTCAATGCGACAAATGGTAAACATCTCGCTACTTCGTTCAAGGTTCATGGAGATAAAAGCAACTACGAAATCGCACTGAAAAACTTCAAAATGGTACTGGAGTTCATGAGTATAAACCTGAAGGATTCAGATAAACTCAAGAAACAATTCGAGCACGTGCTCTGGGATTATCAGCACTCGAGATGTCTGCTGTTCAAAAATATGTTGCAGGTCAAAGAACGCGGCTTGCAGTTTCTCGGGGAAATCTGTGGAGTTCTGGAGAAAAAAAACGAAGGCAGTAAAGTTCTGAGTGGACAGCAAAGCTCCTTATTCAAGGATATAGAGAATGCACTGAGTAGTTATAGATAGTTTACGAGGAGCACGAACTGTGGTAGACACGATGATATGAATAAAATTAAGTGAAAAGATCGAAATAAGAGATGAGCATAATAATGTTGGATTTGGCTTTTTCTAGGCTGGCTTCACGTTCACGATGGTTTTCAATTTCAAGTCTGATAATATGTGCTATGAACGTCAGGTTCTCTGTGATCGATTCTGAAAATAACTTTTTGCTGGGTATTATTGGTGGTCTTATGAACGAAATTCATTTTATGATAACTTTTACAGTAATATGATGAAATATATTTGTTTACTTCCGACAATGGCGTTAATTAATGCTGATAACATATTATGATATAGTGAAAGCAGAGAATAATATTAATCGTTTGAAATCAACCAATACTAAACTCATATTTCGGAGCTTATCTCGTCCTCATTCAAGACAAAATGCAAGGAAGTGCTATCTAACAGAGCCTTATGGATGGCCATTTCGTCCTTATTAGCACTCATCAGCACAGGATAGCTCTGAATGATACAAGGTATTTCTTGGAACTTACAGCGAAATGACATCTTCTTTAAGGTATTATATACCGAAGACGCCATGCCCAGTTCCAAATGAAAACCTTCCAAAGCATGAACCTCGAAGGAAGTAGCGAGAAGTTTACCATTCGTCGCATTGACTGAAGCGTTGCATGCCGCAAATTTTACGTCTTCAGTCCACTAAGCGATGCGCTCAGGGTAACGTTAATTGACACTGTAGAAAATGATAAGAAGAGATTAACGCGTAACATAGCCATGAATATCAATAATGTAAAGCAGGGAATAATATTATTCGATTGAAATCAACCAATATTAAACTCATACTTCGGAGCTAATCTCGTTCTCGTTCAAGACAAAATGCAAGGAAGAGGTATTGAACAGAGCACCTATGGATGGCCATTTCGTGCTTATTAGGACTCATAAGCACAGAATAGCTCTGAATTATACAAGGTATTTCTTGGAACTTACAGCGAAATGGCATCTTCTTTAAGGTATTATATAGCATGAACCTTGAACGAAGTAGCGAGATGTTTATCATTTATCGCATTGACTGAAGCGTTCTTGGATGTCACAAATTTTACGTCTTCAGTCCACGACGCGATGCGCTCAGGGTAACGTCAATTGACACTCTAGTAAATAATAAGAAGAAAATTAACGCGTAATATCGCCATGAATATCAATATAGTGAAAGCAGAGAATAATATTAATCGATTGAAATCAACCAATATTAAACTCATACTTCGGAGCTAATCTCGTCCTCGTTCAAGACAAAATGCAAGGAAGTGGTATCAAACAGAGCACCTATGGATGGCCATTTCGTCCTTATTAGGACTCATCAGCACAGGATAGCTCTGAATGATACAAGGTTTTTCTTGGAACTTACAGCGAAATGGCATCTTCTTGAATCTTTCACTATTTTGATATTCATGGCGATGTTACGCGTTGAACCTCTTCTTATAATTTACTACAGTGTCAACTGACGTTACCCCGAGCGCACCGCGTAGTGGACAGAAGACGTAAAATTTGCGAAATGCAAGAACGCTTCAGTCAATACGACAAATGGTAAACATCTCCCTACTTGTTCAAGGTTCATGAAGATAAAAGTAACAACGAAATCGCACTGAAAAACTTCAAAATGGTACTGGAGTTCATGAGTATAAACCTGAAGGATTTAGATAAACTCAAGAAACAATTCGAGCACGTGCTCTGGGATTATCAGCACTCGAGATGTCTGCTGTTCAAAAATATGTTGCAGGTCAAAGAACGCGGCTTGCAGTTTCTCGGGGAAATCTGTGGAGTTCTGGAGAAAAAAAACGAAGGCAGTAAAGTTCTGAATGGACAGCAAAGCTCCTTATTCAAGGATATAGAAATGCACTGAGTAGTTATGATAGTTTACGAGGAGCACGAACTGTGGTAGACACGATGATATAAATAAAATTAAGTTAAAAGATCGAAATAGGATATGAGCATAATAATATCTATAGGATTTGGATTCACGGTCACGATGGTTTTGAATTTCAAGTCTGATATGTGCTATGAACGTTCAGGTTCTCTGTAATCGATTCTGAAAATGACATTTTGCTGGGTATTATTGTTGGTCTAATGAACGAAATTCATTTTATGATAACTTTTACAGTAATATGATGAAATAATGAAATATTTGTTTTATTCTGATAATGGCTTAATTAATGCTGATAACATATAATCGAATGTACTGAAAGCAGAGATAATATTAATCGATTGATATCAACCAATATTAATCTCATACTTCGGAGCTAATCTCGTCCTCGTTCAGGACAAAATGCAACAGAGCCCTGTGGATGGCCATTTCGTCCTTATTAGGACTCTCAGCACAGGATAGCTCTGAATGATACAAGGTGTTCCTTGGAATTTACAGCGAAATGGCATCTTCTTTAAGGTATTATATAATTTGTTTTTAGGGAGAAAAACCGTTTTTTTAAAAAATCAACTTTATTAAGCGAAGCAAAGCGTACAAGATCTCGATACTTAATCTCTTCGGAGAGGCATTCACAATCTTTTATAATCATATTGTTTAAAGTCAGCAGAAATGTTGATTTGCAATTATGCACGTTATAACATAGGTATATGAATTAGAAAAGCAGTAATAGGATTATCTTGGCTAAAGGAATCCAGGGTTGGCATTACATAATTCCTCCCCATTTTGGTTAAGGTATCACCTATGGGTGTAGCTTTATTTTACATAAATTATTTTTGGATAAAGCAAGCTTGAAAATAAAGTAAAAAGTAGTTACTATAATTATTAGAATTATCAAATAGAAAAATGAATTAAATGCAGTTGAGGAAGATTCCACTGATTGGTTTCTTCCAATTCGATGTCGGGATGTCGTCTTCTGGTTGATGTTCTTCTTTTGTGTATTCCTGGGTACTTGTGTGGTGTTTGTAGAAGGACGATTCTTTCTCTCTCGCTGATATTTGTGGTTGGAACTTTCTGTTCTTTGTTACTGATGGTACATTTGGTACGTAGAATGGCCATCGTAGGAAGGAAATGATGTTTCGTTTGCAATGGACATTTTTCGATTATTTTCTCATTTTGAATTGAGAGAATGCTTCCATCTTCTAGGATCTTCAGGTCCTGGGTTGGAATTTTTGTATTCTTTGGCAATTTTCGGTGTGGTTGGTGAGGATATTTTCCAGGCACTTCGGAATTTTCTAGTGAGTCTTGATCGCATAAGTAGTCGTTTCCAGTGTTTGGTGGACCATTTCAGCTTTCTTCTTGCGAGAGCAAATAAGGATTGGTATATGGAATGGATTCATTTTTTGTGGGAGATAGAAATTTGTATAGATCATAATATTCTTTTTGAACTAATGGAATTGAAATCAGAAATAATAAAATTTTGTTTTTGAAAATAACTTTTGTGTGACACAATTGATAATAGTCTTTCAGGTGGTGAACTGGTATAATATTTTCATTTTTGATCAATTCTAGAAATTGGATATGGTAAAACTGATTCGTGCAATAAATGTAACCTCGCAAAGCTAACAGCTGTTTGTATTTCGTCTAAGATATTTTTTATGTCTTTCAATTCGAAAATCAAACGGTGCATTTGTTGTACTTCATGCAGTTCAGTTACTATCTGAACAATTTAAGATTTTCTGACATTTTCTGGAATTTACTGATATACTTATTTTTCAAGTCATTCACTATAGTTGCGATTTGTTTTTTGATTCGAATAATATTTGTTCGTTATTTTTGATACTGTTGAAATAACTTTATATAAAGCTCCGTCATCAGAATCGAGCGTTTCCGAATAGAAATTTTGAAATTTTTCCACCTAAGTTTAATTAATCCTCTTTTGATTCGTATTTTTTCGTTTAAAAGTTCTTCTAATGCATTCAGGTTTATTTCGTTAGAGTGTCTGAATATCGATAATTGCAGTTCGTGCGAAATTCAATTTTGAGTTTTTGTAGTTGTCTATTTCATTTTGATAATTAATTATGATTTGTTCGATTTTGGCTAGGTCAATATGGTATAAAAGTTGCAAGTTTTTTGTGAGTTACGTAGGCTTTACCTAGTGAAATGGGTAGTATGCTGTTTTGGATTTGGATAATTTCAAGGGATATCGAGAAGGTTATTATTCCGAGAAGTAAAAAGTATGAAAGTGTATTCCATTTGGATCTGTAACAAAATTTTGAAACTAGTTTTTTTCTCTGTTTCATGATTTTTTGTGGTAGATATGCTTGTTTTTTTTCTTATCTTGGATTCGATTTTTATCTATTTCACAGGCATAAATTTTTTTGAAGGGGGGATCTAATTTTCGTGTCATAGGATTTTTGATGTAGGCTGGGTTTTTGTTTAAAGGGTGGTCTTCCTTTGCTGATCGTTTTTCATTAGTTTTTCTAAA